>CM064491.1:6800186-6855186 GCA_032716605.1 Paralithodes platypus | reverse complement strand
ACACACACACACACACACACACACACACACACACACACACACACACACACACACACACACACACACACACACACCACACACACACACACACACACGCACACACACACACACACACACACACACACACACACACACATTCACTCAAAGCACAGTCTGACATGAGTGATAGCAAGACGTGATTGATGTAACATATGTATTAAGCTAAGGGAAGTCTATGCAAGTTCCCACGATCGGTTTCATTACAGGGTATTATGCAATGTTAGTATTTTGTCTCGTAAATTGGTTTATTAGGTAGGGTACGGTATGTCAGTTGTCACGTTGTATTACTCTATGTTTGAGGATGTTTATTATATATATATATATATATATATATATATATATATATATATATATATATATATATAAATATATATATATAATATATATATATATATATACCGGTATATATATATATATATATATATATATATTTTTTTTTTTTAAATCATCTTGTTCAAATCATGTGCAATTGATAGGTTCTATTAAGTGAAGCTAAATGGTCTAGAAAATGTAACTTATATTAAAATCCTTGATAAATGTTTTATGCACTGGTATTACAGATGACATACGAGTGCCGTGTTTATATTGAGACAGAAAATATATACTTGTATCCTCACGAGAGAGAGAGAGAGAGAGAGAGAGAGAGAGAGAGAGAGAGAGAGAGAGAGAGAGAGAGAGAGAGAGAGAGAGAGAGAGAGAGAGAGAGATGGATGGCGATTATATGTCAGTGACCATATAGTCAATTCCATTAAGGGGAGGTATTTAGTTTGTTCCCTAGACCTCCATCAAGCTTAAAATTACACCCCCTCGAGTCCCTTTCAAGATAAATTTGTACATTTTTCGGTAGAAAAATGTCCCGGCCAAAGGCCGGTTCCTCTTAAATTACAGGCTCGCTATCGCTCGCCAGGATAAAATAGACACCTGAATTGCACGAAAGGTCTTAATATGGGGTGAAAGTTCTTAAAATCGCTAAACTAATGGGGCAAACGTTTTATAATATCAAAAGCAATGGGGCTAAAAATGAGGGAGAAAGGGGTCAAGAAAACAATCCTTCAAGTGGAAACCTCCCCATTAAGAAATATAGACGTTATATGCACGTGCTGGCTGCATGTCCTGTAAGGTGAGGAAGAGGGACAATAGGCTTTTCAACAAAATAGAGGCCCCCTTATTCTTCAGATTTTAAGACGTTTGGCCCATTAGTTGAGCGATTTTAATACCTTTCGCCCCATTTCTTTGTCAATATTGAAACTTTTCGTGTCATTTAGGGGCCGATTTTTTTCTGAGCTGTAATTAAGGAGGATGAAGAAGTTTTTTTTTTTTTTTTTTTTTTTTTTTTTTTTTTTTTTTTACTTTGGTGAAGGTCTAGGAAGGAAATTAAAACAGTATTAATTACATGAAATACTCGACCATAAAATGTACTCTTCCCCCCCCTTAAGGGGAGGTATTTAGTTTGTTCTCTAGACCTCCATCAAGCTTAAAATTACACCCCCCTAAACCCCCTTTCAAGATAAATTTGTACATTTTTCGGTAGAAAAATGTCCCGGCCGCAGGCCGATTTCTCTTAAATTACAGGCTCGCTATCGCTCGCCAGGAAAAAATCGACACCAGAATGACACGAAAAGTCTTAAAATTGACAGAAATGGGGCGAACGTTCTTAAAATCGCTAAACTAATGGGGCGAACGTCTTAAAATATCAAAAGCAATGGGACTAAACCTGAGGGAGAAAGGGGGCCAGAAAAAAAATATCTCAAGTGGACATCTCCCCTTCACCCTTTCTATACCGATGCCCTCCCGTTTACCTTTACCTGGCTACCATTAGACCGTTGTTTTCAGTGGATAGACGGCCTCCAGCACTTCAGGGCAGATCTCCACTTGAGGGATTTTTTGCTTGACCCCTTTCTCCCTCATGTTTAGCCCCATTGCTCTTGATATTATAAAACGTTTTCCCCATTAGTTTAGCGATTTTAAGAACTTTCACCCCATATTAAGACCTTTCGTGCAATTCAGGTGTCGATTTTATCCTGGCGAGCGATAGCGAGCCTGTATTTTAAGAGGAAGCGGCCTTCGGCCGGGACATTTTTCTACCGAAAAATGTACAAATTTATCTTGAAAGAGACTCAAGGGAGTGTAATTTTAAGCTTGATGGAAGTCTAGGGAACAAACTAAATACCTTCCCTTAACAGGCTTCCAACAATCTCACTTCACATGTTTTACTACCACCGATCCTTCTTAAGCTGTTCAATAGTGTCTAAATAATACGAGACTATAATTTAAAAGGCGTCGGCGATACAGAATGGGGTTAAGGGGAGATTTCCACTTGAGGGATTTTTTTCCTTTACCCCTTTCTCCCTCATGGTTAGCCCCATTGCTTTTGATATTTTAAGACGTTCGCCATATTAGTTTGGCGATTTTAAGAACTTTCGCCCCATTTTTGTCAATTTTAAGACTTCGTGCAATTTAGGTGTCGATTTTTTCATGGCGAGCGATAGCGAGCCTGTAATTTAAGAGAAATCGGCCTGCGGCCGGGACATTTTTCTACCGAAAAATGTAAAAATTTATCTTGAAAGGGGGTCTAGGGGCTGTAATGTTAAGCTTGATGGAAGTCTAGCGAACTAACTAAAAACCTCCCCTTAAGAAAATCGCATAATATGAGTCAGATAATATGGAATTTGTGCCAGTGTAGGTGAGAGAGATCATGATGGAAAAAATGTCGTCTACGAAGAATATTGTACACAGGATGTTGGGATGGTAAAAAAGTCGTCTACGAATAATATTGTACACAGGATGTTGAGATAGTAAAAATGTCGTCTACGAAGAATATTGTACACAGGATGTTGAGATGGTAAAAATGTCGTCTACGAATAATATTGTACACAGGATGTTGAGATGGTAAAAATGTCGTCTACGAAGAATATTGTACACAGAATGTTGAGATGGTAAAAATGTCGTCTACGAAGAATATTGTACACAGGATGTTGGGATGGTAAAAATGTCGTCTACGAATAATATTGTACACAGGATGTTGAGATGTTAAAAATGTCGTCTACGAAGAATATTGTACACAGGATGGTTGGGATGGTAAAAATGTCGTCTACGAAGAATATTGTACACAGGATGTTGAGATGGTAAAAATGTCGTCTACGAAGAATATTGTACACAGGATGTTGAGATGGTAAAAATGTCGTCTACGAAAAATATTGTACACAGAATGTTGAGATGGTAAAAATGTCGTCTACGAAGAATATTGTACACAGGATGTTGAGATGGTAAAAATGTCGTCTACGAAGAATATTGTACACAGAATGTTGAGATGGTAAAAATGTCGTCTACGAAGAATATTGTACACAGGATGTTGAGATGGTAAAAATGTCGTCTACGAAGAATATTGTACACAGGATGTTGAGATGGTAAAAATGTCGTCTACGAAGAATATTGTACACAGGATGGTGGGATGGTAAAAATGTCTCCTCCGCATGAATAAGTAGGAAGCATGTTAATCGACGCGTAAAATACAGCCTTCTTCGGGAACCTTAAAGTGAGGGAGTGGGCGGTAATAAATAAAAGTTTAAGGGGAGATCTCCACGCGAGGGATTTTTTTCTTGACCTCTTTCTCCCTCATGTTTAGCCCCATTGCTTTTGATATTATAAAACGTTTGCCCCATTATTTTAGCGATTTTAAGAACTTTCACCCCATATTAAGACCTTTCGTGCAATTCAGGTGTCGATTTTATCCTGGCGAGCGATAGCGAGCCTGTAATTTAAGAGGAACCGGCCTTCGGCCGGGACATTTTTCTACCGAAAAATGTACAAATTTATCTTGAAAGGGACTCAAGGGCGTGTAATTTTAAGATTGATGGAGGTCTAGGGAAGAAACTAAATACCTCCCCTTAATAATAATAATAATAGTTACTAGTTAATAATAGTTGAAGTATAAGATGTGTTGCACTCCTCCCTGGGTAATTCACTTGATGGGCTTCCGGTTGGGAGAGATGATGATGGATGGGTAGGTGTGTGTGTGTGTGTGTGGGTGTCTGTGTGTGTGTTCTTACATCTATGTTTAGGATTCCTGAAGGTTGAACATATTGACTTTTCTATTAACGTGTGTGTTTCAGCTTGTGTGTTTTTATTATATGCATGTAGATAAAGAATGATGCTAGTTGTATCCAGGCGTGTGTAAATATACGATAACACACAAGACAACCATTATATTTGTGTGGCTGTGTAAGTGTGTATTTGTGTGGCTGTGTAAGTCTGTATGTGTGTGGCTGTGTAAGTCTGTATTTGTGTGGCTGTGTAAGTGTGTATTTGTGTGGCTGTGTAAGTGTGTATTTGTGTGGCTGTGTAAGTGTGTATTTGTGTGGCTGTGTAAGTGTGTATTTGTGTGGCTGTGTAAGTGTGTATTTGTGTGGCTGTGTAAGTGTGTATTTGTGTGACTGTGTAAGTGTGTATTTGTGTGGGTGTGAAAGTGTGTATTGTGTGGCTGTGTAAGTGTGTATTTGTGTGGCTGTGTAAGTGTGTATTTGTGTGGCTGTGTAAGTGTGTATTTGTGTGGCTGTGTAAGTGTGTATTTTCATGTGTGTTTGTAGATGTATATTTAATATGAATGTGTATTTTCTGTATGTGTGTATTGTGTGTGCGTTAAGGGGAGGCAGATCGTGTTTCTGGACCCCCTTCTCCCTAATGTTTAGCCCCACTAATTTTGAGATTATATGACGTTCGGCCCATTAGTTTGGCGATTTTAACACCTTTCGCCCCATTTCGTTGTCAATTTTAAGGCCTTTCGTGCCATTTAGGTGTCGATTATTTCCTGGCGAGCGATAGCGAGCCTGCAATTTTCTACCGAAAAATGTACAAATTTATCTTGAAGGGGGGTCTACGGGGTGTTTTCTAAGCTTGATGGAGGTCTAGGGAGGAAACTAAAAAAATATACGAATAAATGAATTAATAGACCAAACAAACGGCCAGCCTCCCCTTAAGGGGAGGTATTTAGTTTGTTCCCTAGACCTCCATCAAGCTTAAAATTACACCCCCTTGAGTCCCTTTCAAGATAAATTTGTACATTTTTCGGTAGAAAAATGTCCCGGCCGAAGGCCGGTTCCTCTTAAATTACAGGCTTGCTATCGCTCGCCAGGATAAAATCGACACCTGAATAGCACAAAAGGTCTTAATATGGGGTGAAAGTTCTTAAAATCGCTAAACTAATGGGGCAAACGTTTTATAATATCAAAAGCAATGGGGCTAAACATGAGGGAGAAAGGGGTCAAGAAAAAAATCCCTGAAGTGGAGACCTCCCCTTAAGAGCTGTGTCCTTGTAGTTCCCCCTTGTGAACATTACGGTAGAGATTCATCCCAGGCCTTGACCTCGGTACACACAAACAAGCCTTGACCTCGGTGCAGGGTCGTGGAATGACATACACACAAACACACTCTTCCCACTTATAATATAACTTCTCACTATTCAATATATTCGAAGTGTGTTATTTACTCATTTCCACCTTCACCCAGCCAAGACCAATACTATTGGTCTTGCACCCAGCCAGAGGAACGCTGTTGGTCGCTTCTTCTTGTATGACGTAAATAGAACTTTTGAAGAATGCAGACCAGATAGGCCCATATTAAGGGGAGGTTTCCACTTGAGGAATTTGTTTCTTTACCCCTTTCTCCCTCATGTTTAGCCCCATTGCTTTTCAGATTTTATGACGTTTGCCCCATTAGTTTGGTGATTTTAAGAAGTTTCACCCCATTTATGTCACTTTTAAGACCTTTCATCCCATTTAGGTGTCGATTTTTTCCTGGCGAGCGATAGCGAGCCTGTAATTTAAGAGGAACCGGCCTTTGGCCGGGAAATTTTTCTACCGAAAAATGTACAAATTTATCTTGAAAGGGGGTCAAGGGGGTGTAATTTCAAGCTTGATGGAAATCTAGGAAACACACTAAAATCCTCCCCTTAAGAGAAGTTGATCATCTCTTCTTTGGATGCTATTTTGATGCCATATTGATGAAACAACTGGGAGGTACTTTATTTGTGATCACATAAGGAATTTATCTCCGAAGAACAAACACTCAAATCTGCTCAGAAATTACGGATTTATTACGGGTATGGATACATAGAGAAGCTAAAATAACGCTACCTGTCACCAAGATGGCGGATGTTGGCCGGTCTCTTTTTACAATAGGACAAAATTCGCCGCTTCATGTGTCGTAGTTGTAGACCGAAATTTAGAAAGAACCGGGAATGTTTACCGAAACAAATTACTATTTTTTGTTTAGCTCAAAGGAGGGGTGGGGAGGGGTGGGGGTCTTGGTAGTATTTTTGTGTTAACCCCTTCAGACTCATATGGCGCAGAGATTGTCAGATTAGCAATAAGAAATAGAGTTCTCTCACCATTATAATTACCTCTCCAAAATTAGTTTTCTGCCCACAGCTAACTCAAAGACAACTGCAGAGGTTGAAGTAACTAAACTAAAGGTTTCTAAATACCCCTGATGGTAACAAAGGCTTTAAAATATCCCTAAGAGGCTCAAAATCGCGTCATATGTCGGAGAGGGTTAACGTTTGATTAAGGTCTAGGGAGAAAATTACAAATCTAGATCGCCCCAGTTTAGTTGTCGCGAGATTGCCTAACATAATCCAGCTCCACCTCCAAAATCACCAAGGGATATATATTTTATTGCTCTCCCATATAACCATAGAAGCAAGACACAACATTAAAGCCCTTAGGTTCAATCCCCTTAAGGGGAGATCTCCACTTGAGGGATTTTTTTTCTGGACCCCTTTCTCTCTCATGTTTAGCCCCATTGCTTTTTAGATTTTAAGACGCTCGCCCCCTTTAGTTTGGTAATTTTAAGAACTTTCGCCCCATTTCTGTCAATTTTAAGAACTTTCGTGCCATTTAGGTGTCGATTTTTTCCTGGCGAGCCTGTAATTTGAGAGGAACCGTCCTTCGGCCGGGAAATTTTTCTACCGAAAAATGTACAAATTTATTTTGAAAGGGGGTCTAGGGGGTGTAATTTTAAGCTTGATGGAGTTCTAGGGAAGAAACTAAATACCTCCCCTTAACCAGAACCTAGGGAGTGTGACGCTATATATTTTTTGTTATTTTTGTGTTATTTTATATATTTGGTTATATACTGTATATATATACCGGTATATATATATATATATTGTATTCCCATGTCCTAGATCTTGCACCGTCTTTTGTTTGTGTATCCATATGACCTCTATGGCTCACTTTGTCCTTTGATTCAATGCTGGTGATTTGTTGACATTTTGCAGTGTTGGTGATTCGTATAGCCTCGGTTCTTAAGAGATATAGCCTGCCTTGCTCTGGCTTCTGTTTATATGCCAGTGTTTTCATTATTCTAAGATATGATATGCGTTGAGGGGGAAGATCTCCACTTGAGGGATTTTTTTCTTGACCCCTTTCTCCCTCATGTTTAGCCCCATTGCTTTTGATATTATAAAACGTTCGCCCCGTTAGTTTGGCGATTTTAAGAACTTTCACCCCATTTTAAGACCTTTCGTGCAATTCAGGTGTCGATTTTATCCTGGCGAGCGATAGCAAGCCTGTAATTTAAGAGGAACCGGCCTTCGGCCGGGAAATTTTTCTACCGAAAAATGTACAAATTTATCTTGAAAGGGACTCAAGGGGGTGTAATTTTAAGCTTGATGGAGGTCTAGGGAACAAACTAAATACCTCCCCTTAAGGCATGCCAGATCGCGGGTATATACAAAATTAACCCTTTCAGTGTTCCAGGACGCAGTTACTCATATTTCTTTGGCTCTCATAAGACGATGTGATTAAGCTGCAAAGAATCGTCTAATATTAGCCACAAACTTTAAACTATCAAAACTCAACCTCATCCTCAAGGGGTTAACTGGTAGCCGCTACTTGAAATATACATGATTGACAAAGCAAGTCAATCCTTTCTAATCCACGGTCCCCTTAACCCTTACAGTAGCAGCGACGTTTATAATTATATGCTAGCTATAATTAGACGATTTTGTGCAGTTTAAGGGGAGGTTTTTAGTTTGTTTCCTGCTTCTTCAGCAATCTTAAAATTTCACCCCTTTGACCCTCTTTCACCCCCTTTCAAGATAAATTTGTACATTTTTCGGTAGAAAAATGTCCCGGCCGAAGGCCGATTACTCTTAAATTACAGGCTCGCTATCGCTCGCCAGGATAAAATCGACACCTAAATGGCACGTAAGGTCTTAAAATTGACAGAATGGGACGGAAATTCTTAAAATCACCAAACTAATGGGGCAAACGTCTTAAAATCTCAAAAGCAATGGGGCTAGACATGAGGGAGAAAGGGGTCAAGAAAAAAGTCCCTCAAGTGGAAATCTCCCCTTAAGATGGATATGTGGTAGCAGAAATGGTTAAATGTGATAGTTCGAAGCCTGTCACTTGTTAAATGTGGTAGTTCGAAGCCTGTCACTTGTTAAATGTGGTAGTTCGAAGCCTGTCACTTGTTAAATGTGATAGTTCGAAGCCTGTCACTTGTTAAATGTGGTAGTTCGAAGCCTGTCACTTGTTAAATGTGGTAGTTCGAAGCCTGTCACTTGTTAAATGTGGTAGTTCGAAGCCTGTCACTTGTTAAATGTGATAGTTCGAAGCCTGTCACTTGTTAAATGTGGTAGTTCGAAGCCTGTCACTTGTTAAATGTGGTAGTTCGAAGCCTGTCACTTGTTAAATGTGATAGTTCAAAGCCTGTCACTTGTTAAATGTGATAGTTCGAAGCCTGTCACTTGTTAAATGTGGTAGTTCGAAGCCTGTCACTTGTTAAATGTGGTAGTTCGAAGCCTGTCACTTGTTTGAGGCTCTGTTTAAGCTGAATATGGCTAGAATGTCATTAAACAGACGTCGCTTGTACAGACAGGGATAATCTGGCCATGACAGGACTTCCGTCGAGCCAACCACCATGACAGCCAATTGGTCAGAACTCTCTTTCTTGTGTGTATCCCTTGCCAGCGAGGAGTGGAGGGGTATATATGTGATCTAGTGTGTCATCTGCGGCCCTCGTATTCATTTCACGATAATAAACACGCTCACACACACACCGACACACACACGCACACACACACACACACACACACACACACACACACACACACCGACACACACACACTCACACTCACAGATGACCACTCCCCCAGACACATAGGAAAACAAAATGATAATAATAATAAAAACAAGAAACACCTGCGTCTCTCGTAACCTGCCCTTTGTATCCGTATCCCGTGATGAGGCAGTCAGCCACCGGAACCTACCACTTCCTCATTTGATCGGTGTTTACTGTCTGCTGTCCACCACACCGACACGTCAGCACCGCCGCGGCAAGGTCATTATGGCCCTTAACATTAAATTGAACGGATGCGGGAGTTGCTAGGTTAAGGACCACAATGAAAGAAAGCAAGATTGTGGGTGGTTTGAGATGATCTGTATTAATGAAACAGTGTATGTGATGACACACTCTTTCCTCTCATTTTTGGTTTTATATCAATTAGGAAGGAGCTTTGGAAGTCAGAGGGTTAATTGATATATACATAGCTTTGGAAGTCAGAGGGTTAATTGATATATACATAGCTTTGGAAGTCAGAGGGTTAATTAATATATACATAGCTTTGGAAGTCAGAGGGTTAATTGATATATACATAGCTTTGGAAGTCAGAGGGTTAATTGATATATACATAGCTTTGGAAGTCAGAGGGTTAATTGATATATACATAGCTTTGGAAGTCAGAGGTTTAATTGATATATACAGAGGTTTAATTAATATATACATAGCTTTGGAAGTCAGAGGGTTAATTGATATATACATAGCTTTGGAAGTCAGAGGGTTAATTGATATATACATAGCTTTGGAAGTCAGAGGGTTAATTGATATATACATAGCTTTGGAAGTCAGAGGGTTAATTGATATATACATAGCTTTGGAAATCAGAGGGTTAATTGATATAGCCTGCAATTTGGGAGAAACCGGCCTTTGGCCGGGACAGTTTTCTACCGAAAAATGTAGATATTTAGCTTGAATGGGGTCTGGGGGACGTTTTTTAGTTTGAAGGGGGATTGGAGAGGCGTGTTTCTAAGTCTTGGGGGCAAACGAAAAACACATTGTTCAAAAATGGCTAAAACAATGAAAACCCTCAATAACAATTAAACCAAATATCCTAATAACCCCCGAGACGTTGTACCTGATAGTGTTAATCCTTTTCTGTGTGGTGACTTAATTGGTCTTAATCTCTGCCAACGACAGATGCTAGCGGAGGAGTATTATGTGATCGCTAGACTTTATAGGGTCTTGGTTATAGTCAAGAGGATTTCTCAATATATATACTAATTAACAGAGTTGGACCTTCACTATTTTGGTTTGTGAATATATATACGGGGTTTTGATACATATAACACCACCTATATAACACCCTTAACACCTATAACACCACCTATATAACACCCTTAACACCTATAACACCCTTATATAAACTCACCAGTAATGACCATAAGAACATAAGAAAATGGGAGTCTGCAGAAAGCCGATTGGCCTAAGCAAGGCAGATCCCTGTCCCACACAACCCCAGTTCAATTACAAAGCCCAATTATAGGCTCAACACTCTAATACCCTGAGGATCATCTTACCAAAACGGTTAGAGATTAACGCAGGATTATGGGGCTATGCAGAGTGCTGATTGGCCCAACCCGGCTGATCCCACTTCACACCCAACCCTTCTCGTCCATATGCTTATCCAATTTTATCTTAAAGCTCCCTACCGTTTTAAACCCCACTATAGCACTTGGTAGTCCATTCCACCCATCTACAACTCTGTTACCAAACCAATATTTGCCTATATCTTTTCTGAAACGAAATTTATCTAATTTGAAACCATTGGTACGAGTTCTTTCGCTATCACTGAGCTTTAGTACATTTGTCATGTCCCCTTTGTTAATCCCACTAACCCACTTGAACACCTCTATCATATCCCCTCTAACTCTGCGTCTCTCTCACGAATGTAAACCTAATTTCTTCAACCTTTCTTCATACGAAAGATTTCTAATATTATGGATCATTTTTGTCATTCTACGCTGTACTCTCTCCAATGAATCTATGTCCATTCTGTAATAAGGACACCAAAATTGGACATGAAAGGTTTAACTCGGATTTTCACACGATACTTACTTATTACCAAAGACTTATAAGGGGAGATTTCCACTTGAGGGATTTTTTTTCTTGACTCCTTTCTCCCTCATGTTTAGCCCCATTGCTTTTCTAATTTTAAGACGTTCGCTCCCATTATTTTGACGATTTTAAGAACTTTCGACCCATTTCTGTCAAATTTAAGACCTTTCGTGCCATTTAGGTGTCGATTTTATCCTGGCGAGCGATAGCGAGCCTGTAATTTAAGAGGAACCGGCTATCAGCCGGGACATTTTTCTACCGAAAAATGTACAAATTTATCTTGAAAGGGGCTCAAGGGGGTGTAATCTTAAACTTGATGGATATCTAGGGACCAAACTAAAAACCTTCCCTTAATAAACACAATTTGGTGATTATTGTATGAATCCATATGAGAGTTGCAGGGCTTGCACATAGAGTATGGTGGATATAATAGATAATCAACATTTTCAATGTGTTCTTATTCTGGCTATCACAATGTGAGTATTTCTGTTTAATATGCCCCCTTTTGTACCCTTTGATTTCTGTTTAATATGCCCCCTTTTGTACCCTTTGATTTCTGTTTAATATGCCCCCTTTGTACCCTTTGATTTCTGTTTAATATGCCCCTTTTTGTACCCTTTGATTTCTGTTTAATATGCCCCTTTTGTACCCTTTGATTTCTGTTTAATATGCCCCTTTTGTACCCTTTGATTTCTGTTTAATATGCCCCTTTTGTACCCTTTGATTTCTGTTTAATATGCCCCTTTTGTACCCTTTGATTTCTGTTTAATATGCCCCTTTTGTACCCTTTGATTTAGGATGCTAAGTGAATACATTGTGATATATTTATTGGGCGTAGTACCGATGTTTTGATATCTTTTGCTACATTTTTCCCGTCTGTAAACATTGTATCACATGAACTGTTTTATTTTGCCCATGCACATATTCAAATAGTTATATGTATATTAGATAAAATCATTAGATGTCGGCGAAATTTTGTGAGTGACTGTGCAGGTATTCCGAAACCTAAGCATATATAAGTTTTGTTGGTGGTGTATGGAATGTTACTGACGTGATCCTGTCACTGTACTCACCCTTATTAGATGATGTGCAGGATATCATGATTGTTGCCCGGAGGGTGAGGGGGGGGAGGGGGGGGGGGGGGTAGGTAGGAGATAGCTTTATCCCAACCTTTATCCCAACCTTTATCGTTCCTGATTTACGGGTTATTCCGGACATTTGATAGGACAATACCGCTACTAGTACGTACACTTTTAGAAATGTAAGGAATTTTATTGTTCTTGTATGTTATATATACAGTATATGTATATACCGGTATATATATATATATATATTAGTAAAGCCAGGTAATAAATTTTCTTTAATACATACGAGGTTGAAAGAAATGGCAATTTCTGCGTTGGAAATTTTATTTAAATTTTATTTTATTTAAACTTTGAATAATAAAATTTCCAACGCAGAAATTGCCATTTCTTTCAACCTCGTATGTATTAAAGTAAAAGAAATATATATATATACCGGTATATATATATAGATATAGCCTATATATATAATATATATATATATATATATATATATATATATATAGATAGTATAAAGTTAATATTATATATATATATATATATATATATATATATATCTATATTTATATTTTATTTATTTATTTATTTATATTACTGAGGATGATAGTTTTACTGATGGTGTTGATAAATTAGGGCCCTACATTGCAGGACGAAACTTTCAGTAATAATGTGTACTCTCCTAAATTAGATGTGTTTGTCATGTCCATCCCACCCCAACAGATTATCGGATGTTGTCTCTTTGTCTGGTTATCTGTCTGTGTCTGTCTGTCTGTGTCTGGTTATCTGTCTGTGTCTGTCTGTCTGTGTCTGGTTATCTGTCTGTGTCTGTGTCTGGTTACCTGTCTGTGTCTGTCTGTCTGTGTCTGGGTGGGAATATGTGTTGTTTTCTCATTCTGCCATATGTCATTTATCTCTTCCCATGTTCCATCGAGCATTAACACCAAACTTTCCTGCTTTCATACTCTGAGGATGATCTTGAAAGTGTAGATCAACTAGGACTATGTCTTAAATATTATATTGACTTCCTTCAATCAAATATATGTTTGGAGAATTAACCCCACATGGTACTATATGACACGACAGGTTTCGACTCTTCTCTGGAGTCCTCTTCATGTGTGAAGAGGACTCCAGAGAAGAGTCGAAACTTGTTGTGTCATAATAAACACATTATACTACCATGTAGGTTTAATTCTCCATTCAAGGATTCACGGCATTGTCAATATGTCTGGTTTATATGGTTATTTCATGCAACTCGGACAGGTTCTCAGTTTTTGTATGATACCAACTTGGGAGAGATATTAGTCGTCATTTGGTCGTTATTATTTGGTGGTTATTATATTTGTCGTTATTATGTGTTGGTTGTGAGGCTTGTTGTATTATGAAACAACCTTGGCCAGGGTGTTGGGGTCAGCTGAGTGCGGGTTATGGTGGGAGACTCAGCTCGGGTTCTTCCCACCCAGGATGGCCATGTGATTCTGAGCAATACAAAGATGGAACTACTTTTTATCATCTCATTATTTTGGAAACACACACACACACACACACACACACACACACACACACACACACACACACACACACACACACACACACGCATACACGCCCGCGGACACGCGCAAATAATAGAAGTTACTGCAACGGTTTGATAGCCTGATAATAATCCCTATCCTGTTTTCATTATAGTGACAATGTTGTCTACCAGTTGTAGTCTTCTATTACCTGATTTTTTTATAAAAAAAATCCATAATGGTACATTTGAGATAAGTTTTTATTCATGCCAATATTCAATTTTTTGTTTCCTGAAAGGCCACAATTTTAATCCTCCAAAGGATAGGATATTTCGTATTGACACGTTGTGTATATTGGTCTCATATTCTGCAAATTATCCTACAGCTATTGGATAAGCTGTGCATCCTCCAAGATCCTCTAGGTTGAGTCAGTTTCCTTATAGAGGGATGTGCTATACGATAATTACAAAGCATAATTGTACAACATTTTACTCTGCATAACTAGTGCCTCTCGAAGTCAGTCAATAATAACAATATATTCCGCGGTAAGTTCTCCTTGAAGCGTGACCTTGTCCGCCGCCGCCGGTGTGTTGTGAGATGAGCGCCAAGCCTTGTACTGTACTGTGCCGGGAGGAGGAGGAGGAGGAGGAGAGGCAGATGGACTGGTGGTGGTGGTAATCAGGGTGTATTATACCGGGATACTCTCAGGGAACATCCTCCTTATTACACTATGCATTACACTACATCCTTGAAGAATCTCGGTGAACATCCTCCGCAGCACTACACTACACTACACTACACTACACTACACTACACTACACTACGCTAATTCACTCATATCCACACCACACACCACACACTAGATGATTGGGGGGGGGGGGGGGGGCGGTGATAATAATGGTGTTATAAACCTTGGACTACACTACACTACACTACACTACACTACACTACACTACACTACACTACACTACACTACATTTAAGGCTAATTCCCTGACATCCACACCTCCCACCACCAAGGACACACGACAGGGGGACAATAATTGGCCCTGGGAGCGGATTTCCCATCTTCCTTCCGCTTCGACACTGGATTTCTGCTATCTTTTTTGCCTGGTTTGCTTTAACTGTGATTATTTGATATGCCGTTGCTAGTTCTTACATGCGATCTTTTTCACATGGGAGCCTATTATCCCTTACTTTTGTATTTTAGTCTCTGTGTATACTGTTCTGTGTGTATACTGTTATGTGTGTATACTGTTCTGTGTGTATACTGTTCTGTGAGTATACTGTTATGTGTGTATACTGTTATGTGTGTATACTGTTATGTGTGTATACTGTTCTGTGTGTATACTGTTCTGTGTATACTGTTCTGTGTGTATACTGTTATGTGTATACTGTTCTGTGAGTATACTGTTCTGTGTGTATACTGTTCTGTGTATACTGTTATGTGTGTATACTGTTCTGTGAGTATACTGTTCTGTGTGTATACTGTTATGTGTGTATACTGTTCTGTGTGTATACTGTTCTGTGTGTATAATGTTCTGTGTGTATACTGTTCTGTGTGTATACTGTTCTGTGTGTATACTGTTCTGTGTGTATACTGTTCTGTGTGTATACTGTTCTGTGTGTATACTGTTCTGTGTATACTGTTCTGTGTGTATACTGTTCTGTGTGTATACTGTTCTGTGTGTATACTGTTCTGTGTATACTGTTCTGTGTGTATACTGTTCTGTGTGTATACTGTTCTGTGTGTATACTGTTCCGTGTGTATAATGTTCTGTGTGTATACTGTTCTGTGTGTATACTGTTCTGTGTGTATACTGTTCTGTGTGTATACTGTTCTGTATATACTGTTCTGTGTGTATACTGTTCTGTGTGTATACTGTTCTGTGTGTAAACTGTTCTCTGTGTTCCGTGTTCTGTCTCTGCTGCCTGTCCTGTTTCTTGTATTGTGTTTTCTTTGATGTGTTCTTTGCTCTGTACAACCCCTCCAACTCTAGATTTCGTAAATAACTAAATTATCTCTAGAGAGAGAGTGAGAGAGAAAGAGAGAGAGAGAGAGTGAGAGTGAGTGAGTGAGAGTGAGAGTGAGTGAGTGAGTGAGTGAGTGAGTTCTACTTTGCTGTCGTATTTCTATAGTAGTATATGGGCCGGACCACCTAGTTGGGACCGCAAGGTCTGTGTGGTCGTCTGAGTATCTGTGTAACTCTCTCTCTCTCCAACTAATTGAACTGAAGGTTAGGCAAGGAGCTTTAATAAATGTTCCTTAAGGTTAGGCGTCGTCTTTTTCATAATATTATTGGGGGCTTGGTAAAATGGTTGCTTGTTAAATGAGCCCCACTTCCCCCTTGCTTCCTGCCTGCGGCCCCCCCCCCCCTCCCCCCCCCCCCCCCATTAACCCGCTGCTTCATGATAATTGGGGTCTTGCTTGGATTCGCTCGCACGGGTATTGGAGTGATAATCAGAAGGCAACAACGTCCTTGCTTTGAATTTAATGACCTCCGCGAGTGAATTTTAAAAAGAAGATATCCTTTCACGGATGGTGTTCTGTCGCTATTACTTTGGTGTTGCTCTGTGTCTGTCTGTCATTCTGTCTGTCTGTCTGTCTGTCTCTGTCTGTCTGTCTGTCATTCTGTCTGTCTCTGTCTGTCTGTCTGTCTGTCTGTCTGTCATTCTGTCTGTCTGTCTCTGTCTGTCATTCTGTCTGTCTGTCTCTCTGTCTGTCTGTCTGTGTGTGTTTCTCCTTCATTTAATTATTTTTCTGTCTCTCTTTGTCTCTTTACTTCTGTCTGTTTATATGTTTGTCGGTTCGTCTGTCTGTCTGTCTATAGGAATATACTCTAAAGAATATACTCTAAAGTTCACATTAGCGGTCTTAGAAGTAATTTGGTGCCTCGACTATATAACTTCATATGCTTCTGTGGAGGAAGTGATTAACCTCCCATTAACTCTGTGCCTCATGATAATTGGGGTCTTGCTTGGATTCGCTTGCAGGATTGTTAAGCCGCTGTCACACGAGCGCTTTTCCCGTCAATTTTCCATGAGCAAGTTTTGTTTTTGTTTTTCGTATAATTTTAGGACTTTTTCGCACTGGTATCGGTAACTAGACTCAAGGTAGATTATGTTAAGCAGCCGAATTCTGATAAAGTGTAATTTCTTAAGCTTCCAGACCATAATTGCCCTTAATAATTGCTCGAAAAAAGGCTCGTGTGACTCCGGCTTTAGTAAAACCCCCCGATGGTGACTGTGCCCTTGCCGAGATTAGATAATGACCCCCGATCCTTTCCTTTAAGGGGGTCACCGGATTTCTTTTATCTTTCTCTCCTTTTCTCTCTTTCTCTGGCTTGTATCCATTCGGCCCCATTCAGCCTACTGTTTTAAGACGTTTATCCCCACCGGCTTTTTTTTTTTATCTTTCTCTCCTTTTCTCTCTTTCCCTGGCTTGTATCCATTTGGCCCCATTCAGCCAACTGTTTTAAGACTTTTATCCCCATCCAGGTGTTGATTTCTTCCTGGCGAGCGATAGCGAGCCAGCATTGTGTGGAGAAATGTACAAATTTAGCTTGCTGTCAAAGCAAATATATATATATATATATATATATATTGACACCTGGAAGGGGGTAAACGTCTTAATTAAAGCAGTAGGCTGAATGGGGCCGAACGAATACAAGCCAAAGAGAGAGGGAGAGAAAGAGAATAAAGCGAGGTGGGCTCCTTTAAGAGATTATATTGACCTCCGACCCTTTCCCCCTAACACCATTAATTATATTGACCTCCGACCCTTTACCCTAACACCATTAATTAGGTCCCTTGAAACTAGCAGGTATCGAGATGGTAACAACAGGCGGTGTCACTATTGGGAATATACCGGTATACCCTTTCTGCCGAAAAATGTACACATTCATCTTTAAGGGGAGGTATTTAGTTAGTTCCCTAGACCTCCATCAAGCTTAAAATTACACCCCCTTGAGTCCCTTTCAAGATAAATTTGTACATTTTTCGGTAGAAAAATGTCCTGGCCGAAGGCCGGTTCCTCTTAAATTGCAGGCTCGCTATCGCTCGCCAGGATAAAATCGACACCTGAATTGCACGAAAGGTCTTAATATGGGGTGAAAGTTCTTAAAATCGCTAAACTAATGGGGCAAACGTTTTATAATATCAAAAGCAATGGGGCTAAACATGAGGGAGAAAGGGGTCAAGAAAAAAATCCCTCAAGTGGAGATCTCCCCTCTTAAAGGGAGTCTAGGAGGTATAATATTAAGTTTGATGGAGGTCTATGGAACAAACTATCAACCTCCCCTTAAATGTAATAGATTCCATTTAGTGACTCGCCTGGTTTAGCCATTAAGGGGAGATCTCCACTTGAGGGATTTTTTTCTTGACCCCTTTCTCCCTCATGTTTAGCCCCATTGCTTTTGATATTATGAAACGTTTGCCCCATTAGTTTAGCGATTTTAAGAACTTTCACCCCATATTAAGACCTTTCGTGCAATTCAGGTGTCGATTTTATCCTGGCGAGCGATAGCGAGCCTGTAATTTAAGAGGAACCGGCCTTCGGCCGGGAAATTTTTCTACCGAAAAATGTACAAATTTATCTTGAAAGGGACTCAAGGGGGTGTAATTTTAAGGTTGATGGAGGTCTAGGGAACAAACTAAATACCTCCCTTTAAGGGGATAGTGGCTGTTTATTTGGTCGATTAATTTATTTATTCATTGATTTTTTAGTGTCCTCGCTAGACCTCCCTCTAACTTAGAAATAAATAAATAAATAATAATAAGCCCTCCCCCCCCCCCCTTTCAAGATAAATTTGTACATTTCTTCGGTAGAAAAATGTCCCTCTTATAATTACAGGCTCGTTATCGCTCGCCAGGAGAACATCGACTCCTAAATGGCACGAAAGCTCTTGAAATGGATAACGAAATGTGGCAAAAGATGTTATAATATCGACTAACTAATGGGGCAAACATCTCAACATCTGAACACTAATTGGGCTAAGCACGAAGGAGAAAGGGAGCCATAAAAAACGGCCCACCTCCCCCTTTAACTGTTTCCTTGTGTGGTTCGTGAGGATAATTGTGAAGTTAGTTGGAATATAGAAAAAAAAAAAAAAAAAAAATATATATATATATATATATATATATATATATATATATATATATATATATATATATATATATAGATAGCCTACTGGTGGGCGTGTTCGGTTCCTCTCGGTGACGGCGGGCTCGGTCGGAGGGGGCGGGCGGGGGAGGAATGTTAAGGGGGAGGCAGAGGCGCTTAGTTTGGAGATTTTAAGACGTTATTTCCGTTAGTTTGGTGATTTTGAGACCTTTTGCCCCATTCCTTTGTCAATATTAAGACCTTTCATGACATTTATTTGTTTTTGTTTTCCTGGCGAGCTAGGCCTATAGCGAACCTGTAATTTTAGAAGGAACCGGCCTTCGGCCGGGAAAATTTTCTACCGACAAATGTACAAATTTATCTTGAAAGAGAGCCTAGGGGTCGTATTTTTAAGCTTGAAGGAGATTTAGGGAGGAAACTCAAAAATAAAGTTGATAATAAATATATAGACCAAAAACCAAGCAAAAAAAAAAAGTTATTACCAGATTCGATTTAGTCTTGGATTAATATTAGTGTGGATATCAGAAAGGGATTAATATTGGCGTGGATATCAGAAAGGGATTAATATTGGCGTGGATATCAGAAAGGGATTAATATTAGTGTGGATATCAGAAAGGGATTAATATTGGCGTGCCAGCTGTCTAATCTGGGCTGAAAGAAATGGACACAACAAAATTCGTCATCGGGCACTCCCTTTCGTAAATGTTAACACCTGTGGATAGTAATGCTGAGAGAGAGAGAGAGAGAGAGAGAGTTTGTTTGCTTGTGCTTGTGAGGGTGGGTAGGAAATGTGTATATTTAAAAGAGCATTATGTGCTTGTACAGTCATGCAGACACATTGCCCCTCCCCCCCTCTCTCTCTCTCTCTCTCTCTCACTCTCACTCACACACACGCACCAAAACTTTACTTAACTCCTGTACCGGCGACGTCTTAAAAAGGGCCTCCAGCAACTAACAGGCTTCGAACTATCTCGGTTAACCCTTTTCACTGCCATAGATCCTTCTTGAGCTGCACACAATCGTCTAAGTATAGCTATAATCCCCTTGCTAAGACGTCTCCGGTACAGAAAGGGTTAAGAACACCGTGCTCTATGTTTACTGGTCTTGGTTACGTGTGAGAGCCCCCCCGTAATGTTTTTGTTCTGGTTACACAAGATGTTAACCCTCTCCGACATATGACGCGAATTTGAGCCTATTGAGGATACTTTAAAGCCTTTGTTACCATCAGGGGTATTTAGAAACCTTTAGTTTAGTTACTTCAACCTCTGCAGTTGTCTTTGAGTTAGCTGTGTTGAGCCTATTAGGGATACTTTAAAGCCTTTGTTACCATCAGGGGTATTTAGAAACCTTTAGTTTAGTTACTTCAACCTCTGCAGTTGTCTTTGAGTTAGCTGTGGGCAGAAAACTAATTTTGGAGAGGTAATTATAAGAGTGAGAGAACTCTATTTCTTATTGCTAATCTGGCAACCTCTGCGTCATAAATGCGTGAAAGGGTTAATATACAGTTAGTGGCCGTGATGGTGGTACCGGTTGGACACAGTCAGTGAGTCAGTACGGCCCACACACGGTTCCTCCCTACAATTCCTGGACCTGTTTAGTTTTCTTTATGCAAATACATCCTTCGAGAATGTTTTGTATTAAGGGACACCACCTCGTTTTTTGTTGTCTTTCTTTCTCCCCTTCTCTCTGGCTTGTATCCATTAGGCCCCATTCAGCCTACTGTTTTAAGACGTTTATCCCCATCCAGGTGTCGTACGTACCATATTTAAAACAATGTTTTTGACAGCAGGTTAAATTTGTACTTTTTTCGATAGAAAAATTTCTACGGCAAAACCGGATTTCTCCATACAATGCTGGCTCGCTATCGCTTGCCAGGAAGAAATTGACACTTGAATGGGGATAAACGTCTTAAAACAGGTTGTTGAATGGAGCCAGATGGATACAAACCAGAGAAAGAGAGAAAAGGAGAGAAAACGAACTAAAACAAATATAAATACCGGTAATAATACAAAAAACAAACAAATAAACAACTAAACTAAGAACCCCAACTGAAGGATGGAGGTGGAGGGGAAGGGCGTGGGGGGTGGGGGGGGGGGGAGAGAGAAGGAAGAAGGTCAGAGCCAAGGATGAGGGTAAAGGTTTATAGGTTGGGGTAAAAGATTGCAGTCCTGCAGGTTAACAAAAGGTACGTAGATGGCTGGGAAGACTGTAAAGGAGATATGGGAGGGACTGACAAAGAGAGATAATGTTGGACTCTACACGAAAATGTTTACCCACATAACTGGATTTTATTAATTTGTTTTATTCAGATCTGAAGGCTTGAAGCTTGAGTGCAGTGACTACTACTTTCCTCTCTCGACGATTCGTTGGGTAAAGTGGTCTCTTTGTAATCATGTAGTCGGTGTCTCTCCATGAATAGTTCCAACTTTACCTTGGATACATATTTTCCATGGAGTGAAGAAGAAATGAAGTCTTTTTCCTCCAAACCATTCATCAGTTTGTAGAATTGAAGCCTCTCCGCCATAGCTCGACGAAACTCGACAGTACAGTTGGTAGACCCAAATGTTCGAGTCGCCTATTTTTGGAAAATCTCTTAGCTTTAAGGGATCAACCTAGTCCCTCTCCTTTATAGACCCTCAGTTAGTTTCCTTTCTCTTAGTATTGTATATGACCTCTAATCCAGGGCATGACTCACAAAATAAGCTCCACAGTGCTCTACATTTTCGTTTAGCTATTAGGGTAAAAAAAGAATATGCTGGGAGAGTTCGCATACAGGACAAAGGCAGCGGGCGGAAGAAGTTATAGGATCCTGCCATTTTGTTGAGCCCAAAGAACTATCAAACTGCAAGAGGAAATTGGAAGGATAAAGGCGGAGCTATACGAACCATTTTCCCCTGAATTTTCAATGTGGCACATTATCTTCGCAATTTTTAGAGGCAAATTTACTTCTTTTTCAACATTAATAGTTAACATTTCAAAGCATTTTATATATTTATTTATTATATAATATATATATATATATTTTCAATATCTACAAGAAAATTAAATGTAGATTTTCTTAGTTTGGCGAAGTAATAATTATGAAACTTAAATTCCGAAGCTAGCAGAGTCGATTTGCGTAAACATTTGCGGGGAAGAACACTGCTGACTCCACCTTAAGATACTGCAAAAGGAAATGGTTCGGGTGATACTAATTGTGAGGGAAGGAAGGTTGGTTAGGGTCAGGGGCCGGGTTATTACTGGGCCTTGTAAGGGGGGGGGGGGGGTATGAGAGGGATGTATGGGAGGGGTAGGAGAGGGGTGTATGGGAGGGGGGAGAGGTAGGTATGGGAGTAGTGGAGGGAGAGGCAGGTATGGCAGTAGAGATTGAGAAGTTAGGTTGTTGAATGGTGGAGATGGAGGATACGGTGATAGTGGAATGGTGATGGTGGAATAGGTAGGTATGGGAGTGGTGGGAGTGAGAGAGGGGTGTATGGGTGTGGTGGGGAGAGGTAGGTTAGAGGGAGAGGTAGGTATGGAAGTAGAGGGGGAGAGGTAGGTATGGGGGGGGTGTATGTAGTGGTGGGGAGGGGTAGGTAGAGGAGAGGTAGGTATGGGGGGGGGGTGTATGGGAGTGGTGTGGGGAGAGGTAGGTTAGAGGGAGAGGTAGGTATGGGGAAATGAGTGGGGGGGGGGGTGTAGGGGAGTGGTGGGGAGAGGTAGGTATGGGGAAATGAGGGGGGGTGTATGGGAGTGGTGGGGAGAGGTAGGTTAAAGGGAGAGGTAGGTATGGGGAAATGGGGGGGGGGT
Organism: Paralithodes platypus; assembly: GCA_032716605.1. Classification (NCBI taxonomy): domain Eukaryota; kingdom Metazoa; phylum Arthropoda; class Malacostraca; order Decapoda; family Lithodidae; genus Paralithodes; species Paralithodes platypus. The sequence goes on along the minus strand of CM064491.1, from coordinate 6,832,469 downwards.
ATGGGAGTGGTGGGGAGAGGTAGGTATTGGAAATGGGGGGGGGGTATGGGAGTGGTGGGGAGAGGTAGGTTAGAGGGAGAGGTAGGTATGGGGAAATGAGGGGGGGGGGGGTTATGGGAGTGGTGGGGAGAGGTAGGTTAGAGGGAGAGGTAGGTATGAAAGTAGAGGAGAGAGAGGTTAGGTTATTGTTGAATGATGGAGATAGATGCTAGGATGATGATGAAGTGAAGGAGATAGTGGATACGGTGATAGTAGAATGGTGATAGTGGAATAGAGAGGTATGGGAGTGGTGTAGGTAGAGAGAGGAATGGTAGTAGTGGTAGAGGAGGATTGGTAGGTAGGGAGATGGGGGAAGGGTGATGGAGGTAGACGAGAGAGAGAGAGGGGAATTTTAGAGGTTAGTACTAATATACCTTTTTTAAGATCCGATTACGCATTTCTGTTTTGTTTTCTGGCTATTATTAGACGATTTTATTCAGATTAGGAAGGGTATATGGAAGTCAGAGGGTGAATATAGATGCTATTTACACTATAATTCCCACTGATCCTTCCTAAAATGTATAAAATCGTCTAATGCTACCCGGAAGAAACTGTCAAAATACGTCATGATCTTCAAAGAGTTAAGAGGAATGTTAGTTGGCTGAGGTCAGAGGGCGGAGTTTTGGCTTGGCCGCAGGGGGGTAGGTAGGGGTAACAGAAGGGGAGGGGTAGGTAGGGGGAACAGAAGGGGAGGGGGTGGGGGAGGGGAGGAGGAGGAGGAGTGGTGGAGGTAGAGGAAGAGCAGTAATGAAAAGGAATGGTGGAGGTAGAGGAGTGGTGGAAGTAGAGGATATGCTGATACTAGAGTGATGAAGATGCACGATATATGGGAATAATGATGGAGAGGATGGAGAGAAATGATGGAGGTAGAGATGGAGAGGGTGGAAGAGGAGCGAGGGAGAAAGAGTTTAAATGAGACAGAGAAGATAGAACAATTTAGAGGTTGCTACGAATATAGAAGGAAGGATGAATGGTTGGAGTGACGCATTGAGTGGATGGTAGAATAGGTATGTATGGGAGTGGTGGGAGGGAGAGGGAGAAGAATGGTGGAAGTAGTGGATAGGGTGATCATGAAGGACTGAATGCAACTGAGGACTTCCAAGATTGAGGGTTTTGTTTAAGAATACTCTGTTTTGCATTATATTGAAATCGACTGTACCTTCTAGCCAGTGAAGAAGGGGAGCATATTATGGGGAGTAGGATATTGAATGTGTGTATGTGAGAGAGAGAGAGAGAGAGAGAGAGAGAGAGAGAGAGAGAGAGAGAGAGAGAGAGAGAGAGAGAGAGAGAGAGAGAGAGAGAGAGAGAGAGAGCATACATTCCATATGGGGCCCCAGTGGAAGGGTTGCGACAGGTTAGGATATAGAGAGTTTTAGAAGAACATGTGAAAATCAAAAGACAAAGGAATATCTTAATTGCCCCTCTGACTACTATATATCCTTCCTAAGCTGAATAAATGCGCTTAATAAGAGCCAATATAAAATTAAGAACCGCGTCATCAAATCCTCAAAGAAATATAAAATATTGTAAAACTAAGCAAGTGAAGTTAAGGGGGTAGTACTCGCTTTTTCTGGACCCCCTTCTCCCTCATGTTTAGCCCCATTAGTTTTCATATTTTAATACGTTCGGCCCATTAGTTTGGCGATTTTAAGACCTTTCGTCTCATGTTTTTATCAATATTAAGGAGCTGTGTGCCCTTTAGGTGTCGATTTTTTTTTTTGGGGGGGGGGTATTAAGCTTGATGGAGGAAACTAAAAAACTAAAGATCCATATATGAGCAAATACTGTAAATACGCCCATCTCCTCTTAGGCAAGTGAAGTTAAACATTTCCTCCTCCTGCCAGCACTGAGGCGGGTCATGAATGTGGCTTGTATGTCGCCCACTCTCAACCAAACAGACTCAAGGGAAACTGGGTCAACCATGGTGCAACTCTAATTCAACACTAGTTCAGCCGATGTGTTTGGGTAGGGGGTATTTGGGTAGGGGGTATTTTGGTGGTTTTCTAAATTCATAATTAAGGAGTTTTATAGGGGTTTGTCTTTTGTCGAGCCATTATGTCTTGGATGGCCCCTAGGTTCTCTTTTAGCTGAGAAAAGACCCCCCCTCACCCCCTCATATTTAACCTGTTCTTCTCTGGCCTTTCTCCCTCATGCTTAGCCTCATTAGTTTTCAGATTTTAAGACGTTCGGCTCATTAATCTGGCGATTTTAAGACCTTTTGCCTATTTTGGTTAATATTAAGACCTTTCGTGCCATTTAGGTGTCGATTTTTGTCTTAGTGAGCGATAGCGAGCCTGTAATTTAAGGGGAACCGGCCTTCGGCCAATACATTTTTCTACCAAAATATGTACACATTTTTCTAGAAGGGGGATCTTTGGGATTTTTCTAGAAGGGGGATCTTTGGGATTTTCTAGAAGGGGGATCTTTGGGATTTTTCTAGAAGGGGGATCTTTGGGATTTTTCTAGAAGGGGGATCTTTGGGATTTTCTAGAAGGGGGATCTTTGGGATTTTTCTAGAAGGGGGATCTTTGGGATTTTCTAGAAGGGGGATCTTTGGGATTTTCTAGAAGGGGGATCTTTGGGATTTTCTAGAAGGGGGATCTTTGGGATTTTCTAGAAGGGGGATCTTTGGGATTTTTCTAGAAGGGGGATCTTTGGGATTTTCTAGAAGGGGGATCTTTGGGATTTTTCTAGAAGGGGGATCTTTGGGATTTTTCTAGAAGGGGGATCTTTGGGATTTTTCTAGAAGGGGGATCTTTGGGATTTTCTAGAAGGGGGATCTTTGGGATTTTCTAGAAGGGGGATCTTTGGGATTTTGTTGAAGCTTGATGGACGTCTGGGGAGGAAACTAAAAATATAATAACAAATGCCTAAATCGCCCCTTCCCCCCCTTAAGGGGAGATATCCACTTGAGGGACTTTTTTCTGTACCCCCTTCTCCCTCATGTTTAGCCCCATTGCTTTTGAGATTTTAAGACGTTCGGCCCATTAGTTTGGTGATTTTAAGAACTTTCACCCAATTTATGTCACTTTTAAGACCTTTCGTCCCATTTAGGTGTCGATTTTTTCCTGGCGAGCGATAGCGAGCCTGCAATTTAAGAGGAATCGGCCTTCGGCCTGGACATTTTTCTACCGAAAAATGTACAAATTTATCTTGAAAGGGGGTCAAGGGGGTGTAATTTCAAGCTTGATGGAAGTCTAGGAAACACACTAAAAACCTCCCCTTAACTCAACACTTCTATGACGTAAAGCAAATGTCCCTAGTCACTGCCTCCGATAAACACATGATGGTGACTTGTCGGGAAGCTAATTATTTTTTTTACTTTAGGGAGAGCAGAAGAGTCGAGGAGTGAGGAAAAACCCAGGGAAATAATCAAGGCCACCAATATTTTCAAGGGTGCTGAAAGGGTTGTGGACAGACCGGATGTATAGATAGGAGACATATAAGGACAAGGAATATGGGTAGCTAGTGTGAGAGAGAGAGAGAGAGAGAGAGAGAGAGAGAGAGAGAGAGAGAGAGAGAGAGAGAGAGAGAGAGAGAGAGAGAGAGAGAGAGAGAGAGAGAGAGAGAGAGAGAGAGAGAGAGAGAGAGAGAGAGAGAGAGAGAGAGAGAGAGAGAGAGAGAGAGAGAGAGAGAGAGAGAGAGAGAGAGAGAGCAACCTTTACACCTGTAGAATGGAGAGTTGTGTGGAGGAGTGACAGTTGCAAAAGGTAAAGCAGAGAAAGTGGTGGAATAAAGAGTGAGAATGGAAGATTCGAGTGAGTTAAACTGTGATTGATGATGAGTGGAAGAGGGAAGGAGAGAGGTTAAAAACATAATCCATGACAGATGAATGAGTGATGAAGCAAATATTGGAAGAATGAAGGAGGGATAGTGGTCGAATCAATTAGTAAACGATGCATAATATAGATATACACATCAGACGAGGGCAAGGGATCTGGGCAGCGAGTTTGTGTGAGGACTCAACCTTAAGACCTATACACTGGAGAGCTGTGTGTGGGATGGAAGGAGTGAGAGGAGGAACAAGTGAGAGTGAGGGAGTGAGAGTGGAAGACGAGTGAGTGAGAGTGGAAGAGTTGAGGGAGTGAGAGTGGAAGACTTGAGTGAGTGAGAGTGGAAGAGTTGAGGGAGTGAGAGTGGAAGACTTGAGTGAGTGAGAGTGGAAGAGTTGAGTGAGTGAGAGTGGAAGAGTTGAGGGAGTGAGAGTGGAAGAGTTGAGTGAGTGAGAGTGGAAGAGTTGAGGGAGTGAGAGTGGAAGACTTGAGTGAGTGAGAGTGGAAGAGTTGAGTGAGTGAGAGTGGAAGAGTTAAGTGAGAGTGAAAGAGTCAAGGAGTGAGAATACTAAGTTGACAAGTGAAAGGTATATGGGTGAAGGACTAAGTGGTGGAATGTATTTTAATTTCACTTAAGTATTAGGCTATTCAGTGTGCAGTTGGGTTTGAATACATGATTAGATTGATATCCAGTATTCGATAAATGGATATAAAATCATAGTCTGTACTTAACCTTTAACTGTCTTGATGGTGTAATGCTTAGAGGGTTTAAGACCTGTATGTGGTAACCCAGGTTCGAATCCCGGTAGGATCACATACTTTCATTAATGTCATTGGGAAGTGTTTGGTGTTGGGAGAGAAATAGATAAATTAGATTATAGTTATTTATTTATTTTTTATATCTAGTCAATTAATAAAATATACAATATTCTATAGGTAAAGGACACCGACAAAGACAAGGGAAATGGGCAGCCAATGTGTTAGAAGACAACCTTTAAGCTGGTATCACACGAGCGCTTTTTCCCTCAACATTTATCCTCAACACTGGTGTGGCAGTTTATGTGGTCAACATTAAATATATTTCTGCTACCTAAATTCATCTATCATAAGTCTAGATTCTGATCCCAGTGCAAAATCATCCAGAAATGTTACAAGAAATTGTTTGACCATCGAATGTTGACTATAAAAGCATTGTGTGATACCGGCTTTAGATCATAATTATACTGTAACTGGAGAGTTGTGTGTGGGAGGTAGTGGGAGTCAAGGAGTGAGAGTGTTGAAGAGTGAGAGTGAGTAAATAGTAGATGGAAACATGTATTAGTAAGAGCGGTAGAATGATGCAATAATAGATGAATAAATGCAAGCAAGTGTGACAAGGGGATAGTAAAGTAGTACAGATTGAAGAGTGAATGATTGAGAATGGAAGGGTTAAGTAAGTGAAACACTGAAGGTGATACAGTGGGTGAGGGAGGGTAGAAGGAGTGTGCGTGGATGAGGGAATGAGTGAGATTAACTGCATCAATGAGTGAGAGCTAAGAGATTACAACACTGATTGTGAAGAGGTGATATCTACAGAGTCAACGAAAGATACAATATATATACTGTATATATATATATATATATATATATATATATATATATATAAACAAACCTAGAGGAAACCAGGGCAAGGGGAAGTGGGTAGCGAGAGTGGAGTGAACAGTCAACCTTCAGAGTGGATAGGAGTTGTGTGTGGGAGGGAAGGAGTGAGAGAGGGGAAGTGTTAGAGTGAAGGGGTAAGATATCGTAGATTGAAGGAAGAGTTAATTAAGAGTGGAAGAGTGAGAGTGTAAACAAATGAAGAGTGAATTAATGATAGTGGGAGAGTTGAGTAAGTGAAACAGTGAGTGAGAGGGAATACAAGGTTTGAGAAGTGAGAGTGGAAGAGTTATCGTGCGAGATCGAAGAAGTTTCTAAAAAAGAGATATAATAGTGAAAGTGTAAGTTTTGAAAGATATACTGTATATATACAGTATATATATATATTGTCAAATAATGAAAGACTCATGCTAAAGATATAGAAAATAATAACAATAATAACAACAATAACAATGATAACAATAACAATAATAACAATAATAACAACAATAACAATAATAACAATAATAACAATAATAACAACAATAACAATAATAACAACAATAACAATAATAACAACAATAACAATAATAACAATAATAACAATAATAAGGTCATTTGACTTGAGAGTTGTGTGAGGGAGGGAGGGAGGGAGGGAGAATGTGGAAGAGTAAGCGAGTTTAAGATGGAGGAGTGTATGAGTAAGAGTGGAAGAGTGAGGAGTATAGTGGAGGACTAAACCATGGGAGAGTTTATTGGTACGAGTGGAAGAGTGACGAGTGGGAGTCATAGAATGAAGAGTGTCTGATTATACCAGATATATAGACAGAGGAAAAACACAAGGGTACGAGAAACAGGGTAGCGGTGTGTGTTAAGGGGGTCACCAGATGTTTTTATTTTTATCTCCTTTTCTCTCTTTCCCTGGCTTGTATTCATTCGGCCCCATTCAGCCAACTGTTTTAAGACGTTTATCCCCATCCAGGTGTCTATTTCTTCCTAGCGAGCAATAGCGAGCCAGCATTGTATGGAGAAATCCGGCTTCGCCGGAGTAATTTTTCTATCGAAAAATGTACAAATTTAGCTTGCTGTCAAAACTAAAATATATATATGCAGGCTCGCTACCGCTCGCTAGGAAATATTTACACCTTGATGGGGGTAAACGTCTTAAAACAGTAGGCTGAATGAGGCCGAATGGATATTAGCCAACGAGAGAGGGAGAGAAAGAGAAATAAAGCGAGGTGGGCTCCCTTAAAGCCAACCTTTGGACCTTAAGACTGCAGAGCTGTGTGTGGGAAGGAGTGGGAGTGCGGGAGTGAGTGACGTGGAGGAGTCAATGCAGTAAAAGTGGAAGAGTGTGGGAGTGAGAGTGAGGAGTGAGTGAGAGTGGAAGAGTGTGGGAGTGAGAGTGGAAGAGTGTGGGAGTGAGAGTGGAAGAGTGTGGGAGTGAGAGTGAGGAGGGAGTGAGAGTGGAACAGTGTGGGAGTGAGAGTGAGGAGTGAGTGAGAGTGGACGAGGTGAGCGAGTGAAACAGAGAATGAGGGAGAGTAAACGAGTGAATGAGTGATAGTGGTGACTGTCAATTAATATTATATATATATTATATTACATATTGATAGAAAAGCAGACACAGACAGGACAAACTGGTGTGTTAGTTACTCAGTTACTCTCAGTTACTCAGTTACTTGTTCGTCAAGGGGAATCCACGCAATGCGAGCTAAGCTCATTATTATCGCGCCTCCTTAACTGGGAATGTATTGCGTGAAATGCATGTTAAGTGTTTTATGTACTGTTGGAATGGATGTGGATGTGTGTGTAGTCTGTATTTAGCCAATTGGCGACATCGGAAACGAAGGCTTAGGGTGGATCTGTATGGTACCATTCTCACTATAGACGGTACCGTCTCGCCCGAAGGCTTAGGTAGCCATCAGCTTAGGTGAACCATATGATACCCATCTCGCCTTGTACCATTTGTGCCAACCCCAGATGAGACGTCACAACGTCGTCCACTTATTCCAGGTACCTATTTACAGCTAGGTGAACTGAGGCTAACACATGAAAGGAGACAAGCCCAATTTGTCTCCGCCCGGCCGGGGATTGAACCCCCGACCCCTCGTGTGTGAGACGAGAGCTCTACCTACTAGGCTACGGGCTCTGTGTGTGTGTGTGTGTGTGTGTGTGTGTGTGTGTGTGTGTGTGTGTGTGTGTGTGTGTGCATGGAGACAATCTTTAGACCTGAGGAGTGGAGAGTTATAAGTGGGAGAGAGCGGGAACGATGGAGTGAGAGTTTAAACAAAATGTGCGACTGAAAGGGTGATGAATACAAGAGTGACTGAATTAAATTTTGAAAGTGATATTTTATATTGTATTGAATAAATTTGATTAATACAGTTTTATTAATGGAGAACAAAATATATATATACATCTTTATACTAGGGACAGTTAGTACGCTCTTATCGTAACCAAGAGGTCCAGAGTTCGATTACCTGGCGGGACGAGACGGATGGGCAAGACTCCTATAACACCCAATGTCTTTGTTCACCTAGCAGTAAAGAGGAACGTGAAGTTAGCGGATATTTGGGGAAGTAATGTGAGGTACCCTGGGTAATGTGTGGTAGCCCATGTGTACCAGGTTAGGTAACTCGCTAAAGGGAAAACATACGAAGATAAGCGTCGTGCTAAAAATCCAGCCTAGTGGAAGCCCTTTAACCCCTTCAGTACCGATCTGTCCTTTAAACTTTATTCTTGCTAATATTAGACGATTTTCTTCAGTTTACCAAGGGTCACCAGCAATTACATGGCTTCGAACTAGGCTATCTCACTTAACCCTTTTTACTACCACGGATCCTTCTTAAGGGGAGATATCCACTTGAGAGATTTTTTTTCTTGACTCCTTTCTCCCTCATGTTTAGCCCCATTGCTTTTCTAATTTTAAGACGTTCGTCCCATTATTTTGACGATTTTAAGAACTTTCGACCCATTTCTGTCAATTTTAAGACCATTCGTGCCATGTAGGTGTCGATTTTATCCTGGCGAGCGATAGCGAGCCTGTAATATAAGAGGAACCGGCTTTCAGCCGGGAAATTTTTCTACCGAAAAATGTACAAATTTATCTTGAAAAGGGGTCTAGAGGGAGTAATTTTAAGCTTGATGGAAGTCTAGGGAATCAACTAAGAACCTCCCCTTAAACTGCACAGATGGTCTAAATATAGCTATAATAACATAAAAGGCGTCGTCGGTACAGAAGAGGCTAACTTTACCTGTTATCTTTAATTACACCGACCTAGGTGTAAAATATAACTAGAATTACACAAATAATCATAATTTACATGCAGGAATGAACAATAATCATAATTTGCATGCAGGAATGAACAATAATCATAATTTGCATGCAGGAATGAACAATAATCATAATTTGCATGCAGGAATGAACATAATCATAATTTGCATGCAGGAATGAACAATAATCATAATTTGCATGCAGGAATGAACAATAATCATAATTTGCATGCAGGAATGAACAATAATCATAATTTGCATGCAGGAATGAACAATAATCATAATTTACATGCAGGAATGAACAATAATCATAATTTGCATGCAGGAATGAACAATAATCATAATTTACATGCAGGAATGAACAATAATCATAATTTGCATGCAGGAATGACCAATTAATGTTAACCTGCGCCCACATATACGAGGTGTATGTCGGTGGAACAAGAGTGATAGAGGACAAGTACAGTATATGGCGTTACGAAAGCCACACAGGATATATACACGTAAAACTCGTCCAACAAGCAGAGGTGGTGGGCAGGGAAGAAAACAACAATCACCGTTACTTACATGGATTACTGTGTATGTTACTGTGTATGTTACTTACAGGGATTACTGTGTATGTTTGTTGTGTTACGTATAGGCTGAATTGACTATAGTCCGTTCATTCTAGGTAGGGCAGACATCGTAATCTCTAACCTCTGTAACTCAAATAGGGCTAGAGCAAATGAGCTGTCAATTTATTCACCCATTCCCTAGCCAAGTCTTCCTATTTGGTAGACGTATTATTATCTCGATCACTCTAGGCCTTCTTGAGTTATGAGAGGTTAGGGGTTACGATGTCTGCCCAACCTAGAATGAACGGACTTTGTTATCAGTCGTGTGTGTGTCTGTCACGGTGGACTTAGCTTAGTGAATGATGAGGGGAAAGACTTTTACAACGGCTCCCCTTACATGTATGTGCTATGAGAAGTGCATGTTGATTGTTAATGGTCTATTGGAGTGATTGTGGTTGTGTGATGCTTGTAACCCGTGAAATAATCTCGATGCATTACATTATAAAATACGACACTGGTCCACTGCACCTCTGATGTCCCATATGTGGGCAGAAATGGTACAGGTGTGGGCAGAAATGGTACAGGTGTGGGCAGAACAGGTGTGGTTGGTACAGGTGTGGGCAGAACAGATGTGATTGGTACAGGTGTGGGCAGGACAGATGTGATTGGTACAGGTGTGGGCAGAACAGGTGTGGTTGATACAGGTGTGGGCAGAACAGGTGTGGGCAGAACAGGTGTGGTTGGTACAGGTTTGGGCAGAGCAGGTGTGGTTGGTACAGGTGTGGGCAGAACAGATGTGGTTGGTACAGGTGTGGGCAGAACAGGTGTGGTTGGTACAGGTGTGGGCAGAACAGGTGTGGTTGGTACAGGTGTGGGCAGAACAGATGTGATTGGTACAGGTGTGGGCAGAACAGATGTGATTGGTACAGGTGTAGACAGGACAGGTGTGGGTGTTATGAGAGTGGGTTTAACAGGTGTGGGCAGGACAGGTGTAGGTGTTAGGGGTACACAGTTCACCAATCAACTCTCATGGAAAAGGTTGAGGTCTGAGAAGAAAGTGACGTCATAATTATACTCTGGGACGCCCACCTATAACCTTAAGGGGAGGTATTTAGTTTGTTCCCTAGACCTCCATCAAGCTTAAAACTACACCCCCTTGAGTCCTTTTCAAGATGAATTTGTAAATTTTTCGGTAGAAAAATGTCCCGGCCAAAGGCCGGTTCCTCTTAAATTACAGGCTCGCTATCGCTCGCCAGGATAAAATTGACACCTGAATGGCACGAAAGGTCTTAATATGGGGTGAAAGTTCTTAAAATCGCTAAACTAATGGGGCAAACGTTTTATAATATCAAAAGCAATGGGGCTAAACATGAGGGAGAAAGGGGTCAAGAAAAAAAATCCCTCAAGTGGAGACCTCCCCCTTAACACCATCATAACCAACCCACAACCCTTAACCCTTTCAATATTTGAAGACGCAATACTTTATATTATTTGCTATCAAAAGTTACGGAGATGTCTTCTAGATCAACTTTGTGAACGCTATATTCGTCAAAAATATATAAAAATCGCGCACACTCTTTGGGTATGTGACTATCTATATATCAGAGTATATATATGTATGTGTGTGTGTAATAATATCTCATTATGTGCTTGTATTGTGAAGCATTACGTCAGAAAGAAGTATGAAGTTACGTTAAGGGGAGATCTCCGCTTGAGGGATTTTTTTCTTGACTCCTTTCTCCCTCATGGTTAGCCCCATTGCTTTTCTAATTTTAAGACGTTCGCCCCATTATTTTGACGATTTTAAGAACCTTCGACCCATTTCTGTCAATTTTAAGACGTTTCGTGCCATTTAGGTGTCGATTTTATCCTGGCGAGCGACAGCGAGCCTGTAATATAAGAGGAACCGGCTTTCAGCCGGGACATTTTTCTACCGAAAAATGTACAAATTTATCTTGAAAGGGGCTCAAGGGGGTGTAATCTTAAGCTTGATGGATATCTAGAGACCAAACTAAAAATCTTCCCTTAATGCCTTACGGTGCCTGGGCGTGGGCGAGTAAAGGTCTTTGTAATTTTGTTATTATCCACCTGTCTCCTTCACCTGTCATGAGTCTTATTTCCCTGCCGCCCATACGCCCACACTTGATGTCCCTGCCGCCCACACCTGTCCTTCTACCACCCACTGTTTTGATAGTGTAATGCTTAGTGTGCGGAATTTCGGTGTGAGTATCCTAGATTCGAGTCCTTGGAGTACCACATGTGTTCATTACTTGCATTGATTGCTTTAGTTAGGTTTATTTGTAAATTAATTGGTGGGTTGGTGAAAACAAATTCAATTATACCACCCACACCTGTCATGAGTCTCTGGCACTACCACACACACTCCTGTCCTGAGTCTCTGTTCCTGCCAGCCACACCTGTCATGAGTCTCTGGCACTACCACACACACTCCTGTCCTGAGTCTCTGTTCCTGCCACCCACACCTGTCATGAGTCTCTGGCACTACACACACTCCTGTCCTGAGTCTGTTCCTGCCACCCACACCTGTCATGAGTCTCTGGCACTACCACACACACTCCTGTCCTGAGTCTCTGTTCCTGCCACCCACACCTGTCAGGAATCTCTGTCCCTACCCACACCTGTCATGGGGCTCTGTCCCTGCCACCTACACCTGTCAGGAATTTCTGTCCCTACCCACACCTGTCATGGGGCTCTGTCCCTGCCACCCACACCTGTCATGAATCTCTGTACCTACCACCCACACCTGTCATGAATCTTTGTCCCTACCACCCACACCTGTCATGAATCTTTGTCCCTACCACCCATACCTGTCATGAATCCCTATCTGGAAAGGAGAGACACGTTGCATTTTCATTTATTACCATTTTTTAGTTTTAACCTATTTTTGGATAATAGTTACAAAAGCGAATTTAAAACTAGTAATTTTCGTATATCAGAGAATGTAGCGGGAACTATTTTGATTATTCATGGAAGATTAACCCCTTCATCACCATTACGTAATTGTCGTCATTATTCTGGTTACCATTAGACGATTTTCTTTAGTTTGTAACCTACCTGTATGACTCGCATGGGTAAATACGATCTCAATAAACCCTTTTAGTAACGTAGGTCCTTCTTAAGGGGAGGTTTTTAGTTCGTTCCCTAGAATTCCATCAAGCTTAAAATTACACCCCCTAGACCCTCTTTCAAGATAAATTTGTACATTTTTCGGTAGAAAAATTTCCCGGCCAAAGGCCGGTTCCTCTTAAATTACAGGCTCTCTATCGCTCTCCAGGATATAATCGACACCTAAATGGCACGAAAGGTCTTAAAATTGACAGAAATGGGGCAAAGGTTCCTAAAATCACCAAACTAATCGAGCGAACATCTTAGAATATCAAAAGCAATGGGGCTAAACATGAGATAGAAAGGAGTCCAGAAAAAAATCCCTCAAGTGGAAATCCCCACCTTAAACTGCATAAAATCATATAATTTTAGCCAGAAGCAATGGTAAAGAGGCGTCATGGTGCTGAAGGGGTTAAGGGGAGGTATTTAGTTTGTTCCCTAGACCTCCATCAAGCTTAAAATTACACCCCCTTGAGTCCCTTTCAAGATAAATTTGTACATTTTTCGGTAGAAAAATGTCCCGGCCGAAGGCCGGTTCCTCTTAAATTACAGGCTCGCTATCGCTCGCCAGGATAAAATCGACACCTGACTTGCACGAAAGGTCTTAATATGGGGTGAAAGTTCTTAAAATCGCTAAACTAATGGGGCAAACGTTTTATAATATCAAAAGCAATGGGGCTAAACATGAGGGAGAAAGAGGTCAAGCAAAAAATCCCTCAAGTGGAGATCTCCCCTTAAGAAGAGTGTTTTGTCCAGAAATCGGAAACCCTAACCTCTATAAATCAAAAAGGGCTTGAGCGAATGGGCTGTAAATTTCAACGCCTATTCCCTGGATGACCCTTCCCAAATGGTAGAAATGTTAGCTTGATTACTGTAGTCGTTTGCGAGTTAGAGAGGTATAGTGGTCAGGAGTTTGGGCCGCCTTATTTGGAACGAGGTATAGTATATTCGATCAGAGAATCAGTATTTTAAGATCTCTCTCTCTCTCTCTCTCTCTCTCTCTCTCTCTCTCTCTCTCTGCCACGGACATTAGTTCCAGGGCAGTAATTCCCTTTCCAATGTTCCCTTACCCATTCTAAACCACTGTTTGGACACTTGATCCTCAGTGTTTTGGAGGACAAGCAACCTAGAAGGGTCACTAGATCTGTTGTTGCTTGATTTCCTTTGTACTCCTTTGTACTCTCTCTCTCTCTCGCTCTCTCTCTCTCTCTCTCTCTCTCTCTCTCTCTCTCTCTCTCTCTCTCTCTCTCTCTCTCTCTCTCTCTCATAGTATCCCAGAGTTTTGTTTTGTAGGACCTAAGCCGAAAAATACCGACTAAAAAAATCTGAGTGAATAATTATGCAGGATGTTCTAGACTAGGAAGCTATACATTCATTTATAACCTACGGCCAAAACATGGTGGTCAAGATGCCAAGTTCGTGTTTTTGTTTCCGTCCGTAGGAGTGAATGTGAAGGACGCGAGGAGGGGCCCTTTAAGGGGGGGGGGGGGGGATGGGCGTATTTATTTGCTCATTTATGTATCTTTGCACTATTTTGTTAGTTTCCTCCCTGGACCTCCATCAAGCTTACAAAAACACCCGCCCAACACCCTCCTTCAAGATAAATTTGTACATTTTTCGATAGAAACATGTCTCGGCCGAAGGCCGGTTTCTCTTAAATTATAGGCTCGCTATCGCTCGCCAGGAAAAAATTGACACCTAAATGACACGAAAAGTCTAAATATTGGCAAATAAATGGGACGAAAGGTCTTAAAATCACCAAACCATTGGGCCGAACCATCCCGAACGTCTTAAATTTTGAAAAGAAATGAGGCTAAACATGAGGAAGACGAGGGACCCAAAAATCGGCCCACCTCCCCTTAATTATGGTGGGTTATATACATAGGTGGAGCTACAGGGGTATATAGGTCGTTTCGCCCATAATTCTTTTCAGTGAGGTTATAGTTACAGCTATCTATCTATCTATCTATCTATCTATCTATCTATCTATCTATCTATATACTCATGCCCAAACCCCACTTTTCCTTTTTTTTTAAAGGTATAATTTATTTGTGATTAGGTTAAACAAAGATTAGGGTAAAAATAGGTTAGGTTAGCTTGGATTAGTGTAAGGTTAAGGTAGATACTATATTTGTGCTTTTCTTTCTCTTCACATCAGCTAGGTAATTTAAGGGGAGGTATTTAGTTTGTTCCCTAGACCTCCATCAAGCTTAAAATTACACCCCCTTGAGTCCCTTTCAAGATAAATTTGTACATTTTTCGGTAGAAAAATGTCCCGGCCGAAGGCCGATTCCTCTTAAATTACAGGCTCGCTATCGCTCGCCAGGATAAAGTCGACACCTGACTTGCACGAAAGGTCTTGATATGGGGTGAAAGTTCTTAAAATCGCTAAACTAATGGGGCAAACGTTTTATAATATCAAAAGCAATGGGGCTAAACATGAGGGAGAAAGGAGTCAAGCAAAAAATCCCTCAAGTGGAGATATCCCCTTAAGCTACAAACTGCCTTCAAAGGATACATATTATATACATATTATATACATATTATATACATATTATATACATATTATATACATATTATATACATATTATATCTGTGGCTTGTTTTCCTCCGTACTCCTTCGTATTTTATGGGTGGGTGAATCGAATCTGAATATGGGCAAAATTACTTGGGCTGTTGGTGCAATATGTTGAAATGTGGGCGAAATTAGTTGGACTGTTGGTGAAATTAGTTGGACTGTTGGTGAAATTAGTTGGACTGTTGGTGAAATTAGTTGGACTATTGGTGAAATTAGTTGGACTGTTGGTGAAATTAGTTGGACTGTTGGTGAAATTAGTTGGACTGTTGGTGAAATTAGTTGGACTGTTGGTGAAATTAGTTGGACTGTTGGTGAAATTAGTTGGACTGTTGGTGAAATTAGTTGGACTGTTGGTGAAATTAGTTGGACTGTTGGTGAAATTAGTTGGACTGTTGGTGAAATTACTTGGGCTGTTGGTGAAATTACTTGGGCTGTTGGTGAAATTACTTGGACTGTTGGTGAAATTAGTTGGGCTGTTGGTGAAATTAGTTGGGCTGTTGGTGAAATTAGTTGGACTGTTGGTGAAATTAGTTGGACTGTTGGTGAAATTAGTTGGACTGTTGGTGAAATTACTTGGGCTGTTGGTGCAATATGTTGAAATATGGGCGAAATTAGTTGGACTGTTGGTGAAATTAGTTGGAATGTGGGCGAAATTAATTGGAATTTGGGCGAAATGACTGAGGGTGACAACACTCGTGTGGGAGGAGGAGAAGGAGGAGGCTGGTGGTAGAAAGTTAATTTATGAGCTTTGGAACAACTCACATTTTTTGGTTTATTCGTATTATCTGTGTGTTGTAATATTTGTGTAATGCTCTCTCTCTCTCTCTATCTATCTACCTCTATCTATATCTATCTATCTATCTACTGTGGAGGCTAAGTATTTGACTGTACTGCAAGATACATTTGATAACGTTTATAGTTTCTTTATTTATTTATTTGTGTATTTTTCCCCTCGTTGGACATACACTTGACGTACGGTGTTATAGTGTGAACTGCAATATGTAAGAAATGTACCCCAATATTTAAGGGGAGATTTCCACCTGGAGGATTTTTTGCTGAACCTCTTTCTCCCTCATGTTTAGCCCCATTGCTTGTGAGATTTAAAGACGCTTGCCCCATTAGTTTGGCGATTTTAAGAACCCTCGCCCCATTTCTGTCAATTTTAAGACCATTCGTGCCATTTAGGTGTCGATTTTTTCCTGGCGAGCGATAGCGAGCCTGTAATTTAATGGGAACCGGCCTTCGGCCGGGACATTTATCTTGAAAGGGGGTCAAGGGTGAGTAATTTTAAGCTTGATGGAAGTCTAGGGAATCAACTAAAAACCTCCCCTTAATGGTATAACTGGCGTAAGAGATTGAATATGGGCGCCTCTGATATGGGGACCTCTGATATGGGGACCTCTGATATGGGGACCTCTGATATGGGGACCTCTGATATGGGGACCTCTGATATGGGGACCTCTGATATGGGGACCTCTGATATGGGGACCTCTGATATGGGGACCTCTGATATGGGGACCTCTGATATGGGGACCTCTGATATGGGGACCTCTGATATGGGGACCTCTGATATGGGGACCTCTTATATGGGGACCTCTGATATGGGGACCTCTGATATGGGGACCTCTGATATGGGGACCTCTTTTATGGGGACCTCTGATATGGGGACCTCTGATATGGGGACCTCTGATATGGGGACCTCTGATATGGGGACCTCTGATATGGGGACCTCTGATATGGGGACCTCTGATATGGGGACTTCTGATATGGGGACCTCTGATATGGGGACCTCTGATATGGGGACCTCTTATATGGGGACCTCTGATATGGGGACCTCTGATATGGGGACCTCTGATAATTATTCTGGGAGCGAAGGATATCTATTGACTCCATAAGATCCTTCCAAAACCTGAAGATAATCGTCTTTCGGTGTATGGTTTGTAAAAGTGGGAATTATTAGATTAACCCCTTCAACACGGTGAGGTATTTTGATCTTAGAATCTGGTTACCATTAGACGATTTTCTTTAGCCTATAGTCGACCTTCAAGACTCCAAGATTTAAATATGATCTCAATGAACCCGCTGATTAAGTAACACCTCGTTCTGAACCCGCTGAATAAGTAACACCCCGTTCTGAACCCGCTGAATAAGTAACACCCCGTTCTGAACCCGCTGATTAAGTAACACCTCGTTCTTAACATTAATCATCAATTACAAACCCCAATGCACTTGAATAAACTAATGAAAGCATATGGTCCTCCCGGGATTCGAACTCGGGACACCACACCCAAAACCATAAGCATCTAAACCATTACACCACCAACACAGTTTAAGGGGAGATCTCCACTTGAGGGATTTTTTCTTGACCCCTTTCTCCCTCATGTTTAGCCCCATTGCTTTTGATATTATAAAACGTTTGCCCCATTAGTTTAGCGATTTTAAGAATTTTCACCCCATATTAAGACCTTTCGTTCAATTCAGGTGTCGATTTTATCCTGGCGAGCGATAGCGAGCCTGTAATTTAAGAGGAACCGACCTTCGGCCGGGACATTTTTCTACCGAAAAATGTACAAATTTATCTTGAAAGGGACTCAAGGGGGTGTAATGTTAAGCTTGATAGAGGTCTAGGGAACAAACTAAATACCTCCCCTTAACATTTGTACTTCTTAAGCTGCGTATTATCGTGTGCTTTAGCCACAATACAAGGTAAAATGTTGTCATCGTGCTGAAGGGGTTAAGGGGAGGTATTTAGTTTGTTCCCTAGACCTCCATCAAGCTTAAAATTACACCCCCTTGAGTCCCTTTCAAGATAAATTTGTACATTTTTCGGTAGAAAAATGTCCCGGCCGAAGGTCGGTTCCTCTTAAATTACAGGCTCGCTATCGCTCGCCAGGATTAAATTTACACCTGAATGGCACGAAAGGTCTTAATATGGGGTGAAAGTTCTTAAAATCCCTAAACTAATGGGGCAAACGTTTTATAATATCAAAAGCAATGGGGCTAAACATGAGGGAGAAAGAGGTCAAGGAAAAAAATATCCCTTAAGTGGAGATCTCCCCTTAAGACAGGAACAGATATGATATAAAGGTATACTTGGAAAATCGCACATACATACATACATACATACATACATACATACATACATACATACACATACCATAATAATGAGTGCCTACATATGTGGGTATCATGTACAGTTGGTTCCAAAAATGTACTCCATATTGTAACTCCAAGTATCATCCGGTCAAAATATAACAATGCAATAAATATATGATTTATATATTGTTCTACATGTTATTGTCAGTATTTTTATTACTATTATTATTATTACTAAAACAAACAAATGTATATTCACAATTGCCCTATGCTGTATAAATTAAGGACCAAATAATATAATGCATAATAATTACTTGATATATATACGGTACCGACCTTTCACGAAATCGAAACAAAAAAATATGCAAAGTTAAATTCTGGCAAATTTATGCAAACCTTTCATGTACGTCCACCTTTGTATGTCCAACTAAGATGTGTGTGTGTGTGTGTGTGTGTGTGTGTGTGTGTGTGTGTGTGTGTGTGTGTGTAACAATTAATAGATTATTGACATTTATATGTAATTGTAGCTTAGCCTGAAAGCTTAAAGCCAAAATATGAGTAATTTAACCTCCATTTACCATAAAGCTGGTAGACGCACGTTAGGGGGTGGTGTCCCCTTTCGTGTATCGATCCTGTGGTGAGTCGGTTAACCCCTACAGTACCGGTGTCGTCCTTTCTATTGTATGTTGTCAACTTTTTGATGCTTTTATTCATCTTAGGAAGGCCTTCTAACAAGAAAATAGCTACAGACTATCTCATTTAGTCCTTTGAGCTACTAAAAATCCTTCTTAAACTGAATATAATCGTCTGACAGTGACCAGAATATGACGACAAGCACGGCACCGGTACTGAACGGGTTAACCAGCTTGGTACGCACGGGCTACTTTGCAGGTTTACCCTAAATAAACCGCTATGGAGAGGTTGGTCCACTGCATACACTGTAAACAATAGCCATAGAATAAACAGTAACAGTAAAATACCTTATTTCGTACTACGGGTTCTTAACTATATTGCACCATTTATTAGCGAGCTAAAATCGACATTAACTAGTACTGTTAATGGTTAAGTATACATACGATCATTATTATTACGATAGTGCCATTAACGATGCAGCAATACACCTATGCGATACTATATAGGCTCGTGGTCGGTATATCAGATCCAAAATATGCTAATGAAAAGACTACTGTTCGACTAATACCTGTCTAATGTCGACGTTATTCTAAAGTGTGTAGCATAGAATCAGAACCAAACGGTTTGAAACGTGATAAACTATCCCAAAGACTTAACATAATTTTATTTAACCCCATCTGTACCAGCGACGTCTTCCAAAACTACAGGCTCGCTCTCGCTCACCAAGAAGAAATCGACACCTAAATGCCAAGAAAGGTCTTGATATTGATAAATATAGGGTACGAAAGGCTTTAAAATCGACAAACTATTAGGGCAAACGTCTTAAAATCTCAAAGTTAGTGGGGCTTAAGATGAGGGAGAAGGGAGTCCATAAAAATCCACTACCTCCACCTTTGTCTCCCACATGGTATATCCTGTCTTCCACCACCTCTTCCACCTTAGCCAGCCTTTCACTTCTTTACAAGGTTTCTCGAACTTATGTGTAGCGTCTAATACTCACCAACATAATTATAATGAAAAGGATGACACTGGTACTGAACGGGTTTAACTTAAGGGGAGATCTCTACTTAAGGTATTTTTTTCTTGACCCCTTTCTCCCTCATGTTTAGCCCCGTTGCTTTTGATATTATAAAACATTTGCCCCATTAGTTTAGCGATTTTAAGAACTTTCACCCCATATTAAGACCTTTCGTGCCATTCAGGTGTCAATTTTATCCTGGCGAGCGATAGCGAACCTGTAATTTAATAGGAACCGGCCTTCGGCCGGGAAATTTTTCTACCGAAAAATGTACAAATATATCTTGAAAGGGACTCAAGGGGGTGTAATTTTAAGTTTGATGGAATTCTAGGGAACGAACTAAAAACCTCCCCTTAATGTATAGCCACTTCAGTAGCTACAATAACGGAATAAATACAAAACAAAACAAAAGTTTAAAGAAGGTATGAAAAAGGTTAATTTAAATGTCCATAATAATATAACTTTTAAGGGTATATTGGTAGCAATAAACCTTTAAGGGTATATTGGTAGCAATAAACCTTTAAGGGTATATTGGTAGCAATAAACCTTTAAGGGTATATTGGTAGCAATAAACCTTTAAGGGTATATTGGTAGCAATAAACCTTTAAGGGTATATTGGTAGCAATACACCTTTAAGGGTATATTGGTAGCAATAAACCTTTAAGGGTATATTGGTAGCAATAAACCTTTAAGGGTATATTGGTAGCAATAAACCTTTAAGGGTATATTGGTAGCAATAAACCTTTAAGGGTATATTGGTAGCAATAAACCTTTAAGGGTATTGGTAGCAATAAACCTTTAAGGGTATATTGGTAGCAATAAACCTTTAAGGGTATATTGGTAGCAATAAACCCATGTAATACAAGAAGATAAAGGTAAATTGTCAAACAGCGTCATACACAGCTATTAATCAAGGGTATATAAGAGCTATGTAAAATCCTAGGGTATATTACCCTAGGATTTTATATAACTCGTATATATCCTTGATTATTAACTGCATGTGACGCTATTTCGCATACTATTCTGGTTATCATTAAACGATTTTATGCAGTTTGTTAGATCTCTAGAAATTTATTTTGAAAGAACTATCTCAAATAACCTCACAACTCCCACAACTTCTTCCTAAGCTGAATAATTATAATCTGGTATTGGTTGGGAAATGAAATTAAGACTTGTGCCATCGTATACTAAAAGGGTTAATCAAGCATTACGTAACATGCGTGACCCCATTTTTGATATCATTCTGAGTTTTAGACAATGTATTACGGTTTATTACTCGTATTAAGTATTATATAGACTGTATTTGAAGATAGTTTAACCTAGTGTGTTCAATTATATAGACGTCAACTTGAAATGTTTGGTGCTATACTTAAGTTTCAAATCTATTGTTAATGTATAGAGGCTAGAAGTCAGTTGTATTTGCATATTTATTTTTAGTTATCATATATATATTTTTTTTTAACGGATTTCAAGTTTTGGTTGTTTAAGGGGAGGTATTTAGTTTGTTCCCTAGACCTCCATCAAGCTTAAAATTACACCCCCTGGAGTCCCTTTCAAGATAAATTTGTACATTTTTCGGTAGAAAAATGTCTCGGCCGAAGGCCGGTTCCTCTTAAATTACAGGCTCGCTATCGCACGCCAGGATAAAATTGACACCTGAATGGCACGAAAGGTCTTAATATGGGGTGAAAGTTCTTAAAATCGCTAAACTAATGGGGCAAACGTTTTATAATATCAAAAGCAATGGGGCTAAACATGAGGGAGAAAGGGGTCAAGAAAAAAATCCCTCAAGTGGAGATCTTCCCTTAATTGTCTGGTATACAGAGTATTTATGGGTCACCTCTTGTTCCCCCACACACCTCTTTAGAGTTAGTGCTCCACCCTACTGGCCCAGTATATGGTCCTTCACGACCTTCACAGTCACTCATATACATACATACATACATACAATGAGAGAGAGAGAGAGAGAGAGAGAGAGAGAGAGAGAGAGAGAGAGAGAGAGAGAGAGAGAGAGAGAGAGAGAGAGAGAGAGAGAGAGGGGGAGAGAGAGAGAGAGAGAGAGAGAGAGAGAGAGAGAGAGAGAGAGAGAGAGAGAGAGAGAGACCTTCCTGACCGTCACATTCACTCATGGGTAACAAAAGTTCCCTATCTCTCGTATGGTGATTGTTTTGAATTTTTTAAGAAGAACGGGAAATTTTTCTACCGAAAAATGTACAAATCTATCTTGAACGGGGGTCTAGGGAGTTTTTTTTAAGCTTGATGGAGGTCTAGCGAGGAAACAAAAGAAATATAGGAATGAAGAAATAAATAGACCTAAAACTAACCACTACCCCCTTTAACCCTTCCGGGGCTGTTCGGCCAGGCAGCTTAGGGAACAACAACAACAACCCTTCCTGTACAAGCGACGTCTTTAATTTTATTCTATCTATATTTAGACGATTTTATGCAGCTTAGGAAGGATCTGTGGTGGTTAAAAGGGTTGATTGAGATAGTTTAAAGCCTGATAATTGCTAGAGGTCCTTCCTATGCTGAATAAACTCGTATAATAGTTGCTAGAATGTGATGAACAGGGACGCCCCTGGTACTGAACGGGTTAAAGTGCCCTGGTATTTATCCGCCTTCAGCTGAGGAACGGGTACACCTCTTGTAAACAACGTCACCACGATCACTTCCATATTTGAGCCGTAATAAACCCGTTTATTATTCCAAGACAATGATACAAACGGATACAAACTCTTGATTGACTTTACTTTAATGAGGAAGTGCTTGTTTTAAGGGGAGATTTCCACCTGGAGGATTTTTTTTCTGGACCCCTTTCTCCCTCATGTTTAGCCCCATTGCTTTTGAGACTTTAAGACGTTCGCCCCATTAGTTTGGCTATTTTAAGAACCCTCGCTCCATTTCTGTCAATTTTAAGACCATTCGTGCCATTTAGGTGTCGAGTTTTTCCTGGCGAGCGATAGCGAGCCTGTAATTTAAGGGGAACCGGCAATCGGCCGGGACATTTTTCTACCGAAAAATGTACAAATTTATCTTGAAAGGGGGTCTAGGGAGAGTAATTTTAAGCTTGATGGAAGTCTAGGGAATCAACTAAAAACCTCCCCTTAAGTCTAGGTTTGTATATATTAACATATTGTGGAGTTTCCTGGCTAAACCTCCATCAAACTTAAAACCTCCATCAAACTTAAAACCTCCATCAAACTTAAAACCTCCATCAAACTTAAAACCTCCATCAAACTTAAAACCTCCATCAAACTTATAACCTCCATCAAACTTAAAACCTCCATCAAACTTAAAACCTCCATCAAACTTAAAACCTCCATCAAACTTAAAACCTCCATCAAACTTAAAACCTCCATCAAACTTAAAACCTCCATCAAACTTAAAACCTCCATCAAACTTAAAACCTCCATCAAACTTAAAACCTCCATCAAACTTATAACCTCCATCAAACTTAAAACCTCCATCAAACTTATAACCTCCATCAAACTTAAAACCTCCATCAAACTTAAAACCTCCATCAAACTTAAAACCTCCATCAAACTTAAAACCTCCATCAAACTTAAAACCTCCATCAAACTTAAACCTCCATCAAACTTAAAACCTCCATCAAACTTAAAACCTCCATCAAACTTAAAACCTCCATCAAACTTATAACCTCCATCAAACTTATAACCTCCATCAAACTTATAACCTCCATCAAACTTAAAACCTCCATCAAACTTAAAACCTCCATCAAACTTATAACCTCCATCAAACTTAAAACCTCCATCAAACTTATAACCTCCATCAAACTTAAAACCTCCATCAAACTTAAAACCTCCATCAAACTTAAAACCTCCATCAAACTTATAACCTCCATCAAACTTAAAACCTCCATCAAACTTAAAATCTCCATCAAACTTATAACCTCCATCAAACTTAAAACCTCCATCAAACTTAAAATCTCCATCAAACTTATAACCTCCATCAAACTTATAACCTCCATCAAACTTATAACCTCCATCAAACTTATAACCTCCATCAAACTTATAACCTCCATCAAACTTAAACCCTCCATCAAACTTAAAACCTCCATCAAACTTATAAAAGTAATAATAACACAAATAAATAAATACAAAATTAAAAACTAAACCCCCGTTCACTCGTTCAGGATAAATTTGTACTTATCGGTACACAAATGACAGGCTCACTATCGGTCGCCAGGAAACAAATCGACACCTACTGTATATGGCACGAAAGGTCTTAATATTGACAAAGACATGCAGCGAAACGTCTCAAATAGCCTTAATAGCAGAACGAACATGTCTTAACATCTCAAAACTAATATGCTAAACGTGAAGAAGGGGGTCCAGAAAAAGCGACTACCTCCCCCTTAATGGGAGGTATTTAGTTTGTTCCCTAGATCTCCATCAAGCTTAAAATTACACCCCCTCGAGTCCCTTTCAAGATTAATTTGTACATTTTTCGGTAGAAAAATGTCCCGGCCAAAGGCCGTTTCCTCTTAAGTTACAGGCTCGCTATCGCTCGTCAGGATGAAATAGATACCTGAATGGCACGAAAGGTCTTTAAAATGGGGTGAAAGTTCTTAAAATCGCCAAACTAACGGGGCAAACATCTTAAAATCTCAAAAGCAATGGGGCTAGACATGAGAGAGAAAGGGGTCAAGAAAAAAGTCCCTCAAGTGGAGATCTCCCCTTAACGCATTACGATGACAATAATCTCCGTGTGTTTTGGCTATCATTAGTCTATTTTTTTTTTTTTTTTAAGAGACAATGAACGGAGGAAGGAAAAACACAGATAAAACAAAAAGGTCCTTGTGCCTAAAGGCATCCTCCATTCATAAAATGTTTGTAACAACTAGATTTAAACATTTGTAGATTGTAAGTTTGTGGAAAGCAATTCGAGGGAAGTGAATTCCAAAGAGTAGTAGCTCTGGGGATAAATGAATTCTGATAAGCAGAAGTTCTGCATTGTGGAGGAGAAAGTGTAAATTCATGGGCGCTCTCAGCTGCCCTAGTTCTACGGGGAAAGATGTGGAGAGGCGGCACAATTGAAGCAAGTTCCTCGGAACAATTGCTGTGAAAATATCTGTAGAATAATGCAAGGGATGCAACGTTTCTTCGTTTCATTATAACCAGGTATGACTCCGGTCGTGGGGAAAAAAATATACGGTGTTGAGCTTCTGACTTCCACAGGCCTGAATAAAATTGCCTAATTTTAACCAGAACATTCGGAGGTTAGGCGCCATCGTTCAGGGTTAATGGAAAGTACTTGTATTTTTTTCTTTTCTGAACCCTTCATGTTTAGCCCCATTACTTTTCAAATTTTAAGATTTTCGCCCATATTTTTGTCAATATTAAGACCTTTCGTGCCCTTTAGGTGTCGATTATTTTCCTGGCGAGCGATAGCGAGCCTGTAATTGTGGAGGAACCGACCTTTGGCCGTGACATTTTTCTATCGAAAAATGTACAAATTAATCTCGAAGGGGGATCTAATGGATGTTTTGTTTTTAAGTTTGATGGAGGTCTAGGGAGGAAACTAAAAAAAAATAATGAATTTATAAGTAAATAGACCCCAAACAATAACCACTGTCCCCTTGATAAATGTACTTACCGTGTTCTGTACGTGCCCAGACTCCTCCTCCACCAGCACCACCACCTCCACCTCCTCCTCCACCAGCACCACCACCACCACCTCCTCCTCCTCAAGCAACTTTCCCTTATTAGAACATTCAAGGTCCTCCACTCAATAGCCGGTGTCACACGAGCGCCTTTTTCCCTCAACACTGGTCTGGCAGCTTGTGAGGTCAACATTTCATATATTTCTGTTACCCAATGGCATCTATCATCAGTCTACCTTCCGAAAACAGTGCAAAATAATCCAGACATGTTGTCAGGAAAATGTTGATGATCGAATGTTGACTATACAAGTTCTCGTGTGATACCGGCTTTACTCTCACTCGGTCCTCATAACAGTGCCTCCACAGCCTACACACCACCAACTCCTCACCCTGACGCCATTTGGGACTCTAGGACGAACATTATCTTATCCTAAAACTTATGAAGATATTAGCTTAAGGGGAGATCTCCACTTGAGGGATTTTTTTCTTGACTCCTTTCTCCCTCATGTTTAGCCCCATTGTTTTTCTAATTTTAAGACGTTCGCCCCATTATTTTGACGATTTTAAGAACTTTCGACCCATTGCTGTCAATTTTAAGACCTTTCGTGCCATTTAGGTGTCGATTTTATCCTGGCGAGCGATAGCGAGCCTGTTATTTAAGAGGAACCGGCTTTCAGCCGGGACATTTTTCTACCGAAAAATGTACAAATTTATCTTGAAAGGGACTCAAGGGGGTGTCATTTTAAGCTTGATGGAGGTCTAGGGAACAAACTAAATACCTCCCCTTAAGTAACACCCCGTTCTTAACATTATTCATCAATTACAAACCCCAATGCACTCGAATAAACTAATACGATAATAAAATCAGACCAGCGCCTGACAGAAGGAGGGATTTGGGTTTATAACTATGATTTAACATATATTTTTAACATTTATAATTGATTTTTGTTATTTAATAATCGACTTCTTGAAATACAACTAAAATTCGATGGTATAATTGATGTCTGTATATATTAGATGGTATAATTGATGTCTGTATATATTAGGTGGTATAATTGATGTCTGTATTAGATGGTATAATTGATGTCTGTATATATTAGGTGGTATAATTGATGTCTGTATATATTAGGTGGTATAATTGATGTCTGTATATATTAGGTGGTATAATTGATGTCTGTATATATTAGGTGGTATAATTGATGTCTGTATATATTAGATGGTATAATTGATGTCTGTATATATTAGATGGTATAATTGATGTCTGTATATATTAGATGGTATAATTGATGTCTGTATATATTAGATGGTATAATTGATGTCTGTATATATTAGATGGTATAATTGATGTCTGTATATATTAGATGGTATAATTGATGTCTGTATAATATATTAGATGGTATAATTGATGTCTGTATATATTAGATGGTATAATTGATGTCTGTATATATTAGATGGTATAATTGATGTCTATATATTAGGTGGTATAATTGATGTCTGTATATATTAGATGGTATAATTGATGTCTGTATATATTAGATGGTATAATTGATGTCTGTATATTAGGTGGTATAATTGATGTCTGTATATATTAGATGGTATAATTGATGTCTGTATATATTAGGCATTGCTTTATGTTTTTGATAGTGTGTTTATTCCGTCTGGACATTTGTTGGAGAGACATAAATCAATCAAGAATGATAAGGGTCGAAACGAGTTATTTGTGAAGTGTGTGTGTGTGAGGGGCACATGGAGACACAGAGGAGGGAGTACAAGAGCGATGTGGTCTGGATGTATTGTATTGTAGATGTGCTGGGCAGTGTCAAGAGGAACACCTTTAAGAGGAGATGGCCCCTTTCTCCCTCATGTTTAGCCCCATTAGTCTTCAGATTGTATGACGTTCGGCCGATTAGTTTGGCGATTTTAAGACCTTTTGACCCCATTTCTTTGTCATTATTAAGACTTTTTATGTCATTTAGGTGTCGATTTTTTCCTGGCGAGCGAAAGCGAGCCTGTAATTTAAGAGGAAGGCCGGGACATTTTTCTATCGAAAAATTACAAATTTATCTTGAAGGTGGGTCTTGTACATTTTTCGGTAGAAAAATTTCCCGTCCGAAGGCCAGTTCCTTCAAAAAATACAGGCTCGCTGTCGCTTGCCAGGAAAAAATACACACCTAAACGGGACGAAAGGTCTTAATATTGACAAAGTAATGGGTCGAAAGGTATCAAAATCGCCAAACTAGTAAACGAACATCTTAAAATCGCAAAACTAATGGGTCTAAACATGTGGGAGAAGGGGGTCCATAAAAAGCGAGTACCTCTCCCCTAAGTAAGTCAATATGTTCAAACATGGTGTAACTCTCCTTGTAGATTATAAGAGTGACTTGGTCGCCGTGAACCACTGCCCACACACACACACTCACACAGGCACATACACACACACACACACACACAGGCACATACACACACGCAGGCACATACACACACACAGGCGCACACACACACACAGGCGCGCGCGCGCGCACACACACACACACACACACGCAGGCACATACACACACGCAGGCACATACACACACGCAGGCACATACACACACACAGGCGCACACACAGGCGCACACACACACGCAGGCACATACACACACGCAGGCGCACACACACACATACACACACACACACCTTTTAGATAACAGCACCTGGATAACTACTGTAACTTCATGGTTCTGGGTGTTGGTGGTGTAATGGTTTAGATACCTTTACCTTTGGATACCTTTGGATGTGTTCGCCGCTCCTCTAGCGGCACCAAGGAGCGCGACGCCCCTCGTTATGGGTGGTGATTTGGTGCAGTAGACTGTTTGAAGCGACAGCTCGCTCCCTTGCGAGGATGGGCTCGTCTGGCACTTTTTGCAGTTCGACATCTAAGGCTCTCTTGAAGTTGTCTAACGAGATGTCCCTCATGTCTCTTACTCGCCGTGGGAGTTTGTTGAAGAGACGTGGGCCTCTGTGTGATAACCAGCCCTCTCGCAGAGAGCCCATAGCACCCCTGTTATTCATCCGGGGGATTTCGCATTCCCAGCCTCTCCTATCACTGAATTTCATGACTATCGGAATATGTAAGTTTGGTACTAAACCCTCTGCGATTTTCCACGTGTATATTATTAGGTAACGTTCTCTTCTACGTTCCAGTGAGTACAGATTCAGTGCTCTTAAACGCTCCAATAGTGTAGATGTTTTATCGAACTTATATGCGAAGTGAAATTTCTTTGTACACTCTCTACGTCATTTATTTCACCTGCTTTGTATGGGGATGTTAATACGCTACAGTATTCAAGCCGTGGTAGCACTAGAGATTTGAAGAGCGTTATCATAGGCAATTCACCGCGTGTTTTAAAAGTACGCAGAATCCAACCCGTTAGACGTTTCGCAGCCGCCACTTTGACCTGGTTATGTACTTTGAAACCCATATTTTCAGACATTAATACCCCAAGGTCTTTCACACTGTCTTTCCGTTCTATTATGTGGTTAGATTCTGTTAAGTAATTTGTAATTTCTTTAACACCATTATTATCTCCGTACCGTATTAATTGGAATTTTTCCTCATTGAATTGCATGTTGTTTTCCCTTGTCCACTGGAACACTACATTCGCCAAACTAATGGGGCGAACGTCTTAAAATCTCAAAAGCAATGGGGCTAACCATGAGGGAGAAAGGAGTCAAGAAAAAAATATCTCAAGATAGGTAGAGCTTGGATTATATACTGTACAAGTCCAGTTAAGGGGAGGGTTTTAGTTTGCTCCCAAGACCTCCAATTATCTTTAAAAAATACCCCCCTAAAACCCTTCGAAATAAATGTGTACATTTTTCGGTAAAAAATGTGGCGGCCAAAGGCTGGTTTCTCCTAAATTGCAGGGTCGCTATCGCTCGCCAGGAAAAAATCGACACCTAAATGAAACAAATTACAAAGAAATGGGACTAAAGGCTTCAAATTCGCCAAACTAATGGGGCGACCGTCTTAAAACCTCAACACTAACGAGACTAAACAATAAGGAAAAGGGATCCAAAAAAAAAAACACCCCTTAAGTGAAAATCTCCCCTTAAGATATGTCCGGTTCAAAGTACTCCTCAGTAGGTAGAGTTATGGATTAGCTAATAGAAAACGGTAACTCTATATCGAGGGACAGGTAGGGTTCTGGGTTACCTATAAGAGCAAGTCAGGTATGTTAACCCTCTCCGACATATGACGCGATTTTGAACCTATTGGGGATACTTTAAAGCCTTTGTTACCATCAGGGGTATTTAGAAACCTTTAATTTAGTTACTTCAACCTCTGCAGTTGTCTTTCAGTTAGCTGTGGGCAGAAAACTAATTTTGGAGAGGTAATTATAAGAGTGAGAGAACTCTATTTCTTATTGCTAATCTGGCAACCTCTGCGTCATAAATACATGAAAGGGTTAATCCTAAATCGCAATTTAGAGTGTTTTTGGTTATGCACGATACAATATAATAGCTCTGACTCGAGATAGATAGGGGTTTGAATACGATAAAGAGGACGGCACCGGTATTGAACGGGTTAAAGCTAGCACTGCCCACACACGCAGGGTATGTTGAGGCCCGTCCTGCCGCTGACTGGTACATGGAATGGGGACACCGCCTATCTCGCTCTCTCTCTGTCTCTCGCTCTCGCTCTCTCTCTCTGTCTCTCGCTCTCTCTCTCTGTCTCTCGCTCTCGCTCTCTCTGTCTGTCTGTCTGTCTCTCTCTCTCTCTGTCTGTCTGTCTGTGTGTGTCTGTCTCCTGCCCCTCTTTCTCCCTCTCATATTCTTCTGTCTCTCTCTCTCTCTCTCTCTCGCTCTCGCTCTGTCTGTCTCTCTCTCTCTCTCTCTCTCTCTCTGTCTGTCTGTCTGTGTCTGTCTCCTGCCCCTCTTTCTCCCTCTCATATTCTTCTGTCTCTCTCTCTCTCTCTCGCTCTCGCTCTCTCTGTCTGTCTGTCTCTCTCTCTGTCTGTCTGTCTGTGTGTGTCTGTCTCCTGCCCCTCTTTCTCCCTCTCATATTCTTCTGTCTCTCTCTCTCTCTCTCGCTCTCTCTGTCTGTCTGTCTCTCTCTCTCTCTCTGTCTGTCTGTCTGTGTGTGTCTGTCTCCTGCCCCTCTTTCTCCCTCTCATATTCTTCTGTCTCTCTCTCTCTCTCGCTCTCTCTGTCTGTCTGTCTGTCTGTCTCTCTCTCTCTCTCTGTCTGTCTGTCTGTGTGTGTCTGTCTCCTGCCCCTCTTTCTCCCTCTCATATTCTTCTGTCTCTCTCTCTCTCTCTCTCGCTCTCTCTGTCTGTCTGTCTCTCTCTCTCTCTCTGTCTGTCTGTCTGTGTGTGTCTGTCTCCTGCCCCTCTTTCTCCCTCTCATATTCTTCTGTTTCCTCCTCCTCCCGCTTTCACCCTCTCCACATTCTTCTCTCCTCCCCGTGTCTCCCTCTCCTACCCCTCTTTTTCCTCTCCCCTCCCGTTGTTTCCCTTTCTCTCGTCTATCCCCCTCCCTCCCTCCCTCTCCCTCCCTTCACTTTCCTCTCCTCATTTACCATTCGTTTCCCCTTCCTCCTCCTACCCTCCATTCACCTTCCCTTCATCTCTCCCCTTCTCCCCCCCTTCCCCTTCACATGCCCCCTCCCCTCTCCCCCCTCCCCCAGCATTTTTCCACTACCACCATTTCCACTCTCGCCTTCGTTGATTTCCGCTGACCTCATAGTTTAATCATTATAGATAAATTAAAACTCGTGTCTTTTAATGGACATATGTCATCATAGGGGCCATCATCGTAGGCCGGGCCAATTATGGAGAGACACCACATTTAAATTAAGAACCTAATATTATCTTACTTTTTGTTGTACCAGTTAAAATAAATGTATCTACTTATCTATAGCCAGACACCTTGATCCTCACTTTAAGGGGAGATTTCCACTTGAGGGATTTTTTTCTTGACTCCTTTCTCCCTCATGTTTAGCCCCATTGTTTTTCTAATTTTAAGACGTTTGGCCCATTATTTTGACGATTTTAAGAACTTTAAACCCATTTCTGTGGAGGTAGATGTGCTGGAAAGTGTGAAAAGGAACAACTTGAGATGGTTCGGCCATATGGAACGTATGGAAAGCGAGAGAATGACTAAGAGGGTGTACGAGAGCGAGGTGGAGGGACAGAGGGGGAGAGGTAGACCGAATATGAGGTGGAAGGATGGAGTGAGGAACTACATGAACGAAGGCGGTGCTGGTTGGGGGGAGGGGCGTCGACTGACTGGGGACAGAGGTGCATGGGGGCGGTTCGTTCGTGGCCACCCCTTCGGGGATCGCGGCGTCAGGCAATAGATAGATAGATAGAAACCCATTTCTGTCAATTTTAAGACCTTTCGTGCCATTTAGGTGTCGATTTTATCCTGGCGAGCGATAGCGAGCCTGTAATTTAAGAGGAACCGGCTTTCAGCCGGGACATTTTTCTACCGACAAATGTACAAATTTATCTTGAAAGGGGCTCAAGGGGGTGTAATCTTAAGCTTGAAGGATATCTAGGGACCAAACTAAAAACCTCCCCTTAACCCTTCCTGTACCAACGACGTGTGCCATATTGTATTCGAGCTGTATATAGAGGATTTAAAGGTGCAGCTTAGGAAGGATCTGTGGTGGTTAAAAGGGTTGGTTGAGATAGTTCAAAGCCTTATAATTGCTAGAGGTCCTTCCTAAGCTGAATTAAATCGTCTAATAGTTGCCAGAATGTCATGAAAAGGACGTCCCTGGTACTGAACGGGTTAAATAAATATATCTATTTATCTATAACCAGACACCTTTATCCGCGAGGGGTTGGCCCAGGACCCGTGTGTGTGTGTGTGTATGTATGTGTGTATGTATGTATGTGTGTATGTATGTATGCTCCTTTCCCACACCTCCCTCTCTCTCCCGTGACACACTTGCCTCCTTTCCA
>CM064491.1:6770186-6797686 GCA_032716605.1 Paralithodes platypus | reverse complement strand
GCAGCTTAATTACCTATAATAATACATACACGTAGTAATTATAGCAGCTTAATTACCTATAATAATACATACACATAGTAATTATAGCAGCTTAATTACTTATAATAATACATACACGTAGTAATTATAGCAGCTTAATTACCTATAATAATACATACACGTAGTAATTATAGCAGCTTAATTACTTATAATAATACATACACGTAGTAATTATAGCAGCTTAATTACCTATAATAATACAACGTAGTATTATAGCAGCTTAATTACTTATAATAATACATACACGTAGTAATTATAGCAGCTTAATTACCTATAATAATACATACACGTAGTATGTATAGCAGCTTAATTACCTATAATAATACATACACGTAGTAATTATAGCAGCTTAATTACCTATAATAATACATACACGTAGTAATTATAGCAGCTTAATTACCTATAATAATACATACACGTAGTAATTATAGCAGCTTAATTACCTATAATAATACATACACGTAGTAACTATAGCAGCTTAATTACCTATAATAATTCATACCTAATTATAGCAGCTTAATTAGCAGCTTAATTACCTATAAAATACATACACGTAGTAATTAATAATACATACACGTATAATTATAGCAGCTTAATTACCTATAATAATACATACACGTAGTAATTATAGCAGCTTAATTACCTATAATAATACATACACGTAGTAATTAAATGACTTAAGGGGAGATATCCACTTGAGGGATTTTTTTCTTGACTCCTTTCTCCCTCACGTTTAGCCCCATTGTTTTCCTAATGTTAAGACGTTCGCCCCATTATTTTGACAATTTTAAGAACTTTCACCCCATTTCTGTCAATTTTAAGACCTTTCGTGCCATGTAGGTGTCGATTTTATCCTGGCGAGCGATAGCGAGCCTGTAAAGAAGAGGAACCGGCTTTCAGCCGGGACATTTTTCTACCGAAAAATTTACACATTTATCTTGAAAGGGGCTCAAGGGGGTGTAATCTTAAGCTTGATGGATATCTACGGACCAAACTAAAACCCTCCCTTTAAGTATTGAATGGATGTTATATTTTGACTAGCTCTATCAGATAATTTTTCAATTTTGGGTATCGTTTCTCGCTCTCTCAAATGTTTAAGTAACAATCAAACAATATATATGTGTTTTTTGTATGTTTATACTAGTTGGAGATGGGTCGTTTTCCCGGACCCCTTTCTCCCTCGTGTTTAGTCACATTAGTTTTGAGATTTTAAGACGTCGGCCCATTAGTTTGGCGATTTTCCCATATTGTTGTACATTTTAAGACCTTTCGTGCCATATAGGTGTCGATTTTTTCCTGACGAGCGATAGCGAGCCTGTAAGTCCTTAACCAGGGGAATAAACTACAGCTCTAATAATTCACTAGTCAGTTATGTGCATGTCTCTGTAATTAAGATAGCCTAATTAACTACAGCTCTATTAATTCACTAGTCAGTTATGTGCATGTCTCTGTAATTATGATAGCCTAATTAACTACAGCTCTATTAATTCACTAGTCAGTTATGTGCATGTCTCTGTAATTAAGATAGCCTAATCATACAGCTTGTTTCAAAGTTCACCCAGGATTAAAATGACTTGTGTTTGAGTGTATACCACCCCTTCAGCGTAGAGCACGTAGCACCCGTCTTCCAACACAATCCCACCCCTACTTTGTGCAACTCTCTAACCCAAGAGTGAAACGTTATTCTCAGTCTTTCTTCTATTCAACAGCTGAGCTCTAGAACTCTCTCCCAGAATCAGTCTTTCCCTCTCCCAAAGACTTAAATTGCTTCAAACTCCGTGTGTCCAGGCATTTTGGCTCGAACGTCCCTTGATTTTGGCCCTGTCACTTTTCAACTCTGGGGGAGGCACTCGCTACAGGCAGTTCTGCCTTTTGCCTCCCTCACTTACATACAAAAAAAATTTGTTTGGGCACAGCTTATGCTGATCCTCCCTGGTCAAGGACTTTGTGGGGTAACTTTACATTTATGATTGAACGGGGTTTAGTATGTTTCAAAGTATAAAGTGCAAGGAGTGCAAGAGAGGTAGGAGTGATGGATGTACGTTTAAATATCAGTTTGTCCTTAAATTCTTTCTCACCATTACCTCGCCCCGTTTTCTTCCACTCTCACCTCTCTCACTCATTGTGGCTCCCGTCTGGCTCGTATTTTGTTCACTCTTCTTTATCGCTTCCTTTCTCTCTCATTGTCTGTTATTATCGCATTGCTTTTTTTCACTTGTTTTATTACTTTCTGTCTCTCTCGCCTCATTCGCTTTTTTTCTTTCACATTGTATTCATTGTATTTTTTTTTTTTTCATCATCATCACTAATATATGGACCGCTGCAGGAACAGTCTATCCCCGAGTGGAGGATTTCAGTCTAGCAACGGTAGCATAGTACGGCTTGGTAAGGTTGCCTGCAATGTGTGAAATGCATGTTGAATGTCACTATTTTATTGCAGTGGGTATTGTTATATTGACACATCCATTCTCATATCTGTTATGCATTCTCTCTCTCTCTCTTCTTCTTCTTCTTCTTTGCTATCCGTTCCTTCCACTTTCCCTTACTCTCGGGTTAGCGGTCTCTACTAGAATTAAGTCCTGACCACCTCGTTTGGATCGTAAGGTCTGTGTGGCCAGTGTATCTATGTAAATCTATCTCTCACTCTCACTCTCACTCTATCTATCTGTCTCTCATCTTTGCTATCCTTTCCTTCCACTTTCTCTTAGGATTGCTGTCTCTATTAGAATTAATTCCTGGCCACCTCGCAGGGGTTGTAAGATCTGCGTGGCCAGTGCATCTATGTAAATCTCTCTTTCACTCACTCACTCACTCACTCACTCTCTCAGTCACACACAGTCTCTCAGTCACACACACTCTCTCTCTCTCTCTCTGTCTCACATTTAGCTGTGACGTCATTGCGGTCTCTGGGTCCCCCTCTGTGGTCTCTCTCTGGCCTCCCGGTATTACCTGAGATGCCACAGTGGGCCTCTGTTTATAACTACAGTGAGTTACAAGGAGCATTTACTATATCAAAATCCTTTGGGCTAAATCCCGGGACATGTTGTGGTTATTGACAAAGAAATGGGACGAAAGGTCTTGAAATCGCTAAACTAGTGGGCCGAACGTCTTCAAATCTCAAAACTAATGGGGCTAAACATGAGGGAGAAGGGGATCTAGATAAACGACCCATTCCCCCTTATTGAATCTAGGAAGTATTTTCATGTTCTTATGTTGATAGTCATTAGTTAACTAAGCAATTTTTGTGTTCTCTGATATACTTCACT
Source organism: Paralithodes platypus (assembly GCA_032716605.1). Taxonomy (NCBI): domain Eukaryota; kingdom Metazoa; phylum Arthropoda; class Malacostraca; order Decapoda; family Lithodidae; genus Paralithodes; species Paralithodes platypus. Next base: position 6,794,381 of record CM064491.1, on the reverse strand, counting down.
GCAATACTTCAAATTCCCTAGGTCAGCACTAAGATAATATATATTGTAGATGTTTTCGAGAGAGAGAGAGAGAGAGAGAGAGAGAGAGAGAGACGAATTACATAATGGAGGGAGGACTGCAGTAATGATTGATGAAGGTTGGGCAAAGAATGATGAGTGATGATGGTGATGAAGAGTACAGAGAGAGAGAGAGAGAGAGAGAGAGAGAGAGAGAGAGAGAGAGAGAGAGAGAGAGAGAGAAGAAGAGACGAATGAAAGGTGAACAAGTTAAGAGGAAGAGAGCTAAGGAAAGGGGAAGAGAGAGGAGAGAGGTAAATAAGAGGAGGATGAGATGAGGGGAGTGAGCAAGAAGAGGAGTGGAGAGGAGAGGAAAGAAGGGAAGGTGGGGTGAAAGAGAGAGGGGGGGGAGGGAGAGAGGATGGAGAAAGAGAAGGAAGGAGGGGGAAAGAGGGGGGGGGGGGGGGGAGAGAAATGCAGAGGTGAGAAACGCGGAAAAGGAGGAGATGAATGAGAGGATGAGAGAAAAATGGGCGAGACAGAAAGAAGAGAAGAGGTGAATTGAGAACGAGGAAGACGGATGAGAAAGAAGGACATGAAGGAGAAATGAAGAGAGAGGAGGAGGGAGCTGAAAAGAGGCTACCTGGATCGTGTTAGGTAAGACGGAATTGACCTGTTTATTATGACTATGCATCCGTGTCAGGGAATGTGTGTATTGGGTTGATTGTTGTTGTGGCCTATGTGGAGTTTGTGGGTATAGTCCGTTCATTCTAGATTGGGCAGAAATCGTAACCTACAACCTCTCATAACTCAAAAAGGACTAGAGTGATCGAGATAATATGTCTACCAAATAGGAATACTTGGCTAGGGAATATGTATATAAATTGACAGCTCATTTGATCTAGCCATTGTTCAGTTATAGAGGTTATGATTTCTGCCTAACCTAGAATGAACTGACTATAGTAGTTATATGAAGGAATATACAAAGGAATACGAACAACAACAGAGGAATATACAAAGGAATGCGAACAACAACAGAGGAATATACAAAGGAATGCGAACAACAACAGAGGAATATACAAAGGAATACTAACAACAACAGAGGAATATACAAAGGAATGCGAACAACAACAGAGGAATATCCAAAGGAATACTAACAACAACAGAGGAATATACAAAGGAATGCGAACAACAACAGAGGAATATACAAAGGAATGCGAACAACAACAGAGGAATATCCAAAGGAATACTAACAACAACAGAGGAATATACAAAGGAATGCGAACAACAACAGAGGAATATACAAAGGAATACGAACAACAACAGAGGAATATACAAAGGAATACTAACAACAACAGGAATATACAAAGGAATGCGAACAACAACAGAGGAATATACAAAGGAATGCGAACAACAACAGACCGACTGGTCCTGATGAGGCTGCTCATTATAAATTAAAAGGAATACTAGCACACATAGCCTACGTGCACACTCAATAGTAGCATACATAGCCTACGTGCACACTCAATAGTAGCACACATAGCCTACGTGCACACTCAATAGTAGCATACATAGCCTACGTGCACACTCAATAGTAGCACACATAGCCTACGTGCACACTCAATAGTAGCATACATAGCCTACGTGCACACTCAATAGTAGCACACATAGCCTACGTGCACACTCAATAGTAGCACACATAGCCTACGTGCACATTCAATACACTTCGCTTATCCGGCTTGGAAATGAATAGATTAATACAATTAATTCATGGTTGTGGTGGTAGTTATAGTTGTGGTGGTAGTTATGGTTGTGGTGGTAGTTATGGTTGTGGTAGGTAGTGACTGGTAGATGGTGTGTGGGTGTCAAAGGTTAACCACACTACCCACACTCCCCCCCTTCCCCCAATAATTCTACCCACATGCATCCCCCCAACTTCTCCTTCCCCACTATCCCCCTTTCTCTCTCTCTCTCTCTCTTTACATACACACTCACACACACACACACACATATACATATAATGATATACAATATATATACACGCTGCACAGTATATATACACAGTATATAATGTATATATATAATGATAATAAAATGCCAATATGAAAACTACTACTAAATGAGGTGAAGGAATTCTCCTTATATAAGGTTAGTGCTCTTGCCAAGGCTATTACCCCCTCTTATTACTTCGCCCTCTCTTCCTCTTATTCTGTTCTTCCCTCTCTTCCTGTTCCTCTTCGTAATATTTATCTTTCTCCTCTTCCTCTCTCTTTATCCTCTTTCACTTCCTCCTCTTCCTCCTTAAGTTTTTTTTTTTTTTTTTTCCCCCTCCAAGATCTTAGTTGTAGAGTGAGCATAGACTACTAATTAATCTCCTTTCATCCTATCCTATTCTATTCTATCCGAAGTTCCATATCAGTTTTTCCATACTGCTTGATTTTTACAACTGTTTCCACGCTAATGTAAGCTGGAGGGAGTGGTGGGTGAGGAGGAGCCTTCTGTTTTGCTATCCTTTTCTCTACCTAGTAGTGTAGATATCCAAACAGCCCCGAAAGGACCAATAGGTTTGTTGCAGTTTAAATTTATGTGTATTCCTGTTTCTCGACTGCCTATTTCCCCTCCTTGTTTGATCTGCATTGTATTCTTCGCCTTTTCCTCTTCCTCATTCTTGTTCTCCTCCTCTTCCTCCCATTTCTTCTCGTCCTCTTTCTCCATCTCCCCATTCTTTTCTTTTCCTCAAAATAGTCTTTCTCCTTACCCTTGCTATATACATATTTATCTTATTTGTATCTTTTACCTCCTCCTTTATCTACTCTTCATTTTCTCCTTGTCACCCTCTTCCTTCATGATTGTGTCCTCATTTTCTCCTTGTCACCCTCTTCCTTCATGATTGTGTCCTTATTTTCTCCTTGTCACCCTCTTCCTTCATGATTGTGTCCTTATTTTCTCCTTGTCACCCTCTTCCTTCATGATTGTGTCCTTATTTTCTCCTTGTCACCCTCTTCCTTCATGATTGTGTCCTTATTTTCTCCTTGTCACCCTCTTCCTTCTTGATTGTTACCTCATTTTCTCCTTGTCACCCTCTTCCTTCATGATTGTGTCCTTATTTTCTCCTTGTCACCCTCTTCCTTCATGATTGTGTCCTTATTTTCTCCTTGTCACCCTCTTCCTTCATGATTGTGTCCTTATTTTCTCCTTGTCACCCTCTTCCTTCTTGATTGTTACCTCATTTTCTCCTTGTCACCCTCTTCCTTCATGATTGTGTCCTTATTTTCTCCTTGTCACCCTCTTCCTTCATGATTGTGTCCTTATTTTCTCCTTGTCACCCTCTTCCTTCATGATTGTGTCCTTATTTTCTCCTTGTCACCCTCTTCCTTCTTGATTGTTACCTCATTTTCCCCTTGTCACCCTCTTCCTTCATGATTGTGTCCTTATTTTCTCCTTGTCACCCTCTTCCTTCATGATTGTGTCCTTATTTTCTCCTTGTCACCCCCTTCCTTCTTGATTGTTACCTTATTTTCTCCTTGTCACCCTCTTCCTTCATGATTGTGTCCTTATTTTCTCCTTGTCACCCTCTTCCTTCATGATTGTGTCCTTATTTTCTCCTTGTCACCCCCTTCCTTCTTGATTGTTACCTCATTTTCTCCTTGTCACCCTCTTCCTTCATGATTGTGTCCTTATTTTCTCCTTGTCACCCTCTTCCTTCATGATTGTTACCTCATTTTCTCCTTGTCACCCTCTTCCTTCTTGATTGTGTCCTTAGTGCCCTCTTTCATCTAGTATCTAAAGTCCAGGCCATTTGTAAATTGACTGAACTGTTCAGGAAATATGTCATATTTTATTCAGCTGTTACGAAAAGTTTGGAGCGAAGTTTGTCATTATATAATATACTGTACACATGTAGCATTGATGTGATGCAGGTTAGGTTAGGTTGGGTTATCTTTCTATATTACCTAACCTAACCTTAAGGGGAGGTTTTTAGTTTGGTCCCTAGATATCCTTCAAGCTTAAGATTACACCCCCTTGAGCCCCTTTCAAGATACATTTGTAAATTTTTCGGTAGAAAAATTTCCCGGCTGAAAGCCGGGTCCTCTTAAATTACAGGCTCGCTATCGCTCGCCAGGAAAAAATCGACACCTAAATGGCACGAAAGGTTTTAAAATTGACAGAAATGGGTTGAAAGTTCTTAAAATCGTCAAAATAATGGGGCAAACGTCTTAAAATTAGAAAAACAGTGGGGCTAAACATGAGGGAGAAAGGAGTCAATGAAAAAATCCCTCAAGTGGACATCTCCCCTTAACTACTTCGTTCCAAACCCTTTGTAATAGCTGAGTAATAGCTGAGTAATAGCTGAATAATAGCTGAGTAATAGCTGAGTAATAGCTGAGTAATAGCTGAGTAATAGCTGAATAATAGCTGAATAATAGCTGAGTAATAGCTGAGTAATAGCTGAGTAATAGCTGAATAATAGCTGAATAATAGCTGAGTAATAGCTGAATAATAGCTGAATAATAGCTGAGTAATAGCTGAGTAATAGCTGAATAATAGCTGAGTAATAGCTGAGTAATAGCTGAGTAATAGCTGAATAATAGCTGAGTAATAGCTGAGTAATAGCTGAGTAATAGGTAATAGCTGAGTAATAGCTGAGTAATAGCTGAGTAATAGCTGAGTAATAGCTGAGTAATAGCTGAGTAATAGCTGAATAATAGCTGAGTAATAGCTGAATAATAGCTGAGTAATAGCTGAATAATAGCTGAATAATAGCTGAGTAATAGCTGAATAATAGCTGAGTAATAGCTGAGTAATAGCTGAGTAATAGCTGAATAATAGCTGAGTAATAGCTGAATAATAGCTGAGTAATTGACATGTTGCCCGAAAAGTTCAGCCAATTTACAAATTATCTAGACATGTTATACTGACTGTAATATATATACGGTATCTATACGTAATTATGTATGCATTCGTGTAATGTATGTATGTTTGTGTGTATTTGTATGTATCCCTCAATCAATCTTTCCTTCATCCTATGACTTCGACTGCTTTAACCCCCTGAATACCAGCGACGTGTTATATTTTATTATAGCTACATTTTGACGATATAATGCAGCTTAGGAAGGATGTATGGTAGTGAAAAGGGTTGTTTGAGATAGTTTGAAGCCTTATTATTGCTAGAGGTCCTTCCTAAGCTGAATAAAATCGTCTAATAGTTTCCAGAATATGATGAAATAGACGTCCCTGGTACTGAACGGGTTAAACTTTGTGTGTCCAGGTATTTTGACTCCAACGTCCCTTCATTTTGGCTCTGTCACTCTTTTAACTTTGGGGGGAGACACTCGTTACAGGCAACCTACCTTTTGTCTCCTCCATGCTCATAAAAACAAAAAGTGTAATACTGTATTATATCTATCTATCCAAATAGGTACTGTAACGTAATAGTCTTCCTTGTAACTACCTATCCATCCATCCCCATCCCACCATTGTTGTTGAAGTGTTGGAGCAGCTGTTAAGGCAATTGCAGAGTCTGTTAAAGGGGGATGTTTCACTTTTTGGTCGATTTTTTCCATTTATTAATTATTTGTCTATTTTCCTCCCTAGACCTTCATCAAGCTTTAAAGAAACACTCCCTAGAACCCCCCCCCCCCCCCCTTCAAGATAAATTTGTACATTTCGATAGAAAAAAAATCCCTCTTAAAATAAAGAGCGATATCCTAAATGACACGAAAAGTCTGAGTATTGATAACGAAATAGGGTGAAAAGTCTTAATATCGCCAAACTAATGGATCGGCCGTTTTAAAATCTGAAAACTAATAGGGCTAAACACGAAGGAGAAAGGGGATCAGAAAAACGACCCATCTCCCCTTAAGGCAATTACCTCGCCCGTTAAAACGTTCCACCACTTAATAGGTCGATTATCCCACTGTATTGATGGTTCGGGGGGGGGGGGGGGGATAATGGTTGGAGGGGGAGTGAGGGGTAGTGTGGTTGAGGAGGGGGTAGGGAGGAAAGGGTGAAGGGAGGGGAGAAATTGTGGAGTGGGAGTATAGCGGTGAGAGTGGAGGGTGGGGTTCTCTAAGGGGAGGTGGGGGGGGGGGGTGAAGGGATGGGAAATGTTGGTTGTGGTATTTTTAGTGATATTATTTGTTGGTTGCGAGAGTCAAATAACGATAGTGATTGATTTGAGTTGGTGGTAATGTTGGGGGTAGTTGTGGTGTCGGTGGTAGCGGTGTGGTGGAGATGATGGTCGCAGTGTAATTGGTGGTGATGGTGATGGTCATTGTTGTTGTTGGTGGTAGGGGTGGTAGTGGCAGCTGTTGTTGATGGTAGGGGTGGTAGTGGCAGCTGTTGTTGATGGTAGGGGTGGTAGTGGCAGCTGTTGTTGATGGTAGGGGTGGTAGTGGCAGCTGTTGTTGATGGTAGGGGTGGTAGTGGCAGCTGTTGTTGATGGTAGGGGTGGTAGTGTCAGTAGTGGAAGCTGCTGTAAGTACAGATCAATGTTCATCCCAATAATATCTCCCTATTGACTCATTGGGACTCATTGGGACTCATTGGGACTCATTGGGACTTGAACTAAACAATTTAGGGTTACCAGTTAAGGGGGGATTTCCACTTGAGGGATTTTTTTTTGACCCCTTTCTCCCTCATGTTTAGCCCCATTGCTTTTGATATTATAAAACGTTTGCCCCATTAGTTTAGTGATTTTAAGAACTTTCACCCCATATTAAGACCTTTCGTGCAATTCAGGTGTCGATTTTATCCTGGCGAGCGATAGCGAGCCTGTAATTTAAGAGGAACCGGCCTTCGGCCGGGACATTTTTCTACCGAAAAATGTACAAATTTATCTTGAAAGGGACTCGAGGGGGTGTAATTTTAAGGTTGATGGAGGTCTAGGGAACAAACTAAATACCTCCCCTTAAGTAACAAGACCACTCCACCACACGCAACCACAAACGTACTAGTTAACCCTTTGAAGATTATGACATATTTAGACAATTTACTCTGGCTATCATTAGACGATTCTATACAGTTTAGGAAGGATCTAGGGAAATTATATGGGTAAAGACTATCTCAATTAACCCTCTGACTATCTCAATTAATCCTCTGACTTCCATATATACCCTTCCTAATCTGGCGTGGTGAGAGTGAACATTAATTTGGCGACAGTAAGGTAAGCGAAAGTGGTGAAAGTTAAACAAATGTGAGGGTGTTAGGTAAGAGTGGTGCCATTGAGAGAGAGAGAGAGAGAGAGAGAGAGAGAGAGAGAGAGAGAGAGAGAGAGAGAGAGAGAGAGAGATGGATGAGGTGAGATAAAATAGACAAAGAGAGAACACCAAACGCAACATTGACCAAGAAACATCAAAATGGGGACGCCCCAAGATACTGGCATGGAAATTGCTTGATGTGCCTCAGAAACAATGGCCAGTAAACTGAGGTGTGTCGCTACAAGAGCTCACGACATTGTATTTAGCGGCTCCAGGAAGGACATAGTGTGTGGGGGGGTTGCGGGGGTGAGGTCATCAGTAAGGACGTAAGTGGCCACGTGGACATGCAGTATGGACAAAATAATGACATTAATTTTAGGACAGGGCAAATTAATTGTAGTGGACATTTTATCACATAGAGATAAAATGACAGGGCGAAATTATCGGTGTAAAAAGAGGAGATAGACTATGTAACATTTATTACAGGCATATAAACAATGCCAACATAATATTGGCGTTTGTTTTTTGGGGAGTGGGGCCATATTTGTAAAATATATAGGTATTAATTAATATGTATATATGTATGTATGTATGTATGTATGTATGTATTATAATAATAAATAATAATAATAATAAACGGTTTATTAAAGAATGGCAGCCTCATGAGCTGAAAATATATGTATGTATGTATGTATACATATATGTATGTATGTATGTATGTATGTATATATGTATGTATGTATGTATACACTAAGGCATATACCCCATTGCTCGGGGTGGCTGACTCGAGACAGAGCCCGAACAGAAACCTGTAAAGTTCCAATTATTAGGGTCTGGGACCACTTTCGCGTTCCCTCTCCCCCTTTCTCTGTCTCGTTGAGTAGGATCATTTTATAAAGGGAGGAGGATTCCTAGCCGCCTGCTTATATTATATTGTTAAGGGGGTCACAGGCTTATTTTTATCTTTCGCTCCTTTTCTCTCTTTCCCTGGCTTGTATCCATTCGGCCCCATTCAGCCAACTGTTTTAAGACGTTTATCCCCATCCAGGTGTCAATTTCTTCCTGGCGAGCGATAGCGAGCCAGCAGTGTATGGAGACATTTTTCTATCGAAAAATGTACAAATTTAGCTTGCTGTCAAAACAAAAAATATATATATATGCTGGCTCGCTACCACGCGCCAGGATTGACACCTGGATGGGGGTAAACGTCTTAAAACAGTAGGCTAAATGGGGCCGAATGAATACAAGCCCGAGAAAGAGAGAAAATGAGAGAACAAAGCGAGGTGGACTCCCTTAACTTGCATACAAAGTCTTATATAGCAACCCTATTAATTTGATATAGGAACCCTATTAATTTGATATAGGAACCCTATTAATTTGATATAGGAACCCTATTAATTTGATATAGGAACCCTATTAATTTGATATAGGAACCCTATTAATTTGATATAGGAACCCTATTAATTTGATATAGGAACCCTATTAATTTGATATAGGAACCCTATTAATTTGATACAGCTCCTCCTTCGTAATGAAAACGATTATATTTAAAAGGAATTATTTCAAGTAAATATAAGGGACAGTCTGTTCAGAAAGTAAACTTAGAAGGTACCAGTAGTGGTAGTAGACAAGGCTATACCAGTAGTGGTAGTAGACAAGGCTATACCAGTAGTGGTAGTAGACAAGGCTATACCAGTAGTGGTAGTAGACAAGGCTATACCAGTAGTGGTAGTAGACAAGGCTATACCAGTAGTGGTAGTAGACAAGGCTATACCAGTAGTGGTAGTAGACAAGGCTATACCAGTAGTGGTAGTAGACAAGGCTATACCAGTAGTGGTAGTAGACAAGGCTATATTTGAATTGGTATTTTTAGACTTGCCCAACATGTGAAACTTCTCTTTACAAAATAATTAGTGTGGTATTCTGCCAGATTCAAACCCATTGAAAAAGCCCTGCCACAGAAAGCTGATCATTTATACCATTTAGCCTATACCATCTACACAGAAAGCTGATCATCTATACCATTTAGCCTATACCATCTACTTGCCCTATTTCTTCCTTGGATAAATAGTGATTAATGCATATTTCCATATTCTTATGAACTTAGGAAACTATACATTTTGTTTTCTTCCAAAGTAAAAGACAAAATAAATTAAACTGATGACAGCAGTATGGTTAAGGCTGCATCTTTTGTATTAGTTATATAGTTTGCTAAACTATATCGACTCTCAGCAGGATTATAACCCATGCACCAAGCCGCTAATCCGAACAGGAGACTTGAAACAATACCGACCGTGTCAAGCCGTTCGCTTACTCATGTGTTGGTTATAATACATGACTGATATACAGTATATGTATACAAGATATATTCTTGTTACCATAGTTATACGTCCATTTTATATATGCCGATAAGGTAGATACATGGATATTAATCGTAGTCATGTGCTGTACTTATACCTGTCTTGATGGTATAGTGGTTAGAGTGTTTACAATATGTGTGTGGTAACCCAGGTTTGAATCCCGGTGGATCACATGCTTTCATTAATTTAATTGGGGAGGTGGTTGGTGCTGGAGTGAAATAGATAAAATAAATTACTATACAGTATTAAGGGCAGATATCCACTTGGGGGATTTTTTTCTCGACCCCTTTCTCCCTCATGTTTAGCCCCATTGCTTTTGATATTATGAAACGTTTGCCCCATTAGTTTAGCGATTTTAAGAACTTTCACCCCATATTAAGACCTTTCGTGCAATTCAGGTGTCGATTTTATCCTGGCGAGCGATAGCGAGCCTGTAATTTAAGAGGAACCGGCCTTAGGCCGGGACATTTTTCTACCGAAAAATGTACACATTTGTCTTGAAAGGGACTCAAGGGGGTGTAATTTTAAGTTTGATGGAGGTCTAGGGAACAAACTAAATACCTCCCCTTAAATAGGTATAAATATAGGTATATATGTAAGGTATAATTATACCCAATAGGAGTGTAGCAATAGATGAAGGTGTGTGTGTATAGAGAGTGGAGAGAGCCCAACACAGGAACAATGGTGGAGGCTGGGCTGAGTGGAGGCTGAAGGTAATGAGACAACAGAGGATGGAGTGGGTAGTGAAAGTGGTGGTGTAGGTGGGTATGGAGGGAGCTAGCTAGGTATGTCAGCAGAGTAACAAAGTTTATTATATAATTATTAGAAACATGTAATTGCCAGAAATATAGGTTAATAAACGAAATGAAAAATCAATGAGATACGAAGGTTAAAGATAGATACAAGTGACATAATAACAATAAAACCTTAGAGAACATGAAAGAAATGATTACAATAGGCAATAATGAAGAGGAACACAAAGGGTTGAATTAGTTATATACATTACATATGCAAATTGGATTACATAGATATAGACAGAAAGGTAATTAATGGAAGATGTAAATATAATATGCAAGTAAGGAGAGAGGGAGGAAAATAGCTAACGTACAGAGAGAGAGAGAGAGAGAGAGAGAGAGAGAGAGAGAGAGAGAGAGAGAGAGAGAGAGAGAGAGAGAGAGAGAGATTGGTAGGGTATACACTGAACGCATAGTTTTAGGTACAATCAACTGTAGGTTAGATAGTGATCCATGAAGAGAGGATGAAGCGCTAATTGACAGTGAAGTGCTAAGGTAGACCATCAGGTAGACAGGTAAACAAAGCAGACGATCCAGGCAGGTAATCGTGCGTGCCAATGTAAACAGAGAGAGAGAGAGAGAGAGAGAGAGAGAGAGAGAGAGAGAGAGAGAGAGAGAGAGAGAGAGAGAGAGAGAGAGAGATAAATTGATAGGGTATATACTAGAGTGAGAGAGATTTACATATAATTACATAGATACACTGCCCACACAGACCTTACGATCCAAACGAGGTGGTCAGGACTTAAGTCTAGTAGATATGGCATAGCCGATAGAAAAGGAAAGTCGAAGGAAAATATAGAAAAGAAGGAGAGAAAGAGAGAATGAGATTTTAAAAAGGTACAAACAAAGTAGAGAAAAACATTAGATGACCAATAAGGATAAGTCTGATAACATGTAGACGATGTTATATGGTGATGGTGTTGCGGACGATAAATACAGGAGGGGGTAAAATGAGACGGCACACTGGGGGGGGGGGGGGAGAGAGACGTTTTTTTTTTTTTTTTTTTTTTTTTTTTTTTTTTTTTTTTCAAAGATGATATGGGGAAGAAGAGGGTACGAGTGAGAGATGAAGCCAATTCTTCATATTATTGTACAGATGGAGGAGTAGGAGGATTCTGTATATTAACATGAAAGAATAATACTGTATAGCCATTCACTAACTATCTATCCATCTTGGTAAATAGATAGATAGATTTGTGGACAGTTATTAATGATTATGTTACCGGGAAAAACGTTCACTTAAATAGAAACAACCCCTGACAAAAGCAATACATTACACCCCTATTATAATAATGATCTTACCTAATATACCTTAAGGGGAGGTTTCTAGTTTGTTTCCTACTCCTCCAGCAATCTTTAAATTTCACCCCCCTTGACCCCCTTTCAAGATAAATTTGTACATTTTTCGGTAGAAAAATGTCCCGGCCGAAGGCCGATTACTCTTAAATTACAGGCTCGCTATCGCTCGCCAGGATAAAATCGACACCTAAATGGCACGAAAGGTCTTAAAATTGATAGAATGGGGCGGAAAATCTTAAAAATCACCAAACTAATGGGGCAAACGTCTTAAAATCTCAAAAACAATGGGGCTAAACATGAGGGAGAAAGGAGTCAAGAAAAAAATCCCTCAAGTCGACATCTCCTCTTAACCAGACATAGCCTATTGTATACATCATTTAACCTAAGCATAGACCCTGACATTTTCGATGTAGGCAAAAGGGAGAATCTAAGGAAGAGATTATCAGAAAAGGAAACAGAAGAGGAGGAGAAAGAGCAGGACAGAGTAAGGAAAAGAATAGCCCAAGACAGAGAGAGTGAGAGTGGGTAAGAGAATAGGGGTGTCTGGGGGTTAAAACAACGAATCAGTACAGAGAGAGTGTGTGTGTGTGTGTGTGTGTGTGTGTGTGTGTGTGTGTGTGTGTGTGTGTGTGTGTGTGTGTGTGTGTGTGTGAGAGAGGGGGAGAGGTGGGAAGGGGAGGGGGTGGTCACGAAGGAAGGGGGAGGGTCAGGGTCAGGGCCACCTCATGCTATAGGAATGTTGACCCTCCCTCTCCCCTCCCCCCCCCCCCCCTTCCCCCCCCCCCCTCTCCTTGTCTACCTCCTCGCTCCCTATCCCTATCTACCTGCTGTCTACCTGTCTACTTCCACGTTTTATCTTAATGCCTTTTTCTCTCCCTCCCATGTCTCCCCCGCCCCACTCTCACTCACTCTCACTCTCACACACACACACAATCACCACCACTATCACAACTACCACTTGCACAACTACCACCACCATTAATACAACTACCATAATCACTACTATATAGGCACACACACACACACAGATACATACACAGGGTAATAACAATACCCCCCCCCCCCATCCTTACCGGGGGGGGGGGGGGGATAATGTTTTACCGCCTGTGCTGCCTCTGAAACATACACAAGAATAATACACATTAACCCCTTCTGTTCCGGCGACGTCTTTTGTATTTAATTTAAGCACCATTTAGATGATATTATGAAGCTTAGGAATGATATATGGTATAGCTAGAAGAATTAATTGAGATAGCCTACCGCCTTTTAATGGTAAACATCCTTCCTAAGCTGAAAACATCGTCTAATAGTTGTTAGGATACAATGAAAAGTACATGAGCGGTACATAAGGGGTTAAAGTACATGAGCGGTACATAAGGGGTTAAAGTACATGAGCGGTACATAAGGGGTTAAAGTACATGAGCGGTACATAAGGGGTTAAAGTACATGAGCGGTACATAAGGGGTTAAAGTACATGAGCGGTACATAAGGGGTTAAAGTACATGAGCGGTACATAAGGGGGTTAAAGTACATGAGCGGTACATAAGGGGTTAAAGTACATGAGCGGTACATAAGGGGTTAAAGTACATGAGCAGTACATAAGGGGTTAAAGTACATGAGCGGTACATGAGACATAAGGGGTTAAAGTACATGAGCGGTACATAAAGGGTTAAAGTACATGAGCGGTACATAAGGGGTTAAAGTACATGAGCGGTACATAAGAGGTTAAAGTACATGAGCGGTACATAAGGGGTTAAAGTACATGAGCGGTACATAAGGGGTTAAAGTACATGAGCGGTACATAAGGGGTTAAAAGTACATGAGCGGTACATAAGGGGTTAAAGTACATGACCGGTACATAAGGGGTTAAAGTACATGAGCGGTACATAAGGGGTTAAAGTACATGAGCGGTACATAAGGGGTTAAAGTACATGAGCGGTACATAAGGGGTTAAAGTACATGAGCGGTACATAAGGGGTTAAAGTACATGAGCGGTACATAAGGGGTTAAAGTACATGAGCGGTACATAAAGGGTAGTACATGAGCGGTACATAAGGGGTTAAAGTACATGAGCGGTACATAAGGGGTTAAAGTACATGAGCGGTACATAAGGGGTTAAAGTACATGAGCGGTACATAAGGGGTTAAAATACATGAGCGGTACATAAGGGGTTAAAGTACATGAGCGGTACATAAAGGGTTAAAGTACATGAGCGGTACATAAGGGGTTAAAGTATATGAGCGGTACATAAGGGGTTAAAGTACAAGAGCGGTACATAAGGGGTTAAAGTACATGAGCGGTACATAAGGGGTTAAAGTACATGAGCGGTACATAAGGGGTTAAAGTACATGAGCGGTACATAAGGGGTTAAAGTACATGAGCGGTACATGAGGGGTTAAAGTACAAGAGCGGTACATGAGGGGTTAAAGTACATGAGCGGTACATGAGGGGTTAAAGTACATGAGCGGTACATAAGGGGTTAAAATACATGAGCGGTACATAAGGGGTTAAAGTACATGAGCGGTACATAAGGGGTTAAAGTACATGAGCGGTACATAAGGGGTTAAAGTACATGAGCGGTACATAAGGGATTAAAGTACATGAGCGGTACATAAGGGGTTAAAGTACATGAGCGGTACATAAGGGGTTAAAAGTACATGAGCGGTACATAAGGGGTTAAAGTACATGAGCGGTACATAAGGGGTTAAAGTACATGAGCGGTACATAAGGGGTTAAAGTACATGAGCGGTACATAAGGGGTTAAAGTACATGAGCGGTACATAAGGGGTTAAAGTACATAAACGGTACATAAGGGGTTAAAGTACATGAGCGGTACATAAGGGGTTAAAGTACATGAGCGGTACATAAGGGGTTAAAGTACATGAGCGGTACATAAGGGGTTAAAGTACATGAGCGGTACATAAGGGGTTAAAGTACATGAGCGGTACATAAGGGGTTAAAAGTACATGAGCGGTACATAAAGGGTTAAAGTACATGAACGGTACATAAGGGGTTAAAGTACATGAGCGGTACATAAGGGGTTAAAGTACATGAGCGGTACATAAGGGGTTAAAGTACATGAGCGGTACATAAGGGGTTAAAGTACATGAGCGGTACATAAGGGGTTAAAGTACATGAGCGGTACATAAGGGGTTAAAGTACATGAGCGGTACATAGGGGTTAAAGTACATGAGCGGTACATAAGGGGTTAAAGTACATGAGCGGTACATAAGGGGTTAAAGTACATGAGCGGTACATAATTGGTTAAAGTACATGAGCGGTACATAAGGGGTTAAAGTACATGAGCGGTACATAATTGGTTAAAGTACATGAGCGGTACATAAGGGGTTAATGTACAAGAGCGGTACATAAGGGGTTAAAGTACATGAGCGGTACATAAGGGGTTAAATTACATGAGCGGTACATAAAGGGTTAAATTACATGAGCGGTACATAAGGGGTTAAATTACATGAGCGGTACATAAGGGGTTAAAGTACATGAGCGGTACATAAGGGGTTAAAGTACATGAGCGGTACATAAGGGGTTAATGTACAAGAGCGGTACATAAGGGGTTAAAGTACATGAGCGGTACATAAGGGGTTAAAGTACATGAGTGGTACATAAGGGGTTAAAGTACATGAGCGGTACATAAGGGGTTAAAGTACATGAGCGGTACATAAGGGGTTAAAGTACATGAGCGGTACATAAGGGGTTAAAGTACATGAGCGGTACATAAGGGGTTAAAGTACATGAGCGGTACATAAGGGGTTAAAGTACATGAGCGGTACATAAGGGGTTAAAGTACATGAGCGGTACATAAGGGGTTAAAGTACATGAGCGGTACATAAGGGGTTAAAGTACATGAGCGGTACATAAGGGGTTAAAGTACATGAGCGGTACATAAGGGGTTAAAGTACATGAGCGGTACATAAGGGGTTAAAGTACATGAGCGGTACATAAGGGGTTAAAGGAATAGCGTAATGTGAAAGACTAAGGAGTTCACCAAGCCGTTAGAAGGGTCTTGCTCTCATAAATCCTCCAGTATTATGTATGTAAAGTTAAGCAGGAGAGCCAAAACACGGATGGATTTATGTTTATTGCATGCGTTTGTATACATGTATTCTGTATTTGTATTGTATTTTCTATTTAAGGGGGGATGGCCGTATTCTGTATTTGTATTGTATTTTCTATTTAAGGGGGGATGGCCGTATTCTGTATTTGTATTGTATTTTCTATTTAAGGGGGGATGGCCGTATTCTGTATTTGTATTGTATTTTCTATTTAAGGGGGGATGGCCGTATTCTGTAATTGTATTGTATTTTCTATTTAAGAGGGGATGGCCGTATTCTGTATTTGTATTGTATTTTCTATTTAAGGAGGGATGGCCTTATTTATTTAAGGGGGGATGGCCGCATTTATTTAAGGGGGGATGGCCGCATTTATTTAAGGGGGGATGGCCGCATTTATTTAAGGGGGGATGGCCGCATTTATTTAAGGGGGGATGGCCGTATTTATTTAAGGGGGGATGGCCGTATTTATTTAAGGGGGGATGGCTGTATTTATTTAAGGGGGGATGGCTGTATTTATTTAAGGGGGGATGGCCGTATTTATTTAAGGGGGGATGGCCGTATTTATTTAAGGGGGGATGGGGGGGGATGGCCGTATTTATTAAGGGGGGATGGCCGTATTTATTTAAGGGGGGATGGCCGTATTTATTTAAGGGGGGATGGCCGTATTTATTTAAGGGGGGATGGCCGTATTTATTTAAGGGGGGATGGCCGTATTTATTTAAGGGGGGATGGCCGTATTTATTTAAAGGGGGATGGCCGTATTTATTTGCTTATTAATGTATGTTTTTTATTTTATTTTTAGTTTCCTCGCTTGACCTCCATCAAGCTTTAAAAAAACACACCGTAGACCCCCTTTCAAGATATTGTTTACATTTTTCGATAGAAAAAGTGTGCCGGCCGAAGGCCGGTTCCTTCTAAAATTACAGGCTCGCTATCACTCGCCAGGAAAAATCGACACCTAAATGACACGAAAGATCTGAATATTGACAAAGAAATGGGGCAAAACGTCTCAAAATAGCAAACTAACGGAACGAACGTCTTAACTCTTTCACGCTTTTATGACGCAGAGGTTGCCAGATTAGCAATAAAAAATAGAGTTCTCTCACTCTTATAATTACCTCTCCAAAATTAGTTTTCTGCCCACAGCTAACTCAAAGACAACTGCAGAGGTTGAAGTAACTAAACTAAAGGTTTATAAATACCCCTGATGGTAACAAAGGCTTTAAAGTATCCCAATAGGCTCAACACAGCTAACTCAAAGACAACTGCAGAGGTTGAAGTAACTAAACTAAAGGTTTATAAATACCCCTGATGGTAACAAAGGCTTTAAAGTATCCCCAATAGGCTCAACACAGCTAACTCAAAGACAACTGCAGAGGTTGAAGTAACTAAACTAAAGGTTTATAAATACCCCTGATGGTAACAAAGGCTTTAAAGTATCCCCAATAGGCTCAACACAGCTAACTCAAAGACAACTGCAGAGGTTGAAGTAACTAAACTAAAGGTTTATAAATACCCCTGATGGTAACAAAGTATCCCCAATAGGCTCAAAATCGCGTCATATGCGTGAAAGAGTTTTAAAATCTTAAAACTAATATGCTAAACATGAGGAAGAAGGGAGTCCAGAAAAAGCGATTACCTCCCCCTTAATGGATGTGGTTTGGGCATTATCTCAAGATGTATATATATATTTTAAGTACGCAGTAAAATGTCTAAGAGTTTGTAGGAGAAAATGATTGGCCACAAGGAACCAGTTTTACATGCAAATAAATCAAACCGATAAATTATTTGAATTTTGAGTGTCTTTTACGTGAAAACCAAAATTAATAGTAAACTTCTACATAATTAAAAAAGGTTAGTTTGACTACTCCATTGTGTAGTGTGTGTGTGTGTGTGTTACTCAGTTACTCAGTTACTTGTTCGTCAAGGGGAATCCACGCAATGCGAGCTAAGCTCATTATTATCGCGCCTCCTTAACTGGGAATGTATTGCGTGAAATGCATGTTAAGTGTTTTATGTACTGTTGGAATGGCTGTGGATGTATGTGTAGTCTGTATTTTAGCCAATTGGCGACATCGGAAACGAAGGCTTAGGGTGGATCTGTATGGTACCATTCTCACTATAGACGGTACCGTCTCGCCCGAAGGCATAGGTAGCCATCAGCTTAGGTGAACCATATGATACCCATCTCGCCTTGTACCATTTTTGCCAACCCCAGATGGGACGTCACAACGTCGTCCACTTATTCCAGGTACCTATTTACAGCTAGGCTAACTGAGGCTAACACATGAAAGGAGACAAGCCCAATTTGTCTCCGCCCGGCCGGGGATTGAACCCCCGACCCCTCGTGTGTGAGACGAGAGCTCTACCTACTAGGCTACGGGCTGTGTGTGTGTGTGTGTGTGTGTGTGTGTGTGTGTGTGTGTGTGTGTTTTCCATTACCTGTGGAGTTAGTCAATTCAAGGACAATCGTCAAAGAATTACAACAACAACAACAACAACAAAAGAAAAAAGAAAAATAAATATAAAGGACACTAGATAAAAAAATAAAATATCGTTGTAAGAAAACGCGTAAAACGTGCCCCAACCACGATAGTGTCTAAATCCTCGATATTAAGGGAATTTTGAGATAACCCCGCGCTTGCCGCCTGTGTTTAGTGCAGGGGGGATTACGGCGATAAGAGTGTGTGAGAGAGAGAGAGAGGGAGGGAGGGAGGGAGGGAGAGAGGGAGGAAGAGGGGGAGAGAGAGAGAGAGAGAGAGAGAGTTGGAGGGAGTGTGTAAAGGAATAGTTAATTTTTCTGAAGGCTTGTGGTTCATTCCAGGGTAATTCTCCTTTTGAAAACGATAAAATTTTGAAGAACACTTATTGCAAATTGCACATATTGATACCTACTATTACTAAAACTAATTCCTTCCTTAACCCCTTCTGCCCAGGCAAAGTCGTTTTAATTTTACTGTAGCTATATTTAAACTACTTTGTACAGCTTAAGAAGGATCTGTGGTAGTAGAACGGGTGAAGTGAGATAGTTCGGAGCTTGTTCATTGCTGGAGGCCTTTATAAACTCATAATATCGTCTAATAGTAGCCAGAATAAAGTTAAAAAGACGTAGCCGGTACAGAAGGGGTTAAATGTAGCGACAACATGCACTTGGTCGACATATGCTAGCCTTATATGGAAGAAGCTCAAGGTATAGTGTTTCAAACTAAAGGGAGCAACACAATACCGAGAAAGCCCAAACAAAAACTACCCTTGGACAATCTGGCGGCCGGAACCTAAATTACACGCAGGATGTGTGGTCTGACCCTTTACCTGCTGCTTGCTGACTTGAACTCTTTCACCACCACTCTTTATTCTATTGAGTCTGGCTGTCATTAGACGAATTTATTCTGTTTAGGAAGTAGCCGTGGGAGTGAGATTGGTTATTATGTAGCCCCGTATCTCCAAGTAGGATTTCCCTTCTCCTTAATATATCACGCGTGGTGAAGTGGATTAAAAGCTTTGTCACTCGTTCTGAATTTCGGAGGTTCGAGTCAGACTGGGAGTATATATATATATATACGGTATATATATATGTGTGTGTGTATATATTTTTTCTGAAAACTTACATTATTATTGAATGAGATGCGAGCAGCTTCCAACTAGGTTTCTCTGTGTCTATACTTATTGTCAATTAAGGCTGCTTCTTACCGTAGAGTTGCAAACTCGTAATTTGCTCATACCTCTGTCTACAGTACACCCAAGATCCATGTACACCGGATCTTGAGTACACCTACTCCTGACAATTTCAAATGTAGGTGAGTTACTTATTATTTGTTAATTACTTAAACACAGGCAATGCTGGGTTGTCCTGCTAATATTATTATATATAAGAACTCTGTAATATTACAGACATATGCCTTGACTGTCTTCCACTGAATGAGACTTTGACCTTTTGAATAATGTATTATTGAATCAATGTAGTGAGTGAGAGAGGTGGCACAATAGTCATATATATATTTATATATATATATACAGTATATATATATATATATATATATATATATATATATATATATATATATATATATATATATATATATATATATATATATATGACTTAAATTGCTTCAAACTCCGTGTGTCCAGGCATTTTAGCTCGAACGTCCCTTGATTTCGGCACTGTCACTCTTTGAAATCTCGGGGAGGCACTCGCTGCAGGCAGTTATGCCTTTTGTCTCCCTCATTCACATAGACAAAAAAAAAATATATATATATATATCTCCGTGGCTTATTATATACCTGACCTAGAAGCCTTCTGTGTGTGTGTGAGAGAGAGAGAGAGAGAGAGAGAGAGAGAGAGAGAGAGAGAGAGAGAGAGGGAGGGGGAGAGTAGGAGAGTATGTGTGTATGTATGTATGTATGTATGTGTGTGTGTGTGTGTTTGTATGTATGTATGTGTGTGTGTGTGAGTATAACCAGGCATAACAAAGAGTTGGATAGAGATGGCGCCACACCATGTAGAGTAGTAGAGGGCAAGGGAGGGCAGCAGGTTGGTCAGGGGTCCACCACTCCACAGGCTAAGGTTACTTCGCTGGGTCCATGTAGCATACCTCCATCACTACATATCTATCTTCTCTGGGTCCATCTAATATACCTCCATCACTACATATCTATCTTCTATATCAACTCTTACTTTAGGCTATTTAGTTTTTAGTCCTCATGCTCTTCTTCTTCTTCCATATTGCCTCTTGTTTCTTCTCTGGGTCCATGTAGCATACCTCCATCACTACACATCTATCTTCTATATCAACTCTTACTTTAGGCTATTTAGTTTTTAGTCCTCATGCGCTTCTTCTTCTTCCATATTGCCTCTTGTTTCTTCTCTGGGTCCATGTAGCATACCTCCATCACTACATATCTATCTTCTATATCAACTCTTATTTTAGGCTATTTAGGTTTTTAGTCCTCATGCTCTTCTTCTTCTTCCATATTGCCTCTTGTTTCTTCTCTGGGTCCATGTAGCATACCTCCATCACTACACATCTATCTTCTATATCAACCCTTATTTTAGGCTATTTAGTTTTTAGTCCTCATGCTCTTCTTCTTCTTCCATATTGCCTCCTTCTTCCATATTGCCTCTTGTTTCTTCTCGGGTCTATGTAGCATACCTCCAACACTACATATCTATCTTCTATATCAACTCTTACTTTAGGCTATTTAGGTTTTAGTCCTCATGCTCTTCTTCTTCTTCCATATTGCCTCTTGTTTCTTCTCTGGGTCCATGTAGTATACCTCCAACACTACATCTATCTTCTATATCAACTCTTACTTTAGGCTATTTAGTTTTTAGTCCTCATGCTCTTCTTCTTCTTCCATATTGCCTCTTGTTTCTTCTCTGGGTCCATGTAGCATACCTCCATCACTACACATCTATCTTCTATATCAACTCTTATTTTAGGCTATTTAGTTTTTAGTCCTCATGCTCTTCTTCTTCTTCCATATTGCCTCTTGTTTCTTCTCTGGGTCCATCTAATATACCTCCATCACTACATATCTATCTTCTATATCAACCCTTACTTTAGGCTATTTAGTTTTTAGTCCTCATGCTCTTCTTCTTCTTCCATATTGCCTCTTGTTTCTTCTCTGGGTCCATGTAGCATACCTCCATCACTACACATCTATCTTCTATATCAACTCTTACTTTAGGCTATTTAGTTTTTAGTCCTCATGCTCTTCTTCTTCTTCCATATTGCCTCTTGTTTCTTCTCTGGGTCCATGTAGCATACCTCCATCACTACATATCTATCTTCTATATCAACTCTTATTTTAGGCTATTTAGGTTTTTAGTCCTCATGCTCTTCTTCTTCTTCCATATTGCCTCTTGTTTCTTCTCTGGGTCCATGTAGCATACCTCCATCACTACACATCTATCTTCTATATCAACCCTTATTTTAGGCTATTTAGTTTTTAGTCCTCATGCTCTTCTTCTTCTTCCATATTGCCTCTTGTTTCTTCTCTGGGTCTATGTAGCATACCTCCAACACTACATATCTATCTTCTATATCAACTCTTACTTTAGGCTATTTAGGTTTTAGTCCTCATGCTCTTCTTCTTCTTCCATATTGCCTCTTGTTTCTTCTCTGGGTCCATGTAGTATACCTCCAACACTACATCTATCTTCTATATCAACTCTTACTTTAGGCTATTTAGTTTTTAGTCCTCATGCTCTTCTTCTTCTTCCATATTGCCTCTTGTTTCTTCTCTGGGTCCATGTAGCATACCTCCATCACTACACATCTATCTTCTATATCAACTCTTACTTTAGGCTATTTAGTTTTTAGTCCTCATGCTCTTCTTCTTCTTCCATATTGCCTCTTGTTTCTTCTCTGGGTCCATGTAGTATACCTCCATCACTACACATTTATCTTCTATATCAACTCTTATTTTAGGCTATTTAGTTTTTAGTCCTCATGCTCTTCTTCTTCTTCCATATTGCCTCTTGTTTCTTCTCTGGGTCCATGTAGTATACCTCCAACACTACATCTATCTTCTATATCAACTCTTACTTACATTATACGTCCCTGCTCTCTTTTTATAGTCCACCTTTGTTTCATTCATTATGATCTTCTTCTTCCATCTGTTCTTACATTACTTCTCTGGGTTCATCTAGTGTACCTCCATCACTTCAAATGTAGCTTCTAAATTTACTTTTGTTTACATCATACATACCTGCTCTCTTTAAATAATTTCACCTATTTTTGTTATCCCTCATTCTGTTCTTCTTCCCTCTGTTCTTACAATTCCTTTCTGCCTCTTTTATTCATACTTTATTTCTCCTCGTTTTTTCTCTCGTTATATTTTTAGCTAGTTTGCATCTTGGCTTCTTTTCCCTCTCTTCTGCCACATCATCCTTTTATGTTGTTGCCTTTTTAGCTCTTTCTATCTTCTATGTGTTTTTTTTTCTTCCGTTCTTCTTCGGTGAAGGTTAAGGTTACCTCTGGGTCCATCTGCTCTATAACCACCACCATATTATCTCTCTTACACACACACACACATACACACACACACACACACACACACACCGTACCCAGACACACACACCCACACCCACACCCACACCCACACACAGCAACAGTACCGGCGCTGACCGTCAACATCCGCTGCCATTGTCTTCCTCTTGAGTTACCCCTTTATTACTTTTTTGGAGCTAACCCTTTTTTTATAGTTACCCCTGATATAATTGTGTTCTCTCTCTCTTTTTTCTGTCTCTTTTCTCTCTCTCTCTCTCTCTCTCTCTCTCTCTCTCTCTCTCTCTCTCTCTCTCTCTCTCTCTCTCTCTCTCTCTCTCTCACTATTTCTCTCTCTCTCTTCTTTTCTATCCTTTCCTTCGACTTTCCTTTTCTATCGGGTATGCCATCTCTACTAGAATTAAGTCCTGACCACCTCGTTTGGATCGTAAGGTCTGTGTGGCCAGTGTATCTATGTAAATATCTCTCTCTCTCTCTCGCTTGTCCTTTCCAATGTCTGGCCACGTCATCTCTCTTTCTACTCTTCAACCCACGCCTTCCCCCACTTCCCTCCACTCCTCACACGTACTCTCCACTTCTTCCTCCTTACTCTTTTATTCCTCTTATCTACACATTTCTCTTCCCTCTCACATTATCCACATCTCCCTCCATTCATCTTTCATTCTTCATAATGCTCCCTTCATATCCTTTCTTCGCACTATTCCGTCCTTCTTACCTTTCTCCACACCTCTCCTTCGTCCCCCCCCCCCCCCCCCACACACACACACGTTCTCTCTATATCTCTTTCTACCACTCCACACAAGTATCCGTACACTCCTCCTATTCCTCGTAACCCTTTATTCCTCTCCTCTCCTCTCTCTTCCCTTTCACTCCTTTTTCCACACATCGACAGCCTCTATATTTATCCTTCTCTCTGTTCCCCTCCTCCACACCTCTCCCTTCTCCGTCTCTTCATCTTCCTTCCTTTCACTATTCCTTTCCTTCACAGTTTCTCCTCCTCTCCTTCCTCAATCCTAATCTCTCTCTCTCTCCTCCCCTCCTTCCACCTCTCCTAGTACCTCTCTCCCCCCTGTAAAGTACCTCACGACTGCTATCATGGCTATTAATTTAGTAAGAGCCTTATAATTCCAGGGTCCGTCTACAGCTTTTATACCAGATATATGGTAAATTATAGAGTTTAGACCGCATTATTTAGGCACTAGTAATTTCCCGGTTTAATTTCTTGTGGCGTTCGTATGACGCAGAGGTTGCCAGATTAGCAATAAGAAATAGAGTTCTCTCACTCTTATAATTACCTCTCCAAAATTAGTGTTCTGCCCACAGCTAACTCAAAGACAACTGCAGAGGTTGAAGTAACTAAACTAAAGGTTTTTAAATACCCCTGATGGAAACAAAGGCTTTAAAGTATCCCTAATAGGCTCAAAATCGCGCCATATGTCGGAGAGGGTTAATTTCTTGTGGCGTTC
>CM064491.1:6755186-6760186 GCA_032716605.1 Paralithodes platypus | reverse complement strand
TGTATTTTATTTTGTTTTATCTGTGTTTACCTTTTCCTGGAGTATATTTTGGTGTCCCGACTCACACATCCGTTTCCCCTCCCTGTCGTTTCCCCTCCCTGTCGTTTCCCCTCCCTGTCGTTTCCCCTCCCTGTCGTTTCCCCTCCCTGTCGTTTCCCCTCCCTGTCGTTTCCCCTCCCTGTCGTTTCCCCTCCCTGTCGTTTCCCCTCCCTGTCGTTTCCTTGTTGACTTTCCCAGGGTCTCTTGTCCGTCACTTTCATAACAATATTTCGAGTTATGATGATTTACCTCTATACAGACTGATAGAGATATTATTAAATATTAAGATAATTTGAAGCATAATTTTATATATACAGTATATATATATATATATACAGTATATATATATATATATATATATATATATATATATATATATATATATATAAATGGAGAGAGAGTGAGAGTGAGTTGTGCCTCTTTATGGATGTAGAAAATAATAAATTATTCTTTTAGTTTGATCACGTATTGATATGTGAGAATCGGCATAGAATGAGTTACTAAAGATAAATGAATTCTCACTTTCCCAATCAAACTTGCCTACAGCGTGAATTGTTACTGTAGCCGTTATGTTATCCCTATCACCTTGTTCTTACTGTTATACATGTTATCTATAAACCACTGTTATTACCGTACACACACACACACACACACACACACACACACACACACACACACACACACACACACACACACACACACACACACACACACACACACACACACACACACACACACACACACACACACACACACACACACACACACACACACACACACACACACCCCACAACTTTCCCCACTTATTCAAATGTTCCAGCTCTCACCCATCCTTTCTTCCCCCACCCCCACAGATGCTGCCCCCAACACCCACGCCTTCCCCCACACACGATGGACTAACCCGGGTGTCTTTAAGGTAAGGGGGGGCTGGGAAATTATGTTGTTTTATATAGTTTTTCTAGGTCCCCTTCTCCCTCATGTTTAGCCCCTTTATTTTTCAGATTTTTAGATGTTTACCCCGTTTTTTGTCGATTTTAAACCTTTCGCCCCATTTCTTTGTCAATATTAAGACCTTTCGTGCTATTTACGTGCGATTTATTCCTGGCGAACGATAGTGAGCCTGTAATTTGGGAAGAATCGGCCTTCGGCCGGGAAATTTTTCTACCGAAAAATTTACAAATTCATCTAGAAGGGGGATCTAATGTATGATTGTATAATTATGTTTGATGGAGGTCTAGGGAGGAAACTAGAAAAATATAAAATAATTTAAAAAACAAATCGATCAAAACGTTAACCATCCCCCCTTAACTCTTTGACGATGATTACGTTTTTAATTATTTATTGTGGCGATCATTAGACGATTTATTGTGGCGATCATTAGACGATTTATTGTGGCGATCATTAGACGATTTATTGTGGCGATCATTAGACGATTTATTGTGGCGATCATTAGACGATTTATTGTGGCGATCATTAGACGATTTATTGTGGCGATCATTAGACGATTTTGTCCAGTTCCGGAGGGACTAACGCTGTCGTCTCTAAGGTAATGGGGGGGGGGGGAGATTATGGGGCTTTAGATGTTGTTGTTGTTGTTGTTGTTGTTCCCTAAGCTGCCTGGCCGAACAGCCCCGAGTCCCTGAGAAAGGCCATGGCCACGATCGGGCTTTCCCACAGAGCTCTCATTGAGTGTAGATTGTGTTGTTGGCGTAAGTGGTTGTGTGAAATGCAGTCTTCTATGATGTGTTTAATGGTATGGGGTGCTGTGTTACATCCCGGGCAGGCGTCGACAACGGAGTCATCCAGTCTCTTCTGATAGCTCAGGAGAGCTGGATGGTGTCCGCATCTCAGCCTGGCCAGGTGGACTCTGTCCTCGCGAGGAAGGGAGGATTCGGAAGGATGGATTTCGGGAGGTCGTGCATGCAGCTGTGTGTTGTCTGTGAGTGAGTGGATGGATCGGTGAGAGATATGAGTATGGATGTGCTTCTGGATGTTGGTTCGGGGTGGGCAGGGAGGGAGAGAGGACAATAATTGTGTGTGATACCGTGTGCTGGGTGTTGTTTTGATATTTCTTGGTGTCTGTGGGTGTGTTGCCATGTAGTTTAGTGGGTGGTCTTGGTTCGTGGAGGCTGCTGCCAGGAATTGAGTGCCTCTCATGTCCAGATGGTCTTTGACTTTGAGGATTTTGGTTTCTTGATGTAGGTGATCTGTGGGTGCAGTAGCTGTGCAGCCTGTAATGATCTTCAGGGCTTTGTTTTGAATAGTCTGTAAGGTCTTATGATGTGTTTCAGCTAGGTTAGAAGCCCAGGCTGGGCTTGCGTATTCCATCACTGATCTTATGTATTGTTTATATACTGTGGTGGTAGTTTCTTTGTTGTGTCCAAATTTTGTGTGAGCAAGTGACCTGAGGGCGTTAAGTCTGGGTGTCAGTTTCTTTTTAATGTTTGTGGTGTGCTGTTTGAATGTCATATGAGTATCATATGTTACTCCTAGGATTTTGGGTGTGTGTGTATGTGTTAGGGGTGTGTTGTTTATGGTGAGTTGAGGGATGTATTCGTGTTCTCCTGTCCAACTTGTGAGCAGGGTGGCGGTGGATTTGGCTGGGGCTAGATTAAGTCTGTTTGTAGTGCACCAGCCATGTAGTGTGTTGAGATAGGGTTGAAGGAGATCTGTTGCTCTTTTTGGGTCATGGTGTGTGCATGTGAGTGTTATGTCATCTGCATAGGAGGCTAAGTTTATTTGGGGCGTATTGGGTGTAGTTATATCGTGCATGTACAGATTGAAGAGTGCGGGCGATAGGACGGATCCTTGTGGGACTCCGTTTGGAAAGTTTCTGATTTTAGATGACTGACCGGCAAAAGATACGTGTGCACATCTGCCTGCTAGGAAGTTGGCCAGCCACCGTTTTGTGTTGTTGTGCATGTTTGTGTTGTAGATTTTGTTAGTTAGGTTGTGGCGGGGGATGGCATCGAAGGCTTTACTAATGTCGAGTGTGGCTAATAGTGATCTGTGTGGTGGTCTAGCTGAATTGATGCCGTCGAAAGCTCTTTGTGTAAGGTCTGTGAGAAGAGTGTTTGTGGAGTGCAGTGGCCTAAAGCCATGTTGTGTTGGAGCTAGGGGTAGGTCAGGTGTAATTAGTTGTAATTAGTTAGATGTTGTTATATAATTATGTTGTTTTATATGTTGTGCTGTATGTTGTTTTGTATGTTTTATAATATATGTTGTTTTATATGGAGATTATGTTGTTTTGTATGTTGTTTTATAGGTTGTTTTGAATGTTTTGTATGTTGTTTTATAGGTTGTTTTGAATGTTGTTTTGAAGGTTGTTTTGTATGTTGTTTTATAGGTTGTTTTGAATGTTGTTTTGAATGTTGTTTTGTATGTTGTTTTATAGGTTGTTTTGAATGTTGTTTTGAATGTTTTGTATGTTTTATAGGTTGTTTTGAATGTTGTTTTGAAGGTTGTTTTGTATGTTGTTTTATAGGTTGTTTTGAATGTTGTTTTGAATGTTGTTTTGTATGTTGTTTTATAGGTTGTTTTGTTTGTTGTTTTGAATGTTGTTTTGTATGTTGTTTTATAGGTGGTTTTGAATGTTGTTTTATAGGTTGTTTTGAATGTTGTTTTGTATGTTGTTTTGAATGTTGTTTTGAAGGTTGTTTTGTTTGTTGTTTTGAATGTTGTTTTATAGGTGGTTTTGAATGTTGTTTTGTATGTTGTTTTATAGGTTGTTTTGAATGTTGTTTTGTATGTTGTTTTATAGGTTGTTTTGAATGTTGTTTTGTATGTTGTTTTATAGGTTGTTTTGAATGTTGTTTTGAAGCTTGTTTTGTATGTTTTGAATGTTTTGTATGTTGTTTTATAGGTTGTTTTGAATGTTGTTGTATAGGTTGTTTTGTAGGTTGTTTTGAATGTTGTTTTGTAGGTTGTTTTATAGGTTGTTTTGAATGTTGTTTTATAGGTTGTTTTGAATATTGTTTTGAAGGTTGTTTTGTATGTTGTTTTGAATGTTGTTTTGAATGTTGTTTTGTATGGTTTTATATATGTTGTTTTATAGTTGTGGGGGATTTTTCTTGTCCATAACCCATTCAGTACCGGTCACGTCCTTTTCATTATATTATGGCAACTACTAGACGATTGTATTCAGCTTGGGAAAGACCTCTAGCAGTAATATGGCTTCAAACCATCTCAATCAACCCTTTTAACTACCACAATTCCTTCCTAAGCTGCCTAATACCATCTAAATATAGCTAGAATATAATATAACAAACGTCGCTGGTACTCAATGGGTTAAGGCTAGTGTCACACGAGCGCTTTTTCGAGCAATTTTTACGGGCAATTATGGTCTGGCAGCTTCAAAAATTACACTTGATCAGAATTCAGTCGTCTAACATAATCTACTTTCATCTTGTTACCGATACCAGTGCAAAAATGTCCCGAAAAAACTTGCTCATGGGAAATTGACGGAAAAATCGCTCGTGTGACAGCGGCTTAACTCTTTGTCGATGATGACGTTTATAATATTTATTGTGGCAATCATTAGAAGATTTTGTCCAGTTCTGGAACGATTTTTGGGAGTTATAGGATCAATTAAAATAGGCTGTGCCTTTAATTCCCGTAGATCCTTCCTAACTTGTATACATTCGTCTAATGATTACCATCTTAAAATGAAGAAAGGCATCCTCGATTTCTAAAAGGCCTAAGATGATAATGAGGAATGGTGTTTGAGCAAGTTTATGATATATGTGGCTGGATTATTTATGATATATGTGGCTGGATTATTTATGATATATGTGGCTGGATTATTTATGAGATTTGTTTACACACAATGTTTGACACATGGGACTGGACCCTAGACTATTACAATTGTTGTAGACAATAGTGTGTGCTTGTGATAGTATGTGTGTGTGTGTGTGTTTGATTGTGTGTATGTGTTACTCAGTTACTTGTTCGTCAAGGGGAAT
>CM064491.1:6705186-6750186 GCA_032716605.1 Paralithodes platypus | reverse complement strand
CCACATACTTCCTCTACGCTTGCTTTCACTCCTTTCTTAAACTGTTGCCGTATATAAGGTTTACGTAGTGTTCTCCCCCACACCATTGTAATGGACTCTTCCATGTCAAATGGTTTCCAACAAGTCCAATATGAGCTAGGGAAGGTTTTTAGTTTGTTCCCTAGACCTCCATCAAGCTTACAATTACCTCGCTCTCTCTCTCTCTCTCTCTCTCTCTCTCTCTCTCTCTCTCTCTCTCTCTCTCTCTCTCTCCTAGACCCTCTTTCAAGAATGTCTGTAATAATTTTGTAACATTTAGGTGGGGATGGGATAGGCCTTTTGACAGCTGAGCATGACTAATGGGGAAATACATGGGATAATACCATTTTCAACATGCAATATGTCTGTACCAGTTGATATTTGGATTTATTCTTATGGAACAATTTATACTTACATTTGTTTTTGTATAACCCAATCCCGAAGTTTGGCATACCTTTTTTGGGACACCCTACATATGGGAACTATGTATGGGTTTATAATATCAAGTGATCTGTATATGGGTCTACAATATTATGAAGTCTTTCATGTGTGGGTATTGCATCACTTTGATCCGGGATATGGCCTTAAAGTTGCAGACGTTGAAGGCCATTATACATTTATAAGCCATTGGTATGAGAAGCGCGTCACCCCATGGCCTAGGAAGGGACCACAATGACGGACCTCATGACACCATCACTAACTTTACTCTCTTAAGGGGAGATGGCCGTATTTATTTGATTATTGTTTTATCTATTATGTTTTATCTATATGTAATCTGTTTGTTGTACCGGTATATCTTACAAATACACGTGAGCTAAGAAATGTTGATATACTCCCAGTCGGGATCGAACCTCCGACTTTCAAAACGAGTGTCCAAGCTTTTAATCCACTACACCACGGCGTGATAAAGGCATTTTAACCTTTTCCATTTATATTAAGAAGGGAAATCTTTTTTGAGAATGTATTTCAATTCATGCACAAGTCGCAGGATCCATATTCCAGGATACCATACAGGAATTGTTTACAAGATTCCCCATACAACTCGGGTTGAAAGGGTTGAAGTCTCGTGGTCATGTGCGGCTCTCGAGGTTGTCGCTTGTAATAGTCATGATGTAATCGACATGCAAATAGTTTTTTTTTTTTTTTTGCATTCATCTGAAGGTCTTGCAATGCCTGCCGATAACCAACGACCTTCGACTTGCCTTGTTTATAGATTGAGCAAATAAATATTGTCTTCCTACTTGTTACTTTGAATGGTTGTCTAATAATGTTTTTCCTGCCTTATTGCTGACTTACCTGCCTGCCTACCTACCTACCTACCTACCTACCTACATACATTCATACATGCATTCATACCCACGTACCTACTGTATCTACTTACCTATCTACCGACACACCACCTACCTACCTACACACCTACCTACCTACCTACACACCTATCTACCTACCTACCTACACACCCACCTACCTACCTACACACCCACCTACCTACCTACATACCCACCTACCTACTGTATCTACCTACCTATCTACCTACACACCTATATACCTACCTACCTACACACCCACCTACCTATCTACCTATATACCTACCTACCTACACACCCACCTATATACCTACCTACCTACCTACCTACTCACTAACTATTTTTACAGTATACGTGCCAGAGTTGAGTAGATCCTCCCTATATACGACAGGACACTGGAATATGTTTTATGGCTTGAGGTAACAAAGGAATTATGAGGGACCAACATAATTATTGTTTTATTATGGCTGGCTGCCGCACTCACTAACTAGACCAGGGTTACCAAATTAAGTCCGCTAGATAGTAAATAAATGCCGAAAATCGCTAAAATAATGACAATCTCTACAATATCGCTCTAAAATGGCTCAAATCTAGTGGAAAATCGCTAGAATAATGGCACAATCTCTACAATATTGCTCTAAAATGGCTCAAATCTACAGAATATCGCTAGAATTCATGTCGCTAGATGTAAGAAATGGCCTCTAGAGCGAAGTAAATGCCTCTAGATCTAGCGGAAAGTAGCTAAATTGTCAACCCTGAACTAGACCTTTGACGCGGGACCTACAGCACAGTCACATAACTCAAACCAGCACTTGAAAAATGGACCTGATATTTGAACTACAGTGTTTGGGAAGAGTTAGCCAGTAAATTGGTGTGGACATGCTCAGCTCGTTTGCTCTGGCCCTTTCTTAGTGACAAGAAACTAGGTCTTGATATATCTTAGCTCGTCATAATGAATAACCTAAGGTGTGAGGCAAATGGATGACCTTTGTCTTTGCATTGATACACTAAAGTATATATATATATATATATATATATATATATATATATATATATACAGTATATATATATACTGTGTATTGACTTTTTGTAATATGCCTCAAACTTGTAATCAGTCTGTTCTTATGGAAAACTTGAGAACTAAAATATGTTATATACATTATTGTTAGAACTAAAATATGTTATATACATTATTGTTAGAACTAAAATATGTTATATACATTATTGTTAGAACTAAAATATGTTATATACATTATTGTTAGAACTAAAATATGTTATATACATTATTGTTAGAACTAAAATATGTTATATACATTATTGTTAGAACTAAAATATGTTATATACATTATTGTTAGAACTTAAATATGTTATATACATTATTGTTAGAACTAAAATATGTTATATACATTATTGTTAGAACTTCCTTTTTGCCTCCGTCGGGAACCAGCACTAGCTTATTACCTCTCGTCTCACTCCTGTTGTTGTTGTTCTTGTTATTATTCTGGCTGTTGATCTGGATTAAGCCTTCGGTGCTTCCCAACGCTTGTTTATATAGCGTAAGATGTATATTTAATAAGATAGTATAATAGAAAACCACATTACTTCCGAGTTGCCACACACCGCCACCCCCCTCATCTCTGGTCACGGTCTCTTCAAGGTTGTGAAAAATATATATACAAAGAAAATATAATGATAATCCTTGGCGTTAATGGCAGCCTCGGATAATGTAATAAGGAGTATATTATTAGTATAGTGAAGCTTTAAAGTGATGACGTGTTGGTTAAGGTTAACTCTGTTGTTCTTAGCTGTGTGGTTTAGTTATAAAGTGTGTGTGGATTTGTGCTCGGCTAAATCATTCCTATTTTTAATGTGTGTACAACTGTATGTATATAGCCTATATATACAGTATATACTGTATATATATATTTTTTTTTTCTATGTTAGTGAGGGAGGCAAAAGGCAGAACTGCCTGTAGCGAGTGCCTCTCCCTGAGTTGAAAGAGTGACAGGGCCAAAATCAAGGGACGTTCGAGCCAAAATGGCCAAAATCAAGGGACGTTCGAGCCAAAATGCCTGGACACACACACACACACACATATATATATATATATATATATATATATATATATATATATATATATATATATACCGGTATATATATATATATATATATATATATATATATATATATATATATTTAATGTGTGTGTGTGTGTGTCGCACGCTAACATATATGTATTTGTACAAAGGTATTTTACTGCGAATATTTCATTTGCATTTCAACTTGGAAAGAGAGAGTGTGTTTGTGTGTTTGCCTGTGCCTATATTTGCACTGAGTTTTACAAGAGGATAAAGGCTAAGAAACCTTCGCAAATTTATAATGTGTGGAAGTCTGAATCACAATTTATAATGTGTGGAAGTCTGAATCACAATTTATAATGTGTGGAAGTCTGAATCACAATTTATAATGTGTGGAAGTCTGAATCACAATTTATAATGTGTGGAAGTCTGAATCACAATTTATAATGTGTGGAAGTCTGAATCACAATTTATAATGTGTGGAAGTCTGAATCACAATTTTACTTTTGAATTTGTGTCTTTAGCAAAACACATTAATTTTCAAAACAATATATAATAATAATTTTGAGGAAGTAAATAATGCGAGTCAGCAGTACGTTAACAACATTGTAAATAATGCGAGTCAGCAGTACGTTAACAACATTGTAAATAATGCGAGTCAGCAGTACGTTAACAACATTGTAAATAATGCGAGTCAGCAGTACGTTAACAACATTGTAAATAATGCGAGTCAGCAGTACGTTAACAACATTGTAAATAATGCGAGTCAGCAGTACGTTAACAACATTGTAAATAATGCGAGTCAGCAGTACGTTAACAACATTGTAAATAATGCGAGTCAGCAGTACGTTAACAACATTGTAAATAATGCGAGTCAGCAGTACGTTAACAACATTGCATAATGGAGTTATATCGATACTTTGAGAACCGGATTAAAATATACTGTTTACTTTGTGTGCGTGGTCTAAAAGCTGCATTTTATCGTTTCTTAGCTTATATATTTTATACTGATTGTATTTGCGATCAGTGGTTTGTCTTCATTCGATGTATTTGTGATATATATTCTCCCCCCGTCCCCCTCCCAAGAATGTGTGCGTATATATATATCGCGTGTATATATTGTGTGGGTGTGGGTGTGTGGGTGTAAATGTAGTCTTTGGACCAATTGTAACCCAACATAATCTTACCACCCAGACAGTTCATGACACCATGCCTGCCTTATCTGGGTGCATGCAAAATACACCCAGTTTCTTGCCCAGACCTTGAGATAAACCCCAAATAATTTCCTTAGAGCATGTTCTGATCTACCGATAACCCCTCCACCTGGTGACACCTGGAGTTTATGAAAGTCAAAAGAGTACACAAATTACGTACACAAATTACGTACACCAATTACGTACACAATCAAGGTAAAATAAGCAAAAATGGCCTAAGCAATTAATAAAAAAAATCGGTATCAGGCTACGGGTAAAAAAAAAAAATAGTAATAATTTAAAAAAAAAAAAAAATCTGGCCTTGTGACACTGGCTTTATACAACCTACTTCCTACCTTCCGTACAGTCGCGAATCATAGTACAGGTATGTAGAAACCCTTGGGAAGATCTGGACATTAAGGGGAGGTTTTTAGTTTGTTTCCTACTCCTCCAGCAATCTAAAAATGTCACCCCCTTGACCCCCTTTCAAGATAAATGTGTACATTTTTCGGTAGAAAAATTTCCCGGCCAAAGGCCGGTTACTCTTAAATTACAGGCTCGCTATCGCTCGCCAGGATAAAATCGACACCTAAATGGCACGAAAGATCTTAAAATTGACAGAATGGGGCGTAAATTCTTAAAATCGCCAAAATAATCGGGCGAACGTCTTAAAATCTCAAAAGCAAGGGGGCTAGACATGAGGGAGAAAGGAGTCAAGAAAAAAAGTCCCTCAAGTGGAAATCTCCCCTTATCTGAAGCATCTGCGATATATCACAGTATTACGGTACATTATACTGTCACGTTCGGATTCACTATATAATATAATGGGTGTGCAGGTATTGTGGTTCAGGATCGTACATACTCTACATATTATTATATACGATAATCTCCCTTTCTTGTTGAAGGGGGTTGGTTAGTTTTTCTTGCATCCCTTCTCCTTCAATTTTACCCCCATTAGTTTTCAGATTTTAAGACGTTTCGACCCATTAGTTTGGTGATTTTAACGCCTTTCACCCCATTTCGTTGTCAATTTTAAGACCTTTCGTGACATTTAGGTGACGATTTTATTCTGGCGAGCGATAGTGAGCCTGTATTTTTTAAGAGGAACCGGCCGGGGATTTTAACATAAAACAAAGAAACCAAAGCCCCACCCAGGGCCCCGTTTCCGCACCCTCCTCAGCTCCCCGCCATGGAGTGGCTTCGGTCACCCAGGCTTTATTGTGGTCGGCAGGGAGGGTTCTGTGGGGGCGCTCGGTTATGGCCTTGGAATTGCTCGGGGCCTTGGGGCTGTTCGGCCAGGCAGCTTGGGGAACAACAACAACAACAACAACAACATAAAATAAAGAGGACCAGATACCCAATTATATATATGCCTAAACTGCTCATCTCGGTTACATAAAAAAATAATATCGGCCCCAGGATATAACTCAGAATTAATAACCCCCTGAACGTGGTAATGTAAGTGGGCATTAATAACAGTGCTTGCGGCGTCCTTGAGGTGGTCCGAGGGTGTGTAGGTATAAGGGGCTATGTATGTGGACATACAGTAGACGTGACCCCTTTAAGGGGAGGTATTTAGTTTCTTCCCTAGAACTCCATCAAGCTTAAAATTACACCCCCTAGACCCCCTTTCAAGATAAATTTGTAAATTTTTCGGTAGAAAAATATCCGGCCGAAGGCCGGTTCCTCTCAAATTACAGGCTCGCTATCGCTCGCCAGGAAAAAATCGACACCTAAATGGCACGAAAGTTCTTAAAATTGCCAGAAATGGGGCGAAAGTTCTTAAAATCGCCAAACTAAAGGGGGCGAGCGTCTTAAAATCTAAAAAGCAATGGGGCTAAACATGAGAGAGAAAGGGGTCCAGAAAAAAATCCCTCGAGTGGAAATCTCCCCTTAACATGGATGATGTGACGCAAGGCAGATATACAGTATAAACCTTTATATATACAGTATATACCTTTATATATACAGTATATACCTTTATATATACAGTATAAACCTTTAGATATACAGTATAAACCTTTATATATACAGTATATACCTTTATATATACAGTATAAACCTTTATATATACAGTATATACCTTTATATATACAGTATAAACCTTTATATATACAGTATATACCTTTATATATACAGTATATACCTTTATATATACAGTATATACCTTTATATATACAGTATATACCTTTATATATACAGTATATACCTTATATATACAGTATATACCTTTATATATACAGTATATACCTTTATATATACAGTATATACCTTTATATATACAGTATATACCTTTATATATACAGTATATACCTTTATATATACAGTATATACCTTTATATATACAGTATATACCTTTATATATACAGTATATACCTTTATATATACAGTATATACCTTTATATATACAGTATAACCTTTATATATACAGTATATATATACAGTTTATACCTTTATATATACAGTATATACCTTTATATATACAGTATATACCTTTATATATACAGTATAAACCTTATATATACAGTATAAACCTTTATATATACAGTATAAACCTTTATATATACAGTATAAACCTTTAGATATACAGTATAAACCTTTATATATACAGTATATACCTTTATATATACAGTATATACCTTTATATATACAGTATAAACCTTTATATATACAGTATATACCTTTATATATACAGTATATACCTTTATATATACAGAGCGGTCGCGAAACATATCCCCATAGGGAATGCCTGTGTATTGGCCATAGGGTATTTCGATATTATTTGTATATGCATTCCTATATATTTGATCTGCATCTGTATGTGGTAACCCAGGTTCGAATCCCGGTGGATCACATGCTTACTTTCATTAATATTTTTGGGAGGGGTTTGGTGTTGGAGTGAAATAGATAAAAAAGATTCTTCAGCTCTCTCTTGCAAATACACAGGAATTCCCTATTATATGGGGAAATGATTCGCGTCCGCTATATACTGTATATATATATATATATATATATATATATATATATATATATATATATATATATATATATATATATATATATCACAAATACACGTGAGCCACTAAATGTTTCTAATCTCTCAGTGGGGATCGAACCGTCGACCATCAGGACGATAGCCGACGCTTTAATCAAGACTGCCGTGGTGTAATTGATTAAAGCGTCGGCTATCGTCCTGATGGTCGACGGTTCGATCCCCACTGAGAGATTAGAAATATATATATATATATATATATATATATATATATATATATATATATATATATATATATAAAACTACAAGAGGAAGAGGAATGATTTATAAAGAGAGAATGATGGATAAGACAAGTGGGCACCAATAGAAGTACTGTAATAGGATGTGTTAAGCTGAGGTGGATTTTAAGGGTGGTACTCTAAGCTGCCAGTAAGAGGGGAGAGAGAAAGAGAGAGAGAGAGGACAATTGAGGAAAGAAAAAGAGGAGGACAAAAAATAGAAAGGAGGTAATACGAAGATAATAAAATAATGTAAAGGTAGAGCGAAGGAGGAGGGGGAGGGGGAAATGAGAGAAAGAAAAAAGAATAATAATAAGAAAAATGGATATGAGGAGAGAAGAGGAGAAGAATAAAGAAAGAAGAAGGATAGAAAGAAGAAGGATAGATAGAGGGATAGAAAGAAGAATGATAGATAGAGGGATAGAAGGATAGATAGAGGGATAGGAAGGAAGCAGAGAAGATGACTACTTTTAGACTGATTGTTTGTGTGCGTGAAGGACTGTGTGTACGAGTTAACCCTTTCAAGCTCTGACGCGTTTTAGCAGTTTATTTTGGCTATCATTAGACGATTTTATGCAGCTTAGGAAGTATCTGTGGGTATTAAAAGGGTAAATACTATCTCAATCAACCCTCTGATTTCCATATGCCGTTACTAATCTGAATAAAATCGTCTAATAGTAGCCAGAAACAGAACGGAAACGCGTATTGGAGCTTGTTGCATCTCTCTCGCTATTCTATCGCTACTATAATAATCAGTGTTCCTCAGAGCTATCCCAGTGCATACCACCTCCTTTACGTAGGGCACGTGGTACCCGTCTTGCAACTCAACCCCACCCCTACTCTGTGCAACTCTCCAACCCAAGAGTGAAACGTTACTCTCAAACTTTCTTCTACTCAATAGCTGAGCTCTGGAACTCTCTCCCAGAATCAGTCTTTCCCTCTTCCTATGACTTATATTGCTTCAAACTCCGTGTGTCCAGGCATTTTGGCTCGAACGTCCCTTGATTTTGGCCCTGTCACTCTTTCAACTATGGGGGAGGCACTCGCTATAGGCAGTTATGCCTTTTGCCCTCCCTCAATCACATAGAAAAAACAAAAACACAAAAACAAAACAAGTCTTTAAGTGGGGATAGGCGTATTTATGTGTAATTTTTTTTTTTTTTTTTTTTTTTTTTTTTTAAGTTTCCTCCCTAGACCTCCATCAAGCTTAGGAAAACAAACACCCATCCAAGACCCTCCTTCAAGATATTTGTATTTTAATTAAGAAAGTATCTGAAAGTCGGAGGATTACTTTAGATAGTGTTTAACTCTTTGATTCCTAAGGTCTTTCTTGACATGAATAAAATCGCTTTGTGTTGTTGAGAATGTAATTAAGATAACGCCATGTGATTGGATTAACCCCTTCTGTACCGGTGACGTCTTTTTCGTTGTATTCTAGGTATATTGAGGGATTTTGTGCAGTTTAAGAAGGATCTGTGGTGGTAAAAAGGGTTAAGTAAGATAGTTCGAGGCCTGTTAATTGCTGGAGGCCTGTTAATTGCTGGAGGCCTGTTAATTGCTGGAGGCCTGTTAATTGCTGGAAGCCTGTTAATTGCTGGAGGCCTGTTAATTGCTGGAGGCCTGTTAATTGCTGGAGGCCTGTTAATTGCTGGAGGCCTGTTAATTGCTGGAGGCCTGTTAATTGCTGGAGGCCTGTTAATTGCTGGAGGCCTGTTAATTGCTGGAGGCCTGTTAATTGCTGGAGGCCTGTTAATTGCTGGAAGCCTGTTAATTGCTGGAAGCCTGTTAATTGCTGGAGGCCTGTTAATTGCTGGAGGCCTGTTAATTGCTGGAGGCCTGTTAATTGCTGGAGGCCTGTTAATTGCTGGAGGCCTGTTAATTGCTGGAAGCCTGTTAATTGCTGGAAGCCTGTTAATTGCTGGAGGCCTGTTAATTGCTGGAGGCCCTTTTAAAACTGAAGAACAATCGTCTAATAGTAGTATAAATAGTAGTTACAAGGAGGACGTCGGTACAGAAGGGGTTAAAGGCCTGCCGTATACGAACTTTACAAGATGGTGGTTAGTAAGAAAACCGTGGAAATTTGTTCTTACAGACATTTACACAGGAAATCCTTAATTACACACGCACACACAGCCAGGTATACATGCACATACTATGGTGATGCTCTCTCTCTCTCTCTCTCTCTCTCTCTCTCTCTCTCTCTCTCTCTCTCTCTCTCTCTCTGTATCTATCGATTTATCTCTATCTATCTATCTCTAACAACTTCAGTCACTAGGTATGCTCAATGTCTCTGACAGGGCCAAACAAATCAGGCTCACTAATGCCTTCAAAATTTTCTATGACAGAGCTCCAGAGTAGCTAAAGAATTATTTTGTTAAAGAAAATGAGAGGAGTGGACATAATACAAGAAACAGGATGTTTAATTTTAAGGTCCCAAGAATCCAAGGACAGGGTAAGCAAACATTCTTCTTCACTGCCATCAAAGGCTGGAACGACCTACCCCAGTCAGTCCGTGAAAAGAGAACACTGTATTCCTTCAGACGTAGCCTGAAGGAACACCTGAACCGGACAGCTGCGAGAAGGGAGCACCAAGCTTATGTCTACTACTAAATACGACATAAGAGATAGACAAACCAAACTGAAATGATTACTGATTATGGATTACTGATATTTACTATAGGATGTAAGGTATCTTAAAATAACCCCCTAGAAATACTTTCTCTAAAGTATCTATTTCTTTATCCTCCCCATTTCCCCAGCTAAACTAATCCCACAAGGACCCCAATGGAAATACGCCTAACGGCCTTATTGGGCTATCCTTAGTTGGAATTATGCAAGGCTGGTACATGTCATATTTGTAACAAACTATGTGGTACCAACTCTGTAAATTGCTAACTGAATAAATATTATTATTATTATTATTATTATTATTATTATTCTGTTTATATATTTATCTTTCCATCTCTCTCTCACTCTCTCTCTCTCTCTCTCTCTCTCTCTCTCTCTCTCTCTCTCTCTCTCTCTCTCTCTCACACACACACACACACAGATCATTCCAGTAGGTTCAGATCACTTGTATTTTTGTCCAGGTTCAGGAAATATCTCCGTGTGTGCGCGTGCGTGCGCGTGCATGTGAGAGAGAGAGAGAGAGAGAGAGAGAGAGAATGTGAGTGTGTGAGTGTGTGTGTTTAGAGGAGTATGTGAGTGTTAAGGGTGTGGATGGTTGTGTGTTCTGTCCCCCATTCTCCCTCATGTTTAGCCCCATTCTCTCTCATGTTTAGCCCCATTCTCCCTCATGTTTAGCCCCATTCTCCCTCATGTTTAGCCCCATTCTCCCTCATGTTTAGCCCCATTCTCCCTCATGTTTAGCCTCATTAGCCTAAAAAGTGAGACTGGTGATGTATTTAAATCCACTTCTTTCCTTCCGAGACGTCTTTCCTAAGCTAAATAATATCGCTGGCTGGCAATTAGAAGGAAACAGAACACCTGTAGTCAGATTGGCCCATTTTAGGAGGGGATGGGTTTTTTTTTCTGGACTCCCTTCTCCCTCATGTTTAGCCCCATTAGTTTTGAGATTTTAATACGTTTTTTCATTTAGTTTGGTGATTTTGAGACCTTTCAACCCATTTTTGTTTTCAAGATTAGGACCTTTCGTGCCATAACAAAACATGTACAAATTAATTTCGAAGGGAGTTCTAAGAGGTGTTTGTTTAACCATGATGGATTTCGAAGGGAGTTCTAAGAGGTGTTTGTTTAACCATGATGGATTTCTTGCGAGGAAACTAATTTTGGTTTTATTAAATAAATTTATAAACCAACTAAAAAACCCATCCCCGCTTAAGGGGAGATTTCCACTTGAGGGATTTTTTTCTGGACCCGTTTCTCCCTCATGTTTAGCCCCATTGCTTTTGAGATTTTAAGACGTTCGCCCTAGTAGTTTTGACATTTTAAGACATTTTGCCCCATTTCTGTCAATTTTAAGACCTTTCGTGCCATTAAGGTGTCGATTTTTTCCTGGCGAGCGATAGCGAGCCTGTAATTTAAGAGCAAGCGGCCTCCGCCGGGACATTTTTCTACCGAAAAATTTAAAAATTTATCTTGAAAGGGACTCAAGGGGGTGTAATTTTAAGCTTGATGGAGGTCTAGGGAACAAACTAAATACCTCCCCTTAAGTAACATTGGTTTATATACACGCTTTCATCGCAAGAGGTCCTTCCTAAGCTGGATAATATCGTCTGGCAGAAGGTAGACAGCAACCTAAGAAAGTGATTGATTGGAAGGGTGAAGGTCGGATGGCTGGCTCAGAGGAATTTCCTGTCGCTCTCTCTCTCTCTCTCTCTCTCTCTCTCTCTCTCTCTCTCTCTCTCTCTCTCTCTCTCTCTCTCTCTCTCTCTCTCTCTCTCCTCTGACTGTCCGTGTTTGGAAGTTCGATGAGGGTAGAAACATATTAATGAAACTCGTGCATTTGTTATATATATGTATATATATATATATATATATAATATGTAATGTGTGTGTGTGTGTGCGTGTGGGAGAGAGAAGGGGGGGGGGGGGGGGGGTGCTGCGTGTGTCGTGGGAGAGTGACTCGCAGTACCGTTGTTGTACTGGCGAATATTAACTGGATTATTAACACTGAGGAGGAGGAGAAGGAGGAGGAGAAGAAGAAGAAGAAGAAGAAGAAGAAGAAGAAGAAGAAGAAGAAGAAGAAGAAGAACACGAAGAAGGAGAAGAAGAAGGAGAAGGAGGAGGAGTATGATGATGAGAAGGAAGAGAGGAGACAAGATTTGCAACGACATTTATGACCGAGAAAGGAGTAATGAGAAGGTAGAGTAAGAAGAAGAAGAAGAGCCAAAGGAGGAAGATGGAAGAAAGATACTTTAGGATGCAAATAAGAGAGTAGAAATATGATATGATGAAGAAGGGACAGGAGAGAGAAAGACTAAGAAGGGTGGGGAGAACTAAAGGAGGAGAAGAGAGAGATAATACAAATCGAATAATGGAAGAGCGAGAAGAGATAATTAACAGATAGAGGAATGTAAAGGAGACAAGCAAAGTTAGGACATAATTATATAAGAGAGCCAAGTGAGGAAAAGAGATGAGGAGAAGGAGGAAAATAAGAGAATAAGGAAAAGAGATGAGGAGAAGGAGGAAAATAAGAGAGTAAGGAAAAGAGATGAGGAGAAGGAGGAAAATAAGAGAATAAGGAAAAGAGATGAGGAGAAGGAGGAAAATAAGAGAATAAGGAAAAGAGATGAGGAGAAGGAGGAAAATA
Source organism: Paralithodes platypus (assembly GCA_032716605.1). Lineage (NCBI taxonomy): Eukaryota > Metazoa > Arthropoda > Malacostraca > Decapoda > Lithodidae > Paralithodes > Paralithodes platypus. Next base: position 6,737,048 of record CM064491.1, on the reverse strand, counting down.
AGAGAATAAGGAAAAGAGATGAGGAGAAGGAGGAAAATAAGAGAGTAAGGAAAGAAGATGAGAAGAAGGACAAGAAGAGAATAAGGAAAACAGATGAGGAGGAGAAGGAGGAAAAAGAAGAGAATGAGGAAAAAAGACGAGAAGGAGAAGGAGGAAAAAGAAGAGAATGAGGGAAAAAGATGAGAAGGAGAAGGAGGAGAAAGAAGAGAATGAGGAAAGAAAGAACGAGATGGATGTAGGAAAACTGGAGATTATATCATGAAAGTTTTAGGATCAAGTATTTTATATGCCAGATCTTCCAAGTTAATAGGGGTGATGGGCGTATTTATTGCCTCATTTATGCATCTTTTCATAATTTTTTTTAAGTGTCCTCCCTAGACCTTCATCAAGCTTAGAAAATAGCACCCCCACCAAGACCCTCCTTCAAGATAAATTTGTAAATTTTTCGATAGAAAAATGTCGGTCGGTTTCTCGTAAATTACAGGTTCGCTTTCGCTCGACACCTAGATGACACGAAAATTCCTAATATTGACAAAGACATGGGGGCGAAAAGTCTCAAAATCGCCAAACTAACGGAACGAATGTCATAAAATCTCAAAACTAATATGCTAAACATGAGGGAGAAGAGGGACCCTAAAAACGCCCCATCTCCCCTACAGTAAAGGGTACCTAATACAAAGACCCACACCGCTCCCGAAGGTTAAGGGGAGGTATTTAGTTTGTTCCCTACTTTTTCATCAAGTTTAAAATTACACCCCCTAGACCCCCTTTCAAGATAAATTTGTACATTTTTCGGTAGAAAAATGTCCCGGCCGGAGGCCGGTTGCTCTTAAATTACAGGCTCGCTATCGCTCGCCAGGAAAAAAATCGACACCTTAACGGCACGAAAGGTCTTAAAATTGACAGAAATGGGGCAAAATGTCTTAAGGGCAGATATCCACTTTAGGGATTTTTTTCTGGACCCCTTTCTCCTTCATGTTTAGCCCCATTGCTTTTGAGTTAATAAGGTGCAGTGTTATTGTATTGGGGTGGGGTATCGCCTTAGAGTGTTATTGTATTGGGGTGGGGTATCGCCTTAGAGTGTTATTGTATTGGGGTGGGGTATCGCCTTAGAGTGTTATTGTATTGGGGTGGGGTATCGCCTTAGAGTTTTATTGTATTGGGGTGGGGTATCACCTTAGAGTGTTATTGTATGGGGGTGGGGTATCGCCTTAGAGTGTTATTGTATTGGGGTGGGGTATCGCCTTAGAATGTTATTGTATTGGGGTGGGGTATCGCCTTAGAGTGTTATTGTATTGGGGTGGGGTATCGCCTTAGAGTGTTATTGTATTGGGGTGGGGTATCGCCTTAGAGTGTTATTGTATTGGGGTGGGGTATCACCTTAGAGTGTTATTGTATTGGGGTGGGGTATCGCCTTAGAGTGTTATTGTATTGGGGTGGGGTATCGCCTTAGAGTGTTATTGTATTGGGGTGGGGTATCGCCTTAGAGTGTTATTGTATTGGGGTGGGGTATCGCCGTAGAGTTTTATGGCTTGAGAAAATAGTAACGCCGTCTTTTATTTTATTTTTTCTATCAATATTTAAACAAAAAAAATTGCCGTTTATGAAGGAGGATCTATGGTAGTAAAAATTGTGAATTGAGATCATTAGAAGGCTGTTAGATGCTGGGGGTCCTTTCAAACTCCATAACATCGTCCAATAGTAGCCAGGGTGAAGGTAACAGGACGGCACCGGTACAAAAGGTGTTAATTATAGTATTTGTCGTGGGTATTACACTGTTTATACATAGCGGTACATTTTTACCTTCCGGGTACTTAATTAATGAAACATATTGAAGTAAGGAAATACATTAAATTGACTCATATTTTGTAGATATGATAATAGCAGGTAATGACATATAGCAAGATGTAGATATGTTTTATGGTGTTCAACGGAAAATATAACAACAAAGCATAATTAACATATAACTAATAACCTATAAAAATATATATACTGCATATATATATACTGGTTGATTTGATTAATCAGCAATTCATAAATAATATATTAACAAAAATACAAGTTATGTAAGGCTCTTGATGCTAGATGTTACCGGCTGGGTCTCCTTCTGCAGTATGAAGGGGCCCCTCGCTTGGACCTGCCGCCTCCGGTATAAGATCACGCCCACACGCCCGTCTTGGCCAATCACCGCCGTCACCACCTGTCACGTGACCAGGGTTACGGGGCTTTAGTCGTCGCTCATCTGTTCCATAATGATTCGTTCTGCAACTTGCAACTTAAATCTTATATAACCATAAGTATCCGCCAATCCATAATTATTTTCTGCAAGAGTATGCGTTGTGCTGTTAAATATTTAGATTGATGATTGAGGAGAGGTGGAATATCTTGGATAATCTGCTGTATGGTTGTGTTTAAACGTTTTATATAAAAAGGATTGAGCGAAGATATGTGGTTGAGGGGGGAAGAAGGGGAGTGTGTCTAGCGGGAGTCCGGGGCTTGGGCAGGTGAATCCGCTAAGGTGTTCAGTCTGAGTCTTGTAACTCTAGTGAGTGGTTGTATCGGGAAGGAGCAGGGGTGTGTGAAGTATACGGCGGGTTGTAGCCCTCACCGCCATGGCTACAGGTAGGTTATCTTCATCTACTCTCACCTGTATCTGCTAACACCCCGGGAATTATTGTGTTGTGAATGAACGAGGCGGTGCGGCAGGAAATTGTGAGATCTTAGTGGAGTTTGGTGGTGGAGAGTGTGCAGGTGGTGGTGATGGTGGGAGGAAAGGACCAAGGTTCGTGTCTGTCTTAGCTTAGTGGCAGTGCCTAGTGCCAAATAAACAGTGCCACAGGGAAGAAAACTATATTTGCAAGTTGATAATCGAAGACAAAATACCAATAAAAAACCGTAAATGCCGAAGAAGAAGCTCTATGACTGGGAGCCACACGCCATAGTCTACCTACCAGAAACTGAAAGTTGTGCACCCACACACAGACGTACAAACCAGAGATCAACCACCTCCCCGCGGACAACCACCACACCTTACGGGGGTGCTGCTGGGGAGATGAACTGACGAAGGAGATGAAGAGGAGGAAATCAAGATGAAGGAGAGACGGAGAATGGGAGAGAGCGAGAGATCTGTGGCACGAGCGAGGGACGGCATGTAAGGGTGTGGAAAGTTGGCTTGTGACCCACTTCGTTGGATCTTATATGGCAGGGACGTGGAGGGCACAACACACACACCTGCAGCAGACTTCAGGAGGGATTTAGATGTTCACCGAGAAAATAATCCACCGTGATGATAAAAAATGCTACTTCTAAGACAAACAATTATTAAAATGCTACTTCTAAGACAAGCAATTATTAAAATGCTACTTCTAAGACAAGCAATTATTAAAATGCTACTTCTAAGACAAGCAATTATTAAAATGCTACTTCTAAGACAAGCAATTATTAAAATGCTACTTCTAAGACAAGCAATCATTTAAATAATCAATATGTAACGGGCTCTGAATGGTATACCGAGAGAATTTTCGTGCCCATCGAAAGAGAATAGTCACTGATGATGAAAATTATGCTTCTAATTGTCCTGATGAAAAATTATGCTTCTAATTGTCCTGATGAAAAATTATGCTTCTAAGGATCCAAGCCAACCAAAGAAGAAATAATCAAGACCAAATCAAGATATCTTACACAAGCTATGAAGGGTCTGCCGAGAGACTTTGGGTGCACATAGGAGGAACCGGCCATTGTTCTACCGAAAATTTTACAAATTTATCTCGAAGGGGGGTCTTTGGGATGTTTTTTGTGTTTTGTCTGATGTTTGTTAGAGGTCTAGGGAGGAAACTAAGACACACATATATATATACCGGTAATTATAATAATAAATAAGTAAATAATTATATACATCGCAACAACGATAAACATTGTATGCCTAAGAATCTATGTCAACCAATTAATGAACAATGAAGGCTAAATTCGGGGTATCTATTAAATTCGGGGTATCTGTTAAATTCGGGCTATCTGTTAAATTCGGGGTATCTATTAAATTCGGGGTATCTATTAAATTCGGAGTATCTATTAAATTCGGGGTATCTATTAAATTGGGGTATCTATCAAATTCGGGGTATCTGTTAAATTCGGGGTATCTATTAAATTCGGGGCATCTATTAAAATATACCATTAACTACAATAAAGTCAGAAGGGTTCACCAGAAGTTGTACTGTTTCCATCAAGATGAAATCCACAGAAATGGTGAAAAGGCAATTTCTAACATTTTAAAAGCCAACCAATCAATACATAATTAAAACTGCGAAGATACAGTAGATACGAAGGAAATAAGTCCCTGTTACCTGCATGTGGCTCTCAAGGACTTTGCGAGAGGGCTTGGGTGTTCATGTAGAAGTATCCAGTATAACGGTCAAAAAGTGACCTCTAAACTTCAAAAGACAGTCAATTATGGGGAGATTTCCACTTGAGAGATTTTGTTTTTCTGGACCCCTTTCTCCCTCATGTTTAGCCCCATTGCTTTTTGAGATTTTAAGACCTTCGCCCTAGTAGTTTGGATATTTTAAGACATTTTGCCCCATTTCTGTCAATTTTAAGACCTTTCGTGCCGTTAAGGTGTCGATTTTTTCCTGGCGAGCGAGCCTGTAATTTAAGAGCAACCGGCCTCCGGCCGGGACATTTTTCTACCGAAAAATGTACAAATTTATCTTGAAAGGGGGTCTACGGAGTGTAATTTTAAGCTTGATGAAAAAGTAGGGAACAAACTAAATACCTCCCCTTAATAAACTATTACAAATAATGAAGGCTACCTGTATTGCACACTATTTACCTGTAAGAGACTTTATGAATTTGACTGAATTGTTTAGTTACCCTCCAATAAATATAGAAAGTGAATGTATTAGCGTGTAAATAAGTCACCACATTAATCATACCAGATACCAAAAGCATGAAGGACAGTTGACAAAATAAAAACCTGTTGCAAATTAATCCTATGGGTGTATGGCTATATTGTATTATCAGAGCAGGTTAAGGGGAGGTTTTTAGTTGATTCCCTAGACTTCCATCAAGCTTAAAATTACTCCCCCTTGACCCCCTTTCAAGATAAATTTGTACATTTTTCGGTAGAAAAATGTTCCGGCCGAAGGCCGATTCCCCTTAAATTACAGGCTCGCTATCGCTCGCCAGGATAAAATCGACACCTAAATGGCACGAACAATCTTAAAATTGACAGAATGGGGCAGAAATTCTTAAAATCACCAAAGTAATGGGGCAAACGTCTTAAAATCTCAAAATCAATGGGGCTAGACATGAGGGAGAAAGGGGTCAAGAAAAAAATCCCTCAAGTGGAAATCTCCCCTTAAGGTCACGAAAAACTACAAACTCGAGTACAAACAACTAGTATTGTATATCTGGTGGAGCCGTATATATGGACGTATGTGTTGGACCTCAAAGCGGGTACAAACAATATATATTACTTAAACAGATCAAAATAATCTCTAGTTATTAAGAATCTTGTTGTGTTAAGGGGAGGTATTTAGTTTGTTCCCTACGTTTTCATCAAGCTTAAAATTACACCCCTAGACCCCCTTTCAAGATAAATTTGTACATTTTTCGGTAGAAAAATGTCCCGGCCGGAGGCCGGTTGCTCTTAAATTACAGGCTCGCTATCGCTCGCCAGGAAAAAATCGACACCTTAATGGCACGAAAGGTCTTAAAATTGACAGAAATGGGGCAAAATGTCTTAAAATGTCCAAACTACTAGGGCGGACGTCTTAAAATCTCAAAAGCAATGGGGCTAAACATGAGGGAGAAAGGGGTCCGGAAAAAAATCCCTCCAGTAGAAACCTCCCCTTAAACAGATCAAAATAATCTCTAGTTATTAAGCTTAAATAGTCTATCTATCTATCTATCTATCTATTGCCTGACGCCGTGATCCCCGAAGGGGTGGCCACGAACAAACCGCCCCCATGCACCTCTGTCCCCAGTCAGTCGACGCCCCTCCCCCCAACCAGCACCGCCTTCGTTCATGTAGTTCCTCACTCCATCCTTCCACCTCATATTCGGTCTACCTCTCCCCCTCTGTCCCTCCACCTCGCTCTCGTACACCCTCTTAGTCATTCTCTCGCTTTCCATACGTTCCATATGGCCGAATCATCTCAAGTTGTTCCTTAAATATCTTAAATAGTAAATTATATAAATTGCGAAAAAAAAAACCCACTTATAAGATGTCAAATATTCGTCGCATAAAGAAATTGAGAACACAAGTCTAAGACGAATGAACGGCTTGCAACATATTCCAAGTCAACAATCTCTTTCCGGTAGCCAGTCGTAGATACTAATAGGACATTATTGTCGGGCGCTCCTTAGAAATCCTGCCCTAGACTCCATGGTGCAATCTGGCATTTCCTTCGGGCATCCTTCAGAAGCCGCCCATCTTTTTTTTTTTTTTTTTTTTTTTTATAGTATCTCTGTCAAGCATTTCACTATAACGCTTTTTGTTCACTTGTAGCATAAATGGTACACTTTTATTAGTAATGTCCAGTTTATCTGTTCAAACTTTATTATCTTATCCTCCCCGAGCAGTTCCTTTACTGACACTTAAATGTAACATATCAAAACTACTGTGTGTAATTGGCACTATATTATCATCTTAAGGGGAGGTATTTAGTTTGTTCCCTACTTTTTCATCAAGCTTAAAATTACACCCCGTAGACCCCCTTTCAAGATAAATTTGTACATTTTTCGGTAGAAAAATGTCCCGGCCGGAGGCCGGTTGCTCTTAAATTACAGGCTCGCTATCGCTCGCCAGGAAAAAAATCGACACCTTAACGGCACGAAAGGTCTTAAAATTGACAGAAATGGGGCAAAATGTCTTAAAATATCCAAACTACTAGGGCGAAGGTCTTAAAATCTCAAAAGCAATGGGGCTAACCATGAGGGAGAAAGGGGTCAAGAAAAAAATCCCTCAAGTGGATATCTCCCCTTAATATTAGTCACAGTTTTGGTAATCAATATATGGCCATGACTATTTGGTGATCAATATATGGCCATGACTATTTGGTAATCAATATATGGCCATGACTATTTGGTAATCAATATATGGCCATGACTATTTGGTAATCAATATATGGCCATGACTATTTGGTAATCAATATATGGCCATGACTATTTGGTAATCAATATATGGCCATGACTATTTGGTAATCAATATATGGCCATGACTATTTGGTAATCAATATATGGCCATGACTATTTGGTAATCAATATATGGCCATGACTATTTCGCGCCCGGTTAAAATGATCAGACTACTTTATTACCTTTTGATGTGAACATTGGATGTTATAATTGAACACATAACATGAAACTGTTTTGTCACTTATAAGGACATTCGCAGACCAATCACACCTACAAGTATGCCAGCCAGTATATACAGTATATCTATGGAATGATATTTATCAAGATTATTGGCTACACATGAATTATGAAGCCATGTAGAGTATATATATACAGTATATATATATATACAGTATATATATACAGTATATATATATATACATATATATACAGTAAGGCAAATTACATTCACATATCAATCCCGATGGTTATGTCTACAAGAAATTTACGAAATGATGTAACCGACTGTACAATAAACCCTGGTTGTTGACGAGCGACGCTGTTGAGGATGTTTGAGTGGGAGAATGTTAATATGATCTTGTATATACTTAAGGGGAGATTTCCACTTGAGGGATTTTTTTCTTTACCCCTTTCTCCCTCATGTTTAGCCCCATTGCTTTTGAAGTTTTAAGACGTTCACCCCATTTGTTTGGCGATTTTAAGAAGTTTCACCCCATTTATGTCACTTTTAAGACCTTTTGTCCCATTTAGGTGTCGATTTTTTTCCTGGCGAGCGATAGCGAGCCTGTAATTTAAGAGGAACCGGCCTTCGGCCGGGAAATTTTTCTACCGAAAAATGTACAAATTTATCTTGAAAGGGGGTCAAGGGGGTTTAATTTTAAGCTTGATGGAGGTCTAGGGAATAAACTAGATACCTCCCCTTAAGAGCTCGTGGGAGTCGAAGGAGGAGGAAGCGTGTGAGTGTAGTTTTTGTGGACCCGTGGACACTGTTATTGTGGCCCCGGAGTCATTTATGATTCACACGGTTATAAAGGATGTATTACCAGGTGTTGTTGTTGTTGTTGTTGTTGTTGTTGGGGAGGATGCAGATGAAGGTGTTGGAGTGGCGGGGGGTGACTCTTATATTCAGGATAACGTTAAGGGGAGATTCTTACTTTGCTCCCTAGCCCTCCATCAAGCTTTAACAATATAACCCCAAGATCCCCTTTCGAGGTAAACGTGTACATTTTTCGGTAGAAAAATTTCCTGGCCGGAGGCCGGTTGCTCTTAAATTACAGGCTCGCTATCGCTCGCCAGGAAAAAAATAGACACCTTAATGGCACGAAAGGTCTTAAAATTGACAGAAATGGGGCAAAATGTCTTAAAATGTCCAAACTACTAGGGCGAACGTCTTAAAATCTCAGAAGCAATGGGGCTAAACATAAGGGAGAAAGGGGTCCAGAAAAAAATCCCTCAAGTGGAAATCTCCCCTTAAGTGTAGTAGTGTAGGAGGGTAAAAACTGTAGCACAAGGGGGGGGGGGTAGTGCTGCCCCCCATACCAAGGACGACTAGCCCGCCCACACAACACACACACACGCACGCACACACACGCAAACACACACATATACACTACATTAAACAACACTACACATTCAACACACACACACACACACACAAACACCCACTACACACACATATACACACAAACACCCACTACACACACAACACGCACGCACACACACATGTACACTACGTTAAACAACATCACACATTCAACATAACTCACACACACACACACACACACACACACAGAACACGCACACACACACATAACACACACACCCTAACGCCTCCTACGGTAGCGGCGCCCACCATCCCTCGCTAACATTAACACTACCTCAGCCGCCCACAGTCTAGCGGGCGGCCTCTATGTCAACCTTGAGACGCCCACACACACTCACTCTCTCTCTCTCTCTCTCTCTCTCTCTCTCTCTCTCTCTCGCTCTTACTCTCACTGTCTTTGTCTTTTTATCTTTCGTTCTCTCACATACACTCTCTCTCTCTCTCTCTCTCTCTCTCTCTCTCCCTCTCTCTCTCTCGCTCTCTCTCTCTCTCTCTCCTCTCTCTCTCTCTCTCCTCTCTCTCTCTCTCGCCGCCCCCCATCTGGTCCCCTAACTTAATTATGGCGCCTTCCGGATGTCTGCTGAGAGAGAGAGAGAGAGAGAGAGAGAGAGAGAGAGAGAGAGAGAGAGAGAGAGAGAGAGAGAGAGAGACTGAGACTCTCAGAGTGAGTGAGAGTGAGAGACTTTTATGAAGATACTGTACAGTCACTTATCGCTGCACCTTGAATTTCCCTGCATTATTCTTCATAGTATTTACCAAAGTCGAAATCTGGACTTCAATAATTGTCCTAGTACGTATGAAAGACGAAAGTCAAAGTGTTTAGTGACGAAGTATCCTGATTCTCACTATCAACAACCTTGGTTCGTATGTCCAGCTCCTAGAATGTCTTGCCTTGAATGTCTTGCCTTAAATGTCTACTAACTCTGGGAAATTTATATTATGTAAGACCCACCTGCGTCATCGTTTCCTTCATATTCCTCAGGCCTAACCGTCATGCGTCAGATTGTGTGTGCGTGTGTGTGCGTGCGTGTGTGGTTTCTTTCCTGATGGTTCCCCTATGAGTAATTATCTCCAAGTTCACTAAATCTGGTTATTTGTATAATATTTACTGTATGTATGTTTGTGCGTTTATGTGTGTATGTATGTGCGTTTATGTGTGTATGTGTGTTATGTGTGTATGTATGTGCGTTTATGTGTGTTATGTGTGTATGTATGTGCGTTTATCATATTCGTATTTTTATATTTAATTTTCAGCTTCGTGTGATCGTTTTTGATGGACGGGTATATATGTTAATTGTACATTATATTTGTTAATTGTACATTATATTTGTTAATTGTACATTATATTTGTTAATTGTACATTATATTTGTTAATTGTACATTATATTCACGAATTCATGTAGTTTATATGTATTCACCCGCGTTAGTACCTTTAACACAGCCCTCCCACATGCTTACCAGACCTTATAGACCTTTAACACAGCCCTCCCACATGCTTACCAGACCTTATAGACCTTTAACACAGCCCTCCCACATGCTTACCAGACCTTATAGACCTTTAACACAGCCCTCCCACATGCTTACCAGACCTTATAGACCTTTAACACAGCCCTCCCACATGCTTACCAGACCTTATAGACCTTTAACACAGCCCTCCCACATGCTTACCAGACCTTATAGACCTTTAACACAGCCCTCCCACATGCTTACCAGACCTTATAGACCTTTAACACAGCCCTCCCACATGCTTACCAGACCTTATAGACCTTTAACACAGCCCTCCCACATGCTTACCAGACCTTATAGACCTTTAAGGGGAGGTTTCTAGTTTGTTTCCTACTCCTCCAGCAATCTTAAAATTTCACCCCCTTGACCCCCTTTCAAGATAAATGTGTACATTTTTCGGTAGAAAAATGTCCCGGCCGAAGGCCGGTTACTCTTAAATTACAGGCTCGCTATCGCTCGCCAGGATAAAATCGACACCTAAATTGCACGAAAGGTCTTAAAATTGACAGAATGGGGCGGAAATTCTTAAAATCACCAAACTTATGGGGCAAACGTCTTAAAATCTCAAAAACAATGGGGCTAACCATGAGGGAGAAAGGGGTCAAGAAAAAAATCCCTCAAGTGGAGACCTCCCCTTAACACAGCCCTCCCACATGCTTACCAGACCTTATAGACCTTTAACACAGCCCTCTCTCATGCTTACCAGATCTTATAGACCTTTTTGTCCATTTAGAGCTTTTTATCCGATCAATATTTTTTCCCTTACTTCTACGTGTTCCTCAGTCACCCCTGCCCTTCTCTCTCCCTGAGGTGCCCTTGGAAAGCCAGCCTTAGGGACCAGGTTAGGGAAGTATAGGTAGCGCCAACGAACTTGACAGTAATCTGGACACCTAAACTTCTTATAACTCAAAATGAATGAAAGCAATCGGGCTGACATTTCTATCATTTGGGAAGAGTCCACCAGGAAATAGGTGTGTGTGTGTGTGTGTGTGTGTGTGTGTGTGAGGGGGGGGGGGGGGGCTGTTCTTGGTGTGTGGGAAGGATGGATAATGTCAAACTGAGCTGGTTACTAGGCGTCTCCAGTAAATGTTAATTGGCCGCTGGAAGCTTCTTGAGGGCCTTTCCCTGTGGTGAATACTGGTTAAGGGGAGGTGTTTGTGTTTTTCTTAAACCCCCTTCACCTTCATGTTTAGCCCCATTAGTTTTCACATTTTAAGAGTCTAGGGAGCAAACTAAAGCAAATAAAGTTACCGGTAATAATAGAAAATAAATATATCAATTATGATAATGTCCCCTTAAATGTGGGTTTCTTGTAATGGATGCTGGTTAGTTAATTCAAGATGGTATTGGAATGTTTTGCGGACGTGATGGTGCGGGAGCGGCTTCTCTCCCGCAAGGCCGCAGCTAGAGACCGCAAGAGGAGCCAGGCTGGTCCTAATAAACACGATGAAGGGGACTGCGGCTGCGAAACCCCCCCCCCCCCAACAACAACACCTGTATCACACTCAATACTACATCATCACAACCACTCTGACGTTCATTATTTTCATGTAAAGATACGCACTATGAGCATTGTAAGTTTGCAGACGTAGTTTGGAATAGTTACAATAGACAATCAGACTTATTGAGAATCAGCCCAGCTAGAAAAAAAAATACTTAAAAACAAATGACTGATTACGCTAATCACGAAAACCTTGACTAAAAGCAATATTGGCGTACGATCATATTTACTAATTTTCCTTGATCCTGGTGAAACTGGTAATAATAGTAGTAGTAGTAGTAGTAGTAGTAGTAGTAGTAGTAGTAATAGTAGTAGTATTAGTAGTAGTAATAATAATAATGAGAGCGGTGCCAGTGACCTAACATACCTGGCTCTTAATAATCTAGGTCGACCTGTTGATCCCGTTCCGCTCAGACAGGTAATTTGAAGAGGTGCAGGTGTTTCAATGTTGGGTCGCCTGTCAACAACTCTTTGTCGTATGGCGTTTTGTAGTTACGTATGTGATGGGATGTATTGAAATGAGCAGCCACCGTATTTACCTATTACGTGTAGAGTTGTTTCTAAGTAATATTAAGACCTATTGTTTTAAACCTAGCACGCACAGGTTGACGCTCTCTCTCTCTCTCTCTCTCTCTCTCTCTCTCTCTCTCTCTCTCTCTCTCTCTCTCTCTCTCTCTCTCTCTCTCTCTCTCTCTCTCTCTCTCTCACAGACACTGTACAAAACCTTAATTAGTCTTACACTTTACCTACTTCCCTTATTCCTCCGCGAAGTCTGAGCAAGCCATCAAATCCCACCCGATCACCTGTACGCATTATCGCCGCCCCACCTGTATAACCTGTTAATTAAGGTTTCATGTATGCTGGCCCCATAGCCCTTGTTTAGCCATGTAGGTCGGTGGGGTAGAGGGTGTAAAGTTAGGATTGAGACTAATGATATGGGGTTCTTGGTGGTTCCAGTAAAAAATCAAACGAAACAAAAATGGTTTGCATATTTTGTGATGATAATTATATTTTCTAGCTAGTTATAACCATGACATCGTGAACTACAATAATAATAATAATAATAGTATTAATAATAATATTAATGATGATGATGATGATAGCCTAATAATAAAATAAAGAAAAGAAGTAGAAAAGTATTATTATTATTATTATTATTATTATTATTATTATTATTAGTATTTGTTATTATGATTGTTATCGGACTGTACAGAAATTTATATAATATTATCATCTACGTTTTCTCACAACGCAAAACAAGACATTAAGACGGCGCGAATCTCACCAGTCGATTATAAAAAAAATAAAAAATAAAACATTTGCTCACGGATGATATAACCAATAAAAAATGTATCGCGAAAATAATATATATATATATATATATATATATATACTGTACAGTATAATACAGTATATTACTCGTGGATGTCTGGCAAGGTCGTTCCCGGGTTTCACTGCTTTTGGGGTTGTCTGCTTTTGAAATGCCTGTGCTTTTGTTGGGGGGAAGGGATTTCAATGAGGGAGTAGAGAATGAGCTTTGTGTGGCTGTATGGTGGGGGGGGGGGGGGGGTTGCAGTATTTCGACTAGACTCTATAGCTTACTTGAGTTAGTTTATTATTATTATTATTATTATTATTATTATTATTATTATTATTATTTTTATATAAACGAAAATAAGAATGATGCTTATGATATTTTGCGACAAGGTATCTATTTCGGTAATGTTAACGTTACATTAAACACACATGTCCTATACTACTACTACTACTACTACTACTACTACTACTACTACTACTACTACTACTACTAATAATAATAATAATAATATATAATAATAATAATGATAATATAACAATGGTGATGATGAAGATAATGAAATATAAATCGCGTTTTTTGAGGTGTTTGTTCTTTTGTGGGTGGGAAGGTGGTAGGGTTGAGGTCTTTGCGGGATTTCAATGATGGTGTAGAGAGTGATCTTAGTGTTGTAAGTTGGCGGTAGAAGTTTTGTGATGATTGTAAATATGTGATTGTTGTTGATGATAATGGAGGATAATTTATATTATTATTATTATTAGTAGTAGTAGTAGTAGTAGTAGTAGTAGTAGTAGTAGTAGTAGTAGTTTATCTTTGTTACAATTATTTTAGGCCAAAACGAAGTAAATATAAAAACAAAATAGAATAAAAATATATCCATAAAAAAGTGTATGGAATTACTTTACAAAAAAAAAACCGAAAATATAGTGTAAAAAAGAGCATATATAACTCCAAAAAGAGAGAGATAAAAGAGTACCAGGTTGCACCATGGTTGTTCATACGTCACGAAGGAGGGAAAAAGATGAAACTGTGTCATTCTCTTCAATCAAGGTTCAGTTTCCTTTAAAGGCGGAACTCAAGGCGGATTATATTAGCATTGACAGAGGTGGAGTGCTGGTGGTAGGGGCAGTCGTTAACATAACTTAGTATGAAGATTATTTAAGTTTATATCCTAACTTTACTTCTTTCTATTTCTATTCACTATCCCCTGATGCTTATATTCAAATTTTGAAGGAGGGAGTTATATTCGAAAACACAGGTATATTATGAATACGAGGTACCCTGAGTAATGTGAAAAAATGTATATAAGAGATGGGAGTTTGAAAAATGCATTGAAGTAAACTATCATTGAAAAATTTAGGTATGTGACGACCAGATGGATAGAGGGATGTGGAGGAATGCAATGTTAATGGATGAAATTGGCCAATGGATACTCTCTCTCTCTCTCTCTATCTCTATATATATACAGTATATGAGGTATAAATGTATTGGTAGCAGGGGTGTTTGTAGCGAGTGTGTGGAGAGGAAAGTGAGGTAGATGGCCTGGGTCAAGAGCCTCATTAACACTATCTATTCTATCAACTCTGACATCAATCTTTTCCCCTTCCCCTTCCTCTCCCCCTTCCCTTTCCTCTATTCCATCAACTCTTCCCCTTCCTCTCCCCCTTCCATTCCCTTCTCCCTTCCCTTCATTTTAGTATCCCCTCTCCCCTTCCTTCTCCATAACCTCATCTCTCAACCCCTCTCCCTTTTCTATCCCTTATTTCCTCCCTCTCTCCTCCCCTCCCCCTGCCCTACCCCCTGTTATTTTTAACCTTCTCCCTGCCCCCCCCCCCCCTCCCCCCAAGTGCCCTCCTTGTAACCCTTCCCCTCTCACACACACTCTCCCCTTCAGTGGTGCCGCTTTCTCTCAACCTGTATCCTGTGTGTCTATATCTTCTCTCTCTCTCTCTCTCTCTCTCTCTCTCTCTCTCTCTCTCTCTCTCTCTCTCTCTCTCTCTCTCTCTGTGTATATATATTTTTCCCTACATTTCCGTGTTATTGTTATCATCTTTGTCTCTGTCGCTTCCTTATTATCCTCTCTCTCTCTCGCTCACTCACTCACTCACTCTCACTCACTCTCTGCCGCCCACCATGTAACGGGTCAGCCCACGCCCATATAAGTCCCACACAGATCCCGCGGCCCCTCTACAATACAGATGTCGGACAACCCTCCAACAGGGGGGGGGGGGGACTCGAATCCAAATGTTAACCCCTTCTATACCGGAGACGTCTTTTTAAGTATATTCTAGCTATATGTAGAAGGCGTTATCAAGTTTATGCATCTTTGAGGGTGTTAAATGTGTCAAGTTAAATGTGTCAAGTTAGATTAAATGTATTAGATTAAATTAATCAAGTTAGGCTGATTTTGTAAATGTGTGTATGTGTGTGTGTGTGTGTGTGTGTGTGTGTGTGTGTGTGTGTGTGTGTGTGTGTGTGTGTGTGTGTGTGTGTGTGTGTTGATATTGATAAACATTGATCAAGACTCGTGGCGGGTGTCCAGTCTCTATTAACCCTAGTATCCCTGCTCTGACCTTTTCCCCCGACCTGACCAATCACATGACCTTTCCTAGTGTGATGATAATAGGGTCCTGAGTCACTTTAGGCCCGCCTCACTTCCCTTAAGGGGAGATGGGTCGATTTTCTGGTCCCCTTTCATCCTCATGTTTAGCCCCATTAGTTTTAAGATTTTATAACTAATATGCTAAACATGAGGGAGAAGGGGGCCTGAAAAACCAGCTCATCTCCCCTTAATAATTCTTCTTTCTTGTTCTCTCATATTTGCTGACCTGTTTCTCCTTCCTCCTCCTCCTCCTCCTCCTCCCCCTCCTCCTCCTCCTCCTCCTCCTCCTCCTCCTCCTCCTCCTCCTCCTCCTCCTCCTCCTCCTCCTCCTCCTCCTCCTCCCTCCTCCCTCCTCCTCCCTCCTCCCTCCTCAGTAATTACGGAACCAACCACCCCACTACCTACTTCCGCTCGTTAGAAAGTCGCCAACCGGACCGACCGACCGACCACACCAATCAGAGGAATCTATCTAGCCGGAACTTAGCCCGCATCTTACAGCCCGTTGATTAAGACCAAAATAGAGGAGTGTGATCGATTGTACTCTTAATTAATATCTCTATAAAACGTCTTCAAGTAGCCTATATCATTGGAGGGTTAGTATACAGTATATTTATATCAACACTTGAAAGCAAAGAGTGTTGTAACAATTGCCATTAAGGGGAGGTATTTAGTTTGTTCCCTAGACCTCCATCAAGCTTAAAATTACACCCCCTTGAGTCCCTGTCAAGATAAATTTGTACATTTTTCGGTAGAAAAAGGTCCCGGCCAAAGGCCGGTTCCTCTTAAATTACAGGCTCGCTATCGACACCTGAATTGCACGAAAGGTCTTAATATGGGGTGAAAGTTCTTAAAATCGCTAAACTAATGGGGCAAACGTTTTATAATATCAAGAGCAATGGGGCTAAACATGAGGGAGAAAGGGGTCAAGCAAAAAATCCCTCAAGTGGAGATCTCCCCTTAATATAGTCATACGGGCCAACCATGACACTCATAGCTGTACAAAGAGAGTGGAATATTGAATATGTTTCCAAAATTTGCCCAGCTTTTACACCCCCTTAATGGGAGATCTCCACTTGAGGGATTTTTTTCTTGACCCCTTTCTCCCTCATGTTTAGCCCCCATTGTTTCTGTGATTTTAAGACGTTCGCCCTAGTAGTTTGGACATTTTAAGACATTTTGCCCCATTTCTGTCAATTTTAAGACCTTTCGTGCCATTAAGGTGTCGATTTTTTCCTGGCGAGCGATAGCGAGCCTGTAATTTAAGAGCAATTTTTTCTACCGAAAAATGTACAAATTTATCTTGAAAGGGGGTCTAGGGGGTGTAATTTTAAGCTTGATGAAAACGTAGGGAACAAACTAAATACCTCCCCTTAATGACAGGTATAGAAAGATTTATACATTCATAATCTTTACCATGGTCAATCCTCAGTTATTGATAACGAAGTATGTACAAATGTATTGTCATAATACAACAAAATAATTATTAGCAGGTTTTCTCTCACAAGCCAATGCTCTAATGTTCTTATTATTATTATTATTATTATTATTATTATTATTATAATACTAATTTGTGCTTTTTATCTGTGTTTATTTGTTGTTTTATGTTGTTTTTGTGTTTTCCCTGTTCTTGCTCTGTCTTGAGTCGGCTACCCCCAAAATGGGGATTGGGCCTGAGCATATAGATAGATAGATAATACTAATAATAATAATGATAAGTTATTATTATTATTAGTGTTAGTATTATTATCATTGCGGTATTATTATTATTATTATTATTATTATTATTAGTATTATTATTCTAGCCAACACCCTTCCCCACATCCTTAAGAATACGAAGACAGTCAGCCTTGTTCCCTCCCACACACACACACACACACACACACACACACACACACACACACACACCACTCCGGCACTTTCACATCTCGGCACTCCTAAACCCAAACACCTTCAACTTCACAACAACTCGCTCCCCTTCATTAACCTCCTCTGTACCAGCGACTTCTTTGTATTATTATTATAGCTATACAGTATTTAGCAGATTATATGCAGTTTAAGAAGGATCTGTTGTAGTAAAAAGGGTTAAGTGAGATAGTTCGAAGCCTGTTGATGGCTGGGGGCTCTTTTTAAACTGAATACAATCGTCTGATAGTCAGCGTAAAGTTAAAAAGACGTCGCGGTACAGAAGGGAATAACCCCCTAAGTCAACCCTTTATAACAGTGCACAGTAGCCAGTAGGGTTTATATAGGTTTATTGATTGGTTTAAGGGGGTGGTAGTCGGTTTTTATGGACCCTTCTCTCCCTCATGTTTAGTATATTAGTTTTGAGATTTTAAGATGTTCGTTCCATTAGTTTGGCAATTTTGAGACCTTTCGCCCCATTTCTTTGTCAATATTTATACCTTTCGTGTCATTTAGGTGTCGATTTTTTTCCAGGTGAGCCATAGCGAGCCTGTAATTTTAGAGGGCCGTGACATTTTTCTACCGAAAAATGTATATATTTATCTTGGACAGGGGGTCTAGGGTGTGTGTTTTTTAATCTTGATGGAGGTCTAGTGAGGAAACTCAAAAATATATAAATTAATGAATGCATACCACCAACAAAACGAGCACTACCCCCTTAAGTGTCAGAGACGTGGGTTTGTGGGTTGGGTTGTTTGGTACCCTGGGAGGTTTTGGGTTGGGTTGTTTGGTACCCTGGGAGGTTTTGGGTTGGGTTTGGGTACCCTGGGAGGTTTTGGGTTGGTTTGTTTGGTACCACTGGGGAGGTTTGTGGGTTGGGTTGTTTGGTACCCTGGGAGGTTTTGGGTTGGGTTGTTTGGTACCCTGGGAGGTTTTGGGTTGGGTTGTTTGGTACCCTGGGAGGTTTTGGGTTGGGTTGTTTGGTAGCCTGGGAGGTTTTGGTGTAGGAAGGGAAAGGTTTGGTGGGATTCGGTAACCTCGGTATTTCGCCCACACACGGCACCACCATCTCGGCCCACATTATATACCCAGCGAGGCCACATATACATACACATATACACGCACACACACATATATGTACACACACATAAGTACACACACACACATAGACATACATATACATACATACATACATAACATAACATAACATAACACACACACACACACACACAGACACACACACACACACACGATTCCTTGTTGGTGGTGGTGGTGCAATTCTTCCTTCTTCGTGGCTCTCGAAATATTTCTCCATCTTATATGACGGAGGTTGCTTCGTATGTTTATAAGAATTGTGTAAAATTATCCAAAATATATTATATTACAATTTACAGAACATATTGGAGGATTATACGTGTGTGTGTGTGTATGTGTGTGTGTGTGTGTGTGTGTGTGTGTGTGTGTGTGCTTTGCTGAATAATATTGTTTGGCGTTAGACGTCTGAAAAACAAATAAATAAAATAAACCAATAATTCTAGGTTTGTGAGACTAGCATACCTTCCTTACTTTATGTTGCAACCTTTCCTCCTTCCCTTCTTAGTAACCACCTACCTTCTTAGTAACGTACGAGGCCACTAATCAACCACCGTGACATTCCTTACCTCTCCTAGACGCGCCTCCCATACATCCACAGGTCCACTAGTACATCTCAGTCTTCCCTACCTCACCCTTACCACATCAAACCCTTATCTCTTCTTGTGTATTTACGGAATCAATGTAAATAGTATTCCACCTCTTCTTCCCTCTCCCAAACGCGTCTTTGATTTACCTAAAGAATCGCCAAGCCTCCCATATAATATCTACATTAATTCTGTTTTAGTATACCACAGTCATCCTCTCCTTTACACACATCCCTCTTAAATATTTACATTATCCAACATTCCCTTCAAATTCCTTTCATGAATATTAAGTCCACTAACATACCTGACCATTTCCGTATCTCCCACACACGTCTCTCATATATCACCAAAGCTTCTAGTATACACAGACTTCTTTTCCTTTCGTCTTCCCTTATCGTCTTTAACATGCCTATAAACCACTAATATACCACAGCCTTCCCGTCCCTACCAAACAGCCCTCCCATATATCAGGAGGGGTACTATATATATACCACCTACCCAACCTTCCCTGTCTCTTATCACCGCTGGTATATCACCCCTTCCCATCCCTCCACACACACCTTCCCAGGCTACACAACCACCATTATATCACCCCCTTCCCATCCCTCCACACACCCACCATTATATCACCCCCTTCCCATCCCTCCACACACCCACCATTATATCACCCCCTTCCCATCACTCCACACACCCCTTCCCATATTTCTACATAACTATCGGTATACCACCCCATTTCCATTCCTCCACACACACCTTCCCAGGCTACACAACCACCATTATATCACCCCCTTCCCATCCCTCCACACACCCACCATTATATCACCCCCTTCCCATCCCTCCACACAACCACCATTATATCACCCCCTTCCCATCCCTCCAACACCCCTTCCCATATTTCTACATAACTATCAGTATGCCACCCCCTTTCCATCCCTCCACACACACCTTCCATGTAAACCTCTCAAATATCAACAGAGTCACTATAACGCCCATCTTTCCCTCGCAACCTTCCCCCATGCCCTTATCTCCCCCCTATACACTCGTGCTGTGCCCCTTCCAACGGCCGTCCGCGATAGTTTTGTCTCCCCGCTCGTAACTCTGGATTTACACACCCAACACCTACCTATACCTCTTTCCCTCACGACTCGTCTCTGGGGAAGGTTACGTCACCCTCATTACCACGCTCAACTATTTTAACGGGGTTCACCTGCTTTGTTTATCTCTTTCTTGGTTGTATCCATGCGGTCCCATTCAGCCTACTGGTTTAAGACATTTATCCCCGTCCAGGTGTCGTTGTTTTCTGCATTTTATGGAAAAATCCGGCTTCGCCGGAGAAATTTTTCTATCAAATAATATACAAATTTAGTCAGCTATCTAACACAACCAAAATATGGTGGCTCGCTATCGCTTGCCAAGTATAAATCGACAGCTGGATGAGGATTAACGTCTGAAAACATGAGCTGAATGGGGCCGAATGGATACAACCCAGAGAGAGAAAAAAAAAGCAGTGTAACTAACTGATCTGATGTATGAATGCAGACTTGAAGTGAATAGAATGACGTCTATTAGAAATGTATTATCTTAAAAAAGTGCAGAAATTCTCCATCGATAGAACCGACGACACCCATGCGCAGTTTAGGCCGACTCACTCTTTCTTTACGACTTTGGAAATGGTTTTATAGCGATGGTTGCAGTGTAGTTTGTGCTGTGTGGTCTGTTGCAATACTCCTTGTTTTGTTTAGCTATGTTTACGAATTTGAGATTCTTGTCAATTTTGTGTTATTAAGGAACAACCCGTTCTTAACATTAATCCTCCATTACAAACCCCAATGTACTTGAATAAATTAATTAAAGCATATGATCCTCCCGAGATTCGAACTCGGGACACCACACCCAGAATATATATATATATATATATATATATATATATATATATATATATATATATATAATTTAAAAGTCGAATGGGCCTATTTTGCCACCGTCATTATATTTTAACGTGTTGGTTTTATGTTTCTTTCGACGCACCTCATCTTTTTAAGGGTCCTTTTTTACGGCTCGGGCTGTGTTTGCTAATTAGCGACATAGGGAAACACGCGGCCGGACCACACTAAAAAGGACTATTACCATTCTTAAGCAGTTACCCATGTGACGAGGTATTTGCCTATGACTTATTTTTCTGTTTTCTACAACCTACTGCCCTTTGCTTTTTCGTTTTCTATATTTCATTTTTATCTTAGTAAACCTTTTTCGTAAGAACTTGTTTTCTATTTTCTACAACCTACTGCCCTTTGCTTTTTTGTTTTCTATATTTCATTTTTATCTTAGTAAACCTTTTTCGTAAGAACTTGTTTTCTATTTTCTACAACCTACTGCCCTTTTCTTTTGTTCTTTATTTATTTTTGTATCATAGTCCAACTCTTTCCTATGACTTTGTTTCTGTTTTCTCCAACCTACTGGCCTTTCGTTCTCGGTGGAAAGAGGTTCAAGGTTTCACTGACAAAAACGCCGATGTTCTTTATGGATACCTCTGCGATATGGATCTCTTTGCCGGCGGTGTGCTGAAACCTTTAAAAATTAAAGTGTGTTTCTGGCTCGCGTTATCCATTGTTTAAAGGGGAGGTATTTGCTTATTCTCTCTCATGTTTGGCCCCATTAGTTTTGATATTTAAAGACGCTCGTGTCATTTGTTTGGCGGTTTTAAGACCTTTTGCCCCATTTCTTTGTCAATATATAGACTCTTCGGTGTCGATTTTTTCCTGTAATTTTAGGAGGGACCAGCCTTCGGCCGTGACATTTTTCTACCGAAAAATTTACAAACATATATTGAAGGGGGTCTAGGGGGTGTTTTTTGTTTAAAGCTTAATGGAGGTCTAGCGAGGTTACTATTAAAATAAAATAAAAATCAATCACTACCCCCTTAAACGTTATTCAGCTGTTTTTGTTTCTCATTTAATTTATTTGGTCTTTCTATCGTTTATGTTTTGCCTCTATCAGAAAATATATCAAGAACATAATGTTCTCAAGGGCATTGTCAGATAGTTTTGTTTAGCTTGCTTGCTCGAACGCCATTTTATCCACACTCAAACATTCCTCACTTTTCTCCGTTATGTGTCATGCTTCCGATATAGTTTTCTCCACATACCTACTTGGAAAGTTAAGGAAAGCAAATGTTGATTTGTTGTCTTCAGTGGAGCACGCGCGCACACACACACACGCACATACACACACACACACACACACACACACACAACACATATACACACACACACACACACAACACATATACACACACACACACAACACATATGCACACACACACACACACAACAATAACCTATATATCTATCTATCTATCACTTAACACCCTTGCTTGCTTGTAATCCTCCCTCCCCCCCCTCCCCTCCCCCTTGCCACACCAACTGCAGCCCCCCCCCCCCCCCTCCCTGTCTATCAGGTCGAGGTCAAGTCACTTTGATAATTACCGCCCATCAAGCCTAATTAACCTCACGATTAACCACTCTAATTAACGAGGGGGTGGGAAACAAGGAGGAGGAGGAGGAGGAGGAAGTGATGGATGACCCGGAAAATTGCTTGTACGGTGAATCAAGTTGTTTTGGAGGATACAAACACTAGACTATACTTAATTAACTAGAGGTGTACCCTATCTGCCTTCTGTGTGTTGTTTAAGGGGAGATGGGCCGTTTTTCTGGTCCCTTTCTCCCTCATGTTTAGCCCCATTAGTTTTCAGGTGTCAAGACGTTTGCCCCACTACTTTGTCGATTTTAAGACCTTCCGCCCCATAAATTGTCAATTTTAAGACTTGTCGTGCCATTTAGGGCCGAACGTGTACAGACAGGCTGAATGAAGGTGATAGCCAAAACTCGGAGTGCATGTGAAGGAGAAGTGAAAGGCTGTGAGAAGAGGAAGTGAGAATTATGGACCCAACCAATTTTTTTATTAAAGGAGGTTGAGCTTGCAAGTGAATCATGAACAAAAGAAAATGGGAAGTGATTGTTTCTATGACCTTTGTCAATTAAAATATGGGAAGTGATTGTTTCTATGATCTTTGTCAATTAAAGTATGTTTTCTCTAGCTTGTAGGATTATAGATAATTATGACGCATTTTGACCGTTTATTCGGGCTATCATTAGACGATGTTATGCAGCTTAGGAAGGATATGTGGGAATTGAAAGGGCAAAGTCTATCTCAATTAACCATCTGAATTCCCTGTGCGCTTTCAAATCTAAATAAAACCACCTAATAATAACCATAAAATAGAAAAGCAATGCGTCTCCGTATCTCGAAAGGGTTTAATATGTTTGTTTGTCAAGGGTGTACCAGCTTCTGAGTGTGTGTATACGTCAGAATGGTTCGAGTAATAGCGTGATGATTCTCTAGCGGTCGGTCGAGGGGGAGAGCAAAGACGGGGGGCTTCTTCCGTGAAATTGGTGGAAGGTTTTGTTGTACGAGAGAGAGAGAGAGAGAGAGAGAGAGAGTAAATATGGGTGTGTATTTTTTCCGTTTGTGTGTTCGGATTTGTTAGAATGTGCTTGTAGGAGATATGGTGTGTTTTAGTGAATGAGAATATGTGTGTGTTTGTGCCTACGTTTGAAACTCGGTGAAATGTGTGTAAGAGTATGTGTATCAGAGAGAGAGAGAGAGAGAGAGAGAGAGAGAGAGAGAGAGAGAGAGACCACATCGTTATTGACACAGTGGTATATACCTTGTAAATTATCATGTCTACGCCCGCTGAAGACCGAGAGATTATATATATATATATATATAGATATATAATATATATATATATATATATATATAACATTCATCCCGTTATGAGAGAGAGAGAGAGAGAGAGAGAGAGAGAGTGTGTGAGTGTGTGTGTGTGTGTGTGTGTGTGTGTGTGTGTGTGTGTGTGTGTGTGTTTGTGTTAGAGTTAGAAGGGGTCCAGTTTTTGTTAGGTAGAGTCATAAATCTAGAGCGTTATCCTTATCACTTTTTGTCTTCTGAGTTACACCTCCACCTTACGGCAACACCACCACACCTCACCCTTCAACCGTTAGAGACCCCCCCACCTCCCTCCCTGGATACGCCCTAAGACCCCCCCCCCCCCTCAATTCCTTCGTCTCCTCCATTTCCTATAATTAGTGGATACGCCCTTTGCTTTGACACACACACATATACACACACACACACACACACACACACACACACACACACACACCACACACACACACACACACAAACGCACACACACACACACACACACACACACACACACATATACACACACACAAGAACACACACACACACACACACACACAAGCACATACACACAAACATTTACATAATACATATGCACGCACAATCATACACGCACAGATACATATGCACACACAATCATACACGCACAAATACATACACTAATATACACACAGCTACAACATACTTATACGCACATGCAAACACACCTCTCTCACTCACTCATTCTCTCTCTCTCTCACTCATTTTCTCTCTCTCCTCTCTCGGTCTCCTCTCTCTCTCGAGCTCTCTCTTCTCTCTCTCTCTCTCTCTCTCTCTCTCTCTCTCATCCTCTCTCTCCTCTCTCGCTCTCCCGCTCTCTCTCCTCTCCTCTCTCTCTCTCTCACTCATTTTCTCTCTCTCTCTCTCTCTCTCTCTCTCTCTCTCTCTCTCTCTCTCTCTCTCTCTCTCTCTCTCTCTCTCTCTCTCACTTAGAGGTCAAGATAAGAATAATTTAAATGTGAATCCGTGAAATTTAGATAGGGCTTAAAAAACGCGATGTTAGCCCGAGATAAGAACGGACAAAGGGAGTCGTGTAAGATAAGGAACAAAGATAACAAATATCCTGAAATATACGTATAAATAAGTATAACAAAGACCCTGATATATATACGGGTGAGACCAAAATAAATACTTTACATAATTGTTAAGGATGCTGATAAAACAACTAATAATGTTTTTGTTATTTGATATATATATATATATATATATATATATATATATATATCTATCTTACTTTAACCCTGGAATCACACACTCCATATTAGATCCCTAGTCATGGTTCATAATCATGTGTGCGATGTCTAATATTGTAGGTAGTAGAATATAGTTTTCGAATGCATGGATTAATAATGTTACTATCAGAAACAAAATACCTGTATATATATATAACGTTTTCTTGAAATGAAGATGTGATAATGATGGCAGTGAGGAAATAGACGAAGGTTTGACGTCAAGGAGGAAGAAGGTGAAAATGAAGAGAGGAAAATGGTGCCGAAACCCTAAAATTTACCGTCATCAAAAAATGTCCGTGAACAAAGTTAATGAAAGGTGAGAAATTGAGGCCGTGAAACTGGAAGATGAAGGGGAAATGGTGGAAAGCGATAGTTATATTAAGGGGGAGGTAGTCGCTTTTTCTGGACCCCCTTCTTCGTCATGTTTAGCATATTAGCTTGGAGATTTTATGACGTTCGTCCCACTAGTTTGGGACGAGAGAGAGAGAGAGTGTGTTGTACAGTTCTACGTGTCCTATTCCTGGCTAGTGAATCATGGGTGGTTAACTCAAGGTGTTTGGAAAGTTACTTGTTTAAAGGAGAGTAATTTATTGTACTGTAGGCTGCTGGGGAGGTATTGTTTGTGTGTGTGTGTGTGTGTGTGTATGTATGTATGAATATTTCAGGTAGTACTAGGATATTGAGTGTGTGATAAACATGTGTGGTGAACGTGTATATGTCAGTGTATGAGAGAGTGAGAGAGAGTGAGTGAGTGTATAAGAATAAGAATAAGAAGTCGTGACCACTGCACCTTGACCCCAACTCTTTTATTGTCGTCCATCTCTTTCTCCCTTCTTTATTACCTCCCCCTCTATTCCATCATTCTTATCTCTTATTTTTATTCGCCTCGCTTCTTCCTGTGTTGGTGGTGTAATGGTTTAGGTGCTTATGTTCTGGGTGTGGTGTCCCGAGTTCGAATCCCGGGACGACCATATGCTTTCATTAGTTTATTCAAGTGCATTGGGGTTTGTAATTGATGATTAATGTTAAGAACGGGGTGTTACTTATATATATTTGTGTTATCTATATCGTTATCCATGCTTTATTCCATCTCGCTCTATTCCGTCATTCTTATATCTTCTTTTTATTCGTCTCGCTTCCCGTTTCTATTTTTATCTCATTTCACTTCTCGGCGGGTTATATTGATTTTTATCATCAGGTACCTCTCTCCATTCTTTATCATCAGGTACCTCTCTCCATTCTTTATCATCAGGTACCTCTCTCCATTCTTTATCATCAGGTACCTCTCTCCTATCATCAGGTACCTCTCTCCATTCTTTATCATCATGTCTCTCCATTCTTTATTCGTCTTGTATCTATCATCGCCTCTCTCCATTCTTTTCATTTCCATCTCTCTATCCATTCTTTATCATCAGGTACCTCTCTCCATTCTTTATCATCAGGTACCTCTCCAAATCAGCCGAAGCTCTCCATTCTCATCAGGTACCTCTCTCCATTCTTTATCATCAGGCATTCTTATCATCAGGCCTCTCTCCTTTATCATTACTTTTCTTTATTTCATCATGCTTAATTCGTCTTGTATCATTCGTCTGCATTTCTATTTCCATCTCTCTTACTTATTGATCGCAGCCGAAGCTCTACCGACTATAAGAATGTGTTTCGATATTTTGGATTTGGCATCGTCTTTGCATAACAGTAGATTCCCCTTTTTCGTCCTTAAGATAATAATGGAACAAAGAAAAACAGAAGAAAAGGGCACGAGGAAAGAAGACAAACGGAAATAGGACAAGGATAACAGGCGTATATCTTAGAAAAATATATATAGAAAGGAGAAAAGTTAAGAAGAAAAACGGGTGAATTAGAAAACGGGAATAAAGGAAAAGGGCGAAAGAGAAACAAAGAAGGAAATTAATAAATAACTGGACTGAATGAGAAAGAAATATAAGCGTATAGGACTGTACATAATTAAGAGAGAGAGAGAGAGAGAGAGAGAGTCAGAGTCAGTGAGAGAGTGAGAGAGGGTAAGAGAGGGAGAGGAAAGAAGGATGAAGAACATGCAGGTGGGCAACCGTGCATGTCCTCTCTCTCTCTCTCTCTCTCTCTCTCTGTTGTGTGTGTGTGTTATATTATTTTACATTCAATTATCGTTTGTCTTATAATTATATGCAGCATGTATAATTTATGCAATGTTTAATATATACTTGTCTCTTTTTCAGGTGAGATCCACAGTCCTGGTTGCGGTAGAGGTACAGTGGGATTTAATGTTTTATATATATATATATATATATATATATATATATATATATATATATATATATATATATATACAGGTATACACACAATGTATTTATTTATACATGTACTTAGCTGACAAAATGTTTAGCTTCGGTTTGAATCTAACACACAATCATAAGAGAGGAAAGTTAGAACTGAAGAGTTTTGCACAAATACTTTTCTATTATATATATATAATATTATATATATATATATATATATATATATATATATATATATATATATATATATATATATATATATATATAATATTTTAAAAACTTTTTCCTTTTAGCCTGTTTCGAAATACGTAGATAGTATTATGCACACTTTGCAATGAGAGTTGTGCACTAAATATCCTGTTTGTTTTATTATTATCTTCCTTCAATAGAACGCAAGTACTTTGAGATACTATTTCTTGCCAATTTTTTTTTTTTCTCTCCATCTCTCTCTCTCTCTCTCTCTCTCTCTCTCTCTCTCTCTCCATGTTCCCCTGCAGGCTTATATGACATCATATAACGTCCGGCTTGAGAGAGAGAGAGAGAGAGAGAGAGAGATTGGGGCAGGAGGGAGGGAGGGAGGGAGGGAGGGAAAGAGAGAGTTAAATATAAATGATGTCAAATGTATGTAGAATGGAGGAAGAACAGGACGAATAAAAACGAGGAAGAGTTGAGTAGAAAAGAATGGCACATAATTGGAGGAGAGGAGTAGGGGGAGTGAGAGAGTGTGGGGAGGGGGAGTAGAGAGAGTGGGGAAGGAGGAATGAGGAGGAGTAGAGGATAGAGAGAGGAAGGAGGGAGGGGGAGGAGAAGGAGTAAGAGAGAGTGGAGAGGGAGGAGGGAGTAGAGTAGAGAGAGAGTGGGTACAAAGGAGTACAAAGGAAATCAAGCAACAACAGTGAAGTGACCCTTCTAGGCTGCTTGTCCTCCAAAACACTGAGGATCAAGTGTCCAAACAGTGGTTTAGAGTGGGTAAGGGAACATTGGAAAGGGAATTACTGCCCTGGAACTAATGTCCGTGGCAGGATTAGGAAGTTAGTAGGGGCCAGATGGGTTAGTAACTGAGGGAAGGATAAAATAAAGTTATTCATTTACAAACGCAGTCAATCGCGGGTTTGATGCGAGATATTTATCTAGGCGGAGTTTAAATGAATCAACGGTGCTGCAGTCTATGACATCTCGGGGAAGCCCATTCCATAAGTTGACAACTCGATTGAAGAAGAAATGTTTAGCTTCGTGGGAGTTAAAAGATTTACCAATAATTTTGCACCCGTTTCCCCGCGTGTAATTAGATTGGTCGATAGTGAAGTACTTACTACAGTTCATATTGTCGATGCCTTTGATGATTTTGAACACTTGAATTAAGTCGCCTCTTAATCTGAGCTGGGTTAAAGGAAATAGATTTAATTCTCTAAGACGCTCTTCGTATGGTTTGTTCTTTAGGCTAGGTATAATTTTGGTAACTCTACGTTGAATTCGTTCTAGCTTGTCTATATCTTTTTGGTAATAAGGGCACCAGGATTGAACGCAGTATGGGTGAGGGAGGAGGGGTGAGGGGGAGTAGGAAGGAGAAGAATATTGCTGGAGGAGAGAGGGAGAGTGAAGTGGTAGGGAGAGGGATGAAGGGGGGGGGGGGGGGTAAGAAACGCCTCGGGGAAGGACGGAAGGGGTCGAGAAGGACACTCACACTAGCCAGACCTGAGAGAGAGAGAGAGAGAGAGAGTGAGTGAGTGAGTTTGAAGAGTCACCGTTCGCGGTTAGGAATTATAAATTCTGTTCGTGGGGACTGTAAGGTGCGGACGCACTGAGTTCAGCAGTGCCATACTCAGTGTCGGAGGCAACCAGAGACGGCTCAGGGTGGAAAGAGACAGGTGAAAGGGAGCGTATGTGGCTGAGGGAGGCGAGTGAGCTCCAAGACTAGAGGCGCAGTGCCAGGGAGGTTAGACTGGGAGGGAGGTGTGAGGCAGTTATTTAAGAGACACAGAGGGCACTGCATTCCCGCCGGCCAGGGAGTCTAATGATGAGAGGGCCCATGCAACGCGAGGCTATCTGTTCGGGCAGGGAGTGGAGGGATTTTAAGAGACGAGGGCCTCTGCAAAGGAGGGTATGTGCTGCCGGAGGGAGGGTGGGACGGGAGGGTGTGGGAGGGAGAAAGAGGCCACGGCATCAAAGTCTATGCCTGTCTAGGAAATATCACTCGTTGTATTTTGAAACCGAGGATACTGTTTATGTATTTCTACCCTCTAGGTAAAGGTTCAATATTAATCATGTGTGTACACTAATCTATATCGTGGCAGTTTGACCTGTAATTCACGACTAGTTTATACCTGGAACGACGTACATATGTGGGCTCTTGAGCAAGGCAAGTACAGTCTTGATGTGGCAGAGATAGAGGTTATTATGCTGTTATTATATATAGGTTATTATGCTGTTATTATCACCATAGGTTTATTACATGCTGTCCTTATTCATATACTATGTGTTAGTAGTATGCTGCTTTATTATATATTAGGACTTATTATGCCTTTTTATTATACATACTGGGTTATTACATGCTGGTTAGTATACATAAGGTTATTAATGCTGTGATTATATCTGATAGGTTATTATAGGACTGTTCTTATATATTCAGGGTTATTATGCTGTTATATTATACATAAGCTTATCGAGGCCTGTTTATTATATACGTCGGTTATTATGTGCCCCTGATTATTATACTCCTGAGGCTTTATTAAATTCGGCTGTTATTTATACATAGGTTATTAATTGCTGTTTATTATATATAGGTTATCTTATGACCTGCTTATTATACATAGGTTATTACATGCTGTTACGTTCATTATATATATAGGTCCTACCTTCATTCGCTGTTAGTCATTATACAGGGTTATTACTCCCTGCTGTTATTATACATAGGCTTTTATGCGGTATATTGATAATATAAGGGGTTATTATCGCTCGTGGTTATTATACCATAGGTTATTATGCTGTTATTTATTCTACATAGGTTTATTACTGCTCTGTTATTACTATATAGGTTATTATTAGCTGTTTTATTATACATAGGTTTATTATGGCCTGTTATTAGAAACATAGGTTATTATTGCTGTTATTTATCACATAGTTATTATGCTGTTATTATATATAGGTTATTATGCCTGTGTATTATACATAGGTTATTATGCTGTCTATTATACCTATAAGGTTATTATGCCTGTGGTTATTATACATAGGTTATTATGCTGTTATTATATATAGGTTATTATGCTGTTATTATACATAGGTTATTATGCTGTTATTATACATAGGTTATTATGCTGTTATTATACATAGGTTATTATGCTGTTATTATACATAGGTTATTATGCTGTTATTATACAAGCATATACGTAATAACTGACCTAAAGCACATTAACCCCTTCTGAACCGACGACGTTTTGGTAATATTATTCTAGTTGTATTTATAGGATTTTGTGCAGTTTTAAAAGGGTCAGTGGTAAGAAAAAGGATTAAGGGGAGATCTCCACTCGAGGGATTTTTTTCTTGACCCCTTTCTCCCTCATGTTTAGCCCCATTGCTTTTGATATTATAAAACGTCTCTCGGCTCCCTCATTACGTCTTATTCTTTTAGCGACTTCTAAGAACTTTTAACCAACCCCCATATTACAGACCTTTTCCGTGACCCTTACAGCGTGTCTAACTCCTTTACTCCTAAGGGGCGAGCCGATAGCGAGCCTGTTAATCTTAAGAGGAACAAGGCCTTCCGGCCGGGCCATTTTTCTAACTCGAACAATGTGTACAAATTTATCTTTGGAAAGGGACTCAAGGCGCTGTCGTACAATTTTAAGCTTGATCGGGGTCTAGGCGAACACCAACCTAAAAACCTCCCCTTGACAGACGATAGCTCCTCGAAGCCAGTGGATAATTGTTGGAGGGGTCCTTTTTGAGCTGATTGAAATTGTCTAACAGTAGCCAGAAGGAAGTTAACAGCTGTCACAGGTACAACAGAGGTTAATTGTTTGACAGGTTGAGAAGGAGAACTAGACCCAGCCTACTACAGTAATTGCGCATTCCCGTAGAATGATAATATATGAAATTAGTGGCACTGATAATGATCCTACTGTGGGTGTGATGAGAATTAAGAGGGGACTTATGTTGTGGCTGGGGAGGGGGGTCGAGGGAGGGTGTGAGCGTAGGGATTGTCAGCAGTTGGGCGCGAGATGAGGAGTAAGGGAGCGGTGGGTGGGATTGAGAGAGGCGTGTGCGCTAGGAGTAATTGAAAATATGTGGGAGTGAGGGAGGCTGTGTGGGAGT
>CM064491.1:6580447-6705086 GCA_032716605.1 Paralithodes platypus | reverse complement strand
CTCCCTCTCTACTTTATCTCCTATCGAATCCCTTTATATTCTGAAGTGCAGTACAGTATAATGTACAAAATAGTTCCTGATACTAACTCTGATGCATTTAAAGCCTCCATACTGTTTTATACTGGCGTGTGTGATGTAATGGCAAGCAGAGAGCAAAAAAGAAGACTTGGGATGGTCCGAGATAGCTACAATAAAACACAAGAGAGAGTATTATTAGTGATCATGACTATACATCTTTTCCTTCCTGTTTCCTCCTGTCCCATTCCCCTTCCTCTCGTTTCTTCTCCTCTCCTCCTCTCTCCTCTCTCTCCTCCTCTATCCTCTCTCTTCTCCTCTCCTCCTCTATCCTCTCTCCTTTATCTTCTCCTTTCCCCTTCCCTTCTTCTGTTATCTTATTTTCTCCTCTCTCTCCTTTCTTTTGTTATCTCCTCCTCTCCTCTCTTCTATTCGAACCTGTCATCATTTATTATATTTTCCCCTAGTCTCTCATATCTTCTCCTCTCCTTTCTTCCTTTCTTCTTCCAGTTCTCTACTTCCTTTCTTTCCTTCTTCCTCCTCCCCTCCCCCCCCCCCCCCCCCCACACTCTCCCCCCACATCCTCCTCGCCCAACCCCTATTTGACAAGTCCTCTTCCTTTCCTGAGTGTCCTTCCTGTATTTAGCCCTCCTCCTCCCGGCCCCTCCCTCCCTTTCCTTTCCTGTCTGTGCCCCCTCCCCCTCTCTCTCACTCTCTCTCACTCTCTCTCTCTCTCTCTCTCTTTCTCTCATCGTATAATTTTTCGTATTCGAGAATGTATGTTGCATTTTTTTTTGGGGGGGGGCAATCCTTTTCTATTTTTTTCCTAATAATGATCCCCATTTCACATCTTCCCTCTTGACCCTCTTCATTTAATGTGTTTCTATCTAATCTATCTATCTATCTATCTATCTATCTATCTATCTATCTATCTATATATCTATGTACTTATTTCTTCAGTACCGGTAGCACTGTATCTTTGTGTGGTCCGTTTCTGGCACTGGACTTTATTTATTCCTACACCTGCATTCTCTTTTACTCTCTCCTTTTGCCCTTCCCACCTCCCTTCCTGTCACTCCTTCCCACTCACTTTCTTTGTCCTTCGTCCCTCCCTTCAAACGGCCCCTCCCCTTCCATCTTTGTACACCTCCAACATGTTCGCCAGTCTTCCGCCACATAATTATTTACTCTGGAGCCACTGATCGCTTCCTATATTTAGTTTCTCGACGTTCTTCCTCCCTCGGTTGGGTTTCTGCTTCTTCCTACTTGTACTTCCTCTCTAGATTTTGCTTTCTTGATTTCCTTTATTTTCTTTGTTTCCATTTCCCACGATATTTACCATGTTTCTATATATTATGTTTCCTGTGCGTCATCTGGTGCCTTTACTTTGCATCACGACAAAACAAATATATATATATATATACAGGGTGTTCCAGTAATGCTTTTCATAAATTATATGGTGGACTCATCAGACAAAAATAAGAATAAATTACTCTATGAACATGAGGTTGAGCATTTATAATAACGGAGTTATTACACGATTTAAGTTAACGATAGATACAATGCCATTCAGTCCAAGGGGTAATGTTGCCATTTTAGTGGATTATATCCATTTGGCCTTCGCTATCGCTTGCTAGCCTCAAGCGGTTTGTATCCAATCGGCGTTCTCTCTTCAGGCTAGCTATCCGGTAGCGAGCTGATTTTTTTTGGTAGGAAAATCAAATCCGGCGAAGCCGGACATATTTTTCTACCGAAAAGTCAGATCGCTACTGCTCACTATCTTGAGGCTAGCAAGCGATAGCGAAGGCCAAATGGATATAATCCACTAAAATGGCAACATTACCCCTTGGACTGAATGGCATTGTATCTATCATTAACTTAAATCGTGTAATAACTCCGTTATTATAAATACTCAACCTCATGTTCATAGAGTAATTTATTCTTATTTTTGTCTGATGAGTCCACCATATAATTTATGAAAAGCATTACTGGAACACCCTGTATATATATATTACACGCTCACTTATACCACAAACAAAGACACTCGCAGAGAAGAAATGTTTGGTCTATATTATTGTAACGGGCAGCTCTATAATTACATCAACATTGTCCTTCCGTCGCGTCTGTGTTTAAAACTTACTCTACCATTTTACGGAACCTTTACTACTTATTTTACGGAACCTTTACTACTTATTTTACGGAACCTTTACTACTTATTTTACGGAACCTTTACTACTTATTTTACGGAACCTTTACTACTTATGTTACGGAACCTTTACTACTTATTTTACGGAACCTTTACTACTTATTTTACGGAACCTTTACTACTTATTTTACGGAACCTTTACTACTTATTTTACGGAACCTTTACTACTTATTTCCAGTTTGTTTATAGTTTTTGTTTTCGTTTCCCTTCCTCTTATGTTTCTTCATTATGCTCATTCATACACTCATCTTGATTCCTTATAGTTCTCATTTGTTTATCTTTCCTAGTTATTTATTATGTTGTCAGTTTCCTGGCTCCTCCGCTCTTTACCTCCTCCTTCGCCCCCAGCTCTAATTTTTCCCCCATATGGGCTGACGACCTTGGAAGAGTAAGGGGGGAGGGGTGGTTATAATAGAGTGGTAGGGGAGAGATGAAGCCAGGGGAAGATGATTTGTAATAGGGACACAAGAAACAAATAACATGGGGTGGTTGTCTATGTACTTTTTAGTAATACCATATGTTGCCCGGATTCGAATGATAGTTTTTTTTTTAGCACTCCACTGCGCCAAAATGAATGCAACCACAAAATGTTCATGTCTCGGTTATAGACTGCATAATGATTAAGTCATGTATATTTGAGTGATGGAAACGCATATGTGTGTAGCTCGGAATGCACGTGATGTCAATTAAATATAATGAAGACAATTGTTGGACTGTGTAATAGTGATCTGGCATGTGTGAAATATTTGACCTTAAGCAGATAACCGTATTCTGACGATCTTGTGTTCTTATATCCACTTCTATATATGCGGTACAAAACGACGGACCATAACTCAAGGTATAACCATAATTTCGGCCACTGTGTAGAGATTGGCTTGGGACTCCCTACAGACGGCCGGTGTATGTGTGTGTGTAGAGGGAGGGGGGGGGGGAGAAGAAGTGAGGGTTATATAGGGACAATTATTGGCGTTTGTGGTGGGTATGATGAGGTGGTTTTGAGGCAGGGGCAGCGGGAGGGAGGTGACCTTAGAGCAGTGGAGAGTTTGTGTGGTAAGACATGGGATGGGTGTAGAGTAGAGTCATGTAGAGTTTGTGGTTAGAGATGGGGTGTATTTAGAGTAGAGTCATGTAGAGTAGTGGTAAGGGGTGTAGAGTTTGTGGTAAGAGATGGGGTGGATGTTGAGTAGAGTTTGTGGTAAGAGATGGGGTGGATGTTGAGTAGAGTTATGTAGAGTTTGTGGTAGGGGGAGTAGAGTTCGTGGCAATAGGAGAGGTGCATGGAAGAGAAGTGGAGTTTATATCAAGAGTCTTATTTCTTACTTAATGTTGGGCGTTAGAAACTGATTTTTATTATTGTGCAATAATAAATTGAGACGAAAAATCAACTTATTGCCTAAGTATGGTGATATTGAAGGACACACGAGTCAAGAGATCATATTACATAGGGATAGATCATTAGGTAAATATGATAATGAACAGTATTAGTGGAAGTTGTGTGTTCTGGTCGAAGGTTGATTAGTTTACTGGCAGGGGAGTGATGAGTGGAATAGTGATGATCAGTTGAGTGGACAGACGTACAGAGAAACTGGTATTGACACGAGCAGAACGAGTCGAAGAATTAAAAGGATGTTGATGACGAGTAGGAGGAGACTGAAGTGTACATGTTCTTTGAAAGTGACATTGTTATATTCCTTCTACTTAATTTTATAAGGAAGATTTGTTGGACAGGCATTGACAGGAAAACGTAGGAATGTCGAGGGATATGTGAATCTATGGGAGAGAGAATGACACATGATAAGAATACAATTAGACATCAAAATTACAAGTTGTACGGTGGATACAAAACCTATTATGCAAAAAACTGTCTTGATAGCGCAATGGTTAGTGTTCGGAATTTCGGTGTGAGTATCCTAGATCGAGCCATGGAATACCACATGTATTCATTAGTTTCATTTATTTTGATGTGAGTATCTTAGGTTCGAATCCATGGAGTACCACATGTATTCATATAGTTTCATTGATTTCATTAATTAGGTTTATTTGTAAGTTAATTGGTGGGTTGGTGATAATATGAATAAACTTTACCTAGAAGCAATGAGAGGCTAAAGAAAACAAAAACAAAACAATTAGAGAGACTCATCCTAATTTAACCCCAAATATCCTACGGGGTTATGTGAGGAGAGGTGCCTGACCTAGCCTACCCCCCAGCAATTATCTAAACTATCCCAGAGTGGTGAGAGAAGCGTGATTTAGCTTAAGGCTAGGTTTGTTTAGCTTAAGGGGAGATATCCACTTGAGGGAGTTTTTTCTGGACTCCTTTCTCCCTCATGTTTAGCCCCATTGCTTTTCTAATTTTGAAACGTTCGCCCCATTATTTTGATGATTTTAAGAATTTTCAACCCATTTCTGTCAATTTTAAGACCTTTCGTGCAATTTAGGTGTCGATTTTATCCTGGCGAGCGATAGCCAGCCTGTAATTTAAGAGGAACCGGCTTTCAGCCGGGAAATTTTTCTACCGAAAAATTTACATATTTATCTTGAAAGGGGCTCAAGGGGGTGTAATCTTAAGCTTGATGGATATCTAGGGACCAAACTGAAAACCTCCCCTTAAGGGGAGGTTTGTTTAGCTTAAGGAGGGGGGAGGGGGGCGGGGGTCTTGATCCCCTTCTCCTTCACATTAAGCCCCATTGGTTTTGACATTTTAAGACGTTCACCCTATTAGTTTGGCGATGTTATGACCTTTTGTGACATATACAGTAGGTGTTGATTATTTTATGACCTTTTGTGACATATATATAGGTGTTGATTATTTTATGACCTTTTGTGACATATAGGTGTTGAATATGTCCTGGCAAACGATAGCGAGCCTGTAACTTAGGAGGAATCAGCCCTTCGGCCGGGAATTTTTCTATATGTACAAATTGATCTCGAAAGGGGGTCTTAGGAGTATTTTTGTTAAAGCTTGATGGCGCTCTAGGTAGTAAAATAAAAACATAAATAAATACATAAATATATGAACAAATAAATACAAGTCTCTCCTTACAGGCTTACACCAACAATAATTATCCAACGTCTCCTAGAGGTTAGAGAGGCTAGAGAAGAAGAGAAAGAGGGGGAGGAGGAGGAGGAGGAGGCCTGGGGGGTGATGGGGGGAGGAGGAGAGACCTGAGGGGTGAGAGGTGATGAGGGGGGAGGGGGAGGGGTGATTACGTGAGGCAGGAGGGATGCTGGAGTTATTACCTCCACACAGGGAGGGACCACGTAACAAAACAACACACACCACCTGACGATAATTACCTCCACACAGGGAGGGACCACGTAACAAAACAACACACACCACCTGACGATAATTACCTGGGAGAAGAAATGAAGACAAAGGAGAAGGAGAAGAAGAAGAAGAAGAAGAAGAAGAAGAAGAAGAAGAAGAAGAATACAGAAGAAGAAGAAGAAGAAAGAGAAAAGGAGAAAAGAAAAGAAGAAGGAGAAGAGGAGAAGTAAGAGGAAGAAATAATAATAATAATAATAATAATTATAGTAAGAAGAAGAAGAAGAAGAAGAAGAAGAGGGAAAGACTCGACCATAGAGATTAGATGGTGGTGGAGATAGGACAAGAAACTTAGCATAAACATCCGCTTTCTCGTATAGACATGTAGGCTACAAGCACACACAGGTAATTAGTGTAAACAGAGATATAAAGTCACATTGGTATAAACACACTCATTTACTCAGGTGATCAAACGGGGATTAATTTTGAAGGTACATAAAACTGCTCCGATCTATCCTTTCCTTACATAATTCATAGCTGATCAATTGGCTGTCTTTCCCTCTTCCTATGACTTAAATTGCTTCAAACTCCGTGTGTCCAGGCATTTTGGCTCGAACGTCCCTTGATTTAGGCCCTGTCACTCTTTTCAACTCTGGGGGAGGTACTCGTCACAGACAGTTCTGCCTTTTGTCTCCCTTACTCACATAGACAAAAAAGTAGTTACCAGGCTCTATATAGGATCAACATACGGAGAAGAGCACACACAAAAAAAAAAAAAAAAAAAAAAAAAAAATATATAAATATATATATATATATATATATATATATATATATATACCGGTATATGTATATACAATTTGATGGAGACTACAACAAGACAGACGGACACAATCTGATGACAAGTCAGAGTTGGAGACATCAATAGCAGCATAGGAAATGAGCCTTGTCCCAGTGTCCTCTATTGGGAAGTAACGCCAACTTATTTACCTCAGCCGCAATATTATGTACAACTTGTAAACCAAATGCACCGTGGATACCTTCTAGAACTCTCTCTCTCTCTCTCTCTCTCTCTCTCTCTCTCTCTCTCTCTCTCTCCTCAAAAAGCCATCTCTCATCATCTCCAGCATCTCTCCTCTCTCTCTCTCTCTCTCTCTCTCTCTCTCTCTCTCTCTCTCTCTCTCTCTCTCTCTCTCTCTCTCTCTCTCTCTCTCTTGGTTTAGGTAATTGAATTTTGTTAGGTTAGGCAAGGTTGGATTGGATTATATTAGCTTAGGTGGAGGTTGAGCTACTTGGAATCGATGAAAAGAGGATATTAAGCTTTCGAAGTACAACCCTCCAACCCAACCCATCCATCCTCTCTAACACCCCCCCCCCCCCCCCCCCCCCCCCTTTGAGGCCCTTCCTATATACATAGCGTGGGTCAGACCTATTCTTCTCTCAGGGTCAAAGGTCGAGCGAAGAAGAACCGCCGACATTTCCTCTCTTTTGTCCGTTATTCGCTCGTATGCTTATTCCCACATTCTTTTTTAGGTGCGGGGAAATGTTATGTAAGAGTGGAAGAGGAGGAGAGGGTTGGGTAATAGAGGGAGGGGAGGAGGAGAAGGAGGGAGGAAGAGGAACGGGAGAGGTGAAGGAGGAACAGAGTGGGTGAGGAAGGAGGAGGAGGAGGAGGGGTGAGGAAGGTGGAGGAGGAGAAGGAGGAACAGGAGGGAGGAGGAGAGGGTTGGGTAATAGAAGGAGGAGGAGGAGAAGGTAGAAGAGTAGGATAGTAATTATGACGATAATAATTGTGATGATGAGAGGATTATTACAATTGTGTGTAGGAAATAATTTGAAGGGTTATAAAGGAAGCTAGCCAATACATATCTTGTGTGATATTTTTAAACATTACGGTGGATAAATATATATAAAAAAGAAAACAAAAACAAAAGCTGGGCCAAGGGAAGAGAAAATGGAAGAAGGTCGACAGATAGATGGAGAGGTGGGCAGCAGGTGGGACGGGGGAAATTGATGAGAGAGAGAGAAGGCGAGGGTGTGTGTGTTTGAGAGAGAGAGAGAGAGAGAGAGATAGAAATAGAAAGAGAGAGAGAGAGAGAGAGAGAGAGAGAGAGAGAGAGAGAGAGAGAAAGAGAGAAGAGAAAAGAAGAAAAGAAAAAACAGCAAAAATATTAATGATGACGTTTATGCTGAGGAGAAATGGGTAACGAAAGATAAGAACAAATTAATGTTGTCTCCTTACAAAAAAAAACAAAAAAGTGGAGATAAAGGGAAAATTAATTGTGTGTTGATTGTGTAAGGCGTACGGTAACGGTAGTGGTGGGTATATATATATATAGGTGGAAGGGTAGACGGGGGGTGGTGGGAAAGGTTAATTGGTATACCTGAACATCAACAATTAAGGGGACAACCAAGAACAGGAGGTCTTATTATGCTTTAGTCACCCTTCAGTACAAGCTCCAACACCCCGGGGATCGTTGTTGTTGAAGGGGGTGTATTTGTGAGTGTATGTGTGAGTGTGTGAGTGTTGAGCGTGTATATGTTGTGAGTGTTGTAAAGAAATATTGTATTAATTTCACCCCAACACCAAACACCTCCAATTAAATTAATGAAAGCATATACTGTATGTGATCCACCGGGATTTGAACCTGGGATATCACACACATATTTTTGAACACTCTAACCATTACACCACCAAGACGGTTATGAGACTAGGTCTATCCATAAGTGTGACGTGCAAAGAGACATGTGAAGTAAATAATTGCATAATAGTAATAACAGACAGAAAAGACAGAATATTTTAGCTGGTTCGGGAGGTGAACAGAGAAAACAGAAAGACAGGTTGGATAAATATACTGCAGACGAACAGAGAACAAGTAATGCATATAGTGGGGGTTAAGCACAAGTTATAGACCAAAACAAGAAAATCGAAGAGCAGAAAAGCTGCAATGGAAAACAAATATATATTCTAGGATCGAAAAGACTGTGGGACAAGGCGATATGTGGACATTTAAGTTTATGAGTAAAAAGAGAAAATAGAGAGACAAATATTTGGAGAAGTGGAAATAGGTGAAGGATAACCGAGTATTGAAAGACGGAAAACATCGAGAATTATGTTTTTAATAGACATGATTTGTCAGTAATCATCAAGCAAGGTTGGAAAAATGAAAGAGTTAAGATTTTGTTGTGTATATATATATATATATATATAAACTGTATTATGTATTCACTAACTAGAATTAAAAGCAAATAGAAGAGTAAGATAAAGAGATGAGGAAAGGAGGAAGAAGAGGATGAGAAGCTAGAGCAGTAGATGGATAAAAAAAACCCACACAGGTACGCCAAAATACTACGACTATCACCAACCCAAAAATATATTGAATAATACAAAAAAAAAAAAAATATATATATAATAATAATAATGATGATGTAGACTTGTAGAGGCAACTGTGAGGTACGGGAGGGGCAGGGGGGGGGGGGCGTAGATAAGGCAGTGTGTCCATTACTCAGGTAGTTAATGGGCGTGGTTGAGGGCTGCCCACTGTCACCCTCACCATAGTTCCCTTACGCCCACTTACCATGGTCTACCTGCCTACCTATTGGGAACATAATATGATGCAACGAATGATATATATATATATATATATATATATATATATATATATATATATAGAGAGAGAGAGAGAGAGAGAGAGAGAGAGAGTGGGATCCAGAAATGGGTGAAGGCTGCACAAGAAAGGTTTGGTAAGAGGGACAAGGGAAGGGATTTTAACACTTTCATAAAATGTTATGTGGAAACTTTATATACTGTATATATATATATATATATATATATATATATATATATATATATATATATATATACTCTTACTGTATATCATACACTCAATTCGATACATGTTTGAAACTCGGTGCAAAGTGTTCGTTGTTAGGTAATGGAGAAAAAAGCATGATGGGAAAATGTAAGGATAAAAGTCGACTGAACATTATATACCGTATATTACATATAAACTAGTGAATCTTCTGAAATCTATATAAGTTGGATGGATTAGAGGAAGGTGAATGGATAAAGGCTTGGAGGAGGGAGGGAGGGAGAGAGGGAGGGAGTGGATAGAAGAAGGGATGGGGGAAAGGAGGGAGGGTAGGACGAATGGAAGGGAGTGAGCGAGGGAGGCTAGGAAGGAGGGAGGGAGGGAAGGAAGGAAGGAGGGAGAAAAGAGAGAGGGAGGAACAGAAGCTAGGAGGGAAGGAGAGAGGAAAAAACTAATGTGAAAAAAGTGAGTGAAATTTGATACCTCTGATGGGCTGGTGAGCAAGTGGGTGGAAGGAACGGGAGAGAGTTACACAGAGTTACACATATACTCAGACCACACAGACAATGAGAGGATATATATATTTAATACATAATATATACATAGTGTGTATGTTTTTAGTATGTACTATCCGTTAATACATGCATCACTAAGTGTTTTATTTATATTATTATTCGATTTAATAATATATATATAAATATTATATATATATATAAATAATATATATATATAAATTGTTTGTATATGAGTCCAGGATTTACATGAACAATATACACACTTCAATTACCGCTAAGTGTTTGTCCATTTCTTGACAAGGCAGGAGAAACACTCTTACTTTCTCGGTATAAACGGCTGGTGTCAGGGCCATAGGTGTGACGGCACGCCCCAGATGGTGACGTAGGAATGACGTATTCATGACGTCACACACGGGGTCACATCTCTGGCATTTCCTGGGGACTAGAATGGGCTACATGGCTATTTATGGTTATAGCCTGTTCAGTATAGGTGGACCAGAAATACCGACTCCATCCTCTCAATAACTCAAAAAGGACTCCAGTAATCGAGCTACCATTTCTACCGTTTGGGAAGAGTCAGCCAGGGAATAGGTGTGGAAATTGACAGCCTATTTGCTCCAGCCCTTTTTGAGTTGCCGAGGTTAGGGGTCACGATTTCTGGCCTACCTATAATGAACGGACTATAGCAATGTGTCCAGTTAGCTTAGCATATTGATTAGGAGGCAGACAAGATACTATTTAGATTATCATAATGTGTGTGTGTGTGTGTGTGTGTGTGTGTGTCTTAGTTGCAATGTTTTCAGGATTGGTTATTAAATGTGTTTTAGGGATTTTGAGGAAGGAATTTGAGAAGAGTTATTTTTTAAAGTATCTGGTTTCCTGGCTGTCCTCCCTTGACCCCTGGACGTGCCTCTCTCTCTGTCCCTCTATCTTGCTACTGCCTCTCTAGATAGATATATAGATATATAGATTGTAGA
Organism: Paralithodes platypus; assembly: GCA_032716605.1. Lineage (NCBI taxonomy): Eukaryota > Metazoa > Arthropoda > Malacostraca > Decapoda > Lithodidae > Paralithodes > Paralithodes platypus. The sequence goes on along the minus strand of CM064491.1, from coordinate 6,694,299 downwards.
TCTATGGCCGACTCTGCATTTTGCACATCCTTCTATCTTGTACAGTTGGAGACAGTAATGTTTGGACAAGGCTACGAAGAAAGGAAATCAAGAGAGGAGAGGAAATGTGAGATAGATGTCAAAAGAAAACAAAAATAATATATATATATATATATATATATATATATATATATATATATATATATATATATATATATATATATATAATAGAGAAGTAAGATAATTTCAAGTAAAAACACCTTTGAAAATTTCGTCATAAGAGAAAACAATGACACATATGGTGATCGGATATGTCGAAAGAACTTAACAGGAAAAATGAAACTTTAATATGATACACGAAGTATTTTGATTAACTAATATTTAATTGCTGGCTTCCCCTAGTTAATGTTTATCGGTCTGTATTTATAATTAGGAAATTGTTCAAGTATGCCTGACCGTTTCTATCATTTGGGAAGAGTCCACCTGGAAATAGGTGTGGATATTTACCGCCACTTTGCTCTTGTTTCCGTTGAGCAGTGTGGGTGTCATGTTCCTCCGTCTCTGGTTCACTACTGATGTTGAACCCGAGGTGAACCAATGGGCCTTTGTCTCTCTCGCTCATGTTCATCGGCTGTCGGTTTGTCTCTGTCTTTCTGTCTCTCTCTCTCTCTCTCTCTCTCTCTCTCTCTCTCTCTCTCTCTCTCTCTCTCTCTCTCTCTATATATATATATATATATATATATATATATATATATATATATAATGAGTAGGTCAATCAAACCAAACCTAACACTTACCAACCAACAATCACTTCTTACTGTTTTACTCTACCACGCCCATCCCTCTCAAACCACGCCCAGGCCCTACCAAGCCACGCCCAATACCCCACTAAACCACGCCCAGATCCTTACCAAACCAAGCCCATGACCTACCAAACCACGCCCAATACCCCACTAAACCACGCCCAGATCCTTACCAAACCACACTCATCCCTACAAAACCACGCCCAGGCCCTACCAAGCCACGCCCAGATCCTTACCAAACCACGCCCAATACCCCACAAAACCACGCCTAGTCCAATCCAGTTCACGCCCAGCCCAAAAATCCCGCCCAATACTATGACAATCGTGTGTGTCGAGGACTAGACCATTTAGGGGGGTCTAGACCGGTCCCCGTCAGTGTCTGAGTGGGAGGGGGGAGCCGCGCCCTTACTGTCTATAGCAAGGACAGTAGGGGAAAGGAGGGGGGGGGGGGTGAGTAGGTGGATAGATGGTATAGACAGGAGGGGAAAGGAGGGGTGGGGAAGTAGGTGGATAGATGGTATAGACAGGGTGACAGTACATCAAGTTAGTTCGTGACGAAATAGGTAGTACCAGGCGTAATATGTTAGATGTGATATATATATATATATATATATATATATATATATATATATATATATATATATATATATACAGTATATATATATTTATTTATTTATTTATATAATATAGCTGTATTCAAGCGATATTTTGGTACTTAGAATTTCCGCTAGCACTAAAGAAATGACTATAGCCGTGGTCAGTCTATCTCACTTAAAATGACAGAGATGAACGGACGGTGAGACAGGTTTGGGCATCTGAGGTGACGGTAACAGGGGCAGGTAGAGGGGCGGGCGAGGTGTGACTAATACAAACAGAACAGAGACGGACAGAGGACGGCTGGACAGATCTTTATCGGGAATGAGATGTTGGAGGCACACTTAGCGACAGGACGATGCGGAGAAAAGTATATTATTACGTAGAAAAGCAATATTACGAAAGAGAGAGAGAGTGTGAGAGAGAGTTAGTGTGTGTGTGTGGGGGGGGGGGGGTTATTAAAATCAATAAGATTATTCAATATATATCTCATCGAAGTTGTAATATAAATACCACCTTAGGAGTCTACAGCTACACGAAACACGAAAGATGGTTCAATTGCTACTTAATAGACAGTGCTAATAAGCTAAATAAATCATAGACATAATGTGATGAGGAAATAAAGCCGCGTATTTGTGAGGAGTAATTTACACCACACTATAAAGCAAGTCAGAGCGCTAACCAGTTTCTTCTTGTTTTTTACACGCCCCGCCAATATTAATAATTAGGATATGATACTTAAGTTCTGAGCAAGGTCGTATCGATAACTTGTGGGAACAATTCCTGTTTGTTGAAATGGAGTGCAGTCTGTTTCTTCTACCTGGGCGTTAACATGTCTGCAGTTATAATTCAAATAATGTATATACGAATTATAAAGGCCAGGAGTTTCGAGTTATACTGTATACTAAGGCATGAATGTATGTATGCATTAAAGGTACTGTATGTGCGATGTGCAATGTATACAACATGCATGTATGTAGCATTAAGGGGAGGTTTTTAGTTTGTTTCCTACTCCTCCAGTAATCTAAAAATGTCACCCCCTTGACCCCCTTTCAAGATAAATTTGTACATTTTTCGGTAGAAAAATGTCCCGGCCAAAGGCCGGTTCCTCTTAAATTACAGGCTCGCTATCGCTCGCCAGGATAAAATCGACACCTGAATGGCACGAAAGGTCTTAATATGGGGTGAAAATTCTTAAAATCGCTAAACTAATGGGGCAAACGTTTTATAATATCAAAAGCAACGGGGCTAAACATGAGGGAGAAAGGGGTCAAGAAAAAAGTCCCTCAAGTGGAGATCTCCCCTTAAAGGTACTGTATGTGCGATGTATACAACATAAATTGATAACAATGCAGAATGTATAACTAAATGATCTCTTAGATTCGACATTCGGTATTAGAATGGAGGAATAAAAAGGGTTTGGGTGGATATGTGTGTTATTGAGAAGACCCAGTTATGATGTGGGCGGTGGTCGAGGTCGCAGGGGAAGGTGGCGACCCTGAGGTGAGGGCGGAGACCACGGGCGGGGGACGGGGTGGGCGTGGGGGAAGGGGGGGGCGCCGGACTGTCTCCTGCTTGGGCGGGGTTGTGTACACTCAGCTATTATTGTTGCACCCTGACTTACACTGTGGTAAGGCAGGTACAGTCGTTAACGTTAAGGGGAGGTATTTAGTTTGTTCCCTAGACCTCCATCAAGCTTAAAATTACACCCCCTTGAGTCCCTTTCAAGATAAATTTGTAAATTTTTCGGTAGACAAATTTCCCGGCCTAAGGCCGGTTCCTCTTAAATTACAGGCTCGCTATCGCTCGCCAGAATAAAATCGACACCTGAATGGCACGAAAGGTCTTAATATGGAGTGAAAGTTCTTAAAATCGCTAAACTAATGGGGCAAACTTTTTATAATATCAAAAACAATGGGGCTAAACATGAGGGAGAAAGGGGTCAAGGAAAAAAATCCCTCAAGTGGAAATCTCCCCTTAATATGGGTACACTCATTGGGTTAGGTATCGAACATACTTAAGATGATTTAATACTTTATTGTGTTCTAAAATGCTTCAGAATTTGACGTTAAGGGGATATCTCCACTTGAGGGATTTTTTTCTTGACTCCTTTCTCCCTCATGTTTAGCCCCATTGCTTTTCTAATTTTAAGATGTTCGCCCCCATTATTTTGACGATTTTAAGAACTTTCGACCCATTTCTGTCAATTTTAAGACCTTTCGTGCCATTTAGGTGTCGATTTTATCCTGGCGAGCGATAGCGAGCCTGTAATTTAAGAGGAACCAAGCCGGGACATTTTTCTACCGAAAAATGTACAAATTTATCTTGAAAGGGGCTCAAGGGGGAGTAATTTTAAGCTTGATGGAAGTCTAGGGAATGAACTAAAAACCTCCCCTTAAGTGGGTAGTGCTTGTTTTCTGGCCTATGCATTTATCTATTAATTTAGTTTCGAGTTTCTTCGCTAGACCTCCATCAAGCTTTAAAATGTGTATTTGTACATTTTTCGGTAGAAAAATGTGTCGGCCTGATTCATTATAAAAATACAGGCGCTATCGCTCGCCAGGAGAAAAAAATCGACACCTAAATGGCACGAAAGGTCTTTATATTGACAAAGAAATGGGGCGAAAGGTCTCAAAATTGCCAAAGTAACGGAATGAACGTCTTAAAATCTCAAAAGTAATATGCTAAACATAAGGGAGAAGGGGGTTCACATATTTAAATGAGTATAACCTTATTGATGTTCACGACTGTACACTTGTTTTTAACTTTCCTTGACTGCTCATATATATATATATATATATATATATAAAATCTTTACTTTTACACAGGTTTGAATTCATACTGGAAATGTGTGAAGTTACAATCATATGACGGCCTTCGTGTTCTGTATTTGGGGAGCATGTGGGCGTGTATATATTAGGGCTGGAGCATATGGGCGTACACATGTTAGGGCCTAGGCGCGTTCTTCTTGGCCAACCAGCTTAATTGGGGGACTTGCTCTTACCCAACCGTTATTCACGAAAGTCTAATTTAGTTACGCCTACAGCCTATATACCGGTAATGCTTTAGGGCAACGCTGGTGTACAGGTGCCACCCAATGTTAGACAGGATTCACAGAGACACGTTTAGCGGTTATAATTCGTGGAGTAAAACTGTTATTGTAAAGCGTCTATTATCTGACAATATTCACCTTAATTAGGACGTTATTGTGAATCTTGTAGCACATAATCGCCATTGCACATATGTAATACGAGTGTAAATATAGCTTGAGGCTGTTAATAATGTGATAATTTGTAATGGATTCCCGACTCCGGTCAATTGTCAAGTATACGACACTGCCTTTACCTTCTGCCTGTTATGTTGTGTAAGGGAGCATTATGTTGTGTAAGGGAGCATTATGTTGTGTAAGGGAGCATTATGTTGTGTAAGGGAGCATTATGTTGTGTAAGGGAGCATTATGTTGTGTAAGGGAGCATTATGTTGTGTAAGGGAGCATTATGTTGTGTAAGGGAGCATTATGTTGTGTAAGGGAGCATTATGTTATGTTGTGTAAGGGAGCATTATGTTGTGTAAGGGAGCATTATGTTGTGTAAGGGAGCATTATGTTGTGTAAGGGAGCATTATGTTGTGTAAGGGAGCATTATGTTGTGTAAGGGAGCATTATGTTGTGTAAGGGAGCATTATGTTGTGTAAGGGAGCATTATGAATATTATTAACAAAATAACGTAATGTGCATTTAAGGGGAGATTTCCACTTGAGGGATTATTTTCTTTACCCCCTTTCTCCCTCATGTTTAGCCCCATTGCTTTTGAGATTTTAAGATCTTCGCCCTAGTAGTTTGGATATTTTAAGACATTTTGCCCCATTTCTGTAAATTTTAAGACCTTTCGTGCCGTTAAGGTGTCGATTTTTTCCTGGCGAGCGATAGCGAGCCTGTAATTTAAGAGCAACCGGCCTTCGGCCGGGACATTTTTCTACCGAAAAATGTACAAATTTATCTTGAAAGGGGTTCTAGGGGGTGTAATGTTAAGCTTGATGGAAGTCTAGCGAACTAACTAAAAACCTTCCCTTAATTGATTTGTATTATTATTATTACTTATATCTCGTAATTACTTATATCTCGTAATTACTTATATCTCGTAATTACTTATATCTCGTAATTACTTATATCTCGTAATTACTTATATCTCGTAATTACTTATATCTCGTAATTACTTATATCTCGTAATTACTTATATCTAGTAATTACTTATATCTCGTAATTACTTATATCTCGTAATATCTCGTAATTACTTATATCTCGTAATTACTTATATCTCGTAATTACTTATATCTAGTAATTACTTATATCTCGTAATTACTTATATCTCGTAATTACTTATATCTCGTAATTACTTATATCTCGTAATTACTTATATCTCGTAATTACTTATATCTCGTAATTACTTATATCTAGTAATTACTTATATCTCGTAATTACTTATATCGTAATTATTACTTATATCTCGTAATTATTACTTATATCTCGTAATTACTTATATCTCGTAATTACTTATATCTCGTAATTACTTATATCTCGTAATTATTACTTATATCTCGTAATTATTACTTATATCTCGTAATTACTTATATCTCGTAATTACTTATATCTCGTAATTATTACTTATATCTCGTAATTACTTATATCTCGTAATTACTTATATCTCGTAATTATTACTTATATCTCGTAATTAGATTGTAGTGGTGCCGTAGATCTGTAAAACCAAGCTTAAGAACCGTCTTCGTTGCAAAAGCTCCTCTGTCTTGTCGTGCCACTCGTCGTATTGTCGTGCCACTCGTCGTATTGTCGTGCCACTCGTCGTATTGTCGTGCCACTCGTCGTATTGTATATAACCTACTGACTGCATCGTGTTGAACGTACGAATTTACAGGATATAAGCCTATGCAGGATATAAGCCTATATTCACAGGAAGAATAGAAACAAAAATCTCAAACAGATATATTACCAATGACTGTGTCGAAAAGTAAGAAAGGACTGTACTTCTCGACGCTATTCTTGACATGCAGTGTGCTGGCTTAAGGGGAGGTATTTAGTTTGTTCCCTAGACCTCCATCAACCTTAAAATTACACCCCCTTGAGTCCCTTTCAAGATAAATTTGTACATTTTTCGGTAGAAAAATGTCCCGGCCTAAGGCCGGTTCCTCTTAAATTACAGGCTCGCTATCGCTCGCCATGATAAAATCGACACCTAAATGGCACGAAAGGTCTTAATATGGGGTGAAAGTTCTTAAAATCGCTAAACTAATGGGGCAAACATTTTATAATATCAAAAGCAATGGGGATAAACATGAGGGAGAAAGGGGTCAAGAAAAAAATCCCTCAAGTGGAGATCTCCCCTTAATGATCCAGAATGGTTGATAGCCTCTGAAGTCCTATGTTAACGAACGAAAAGTAAACACTCTATAAATTAATTTCATGTGTAAAGGTTAGTTGTCCGTGCCCACACCACCACAACCTATCATGTAGCCAGCAGCGAGGTCAGGGGTCGTGTTGTTGGTGTAGATAATTCCGGGTTTTGCAGTGGGGTGATATCCAGGTTGGGTTGTCGCGCGTGGGAACGGTGGTGGGCGCGGGTAGAGTCTTTTTGTTGGGCGTGGGAATATAGGGTGGCGCGCAATTGAATCTTTGGTCAAAAGTATGTATGTATGTATGTCTATGTATGTATGTATGTATGTATGTATGTCTATGTATGTATTCTGGCACTTACCCCAGTTTTCCTTTTGTTTATGGGGGTGGCCGACTCGAGACAGAGTAGGCAAAAGTAGTGTCATTAAAAGTAGTATATTTGAAAGAACCACAAGTACCGCACCAAAGTATCACAAGTAGTGTTATCAAAATTGGTGTTATCAAAATTGGTGTTATCAAAATTGGTGTCTTCAAAAGTAGTGTTATCAAAGTACAGTAGTGTTACAAAAAAAAAAAAAAAAAAAATGCCCACACGAAGAAATAGATGTACTGTATAATGACTAGTGTTTCATAAGCTATCAGAAAACAAATATGCCGATTGAAAGTTAGCATGATTTTGTGTTGTCAACCTTTGAGTCCTTGACCCAACTCCCCTACCCTCCCTTCTGTCCCTAAAATGTGACCTTCATATAATTATACCTCTCTCTCTCGCTCTCGCTCTCTCTCTCTCTCTCTCTCTCTCTCTCTCTCTCTCTCTCTCTCTCTCTCTCTCTCTCTTTTTTCTCTCTCTCTCTTTTTTCTCTCTCTCTCTTTATCTCGTTTTTTTTTTGGTGATCTCTCTCTCTCTCTCGTTTTTTTTTTGTGATCTCTCTCTCTCTCTCCTTTTGTTTTTTTGGTGATGACAGGTTTTTCAAGCAAGGATGTTTGTTTTATGATGCTATATCAGTTGTGGTTCAGCAATGTTTAAATATTCTTAGTTTACATTTGCTGACTCTAGTTCGATTTTCACGTATACTTTTAATTCACTCTGGTATATAGTATGCCCATTCTTTACATTACAGCTACATGCAAAATATTCGACGTGATACTATTACTATTTCACACACATACACACACACACTCACACATACAGCACAGCACAGCACAGTATCAGCTACGTGTGTTTTATTTTCTTCTGGCTATATTTAGACGATATTATGTAGCATAGTAAGTATCTGTGGTAGTTAAGAGGGTTGGTTGAGATAGTTTGAAGCCCTATTATTGCTAGAGGTCCTTCCTAAGCTGAATACTATCGTGTAACAATTGCCAGTATATGAAAAATGGGCATCCCTGGTACAGAAGGGGTTAAGAACCCATAGTACAACAACACCACCCAAACACACGCCAGACCCCCTGATCATGGCCCCTCATACTGTGCCAGGTCAACTTTCACACGGCACCTCTTCCTCCACCACCACCTACATACTGCACATACCTTAACTGGCACCCTCTCTGACCCTCACGACACACTGCACACACACATACACACAAGAACCTACACTCATGTATTTTCAGCTCATGAGGCTGCCATTCTTTAATAAACCGTTTATTATTATTATTATTATTTACTCAATAAAATACATCACATCACACACATCATAGCAAAAATCAACACTTGCACACGGCCCTTCCATCACTACTTAACTACTGCACATACCACAGTCAGACCCATCTAACCTTCACACCACACACGGCACAACACACATCGTAACACAATATAACACACACACACACATAACACAATATATATACCACACATACAACACACACATCATAACATAGCACCACACTTTCACCTGGCAACCTCCATCCCTACCTACACACATGGGCACATACCTTAGTTAGCACCCTATGTACCTTAGCACGTCCTGGAGCTCAACTCTTAAAGCACAGCAAACTCTCATAAGAACAATACAACACAACACACTGGGGACCTAAAACAACAACAACAACAACAACAACAACAACAACAACATAATACTTTCACACCTACACCTACATGCTGCACATACCATATATATTGCACCGCTATTAGGAAAAGGAGAACACTAGATTGGGTGGAAATGAAGGAAAAACAAAACAAAAGGACAAAATAAAATATAAGAGCCGAAAACAAACCGCTGCATTATTAGAAGAAAGGTACAAAGAGAGTGGGCGTAAAGGAAGAGGAAGAAGACAGGGGGAAACAAAAAAAGGGGACAAAAGAAAAGTCCTAGGGTGATCATTTCCGGCCAGGCCCTTCTTCCGGAATGATTAGGGCCCCTCCCTATTTTGGGGGATGGTTTCATTCTAGTTTCTTCCTGTTAGCTTATATTTATTTGCGTCCCTCGTCTCCTTTCTCTTCTCCTCTTCTCTTCTCTTTTGGTTTTCTGTTTTCTCGTTCGGTCATTTTTTCTCTGTCACCTTCGCTATTCTGTTCACTCCTCCTCTCCTGACGCCAAGTTCCTAGATGTTGTGATTTTGTTTTTCTTTTTTTCGGTAGACCAGTTTCAGAAGACATACGCAAGACCTCGTATACGGTGCAATTAGTGTATCGAAATTGTAGAATATCATTTAATGGACAGCAAGGGTTTTGAGATACTAACTCTTCCTTGTAACTTCGTGTAACTGGCATTTCTGTGTGTAACCCCTTCATCCCAGCTGCCCTTCCCTCCACACATCCTACTGTCACTTTCTCTATCTCCCACGCACCAGACGTCCCTCCGTCTCCCCCTTCTCTCCCCTCCCTTCCCTTCATCTACCCTCCCCTCCTTTAGATTTCTTTGCCATTCCTTAAATTTCCCAAGATATTTCTGTACATCTGTATAATTAGTCTTTTTTACTAAAACAATATTACGTATTAATGTCTGCTATATTTAATCTAGGACATCAGATAATTGCATTTAGAAAATTGGATGCATAAGTTCGATAACTGACACAGGGCAAGGAATGTTGTCGTTGACTGTATAAACGTGTATACATATGCATGGAGCCATTATTCTCCCATCAGTGAACTGTATACACGTATATACATATGCATGGAGCCATTATTCTCACATCAGTGAACTGTATACACGTATATACATATGCATGGAGCCATTATTCTCCCATCAGTGAACTCCCGCTTTCACAAGGTGTCACCAGTAAAGGCAGAAATAATGATACTCTTCTACCCGTGAGAGCCATACCCCGTGAGACCCTATAGTAACAGAGATCGGCCACCCTCCGCCATATTGGTACCCTATACTAACATAGATCAGCCAACCTCCGCCATATTGCGACCACTTACATCATTAGCCTCTCGACACCCAAATATGACCATACCTACAGTGAATAAACAATCGGCTATACTGGATATTATCGTTTGGGTTGTCATCTAGATTTCCACACGATCAAAAAATCAATTACGTCCCAGACATATATTATGGGTGATCTCTCTCAGTGACGGGTCTCTAATGCCCGTCAGCCCCAGTGCCCGTCACACAGATAAGGCGCCATAACTTTCACCCTTCACCATAATTAAGGCCTGGGCCAGGCTTGATGAGGGAAGGGAAGGGTTTTTTCTCACCTTAGGATTGCCAGGAACCAACTGGATTTATTGATGGATGGTGGGCCTAATGATCAAGTGATGTGTTGATGAAGACTCCTGATGATTGATTATATTGATATTATTATTGCGCGAGCGCGAGCGCGCACACACACACACACACACACACACACACACACACACACACACACACACACACACACACACACACACACCAGCATCTTAGCCCATATAATGCGGTAACCATTTAATCTAACTTCATATTACGGTCATCAATCTTAACTTTGGCTCAAAAGATAAATTTCGAAGGTGAGCACCGCTGCAGTGTACAGCTAAACGTAGTCTCCGTTAGCACCCTCTAGCCCCACTGTACAGTTGAATTAGTAGGTTAAAGTAATACGTGAATAGTAAGAAGAGAGGAGGAGAATATAATAAGTGGGAGGCTCTACAAAAGACCTGGGAAAGTAAAGGAAGGTGTAACTAGAGATAACACTAGAAGGGTAAAAGTGAGTGGGAGAGGGGGAGGGAGGGAGGGAGGTGGGTGGGTGAAAAGCGGGCAAGCAAACGGTAGGGCAGAGCAGGAACACACACACACACACACACACATGCACACACACACACACACACACTCTCTCTCTTAATCTAGGCATCTCATTACCCTTCTTTGTTTGTCTCACTCTTTGTTTGTCTCACTCTTCTTTGTTTGTCTCACTCTTCTTTGTTTATCTCACTCTTCTTTGTTTGTCTCACTCTTCTTTGTTTGTCTCACTCTTCTTTGTTTGTCTCACTCTTCTTTGTTTGTCTCACTCTTCTTTGTTTGTCTCACTCTTGTTTGTTTGTCTCACTCTTGTTTGTTTTGTTCAGTATTATGTTTATCTCTTTAATTTGTGCATCTGCGTACGTATTCCTGGTGTGTGTGTGGTTGCAGATACTGCAGGTGCAAGTGCTGCAGGGGGACTGTTGAGTCTTGCTGAGGCACTGTTAGCACTATACCAACATCAGCCACTGTGATGACTTGGTGGGGGCAGTGCTGTGGCAGGACTTTATTGTACTACAGTACACTCCAACTACTGAAAGGCAACCCCGTCTGAGCCGTTACAATGCATGTAATGGAAAAATGACGTTATACCAATGTATGTACATTTCATAACAGACAACAGTTCATTATGGGCATACAGTATATTCCAGTGGGTGCACTGATTGAGAGTTCGATAAATACTGTAGGTGGAATTAATATCTTGTATTTTCAGCCGATATCGAAGTACATATTACTCAGACTTGCAGTATATAATAGTTTCACCAGAAAATTTGCCATTTCAACAGTTCTGGCGTCCTATAGTATTTAAAGAGGGTCTTTCAAACGTTGTTAAGCTGAATGAAATCGTCTGCTGATACTTTTGATTGAAACTAGATAATCACCTGTTCATGAATATTGTGACTTTCCAAGCACCCACCCTCCCAACCAACCTCCTTGTCCCAAACTCCTTGACCTGCTGACCTGACCTGGGTGTGGTGTTGGTTCTCTGCTTGACCTAACACTTATATATACCCAGGGGCTTGTGTGTGACCTTCTCTGACCCCAGGCAGTGACCTAACCTCCTCCCACTTAACTCCTTCTTATTCTCTCTCTCTGTATCTCTCGTGTCATCTGGTTTGTCTTTATGCCCTTTCTTGTGTCACTTCTCTCTCTCACTCTCTCTCTCTCTCTCTCTCTCTCTCTCGTCATCTGGTTTGTCTTTGTGTCCTATCTTCTGTTATTTCTGCTGACTTTCTCTGGGTGATGGGTTATTGAATTGGAAGAGCCGAGACGTGCAAGGGAAGACAAAGGAAATAATCGAAATAAAATGTTGCTTGAGAATAAAAGTGTATTGCTGGAGCTCTGTGTGCGTGTGTGTGTGTGTGTGTGTGTGTGAGAGTATGTACATGTGAGTGTGTGTGTATGTGTGTGTGTGTGTTTGTATGTGTGTGTGTGTTTGTATGTGTGTTTGTGTGCGTGTGTGAGGGGTGTGTGTATGTATGTGTGTGTGTGTGTGTATGTATGTGTGTGTGGGTGTGCATATGTGCGTGTGGGGGTTTGTATGTGTGTGTGTATGTCCATTAACGGCTTACACTACCTACACACCGATGAAGGCCCACCCCACGCCCCACAAAAGACCCAAGTCAAACAAACCGAAGTCCGATTTAAATCCTTATGGCAAATCCCGAGCCACAAGCGGATTACCCTGGCGCTAATGGGGTGGGGGACTACACTCACACACACACACACACACACACACACACACACACACACACACACTCTCCTCTCTCTCTCTCTCTCTCTCTCTCTCTCTCTCTCTCTCTCTCTCTCTCTCTCTCTCTCTCTCTCTCTCTCTCTCTCTCTCTCTCTCTCTCTCTCTCTCTCTCTCTCTCTCTCTGACACATAACCACACACACACGCACGCACCTATCCTGTGAGGTTGCCGACAATGGGATAGAGAGAGAGAGAGAGAGAGAGAGAGAGAGAGAGAGAGAGAGAGAGAGAGAGAGAGAGAGAGAGATATAAACCAAGCACCTATGAGACTAACAGAAGCACTCCATCACAGCTGTAGTAATGAAGAGTGAAAGGAATTGTCTGGAGGTCAGGACAGGTTACGCAGCCTCACAGCCCAACAGGTTATCCAACATGTCACACCTACCCACACGATATATTATTATTATTATTATTATTATTATTATTATGATTATTATTATTATTATTATTATTAATATTATTATTAGTATTTTTTAGTATTATTAATATTGAGGGTTTTTATTGATTGTTTTCAATGTTCAAGCATTTTCTTCAAATTTGCCCTGAGACCCCTTTAAACAAAGAGCCTCCCTCAAGCTAAATTGTATATTTTTTCGGTAGACAAATATCCCGGCTGAAGGCCGGTTTTCCCTAATATGAAGGCTCGCTACTGTTCGCTAGTAAAATTGCTGAATGGAGCGAAACGTCATAAAAAAAGGCCAACGTAATCTTAAAATAGCCAAATAAATGGAGCGACACGGAGTGACGGTAGGTCAAGAAAGGTTACCCACACTCACCAGTCACCACCCCACAGGTTGACCAAAATGTCTCACTCAACTACATCTGTGGAAGGTTCTGTTTAAGGCTCACCTATGTTGGCTGCAATTCAAGTTTATCTATCAAGGATTCGATTGCAGTTTCATTAGAGGGTGCAATTTGAAGTTCATGATCATAGGTGGTAAAACGATACTAGTATGTATTAAGTACTGTAGAATAAAGACAATTATGTTTTAGATACTTCCTAATCTATATATATATATATATATATATATATATATATATATATATATATATATATATAAATTATAACACTTGAATTGATATAAGTTTTGTTACACATGGACAATTAATATATTTAGTGTAGGTTGGGTTTAGATATCACAAAAAACTTGCTCCTAGTTTTGACCATTTGAGTGAAAGGAATAATTTCATAGCAGAATGTCAGCCTAATGGGGTTATCGTGTAGCTTAGGTTGGCTGTGTGTGTGTGTGTGTGTGTGTGTGTGTGTGTGTGTGTGGTTTGCCCATTTGTTAGTGTCTTGTCACCTAGGCTATTTACCTACATTATAATATTATATCATATTTAACTATTTATATCTATTTGAACTACTACCTATTAGCCTAACTACTACCTATTAGCCTATCTATTTATATATCAATCTACACAATAGTGTAAAGGAAAGCAAGCTACAACAGATTTACCGAGACTCACGAGGCTACTTGAAGCTATGTTAACTTACCTATGAGACAGACAAAACCTCCCTACTAATTCCCATCGTATACTCTACCCTCTCTCTCTCTCTCTCTCTCTCTCTCTCTCTCTCTCTCTCTCTCTCTCTCTCTCTCTCTCTCTCTCTCTCTCTCTCTCTCTCTCTCTCTCTCTATCTATCTATCTAGCTATCTCTCCCTTTTTCTTTTTCTACTAGTGTTAAGTGAATGTGTACACAATCTACGCACCGCCCACCAGTCTATCACTACAACTGGAACCAGAGCTAAAGTGCAGGTCTGTAGAAGGGGCAAAAAAAGAAGGCTGTAGGCGAGTTGATAATGTGGGGTTGGTTGGGATGGGGATTGGCCTGTGTGTGTGTGGGTGTGTGTGTGTGAGTGAGTGTGTGGGTGTGTGTGTGAGTGTGTGGGTGTTTGTGTGGGTGTTTGTGTGTGTGTGTGTCTGTGGGGCGAGTGGAGTCCGATTCACAAATTGATCTGTATACTGTATACTGACAGATAAAGAAGTGCATACAATATAGACAAAAAAGTACGTTTTGATTTAACTCAGCTATTACAGACATGTTTAAGTTATTTATAAAAGTTATCAATTTAGTTAACCTTGTGGCGACTCGCTAAGAATTGAAAGCAAGTAAATTATGTTAGAAAATATACGTTTACACATCCTTTAGCTATAATGTTTTTTTAACAACATTGTTCTGGTTGCCGAGTCCAGCAACCTAAATAAAGACGAGAATCACAAAAACATTACAAGATGGCGGACCTTCATTTTACATTATTTAAAAAAAAAAAAATTATATATATACTGTATACCGTATATATATATATATATATATATATATATATATATATATATATATATATATATATACTGTATAATAATCAGAAGAAAAAAATCAGAAAAAAGTAATAATAATATGACAAACATATTTTTATAGTCTACTTCTTAAAAAAAATATATATATTAATATAAGAACACAAGAAAGTTAAGAAACTTAATACGATGCCAGTCACTAGAGAAAGGCTTGCAACAAACAAGCAATCTCGAAATCAATCTGGCTAACACACACACACACACACACCGAAAACGAAAGGGAAAGCACGAGAAACACCCCATCAAAGAAAAACAACAACAACAACAACAACAAACCAGATATTCTTGTCCAACTACAGGGAAGGAATAAAGACAAAAATAATATAGATAGAAAGAAAAATATATATAATGATAGTCGATAAAAAGTTGAAACCAGAGATCGACTGGACCTCGCTCGGCCGCCTTCCCCCCCGTTTCTCAAATATCGGGTTTAGGCCTTTTATTCGGCCTTGTTTGCTCGTTTAACCCTTTCAGTACCGATGCCGTACTTCTATCTTTTTAATCTGGCTACTATTAGACGATTTTATTCTGTGCCTTTATTTACTCCAGCTTTGGGCGCCTCCTTATTACTTGATTAAACCTATTTTACCTTTTGCTTAGTCCTTTATTATATACCGGTATATATATATATATATATTTTTTTTTTTTTTTTTTTTTTTTGTATTTTTTTTTTATATATATATATACTTAACAATTCATTTACTTATCTAGCTTCCACACCCCAACACCCACACACTACCCACTCCCATCTATATATATATAATTCGAGGGTGACCCAAATTTGTCAACACGGAACTGCACGCATAATAAGGCCTTTGTATGTTTGTGTGTGTGTGAGAGAGAGAGAGAGAGAGAGAGAGAGAGAGAGAGAGAGAGAGAGAGAGAGAGAGAGAGAGATTAAACATGTGTGCCCGCGTGTGTGTGTGAGTTTGTATGAGCAATTGAATGTGTTCGTGTATGTGTGTCCTTGTATATAATGTAATGAATAATTCGCATGTACTAAAGACAACAATAAATATAATATTACCATCAACTCTCGGAACGTCCACATGTGCGTATAACAATCACTATAATTATACAGTCACCAGCCGTGTAGGTAGAGCCAACCTACGCACATACATAAAAACTACACATAGCATTGGTACCTACAGTGAGAGTCAGAGTCTTTAGTCTGGTGTGTGTGTGTGTGTGTGTGTGTGTGTGTGTGTGTGTGTGTGTGTGTGTGTGTGTGTGTGTGTGTTTCTGTGTGTGAGTGTTTCTAATCGTGTGCGTGTAGAATAGTGCGCACATGAAATCGAAGGTGAACCGCTTTTGGAGTTTGATAGAGGGAGAGATTGTTTAAAGAACTTGGAGAAGGAAGGAGGAGGAGGAAGGAGGGGTTGGAAGGAAATAGGGGGAGGAAGGAGGGGAGGTGGAGGATTGGGAGGGGGGGAAGGAAGACACTCACTCTCTTTCACTCACACACTCTCTCTCTCGCTCTCTCTCTCTCTCTCTCTCTCTCTCTCTCTCTCTCTCTCTCTCTCTCTCTCTTTATCTATCTATCTTTTTTGCTGTCCTATGCTTCTACTATAAACTGTCCCTGCCTGGTAGTATTTAGGCCGGACCACCTAGTAGGGACCGCAAAGTCTGTGTAGATCTTAGTATCAGTGTAACTCTGTGTACCTCTCTCTCTCTCAGTGGTGCCAGTTAGTGCCAGATCACCATGGTAACCTTGGTGTGTGGCTTCCTCCTCAAGTATATAGTGCTAGTCAGTGTTGCCAGCTACGATATGTGTGTGTGTGTTTGGGTGTGTGTATGTTATTATGTGTTTGTGTGTAGAGCCAGTCAGTGCTACCATTTACGATCTCTCCATGGTTCACTATATATGTATATATATAATATATATATATATATATAGAGAGAGAGAGAGAGAGAGTCAGTGTTGCCAGCTCGGGATTCTTCATGCATCACTGGCTTAGTCTGGTAACAATGGAGCTCGCCTACGCTAAGTACTGTGCTAAGTACTTCAGATAGTATTGGTAACACTGACCTTGGACTTTAGTGCAAGTTTTAAATTTGCAAAAAAATTCAAATATTCGCATTGACAAGTAGTATCTATAAAATGAGTACATTTATGAATTACGTAAAACATATCTATTAGTACGGTATATATTGTAAGCTATTACATATATGATACACATGTTAGTATAATATAAAAATAAACAGTCTGTCGTGTGATTTACATAATCATTTTTGCACTATAAAAAACTCTTATCATTCTCATCAATTCGCTATCAATATACTCCAGTATATTTATCACATACATTCCCTCTGATACATCATATTATTATTACTAGTAGCTAGAGAATATTATATTCTCCCTATTTACCCCAGTCAAAGTTGTTTCGTCCTTATCATCCCAACCTAATATAAAATAATAGCAGTCAGCTCACACCAGTCAGCTCACACCAGTCAGCTCACACCAGTCAACTCACACCAGTCAACTCACACCAGTCAGCTCACACCAGTCAGCTCACACCAGTCAGCTCACACCAGTCAGCTCACACCAGTCAACTCACACCAGTCAGCTCACACCAGTCAGCTCACACCAGTCACGTATTTTCCCCTCCAACTACAGATAATAAATAGAGTAAATAATAAAGTAAAAGGTAGGCCTACTCCATAATACCTGAGCAGCCTCGCCAGTAGTTCTCCTATTACCGATAATATAAAGACAATCTTCCCAACACTCGCTCCCGTATACCTGTTCTTCTTGTTGGCTACCTACGTGGTATTGAGCTCACTTCTCGGGTTACTAGGTGGAGTTGGAAGGTGGGGGTGGGGTGGTGTAGGGATTGGTGGGTGGGGTGTAGGGGTTGGGGTTGGTAGGGTAGGGGTGGTAGGTGGGGTTGGTTTGGTGATGTGGGGGTAGAGGTTGGTGGAGAAAGTAGATGAGCTTGGTAGGGTGAAAGGTGGGGTTGGTAGGGGTGGTGTGGGGTTGGGATTGGTGGGGGTGGTGTGGGGTTTGGTATGGTCGAGTGAGGGTGGAATGGGTGGTAGGTGGGGTTGAAGGGTGGTAAGGGGTTGAGTCTGGTAGATGGTGGGGGTGGGAGTTGGAGTGGTGAGGGGTAGCTGAGGTGGTGGAGTGAAGTGGATGTGTTGGATGGAAAGGATAGGAGTGTGTGAGGTGTGGTAAGTGTTGTGGAGTGGGGTGGAGTTTTTATGTGGGGATGGTTGAGGTGGCCGAGTGAGTGGAGGTGGAAATGGTGGACTAGTGGAAGGGCTGGGGTGGAATTTATTAATAGCGCTACTGTTTAATGTTGGGTTAGAAGGGGTAGGAAAGGAAGAGAAATAGAATGGGAACCGGTTTGGACTGAGATACGTGTTATAATGATAGGGATTATTAGTGTTAAGGATATCAGATTAAGGGGAGGTATTTAGTTGATTCCCTAGACTTCCATCAAGCTTAAAATTACACCCCCTTGAGTCCCTTTCAAGATAAATTTGTAAATTTTTCGGTAGAAAAATGTCCCGGCCAAAGGCCGGTTCCTCTTAAATTACAGGCTCGCTATCGCTCGCCAGGATAAAATCGACACCTGAATTGCACGAAAGGTCTTAATATGGGGTGAAAGTTCTTAAAATCGCTAAACTAATGGGGGAAACGTTTTATAATATCAAAGGCAATGGGGCTAAACATGAGGGAGAAAGGGGTAAAGAAAAAAAACCTTCAAGTGGAAATCTCCCCTTAATGACAAGGAAGGGTGTAGAGTAAGGTTCTTGGGTATGAGGTATGGGTATGAGATATGGGTATGAGGTATGGGTATGAGGTATGGGTATGAGATATGGGTATTTATAAAGTTTGTGTTAAGGGGAGGTTTTTAGCTTGGTCTCTAGATATCCATCAAGCTTAAAATTACACCCCCTTGAGCCCCTTTCAAGATAAATTTGTACATTTTTCGGTAGAAAAATGTCCCGGCCGAAGGCCGATTCCTCTTAAATTACCGGCTCGCTATCGCTCGCCAGGATAAAATCGACACCTAAATTGCATGAAAGGTCTTAAAATTGACGGAAATGGGGCGAAAGTTCTTAAAATCGTCAAACTAATGGGGCGACTGTCTTAAAATCTCAAAAGCAATGGGGCTAAACATGAGGGAGAAAGGGGTCCAGAAAAAAAATCCCTCAAGTCGATATCTCCCCTTAAGTAGGCGTGAGAGAGTAGAGTGAGGAAGTCAAGTGGCCGTAATTGTGCAGTGAAGAATATTATTATAATAACCAATAATAACCAGCGGATAAAATGGTGGTGGTGGTGGTGGTGGCCCGATAGAAGGCAAGCTATTCAGTAGTCTATATACCTTGATAGAAGGAACGCATGTTAATTAAGGTACGAAGGACACACCTGCTACCTGCCTGTTTGTATAATACAATCCAATGCAGAACAGTCGTATACTTGGCCACACTTACAACAGCGACGTTATTGAGATATATATATATATATATATATATATATATATATATATATATAAATATATATATATATATTATATATATATATATATATATATATATAGATAGATATATATTAGAGAGAGAGAGAGAGAGAGAGAGAGAGAGAGAGAGAGAGAGTGAGTGTGTGAGAGTGAGAGAGAACTTCAATAAATTATGCACGTGAAATAAAATGTAATTTTTTGGATAAAAAAAAAAATAAAATAAAATAACACACACACACACAATGACACGCGCGCCCACACAAGTAAACACACACACACACACACACACACACACACACACACACACACACACACACACACACACACACACACACACACACACACACACACACACACACATTAACACTCTTCATCCTTGAACGAGCCACACCCTGGCGCTCGCTCGCTCTCGCTCTCTCTCTCTTTCTCTCTCGTTCTCTCTCTTTCTCTCTCTCTCTGTATACATATAACACTAAGCATTACGGTACACACCAACGGTACTACAGCCCTCCCCCCCCCCCCTCCCTCCCGTTGACCCCACACTGTGTACTGTAGAACGTAACGTGATGTAAACAATGTAACACTATCGTATACCACTACATCACCGTAATGTTAATATAACGTGTAGGAGGTAAACAATATAACACTACATCACCGTAATGTTAACCTTAAAATTACACCCCCTCGAGTCCCTTTCAAGATAAATTTGTACATTTTTCGGTAGAAAAATGTCCCGGCCGAAGGCCGATTCCTCTTAAATTACAGGCTCGCTATCGCTCGCCAGGATAAAATAGACACCTGAATTGCACGAAAGGTCTTAATATGGGGTGAAAGTTCTTAAAATCGCTAAACTAATGGGGCAAACGTTTTATAATATCAAAAGCAATGGGCTAAACATGAGGGAGAAAGGGGTCAAGAAAACAATCCCTCAAGTGGAGACCTCCCCTTAAGGACGATATAATATAATGAGTTTGTACTTCTGATGTGCCTGAGGATGTACTAATGTAATGTTGTGTGTTCTATTATATGCCTGATGATGTATGGTCGTGCTAATAAGTTATGTCTCAGCTGTAATTACGTTTGGCTCACTCTGTACTGTATTAATGTCTGTCCGATGTTGAATAGGGTGGGCAAGTGTAGGCACATGTTGGTATATCTCACTCGAAATTAAGAAATCCTGTTTAGATATGGCTGATGCGAATTATAGAACAAAATATACTTGGTGCCGAGACATCACTTATTAGGCCGACTGTACTAATATAATGTAATGTTCGCTGTTTTGTGATATGTACTAATGTAATGTTCTCTGTTTTGAGATATGTACTAATGTAATGTTCTCTGTTCTCCCCTACAGCTAGGATGAAGCCGCCTGGCGCTAGTCTGCTCATAGCCTTGTGTTATATATCAGTGGTGAGTACAACTATTACATTTTGGCCCAGGGTACTTGATTGGAATGATGTACCTGTAAATAGTTTGGTGATGGTAGTATATTGACATGCCGTGCCTTTAAATAGTATTACAAAAAGTAAATCGGTTCAATAAAAACATCCACTCAAATAATTATAATATTTTCAATCTATCTACTGTCAGATATTATTCAATGTATAGAATTACCAATGTAAATCAAAATCATATATATAAATTTACTTGCGTATTATTTGTATATGCTTAATAGTACAAGTATTAAAGATTATATGCAGTTTAAAGAATGAACTAGCTAAGATAGCAGCCCTGTTGTTTAATCGGTGAGCTCATTTTCCACGCTAGGGGTAAACTATCCTATTTGAAGGCACGGAAGTATTATGTGTAACTCAAATGTTTTATATTTTACTCGAAATGTATATAACGAAAGTGTGTTCAATTCTCCGCTGCTTGAATTAATAAGAACATCAATATAGCTATGTATTATGTGAATTAATAAGAACATTATATATAGCTATGTAGTATGTGAATTAATAAGAACATTATATATAGCTATGTATTATGTGAATTAATAAGAACATTATATATAGCTATGTAGTATGTGAATTAATAAGAACATTATATATAGCTATGTAGTATGTGAATTAATAAGAACATTATATATAGCTATGTAGTATGTGAATTAATAAGAACATCATATATAGCTATGTAGTATGTGAATTAATAAGAACATCATATATAGCTATGTAGTATGTGAATTAATAAGAACATTATATATAGCTATGTAGTATGTGAATTAATAAGAACATCATATATAGATATGTAGTATGTGAATTAATAAGAACATTATATATAGCTATGTAGTATGTGAATTAATAAGAACATCATATATAGCTATGTAGTATGTGAATTAATAAGAACATTATATATAGCTATGCATTATGTGAATGCATACATTTGTAAAATCTGTATTTTTGATTTGCTATTATATTTACAATTTACTAATGAAGTTTAAGAACGCACTTTCATTATGACACGATAATTAACATTCAAAGTAACGAATTAATTAATGTCAAGAAAATGGCTAAAGAAACAGCAGGCACTCGGAACTTCAAAATGTATAACTCGAATTATCAAGCAGAATGGCAAAACAGTGTCGGAAAAAAAGCACCCAAGAAATCGAAACATATAGCTTGAACCAGAATATAAAACTTGAATCACCAGGCAGAATAGAAAATACAATGCGATGACAAGAAAGGGTTAGAAAAGACAATGCGATGACAAGAAAGGGTTACAAAAAAGCAGCAAGACATCGAAACAGCCGCAAGAGCATTAGCAGATGCAAAGGTTAAAGGTGGGGCTCCGAAAAATAAAATAAAACAAATTATGGCTTTTACTCGAAGTAGGCGGGAGAAAACGCATCAAACCTGAAAGTGAAAGGGTTGGGCGCCGCAGCTGGCTTCGTTGTGAGGGGGCAGCGGGGGGGCACGGAGAAGGGGGTATGGGGGCCAGGGGGAGGGGTATGGGGGCATGGAGTAGGGGTAAGGGGGGTTATGGGGGGCAGGCGGGGGTCGAAATTGAGGGTGAGGAATGGATCGAAATTGGAGGTTAAAGGCATGGCAAGAAATTGGAGGGCATGGCGGGGTCAAGCATGAGGAATAGCAAGGATACACATTTGGGGATCATAACCCAATTTCATATTCTTGGTATTCCTCATATTTGTAGAAGGATCCCAATTGGAGAAAGGAGAAGGGGTTTTATTTATGGTTAGGGAAGGGAAAATGAAGAGAAGCGAAGGGGGTTAATACAGGGAGGCTAGGGAGGGATTGCAGGGAGGGGTGAGGAGGGGGTTAATACAGGGAGGCTAGGGAGGGATTGCAGAGAGGGGTGAGGAGGGGGTTAATACAGGGAGGCTAGGGAGGGATTGCAGAGAGGGGTGAGGAGGGGGTTAATACAGGGCGGCTAGGGGAGGGATGGAAGAGAGGGGGGAGGAGGGGGTTAATACAGGGAGGCTAGGGAGGGATTGCAGAGAGGGGTGAGGAGGGGGTTAATACAGGGAGGCTAGGGAGGGATTGCAGGGAGGGGTGAGGAGGGGGTTAATACAGGGAGGCTAGGGAGGGATTGCAGAGAGGGGTGAGGAGGGGGTTAATACAGGGAGGGATTGCAGGGAGGGGTGAGGAGGGGGTTAATACAGGGAGGCTAGGGAGGGATTGCAGAGAGGGGTGAGGAGGGGGTTCATACAGGGAGGCTAGGGAGGGATTGCAGAGAGGGGTGAGGAGGGGGTTCATACAGGGAGGCTAGGGAGGGATTGCAGGGAGGGGGATGGGAGGGGTCAAAACTGGGTGAAGGAGTGGTCGATAGGGAGGGAAAGTCAAGGAGACATATAAAAGACGTCACTGGTACAGAAAGGGTTAAGTGCCCGTAAAGCTCTATCAATTACGATGATTAAAACCCGTTATTGAGCCTTATTAATACGATAAAGTTTTCTTCGTTTTACTCTTAGGAATTGGGGAACTGAGAAGAAAGGAGAGAGAACGTATTTATTTTATATAATTACAGCATAATTTATCTGACGAGACGAACGTAAATAGCAAGAAGCATGGATAATATATATACTGTATATATATATACTGTATATATATATACTGTATATATATATACTGTATATATATATTTGTTGTTTCCATTGGGTGTGGCGAGTATCCTTAAGGGGAGGTATTTAGTTTGTTCCCTAGACCTCCATCAAGCTTAAAATTACAACCCTTTGAGTCCCTTTCAAGATAAATTTGTACATTTTTCGGTAGAAAAATTTCCCGGCCAAAGGCCGGATCCTCTTAAATTACAGGCTCGCTATCGCTCGCCAGGATAAAATCGACACCTGAATAGCACAAAAGGTCTTATTATGGGGTGAAAGTTCTTAAAATCGCTAAACTAATGGGGCAAACGTTTTATAATATCAAAAGCAATGGGGCTAAACATGAGGGAGAAGGGAGCCAAGAAAAAAATCCCTGAAGTGAAGATCTGCCCTCAAGCTATATTGTATATTATCACAGACTGCCACCCACACACATATACAGTATTAACACAGACTGCCACCCACACACATATACTGTATTAACACAGACTGCCACCCACACACATATACTGTATTAACACAGACTGCCACCCACACACATATACAGTATTAACACAGACTGCCACCCACACACATATACAGTATTAACACAGACTGCCACCCACACACATATACAGTATTAACACAGACTGCCACCCACACACATATACAGTATTAACACAGACTGCCACCCACACACATATACAGTATTAACACAGACTGCCACCCACACACATATACAGTATTAACACAGACTGCCACCCACACACATATACAGTATTAACACAGACTGCCACCCACACACATATACAGTATTAACACAGACTGCCACCCACACACATAACAGTATTAACACAGACTGCCACCCACACACATATACAGTATTAACACAGACTGCCACCCACACACATATACAGTATTAACACAGACTGCCCACCCACACACATATACAGTATTAACACAGACTGCCACCCACACACATATACAGTATTAACACAGACTGCCACCCACACACATATACAGTATTAACACAGACTGCCACCCACACACATATACAGTATTAACACAGACTGCCACCCACACACATATACAGTATTAACACAGACTGCCACCCACACACATTTACAGTTTGTTACTTACAATTGCCGCTTGTATTCTTCTTCACGTTCACTGCTCGCTCACATTAGTGTACACTCGTGCAAACAACATACGTGTGTAACTGCTCAGTCTCATTTTCTGCACACAAGAATGTACAGTAAACCCAGAGTGTGTGTGTGAGAGAGAGAGAGAGAGAGAGAGAGTGAGTGAGTGTGTGGGTGTGTTTGTTGTGTTTATATTATAAATATAATATATCATAATGTTGATACAGCTAAATCGAAGTATGACTGTGAATGTGTATTAGCGACAGATTCTCAGAAAACATAAATTAAAGAGCGGAAATGAGTGTTCAATTAAAGAGCGGAAATGAGTGTTCAATTTTCCACTCCATATTTTACCTGAGTAAAAAACAAACACAAACTAACTCCCTGATCTTAAGTAATGCAGTCATACATCGCGTGACTTATCCACTTCACACGTACACAGACACACACACACACATACTGTACACACACACACAAGACCATCATACTTTGAAAATCTTGAGCATTGTGTGTGTGTGTGTGTGTGTGTGTGTGTGTGTGTGTGTGTGTGTGTGTGTGCGCGTGTGTGTGTGTGTGCATGTGGAGAAAATAATGATAGCAATAAATTAACCTGAGCTGGAACAAAAATAATAGAATTTATCATAAAGCAATGAACACATATATAATATGTATAAAAATAGTATAATGGTTTTGAATCTATACAGTATACGGAACAAATAAAGACAACACATATTTACAAGCATTCACAAATTAAATAAGGATGGAGATTTGTATGCAATAGTAAGTAGTAATCCAACACGAAAAAAATCGCGGTAATTTTGTACATTTAGCATTAACTTACAAATGAAACACGTGAAGGACAATTATATATTACTGTTATTGTGCATTTGCATATATACCGGTATATAATATATATTATATATATATATATATATATATATATATATATATATATATATATATATATATATATATATATATATATATATATATATATATATATAATGTTACGCGCCGCCATACACAAAGGTGGTTACCGCTATGTATATTATGTAATTGTGAAAGTAAGATTGTAAGGTGTTAAATCCGCGGGGTGTGTAATTAAATATGTGTGTGTGTGAGTGTAATTATGTCGAGAGGGTGCACAGGGAAGGTGCTATCCACAACACCCACACCAAAAAACACTACACTACAATAGCTGAGAGAAGCGGCGGACGGGGAACTAAAAAAAAACAAACAAACAAAAATTAGGAAGACAATAGGAAATACGGGAGTGAAATACGAGGGGGAGGCACTGTGAGGGGACAAAGACGAGGGAGAGAGGGGGGGGGGGGGGGGGAGAGAGGGATGCAAATAGGAGGGGGAGAGAGGAATGTAAATGGGAGTGGGAAGGGGGATGGAAGAAGGGAGGAAAAGGAGAATGTGAGAAGAATGGAAAGAGGGGACAATGGTGAGAAGGAGGTAGTGGGAAGAAAGGAAGGGAGAAGGAAGATAGGAAAGAGGGGGAGTCGTAGAATTTAAGAGGGAAGAGAGAGAGAGAGGAATCGAAAGAAGAATGATAAAGAAGGGAATAGGAGAACAGAAGAAGAAACGGAAATATGAGATTATATTAAACGTAGTGTGCAAAGGGGAGAGAGAGAGAGAGAGAGAGAGAGAGAGAGAGAGAGAGAGAGAGAGAGAGAGAGAGAGAGAGAGAGAGAGAGAGAGAGAGAGAGAGAGAGAGAGAGAGAGAGAGAGAGAGAGAGAGAGAGAGGTAAAAGATAGAAGCACAGTAAAGAATGAAGGTGAAGGAGAGAGAGAATAGAGAGAGAAGAGTTGCCACTACAGAAAGGAAAGTCACTAATAGTTCCCGCTACATCCGCTGGCAGTGAAGCCAGAACGGAGAAGCGTGGAAGGTGGTGATGTAGGGAGGAGTTGAGGGGAGAAGGGCCATTTTTCTGGTCCCCTTTCTTCCTCATATTTATCCCCATTAGTTTTGAGATTATAAGGCTTTCGGCCCGTTAGTTTGGCGATTTAAAGACCTTTCGCCCCATTTCGTTGTCAATATTAAAACCTTTCGTGGCCTTTAGGTGTCTATTTTTCCTGGCTAACGATAGCGAGCCTGTAATTTAAGAGGAACCTGCCTTCGACCGGGAAATTTTTCTATCGAAAAATTTACACATTTATCTTGAAGGAGGGTCTTTTGGGATTTATTTTTTATTTTTGTATACAAAAAAATAATGGAGGTCTAGGGAGGACACTACAAACATGATATAAATGAGGAAATAAATACGCCCATCGCTCCTTATAAATACGCCCCCTTATAAATACGCCCATCCCCCCTTAAGCAGGAGGATGTATCGCATAAAATAGTTAGTCAAAATAGGACTTCAGAGGCTATCGGCGCTATTGGATTATTAAGCCAGCACGCTGTAAGTCAAGAATAACGTCAAGAATAACGTCAAGAATAACGTCAGTACTGAAGCTTCTCTGCAAGAACTCCAGTCCCTTCCTCGTTTAAATATAGCTAGAATAGAAGCGAAGAATGACAAACAACGAACAGTGATTTTAAAAGAGAACATGTACAGTAAATTCATGTTTCTTTCTTTCTTTCCTTTCTTCTATATTTATTTGTTTATTCACTTGTTTTTCCCTTTACCTAACCCTTATTCATGCTTGTGCGCATTCAATGTCTACTGCGCATTTATTTGCACCGTTTTTTTTTTTTTTTTTTTTTTTTTTTACTTGAACACAGTATTTATGCATTGTATATGGGCGCTGTGGGAAGTAAATGAGGCAGTGCGTGTTGGCGGTGGCTGAGACGGGCTCGCTGAACACGCCATAATGTACGCCCAACGGAGGCGTATGGGGCGGCTGATGGTGGGCGTGACGCGTATATAGGAAGAGTCAAACAGGCCCATACATCAGTGTTATTGTAGGCACCATCTTGTAGACCTAACAGCCTTCCCTGCCCATTATTATAATAGAATAATTCGCAAAGTAATACAGATCATCTTCATAGGAAAAACAAAAATTAAATGTTTGTCTTGAAGTTCACAGCGTGGTCAATGAGAGATAGATAGATAGATAGATAGATACATACATAGCTAGATGGATGGATAGATGGATAGATATATAGATAGTTATATAGACAGACAGATGGATAGATAGATAGATAGATAGATAGATAGGTAGATTGAGAGAGAGAGAGAGAGAGATACGTATATAACATGGTTACCACTGTGATAAAACTCTCCTAACTCTCCAAAATAGAGTTCATAGGGAGACGGGGAGGAGGGGGAGGGAGGGATTATGCTTGATGCACGCACGCACAGGAAGGGGAAGGGGAAGGTTGGAGGGGAGGGGGGGGGGGGGGAGGGGGGTACACTTAGGATGACCAGGCAAGGGTGGCCAGGGGTGCAGAAGAGGATGTCAGGATAACGGGATCCGGCCTGTGCTTCCTAGTGATTCCCATTCATTTACACTCTTCACAAGCTCACAGGATTCGTCTTCGGCATTATTTTTTCTATATATATATACTATGTATGTGTATGGAGGAGACATATAATTTTTTTTTTATATGAAATGAAGGAATTAAGGTGAATAAGTCTGAGTCTATCAATCTTTAGTATTATTATTTATTTATGTATTATGGTATATCTCACCATCTGGGTTTTCATAAAGGCTGGTGACTTTCAATATTAGTCTCCCACGGTACCCAGGTAATGATCGTGACCAAACCTTTTATAAACACCGCGGCACCGTAATGTTTGTCCAGCCTAAAAATTTCCCCACAACCAGCGAGAAGGAAAAACAAAAGGTGTGGGTATTTTTCGTGCGAGGGGGATTTACTCGGAGCGGAACGACGGGCAAATATGGCTTTCGTACACACACACACTCTCACACTCACACACACTCACACTCACACACACTCACACACACATTATATATATATATATATATATATATATATATATATATATTTATAAGGAAGAGCAATACCAAAGCGTAAAGGAACATCTTTATTTTTCTAGAACATGTGCGACGTTTCGACACCAACATGTGTCATTTTCAAGCCTAAAAAGGAAAAAAGAACCTAAATTAAAAGTTCGCAAACAAATATACAATTTGTAAAAGTAGGTTAAATTACTATAAAGTACCAAGAAACTGGATGAAGGAAGGCAGAAAACAGGGATACAATACTGACATTTAAATTAAGAGAATAATAAATTAATAACATGGACACATGTTGGTGTCGAAACGTCGCACATGTTCTAGAAAAATAAAGATGTTCCTTTACGCTTTGGTATTGCTCTTTCTTGTACGCCTACGATTCCCTGCCGGAGAGTCAATTGCTTCTATATATATATACACACACACACACACACAGACAGCCCGTAGCCTAGTAGGTATAGCTCTCGTCTCACACACGAGCGGTTCAATCCCCGGCCGGGCGGAGACAAATTGGGCTTGTCTCCTTTCATGTGTTAGCCTCAGTTCACCTAGCTGTAAATAGGTACCTGGAATAAGTGGACGACGTTGTGACGTCCCATCTGGGGTTGGCAAAAATGGTACAAGGCGAGATGGGTATCATATGGTTCACCTAAGCTGATGGCTACCTAAACCTTCGGGCGAGACGGTACCGTCTATAGTGAGAATGGTACCATACAGATCCACCCTAAGCCTTCGTTTCCGACGTCGCCAATTGGCTAAAAATACAGACTACACACACATCCACAGCCATTCCAACGATACATATAACACCGACACATATAGGAGGCGGGAAATAACGAGCATGCTCACTCCCGCAATACAACTAGAGTAAGTACACACACACACACACACACACACACACACACACACACACACACACACACACACACACACACACACACACACTCTTGTGGCAGATAAGATTTACATAACAAAAACAGCTTTGCTTATTGCTTTAATTGTAGTCTGGAATGAGGACAATAGCCTATATATGTAAGTTGATACATTGATTATTGGGAATTATCAATCATACTGTACAATTGCATAAATGACCAACATACGAATACAATATTTACCCACGTATAACAGCGTAGGTCATTTGGCAATACACCGATATTATCCATCCCTAAAAGAGTAGTTAGTGGCCGATGGACTTTCTATGTGGAGTTGAAATGGTTGTTTAGTAGTGAAAGCAAGATAGTCCGGCTGATCACTGGGATTGGCTAATACATCAACAATCTGGCTGTAGGCGCCTGGTTATGGCTGGTTCAACCCTCCAGGCGAGTCCAGGTATATAACCTCGATATTTATATCCAGGTATATTGCCTCAACATTAATGTATTATAGTGGCTGTTTGTCAATGTACAGTCGCACTAATAAGTCATGTCCCAGCTGTCATTACGTTTGGCTTGTTCTGTGCTGTATTACTGTCTGTTAGATTTTGAATAGGGTGGGTAGGAATAGGTTTGTATATCACCCTCGAAATGAATAAATTAAGCTTAGATATTACTGAAACCAATTATGGATCAAAATATACTTGTTGCCGTGCCATCACTTATTAGCGCGACTGTACAGTACATATTATATGTATACATATAGGTTGTTATATATATATATATATATATATTCGAATGATATAATTATTATAAATTGGATAAAGAAGCGTTAGTGTGTAAAGCCCAAAGTAATAATAATAAATGTGATATTAATAATGGAACCAACCTGTTATATATGTTGGTGGTGTAATGGTTTAGATGCTTAAGTTTTGTGTGTGATGTCCCTAGTTCGAATCCCGGGAGGATCATATGCTTTCATTAGTTTATTCTAGTACATTGGGGTTTGTAATGGAGGATTAACGTTAAGTACGGGATGTTCCTTAATTGTCCTTCACGTGCCATAAATAACGCCGTAAGATAATAGTTGCTATCCCCCCCCCCCCACCTGGCCGATTGATTGATGAGACTGTCAACACGCTCGGACGCTCGGTAAATGTCCGTGTTTAAAGACCCTGATGGTTGTGTGTTGAGGGACGGGTTAATTAAGGCAGGTATATTGGGGAAGAAAGTATTAAACGTGGAATATTTGATTGTTGTTGTGGGATTGAAGTAGTGTTTTTAATCTTCACCTGTCCTCATTTGATATATTGTCTATATTGATATTGTTGCTACACTAGTTAACTCAAAGTAACACCTACTCAACAGATCAAAATAGCACCTGCACCTTAAATTTGACGTATGTGTAGTGGGCACGATGTTCTCTTATCATAACCCCTGTCGTAGAAGTGGTGGGGTGGTGGGTAGAGGAGGCTATTATGCGATGTTCTTTTGTTATATACGATGTTCTCTTGTTATATACGATGTTCTATTGCTATAACCCCTGTCGTAGAAGTGATAGCGGTGGTGGTGGTGGTGGGGGGGGGGGGGGGGTTAGAGGAGGCCATTATACGAGGTTCTATTGCTATAACCTCTGTAGTAGAAGTGCTAGCAGTGGTAGGTAGAGGCGGTCATTATACGAGGTTCTATTGCTATAACCACTGTAGTAGAAGTGCTAGCAGTGGTAGGTAGAGGCGGCCATTATACGAGGTTCTATTGTTCGTGCGGGTGGCGTCTTTGTTGGTCCAACAAGCGCTTCCTGCTGGGGGGCGCCTTTCATTGCTGTTCGTCGGCGCGGCACGCAAATGTTTGGCGTCGGACCCTCAGAGCCGTTTGTGGGGAGACAGGCTAACTTATTCCCGTAGCCACCTGTTGTGTTTGCCCGAAGATATTAAGTTCGAGCCGTTTTGAACCCTCACACAGAGCAAACGAACTTATAATGTATAAGCATCATGTAGATAATTTATACATTTCAAATAAGTATAAAGCAAAAAAAAAAAATGATTAGTGAAACCAAATAATTTCATGTTTGTGACTCAATTTTTTTTTTTTTTTTTTTTTTTTCCGAAATGTATATTTTAATAATTGCTCTTCGGGACCCTGCACACATATTCGTGACCACATCTGTACCATTAAATGAACAAAATTAACTCCAAGATTCACCAGACATGATTTGTTTACTGTGGAGTTTCCCCATAGAAGGCTCCAGGGGCGGTGTCCTCTGGGGGGAAGTGGATAGGGCTGGGGGACTCTGAAGAAAAAGTTAAGTGTGTTGAGAGTTAATTAAGGAGAAACGTTAATTGTGAGTGGGTAGAGTCAGAGGAGTTAATATGGTGTTAAGAGTATTCGTGGTTTAGAAGGAGAGAAAGTGTAATTAAATTGTGAGTGACATTTGAAAATACAAAAGACTAGATCTAATTAAGTAGAAAGGGAAACTCTTTTGGGTGGTACTCAGGGTGGTGTAATTATGGAGAGAATCAATAATTGTTGTGAGTAGGTTGGTTTAATGAAGTTAATTAAAAACAAACTAGGTCTTAGAATTAATTTGGGAGAAAGGAGATTTTTGAGTGCATAGAATTAGAGGAATAAAATAGAAGGGTAGCTAAGTGTTGAGAGTTACGAAGAATGTGCAACGGAAGAAAACTGTAGGTGTGAAGAGTTTGAAGACTGACAGAAGATATATAATAGTTAGGGAGGCGAAAACTGTAGGTGTGAAGAGTTTGAAGACTGACAGAAGATATATAATAGTTAGGGAGGCGAAAACTGTAGGTGTGAAGAGTTTGAAGACTGACAGAAGATATATAATAGTTAGGGAGGCGAAAACTGTAGGTGTGAAGAGTTTGAAGACTGACAGAAGATATATAATAGTTAGGGAGGCGAAAACTGTAGGTGTGAAAAGTTTGAAGACTGACAGAAGATATATAATAGTTAGGGAGGCGAAAACCTGTAGGTGTGAAGAGTTTGAAGACTGACAGAAGATATATAATAGTTAGGGAGGCGAAAACCTGTAGGTGTGAAGAGTTTGAAGACTGACAGAAGATATATAATAGTTAGGGAGGCGAAAACTGTAGGTGTGAAGAGTTTGAAGACTGACGGAAGATATATAATAGTTAGGGAGGCGAAAACCTGTAGGTGTGAAGAGTTTGAAGACTGACAGAAGATATATAATAGTTAGGGAGGCGAAAAGGAAAGGGAAAGAAAAGTTGCAAAGAAAATGGTGAGAAAGCGGCGACACAATACAGTGGGAAATTGAGCGGGATTTTTATATTTATATCTTTGTAGTTGATTGTAGTGAGAGGAGGAAGGAAGGAAGGGTGGAGACGTTGATTGTAGACAAAGAAGGAAGGAAGGGTTAGGGAGACGGAGAGGTTGAGTGCAGGAAGAGAAGGGAAGAAGGAACAACGAGGAAATGACTAACAAGAAAGGGGGGAAGGGGGAGGGAAGAAGAGAGAGGTTGATACCCTGTAAGGCACGTCTGAGGTACGTGACAAAACGTCCCTCTATCGCTGACCACCCACACTCTCAAGGTCAACAATTATATATATGCGTGTGTGTGTCTTTGTAATGGTAATTAAACAACTGTTAGAGTATGGAGAACTAACCCCTCATCTCGAGTATAGTTAATTGTATTGTAAAGACACAAGAGTTTAAGATCATCTGAGTTTTTACAATAAAACAACAAAATGTCAGTACGTGGATTCATTTCTCCAGCCTTGTAGTAATAAAATTCCCTCTCACAGTTAGAGTATATAACTTTAAATACAACTGAAGTCACGGATCAATTCACCCCAGCAAGAGAATAATGGTGCATGTGCAATTTCCTAAATGTAACACTAATATATACCGGTGTGTGTGTGTGTGTGTGTGTGTGTGTGTGTGTGTGTGTGTGTGTGTTTGTGTGATTATATAGAGTAAGTCTCGGTAAAAAAAAAATCTACAAACTGTCTCTAGGCTAATAGTTACATATATAATTGTTATTGCACAATATTTTTTTGTTTATGATTCGACAAATACAGCTGTAAAAGCTACCGCGAAGAATGAAATACAAACTACATAAATAAACTGTTACGATTCTTCCCAACGAAAAACCTGAAACAAACCTTCGGAGTGAAAGGCGAAAGTGAAGAAGATCGTTTATAGCGACCTCAAAGTGTTCAGTGTTTTGGTTCATATTACACCATGGGGGCGCTTAGGTCGAGGTGGGTGGGGGGGGGGGGAGGGGAGGGGAGGGAAGGAGAGTAGGGGGGGGGGAAGGAGAAGGGATGGGGAGAAGAAAGTGGAGGGTGAGGGGAAAGAAGGTGGGGGTGGAGGGTGAGGGGATGGGGATGGGGAGGGGAAAAAAGTGGAGTGGAGGGGAGGGGAGGGGAGAGGAGGAGTAGGAACGAAGGTGGGGGTGGGGGTAGAGGCAGAGGGGAGAGAAGAAGGAGTAGAATAGGAAAAGTTGGATTGGGAAGAGACACAATTATGTAGTGAATGATGGAGAGGCAACGAGAGAAAATTATACTACTGTGTGGAGGACTAAGTAGGGATTAATGCAGTTACCAAATCAAGTCTGCTAGATAGTTAATAAATGCCAATCTCCAGAATAACGCTCTAAAATGGCTCAAATCTCCTGAATAACGCTCTAAAATGGCTCAAATCTCCAGAATAACGCTCTAAAATGGCTCAAATTTCCAGAATAACGCTCTAAAATGGCTCAAATCTCCAGAATAACGCTCTAAAATGGCTCAAATCTCCAGAATATCACTGGAATTAATGCCGCTAGCGGCTAGATGGAAACAATGTCTCTAGATCGAAGTAAATACCTCTAGATGGCAGAGCTGATACACGATATAGAGACTAATATTAGTCTCTTTACCATGAGCTGATAGTAAGAAGGAAGAATAATAAAGCGAGTTGGGAGAGGGGAAAAAATTAATATAGAAAATGGAGAGGAGATAGAGAGATAGAGAGGGAGAGTATAATTATGGAGAGGAGATAGAGAGGGAGAGTATAATTATGGAGAGGAGATAGAGAGGGAGAGTATAATTATGCAAGCAAGGAATGAACAAAAAGGAGAGATTATACAGGGTGACGAACCTAACGCAACTCCTTACTTTTTATAATTACCCAGTAAAGTATCCTGTTAGGACAATTTGCATGTGTTAAGCGCCGTAATGTCACGGTCACTCTCACTCTCGCAGGCTAGGTAAAATACAGTCGAAATCTTTGATACAGCCTGTGTAATTACGGGGGAGAATATAAGAATAATATAGTTGTACTTATGCTGAAGGTACTATGTAACCTATGTATTTTTATGTATTTATAATAATTAATCTATCTCTGACTTAGTGTGTGTTCTATGTGCTGTACGGAACATTGCATTTAAGTTTTCAAAGGGAGTAAAACCATAACAGGCACATACCGATACGCCAATTTAATTATATAGTAAATCTTTCAAATTGTAGTTTAGTCGAGAGAAATCCAGGATATATATTCGTTCCGGAAGTATAAGCTGGTCTCCGTGTATCGACCAAATATGTTCAGTGGTGGCGGTGTCTATATGCACACCAGGGGGGGGGGCAATTAATTACACTGCCAAGTCTTCCGGGAGTCCTAGTTTGGCGGCTGGAATTACACTTGTGTGAGAATTCTGACATTGACCCATTCAGTACATCATATGCTGGCAACTGTTAGCCGATTTTATTCAGCTTAGGAGGGACCTCTAGGAATACTAAGGTTTCATACTATCTCAACCAACCCTTTTAACTACCATAGATCCTTCGTAAGCTGCAAAATATCGTCTAAATATAGCTATAATATAAAATGTCACACGCGGCGCTGGTACTCAAAGGATAACTATAATGCGAACTGTCCTTTAGTTGCCAATACCAGCACAATAGTCCAGAAATGTTGCCAAAATAGCCTAAAGTTGCTGGAAGGAAACCCTCGTGTGATTCCACCTTAACACAGTCAGGCACAATTCTCATGCAACATTACTTAGATTTTTGGCTTTACAGGTGTTTTAGTTCAACATTAACATTATATTAACATTATATTAACATTATATTAACATTATATTAACATTATATTTAGTGCAGTTATGGAAGCTCTATTGAGGTACACTAACACGAGTCATGTCTTTAAATTTACACTCCATATAACTGCCTTGATGGTGTAATGGTTAGAGTGTTTAAAATCCGTGTGTGGTAACCCAGGTTCGAATCCCGGTGGATCACATGCTTGCTTTCATTAATTTCTTAGGGAGGTGTTTGGTGTTGGAGTGAAATAGATACAAATAGATTATATATTTTCCGACTCCTTCACCTCGACAAGCTCATAATGTATATGAAGAAGGGGTGAGCGACGCCCTTCCTTGACACAGGAGTTTATTATGAAGAAGGGGTGAGCGACGCCCTTCCTTGACACAGGAGTTTATTATTTATATAGTCAGGATATCCCGTTCACTTTTTTTACTATTATTTTATTTTCATTTTCCCTAGTAATTATTCCGGGTCAGCCACTCTTGAGGTAATGGCCTGCGCTTCCTCCCCCAACTTCTGTCTCTAACAACTTTCCACCTTCAATGACACTTTTCATACTCGTTACACATGTAGGAAAGAAGAAGAACAACAACAACAACAACAGTCTTCGGCGCAGGCAAAACAAAGAAATAAATTCATAAATTTGAATAAACGTTATTTGAGACTCAGATCTCCTTAATTTGATTAATAGTTGGCGCATATAGGAGTATCTGGGTGGAATGATATTAAACTCAGAACGGGTAATTCTTTAATACTTTCTCATTCTTTTTTGTTCTAGGAAATCGAACTTCAATCTATGCATTTGAAATTATTCTTGATTGTTCACAGTATTCAACTAAAACGAAAAGACAGCTAGTATATGAGTCGAGAGTGCGAAGATAAACCGACGTATGAACACACTCGAACCACCTCCGATTATAACATTACCGCCATTATCTATACTACCTCGGCTTAAGGGGAGATGGGTCGTTTTGGGGGTCTAGTAATTCATGTATTAATTTATCTTTTAGTGTCCTCGCTAGACCTCCATCAAGCTTAGAAAAACACCCCCTAGACCCCCATTCAAGATCAATTTTTACATTTTTTGGTAGCCGGTTACTCTTAAAATTACAGGTTCGCTATCGCTCGCCAGGAACAAATCAACACCTAAATCGGACGAAAGATCTGGAAATTGACAACGAAATGGGCTTACATGTGTTAAAATCGTCAAAGTAATCGTCAAAGTAATCGTCAAAGTAATCGTCAAAGTAATCGGGCCGAACGTCATAAAATCTCAACACTAAAGGGGCACAGCATGAAGAAGAAGGGGGATCAGAAAAATGGCCCATGTCCCCTTAAGTCAATCAAAAATGGCCCATGTCCCCTTAAGTCAATCAAAAATGGCCCATGTCCCCTTAAGTCAATCAAAAATGGCCCATGTCCCCTTAAGTCAATAACAAATGGCCCATGTCCCCTTAAGTCAATCAAAAATGGCCCATGTCCCCTTAAGTCAATCAGAAATGGCCCATGTCCCCTTAAGTCAATCAAAAATGGCCCATGTCCCCTTAAGTCAATAACAAATGGCCCATGTCCCCTTAAGTCAATCAAAAATGGCCCATGTCCCCTTAAGTCAATCAGAAATGATAATAATGAGAAGTGAAATGCGAGCGGAGATGATAGTGAAGACTGCGGGTGTGGAAAATAGGCTATCATCCCATTGTTATCATTGGTTATTATTAGTTGGTAGTTGGGGCTGTGGTGGGTTGCAAGTAATGCGTGTTGCTGGTAGGAATGGGGTCTCTGTGTGGAGAGAGAGAGAGAGAGAGAGAGAGAGAGACGTAAATAGACGGCTAGACAGACATGCAGACAGGTGAATAAATAGATATACATATAAATAGATTCATATAAATATAACAAACGCCCGATAAGCAGCATTTATGTAGAATACAAGACTTAAAACCTTCAATACCAGGGACGTCCTTATTATCAGATTCTGGCAACTTTTAGATGATTATATTCAGCTTAGGAAGGCCCTCTAGCAATAGTAAGGTTCAAACTATCTCAACCAACCCTATTAACTACCAAAGATCCATCTTAAGGGGAGATTTCTACTTGAGGGATTTTTTTCGTGACCCCTTTCTCCCTCATGGTTAGCCCCATTGCTTTTGAGATTTTAAGACGTTCGCCCTAGTAGTTTGGACATTCTAAGACGTTTTGCCCCATTTCTGTCAATTTTAAAACCTTTCGTGCCATGAAGGTGTCGATTTTATCCTGGCGAGCGATAGCGAGCCTGTAATTTAAGAGCAATCGGCCTCCGGCCGGGACATTTTTCTACCGAAAAATGTACACATTTATCTTGAAAGGGGGTCTAGGGGGTGTAATTTTAAGATTGATGAAAACGTAGGGAACAAACTAAATACCTGCCCTTAATCTGCATAATAGCGTATACATATAGCTATAATACATCATAACACACGTCGCTGGTACTCAAAGGGTTAAGCAAGGGGAGGTTTTTAGTTTGGTCGCTAGATATCCATCAAGCTTAAGATTACACCCCCTTGAGCCCTTTTCAAGATAAATTTGTAAATTTTTCGGTAGAAAAATGTCCCGGCTTGAAAGCCGGTTCCTCTTAAATTACAGGCTCGCTATCGCTCGCCAGGATAAAATCGACACCTAAATGGCACGAAAGGTCTTAAATTTGACAGAAATGGGTCGAAAGTTCTAAAAATCGTCAAAATAATGGGGCGAACGTCTTAAAATTAGTAAATCAATGGGGCTAAACATGAGGGAGAAAGGGGTCAAGAAAAAAATCCCTGAAGTGGATATCTCCCCTTAAAGAGTCTCCCCACAAGCAGAAAGAGAAAGCTGTCAACCCGCGCTGGAGGCCTCAATGAACGTCTAGAGAACCTGGTATATATATATATATATATATATATATCAGCGACCTTCAATATAACGCTATAGCACCGTTGGAGAGGAATGGCTGTATCACTGTATTGTAGTGTTGTTGTGCGTTTGGTAGCGTTTTTGAGGGGAGGTTTTTAGTTTGTTCCCTAGATCTCCATCAAACTTAAAATTACACCCCCCTACACTCCCCTTTCAAGATAAATTTGTACATTTTTCGGCCGTTCCTTTTAAATTACAGGATCGCTATCGTTCGCCAGGACAAAATCGACACCTAAATGACACGAAAAGTCTTACTATTGACAAAGAAAAGGGGGCGAAAGGTCTTAAAATCGCCAAACTAATGGGGAAAACATCTTAAAATCTGAAAACTAAATGGGTTAAACACGAGGGAGAAGGGGGCCAGGAAAAACCAGCCCATCTCCCCTTAACACTATCAACAAGTTCAGACCTAGATGTAAACGTGTAAAGTATAATTATTGTTTCATAGTGTCATGTTATTTTCCTGAAGTGCAGTGAAGTGTTCATTCTTTTCTGTTGTGTTGTCCTTATTCTGGCTCTGTCTTGAGTCGGGGGGACTCAAGACAGAGCCCCCCCCCCCACACACAAAAAACACAAGTGAGGATTGGGCCTGAGTATATAGATAGATAGTTAATTGTTAATTCTTTATTTCATAGAAGGTGACATGGTAACACTTACATATATACAGTGTAGATAGATAGATAGATAGATAGATAGATAGATAGATAAATAGATAGATAGACAGATAGATAGATAGATAGAATAGCATTTCACAGTATTTAGAATGATTTTGATTGGACATATCTGGAGGCTGCTTGCAACCTTCACTACAAGCCAAGATTGCAGAACGGTAGCTATTTCGTTGGTTGCGTCACGTGTGTAATATTTCTCTAACCGCATTTGGTAATAAGTCGAGTCAGTTTGGTAACATTTATAATTAGTTTAAATCGCAACATAGAGGTAATTGCCAGGTGTTGCTAATATGCTATAAGATTACAGTTCAATCATGTGGTTGCATCAATTCTGTACTATTTTCTTAGCACATTTGGTGATAATTGAGATGTATAAACTTTGTTGGTATTTAGTTTTGTTTTAGTTTCTATAGCCTACTTTTTTCCAGCTGACGGTAATTTGAATCCTTTAGCATATTATGATTTCTTGATTCTTACCGGAAATATGCGATACTGCTGCTATGTCTGTGTGTCATATTATTGCCAAGTATTCATAATTACCAACCTATTATTGCCAAGTATTCATAATTAACTACCTATTTCGCTACAAAATCATGGTACTAGCGTAGTAATCAGGATGGAGAGATAGCAAGTTACCTTCGTCTGGGAAAAAAACCCAGACTATAGCGTAGAAGTAATTACTGACGCTTATTGTGTTATATAGAACTACTTTGTATCATAATGTCAGTGGTTGCAATATTTTGGTGAAACAAAATATTTGAATAGCATTAATGATTTTGTAGGAGATGCGCTGTTTTTATATATTAACTATCCCTTTGATGGCACCGACAATCATTAAGGCAATTTTGGAGGGGCAACTTCTGATAATTAAGTGTTATTGCAATTCTGCCACCTTGAGTAATTTTCTGCTGAATAGTTGCCGACACCATTACATTAGCCAACTAAAGTGTTGATAAAACAAACGTTGCGATAGAAAAAAGAACATCACAAATAGTATGCAATCAAAAGCGTTGTCGATACCAATGCAATCCAGTCCAGAAATGATGTCAGAAAAGATGCCATGCGAAAATTGGGGACAATTGTGTTTTGTGTGATCGGTTGTATCCCTGTTCCAAGTAGGTAGGCCAGAAATCGTGAACCCTAACCTCTGTAACTCAAAAGGGGCTAGAGCAAATGGGCTGTATAATTTTCCACACCTACTCCCTGGCTGACCCTTCCCTAATGGTAGAAATAGTTGCTGGATTACTGTAGTCGTTTGTGAGTTATGGAGGTTAGTGGGCAACAGTTTTGACCTACTTATTTAGTACAGGGTATAGCCGATTCAGTACCAGCGACGTATTTTGGTACAGGGTATAGCCGATTCAGTACCAACGACGTATTTTGTATTGAATTTAAGGGGAGGTATTTAGTTTGTTCCCTAGACCTCCATCAACCTTAAAATTACACCCCCTTGAGTCCCTTTCAGGATAAATTTGTACATTTTTCGGTAGAAAAATTTCCCGTTCTTAAATTACAGGTTCGCTATCGCTCGCCAGGATAAAATCGACACCTAAATGGCACGAAAGGTCTTAATATGGGGTGAAAGTTCTTAAAATCGCTAAACTAATGGGGCAAACTTTTTATAATATCAAAAGCAATGGGGCTAAACATGATGGAGAAAGGGGTCAAGAAAAAAATCCCCCAAGTGGATATCTCCCCTTAAGCTACATTGAGATGATTTTATGAAGCATAGGAAGGATATATGGTAGCTAAAAGGATCAATTGAAATGTGTAGCGTTTTTCTAGTAGTAGATGTCCTTCCTAACCTGTTTAAAAGCGTTTAGTAGTTGCCAGAGTATAATGAAATGGATGTCCCCGAGAGGAAAGCAAGGGTTGTCTCCTTGTGAACGCCTGTGTGGCCTACAAACTGATGCTGCTCTCTCTCTCTCTCTCTCTCTCTCTCTCTCTCTCTCTCTCTCTCTCTCTCTCTCTCTCTCTCTCTCTCTCTCTCTCTCTCTCTCTCGTCCTTTTGCTGAAAGTGTTACTTATAGTGATGACGATACCCCTCGATAATGCTGAAGGCACCGTATAATAAACTAACCGTTGTGTATCAGGAGGTTAACTTAATATATTGGTGACGTAACCCCTTCACCGTGATGTTGAAAGGACCTTATATCCCCTCCCCCCACCCCCCCTTGGTGGTGTCCCCCCCAAGTCCGGCCCCGGGTACACCTCCTGTTCACCTCGCGCCAGGCCAGGCTCTCTCTCTTTCTGGGACTCTAACTGGTTTGCTGGTATTTTTAGTTGTATCGTCATTAATTCCCTTTACTTGTGTCGATGCAAGTATTTTGATTGGTCGTTTGGTAATCTTGTGTGTGTGCGTCATATATATATATATATATATATATATATATATATATATATATATATATATATATATATATATATATATATACTCTTCTCTACTTATTTACCCTATTCCTGCTTCATTTGACTAGTAAACATGTCGCTATTCTATTTTCCACTTCTCCCTCTCATTCCTTTCTTGTTCCCTCGCCTCTCTTCTATTCCCCTCCTCTCCTCTCCTCTCCTCTCCTCTCCTCTCCTCTCCTCTCCTCTCCTCTCCTCTCCTCTCCTCTCCTCTTCCCTCTCCTCTTCCCTCCCTCTCCTCTCGTCTCCTCTTCTCTCCATTCGTCTCCTCTTCTCTCCATTCGTCTCCTCTTCTCTCCATTCGTCTCCTCTTCTCTCCATTCGTCTCCTCTTCTCTCCTCTCCTCTCCTCCCCACCAAGGATGCAAGGAACGTGAGAAGGAAGCATGGAGGCAAGGTGAGAGAGAGAGAGACGCGGGGGGCATAGTTCAAGGGAGAGAGAGAGAGAGAGCGTGAGAGTGAGAGTGAGAATGAGAGAGAGAGTGTGTGTGAGAGTGAGTTGCATGTGTGTATGCATGTGTAAGTATAAGATTATATAAATAAAGATAAATTGGGTTCGCAAATATAATAAATTGATGCAAAGCACAAGGGTATATTATACAGAGTATGAGAGAGAGAGAGAGAGAGAGAGAGAGAGAGAGAGAGAGAGAGAGAAGACAATGGGTGGTAGTAGCGGAAGGAAGGGAGATGATTGGTGGGAGGAGAAATAAAAACGGTACATTATTAAAGAAACGGTGTGTTGGATTAAGGATTTATGCATATGTTATTAAGAAGTACGTGAGTTAATATATCTTACTTATAATATACAGTATATAAATGTGTTTGTTTATGAATTAATACGGTTATAACGGTATTGTATAATTTATATAATCGGTAATGGATGTTTTACTCTTATGTGTGTATAGTGTATGTTATTATAATAATTATCCAGATAGGTACGTACACACACATGCACGCACACACACACACACACACACACACACACACACACACACACACACACACACACACACACAATAAACACACACCAGGTATGAATGGACCGTTTGCAGTACACATCCTCCACTCTCATCTCGGGTATATCCCTTTGTCTATCCTAAGGTTCCCATCCCTACCTGTGTTGTCCTTAACCCCTTCACCCCCCACTGCTTTTTATCCTCAACCTCCTGCCTACCTATCCTCTCTCTCCTTCACACCTCACTCTCCTGACTACCTATCCTCTCTCTCCTTCACACCTCACTCTCCTGACTACCTATCCTCTCTCTCCTTCACACCTCACTCTCCTGCCTACCTATCCTCTCTCTCCTTCACACCTCACTCTCCTGCCTACCTATCCTCTCTCTCCTTCACACCTCACTCTCCGGACTACCTATCCTCTCTCTCCTTCACACCTCACTCTCCTGACTACCTATCCTCTCTCTCCTTCACACCTCACTCTCCGGACTACCTATCCTCTCTCTCCTTCACACCTCACTCTCCTGCCTACCTATCCTCTCTCTCCTTCACACCTCACTCTCCTGACTACCTATCCTCTCTCTCCTTCACATAATATCCACTCTCTGCTAGTTATCATTCTACCCAATCCCTTGTCCTACGAGCATCTTCATATCCTCCCCCTTGTACAAAGACAATAGTTTATCCGCATATCTCGTCCCAATTACTATCCTATTATGCATTGCCAACCTCCTACCAAGCTAGTCTGGAGAGAGAGGTAGAATATCTGGGTTTGGTCCGCTGAAAGACCTCAAAATATGTGCTTGTACTCGTTCTGGTTGTACCCAGCTTCTTCTCTCCCCCTAACCCCCCCCCCCCCCCCTTACCCCAAACTCCAACCAGCCCTCCTCTCCTACCCCCTCTATTGTCCCACACCCCCACCTTCACATTTATATTCCCCCATTGACACTCCACTCCACTCCTCCACTTCAACCCTCACCCTCACCTTACCCCCACCCTCCAACCCTCACCCCCATCCCCACCCTTACCTCACCCCCACCTCCACAATCATATCCCCCCCCCCCCCTCAATCGGTCTAGAAGTGTAATAGACGCAACATTTCACGATACCACCTCCTTAACCTTCTATCTCTCTCTGTCTTTCTTTATCACACCCTCCCTCTATCACACACACACACGCACACACACACACACACACATACACTTAGAACCGCCGCTATGTAGGTCAAACGGTGTCATTTGGAGTGCCGGGGGTCGAGCTTGAAGGCACTTTGGAGAGAGAGAGAGAGAGAGAACATGTGAGTTGTGTGAGAGTGATTTGTGTGTGTGTGTATGTATTAAATATATATAGAGAGAGAAAGAAACAGGGAGATAACATATTTCTAACACAATATTACACCAATATAATTAGAAGGTAAAAGAGCATAGTTTCTTAAAGTAACTGTTTGAAACCAACATTATATCCAATACAATATCGTCTGTATGTATAATTATACGAATAACGTAATTTAAAATAAATAAGTGAAAGTGAATTACAAATAAAAGAATGGTTTAAGCGAAAGCTTAAGGAAGAAGGGTGTTTGCATATTTCCACACCCCATCAAGTATTGGTACACATGGGATATTGGCACACATGGGATATTGACTCTGTTGGGGGATTTATTGGTGGTGTTATGGTGGTTGTGGTGGTGATGGTGTTTTGGTGGAGATGTTGGCTTAGGCTGTGTATTGTGGTGGTGATGGGGTATTGGATGAATATGGTGGTGGTGGTGATGGTGGAAGGGGTATGGTTAGGGGAAGTGTTAGGAAGGGAAGAATAGTGTTTGAATACTTCCTTACCCCATCTAGTATTGGCACACACAGGTACCCCCCATATGTTGACTGGGGGGGGGGGGGAATTATGGTTTGGAGGTGGAGTGAGGCAAATTTTGGTGGTAGTGGTGGAGTTGTGTGGTGATTGGGGGTAGTGATGATGATGGTGGTGGTGGTGGAGTTGTTTGGTAATGGTGGTGGTGGTGGTTTGGGTGATGGTGGCACATTTTAGTGTATAACGTAAATCTT
This sequence comes from Paralithodes platypus, assembly GCA_032716605.1. Taxonomy (NCBI): domain Eukaryota; kingdom Metazoa; phylum Arthropoda; class Malacostraca; order Decapoda; family Lithodidae; genus Paralithodes; species Paralithodes platypus. The sequence goes on along the minus strand of CM064491.1, from coordinate 6,649,714 downwards.
TATACAGTAATTGAGGCTAGTAGTAATGAAACTGGCTGAAAGGGTGTTAATGGTGATGATGGTGATGTAAAGGGTGGTATTGGTGATGATGAAGGAGTGATGACGGTGATGTAAAGGGTGTTAATGGTGATGATGAAGGGGTGATGATGGTGATGTAAAGGGTGTTAATGGTGATGATGAAGGGGTGATGACGGTGATGTAAAGGGTGTTAATGGTGATGATGAAGGGGTGATGACAGTGGTGTAAAGGGTGTTAATGGTGATGATGAAGGGGTGATGACAGTGGTGTAAAGGGTGTTAATGGTGATGATGAAGGGGTGATGACGGTGATGTAAAGGGTGTTAATGGTGATGATGAAGGGGTGATGACAGTGGTGTAAAGGGTGTTAATGGTGATGATGAAGGGGTGATGATGGTGATGTAAAGGGTGTTAATGTTAATGGTGATGATGAAGGGGTGATGACGGTGATGTAAAGGGTGTTAATGGTGATGATGAAGGGGTGATGACAGTGGTGTAAAGGGTGTTAATGGTGATGATGAAGGGGTGATGACAGTGGTGTAAAGGGTGTTAATGGTGATGATGAAGGGGTGATGATGGTGATGTAAAGGGTGTTAATGGTGATGATGAAGGGGTGATGACGGTGGTGTAAAGGGTGTTAATGGTGATGATGACGGTGGTGTAAAGGGTGTTAATGGTGATAATGAAGGGGTGATGATGGTGATGTAAAGGGTGTTAATGGTGATGATGGTTGTGTAAAGGGTGTTAATGGTGTTGAAGGCGTTAATGGTGATGGAGGTGGTGAGAGAGGAGGAAAGCCCCAAGTCATCCTCTTCAATGGTAAGTGGGGGACGGGGTGTAGGGGTAGGTGGGTGGGAGGACGGGTAGGTGGGTGGTTGTAGGGGACTTACCCACTCCCCATTTACACCCACTAACACACACCATACCCACGTTCAAAGGTTCCCACACTCTTACCCACCTACACACTTACACCACTCTTCCCCATGTAGCAGTCCACAACCTCTACCCTGGCATCCCCTTGTATAACTATCCGCCCACTTATTTCCCCCACCTGCATTCTAACCATCTACCTTTCCTTCCACAAATCTCAGTTACTCATATTGCATCCGTACGCCTATTGCATCAGTGTACATTAACGCATAACTCGACATCCAGTTTAACCAGTTTCGTCTCAACTGTACACCAATTAAACACGCCACCTTATTCAGCTATCTGCTCATACACCCAGTGACACCATATACCTATTACCAAACGCCTTCTAGCACGTACCCACCTCAACATATTTTCAACCATTAACACACTCAGATATTTGTCCATTCTACCAGCTGGACATCACAACTACGTTAACTATCCAATTCACCCACCTACGTCACCAGCTATACCATCTGTTGCCTCCAATAATCCAGTGTTAAGCCGGTATCACACGAGAGCTTTTATAGTCAACATTCGATGATCAAATTTTGTCTGGCAACATTTCTGGACTATTTTGCACTGGTATCGGAAACTAGACTGGTGATAGATGAATTTAGGTAACTGAAATATTGTAAATGTTGACCTCATAAGCTGCCAGACCAGTGTTGAAGATAAATGTTGAGGGAAAAAGTGCTTGTGTGATACCGGCTTTACAGTCTTGTGTGTTTACTGACTTAGCAATTACCCGTATCGGCAGCCAACCAACCTCACACTGGCACTCATCACGCTTTGCAGTATCCATTTAACTTTCAGTTTCTTTGTTGTTCTTTGGGCGGGGCAAAACAATGAAGGACAGGAGAGGTTTGGCAAGACAGGGAGTGGATTTGGCAGGACAGGGAGTGGATTTGGCAGGACAGGGAGTGGATTTGGCAGGACAGGAGAAGATTTGGCAGGGCAGGGAGTCACCTCTTGGGCCACTGTTTACTTATCCTCGTTTTCTATGTGCTCAAGTCTCGTCTAAAGGGTAAACCATTATAAATCCCCCAACCCACCCCCTAACCAAACTATAAATCTTAATCTTAATTCCAAAGCACACAAGACTTTTCTTCTTGTTCAGCCCTGTATTTACCGTTCAGTTCTGAGATGAGAGTTCTAATATTACAATTGGTTCATTATACTACGTAAATTATCGATACGTTACGGCATTGTCCGATGTAACGAGACTAATGACATGTAATTCCCACCTTGTGTAACGGCATTAGTTCGGGTGTCGTCTTTCTTAGTGCGTTACCCTCGTATTATAGCTAACGGAAAATATATGTGTATGTGAATGGAAAGAATGCACATATATATCATTCGACTTTTCTGTGAATTGTGGTTAATGGATAATACAATTAATCATCAAATATGTTTACCGTAAATAAAAAAAAAACAGTGAATCTTTCTCGATATATACAGTATATATATACTGTATATTGTATACTATATAAGGGATGATAAATGAGTCAGTTATACTGTTTTTATATTCCTATCGGTATATTTATCTATTTATAGTACTTAGACATTGCATCTACAGTAGTTAGCATTACGTATGTATCCTGTGATGAAATGTGAAAGCGTCTCATTAAATTAATGAAGTCAAAGTGATCATACCAAATACACACTGTCACCATCTACGCATCTAGACTCTCATAATTATGCTCTGCCTTAGGACATGGAGAGGTAATTTAATGTTGGAGATGAAACAAAAAGATAGGTGAATACACAGATAGATATATGGATTGCATTGATAGATCACATTCGAACACGTCATGTGCATTAAGGGGGAGGTAGTAGCTCTTTCTGGACCCCCTTCTCCCTCATGTTGAGCATAATAGTTTTGAGATTTTAAGAGGTTTGTTCCGTTAGTTTAGAAGTCTATTGCGTAGTTGACGTTGTCATATTATAGGTACGAAAGCTAATTTAATCTACTTTATATCTACTTTATATCTACTGCCTACTGACCCTTCTTCTGACTGCCACCAGAAGGCTCTATTCAGCTTATGATGGCCCTCTCCTCAGGCATAAACAACTGTTATCAATTGCGCAAGGATGAGCTGTAGTGAGAGGTAGTGGTGACAGGTGATGTATGTGTGATGTTGGTGGTGGGGTCAGAGGTGATAGTGGTGAGCAATGTGGTGAAAGTGTAGTGTAATAATTCACGCTCATACATAACCTCAACTTGACCTGGATACAGCTACTAGGATATTACAATCACAGATACGAGCATTATTCGGGGAGGAGCATTTTATTGACAACGTTTCGCTCAAGACCACCAATAATATACCTATTACTATTGGTCTTGGTTTCGCCAATACCTTAGCTTCCTCAGGCGTTCCTCCTCATATGTTGTTCATATTGTGTCAACTCATCCTTTTGTACAGAAATATTATGTCAACTCATCCTTTTGTACAGAAATATTATGTCAACTCATCCTTTTGTACAGAAATATTATGTCAACTCATCCTTTTGTACAGAAATATTATGTTAATTATTTTAACTAGATCCGGTTTTGGCGAACAATCCTTAGCTTGATTAGGTCATAGCTAAGGTATTACAATCCTGACTTTAGCTTGCCCCAGATAAAGTTAAGGTAAGCTTGACTCGGATAGAGGTAGTGGCATGACGGGCGCACCTTGGGTATTACCTGTAATCAGTGATGAGGTAACCACTTCATTACCGGTAGTCAGGGAATTGATAGGAGGGAATGACGGGGTTTATTAGTTTAGTGTCTTTTTATTATAGTTTTGATTGGATGGCATGTGGTTGTTTATTAATCTGATAGTGCTTCTGAATAGTATTACTTTAATTATGGTATATTATTTTGTTATTATACATTTGAATGTATGTATAATTATGTCACATGGATAAGCAATATTAAATTTTATTTTGTGGTGTTTAATATGTTTAAAACATATACACACACAGACATACATACACACACACACACACACATACACACACAGGCACTGATACACAAGATAAGACACACGCACACACCCTGACATAGACATTCACGCACACAGAAGCAGACACGTTGACAAAGACATTCATGGTTAATGCACACACACGCACATGCATACACTACACGCTCTCTCTCTTTCTATCTAGCTTGATATATCTATCTATTTATATATTTATCTATCTCTCTCTCTCTTTCAGTCATGCATTCTAATCATGCTCTCTCAATCACACACACACACACACACACACACACACACACACACACACACACACACACACACACACACACACACACACACAGCTAACCTCTTGGCTAACATGACACCATAAATAAACTTGAACCTACCACACACACACACACACACACACACACACACACACACACACAGCTAACCTCTTGGCTAACATGACACCATCAATAAACTTGAACCTAATCATTTGCATACACATTCACACTATCATGCTCGGAATTTCAGGTATTTGGGCTCTCTAATATGTTTCTGGTGCTCGTATTTTTGTATTGGGTTTGTCATTGTTTACGATGTCTTACGTTAATGCCATGCGAGCCTATCAATTTTATAAATGTATATGACCTAGATGTGAGTGAATTTGTATTTTGTTTTTGTGTGTTCATTGTTTTCTGTTGTGTTGTCCCTATTCTGGCTTTGTTCTTATCATTAATCCTCCATTACAAACCTCAATGCACTAGAATAAACTAATGAAAACATAAGATCCTCCCGGGATTCGAACTCGGGACACCACACCCAGACATGATATGACATCTAAACCATTACCCCACCGACACAGTTAAAGGTTAAGTACACGATCACGATTAATATCCATTTTCGAATTCTGGATATTAACCTAATCATGTACTTAGACCCAGAACTGCATTATGGAAAGCGTAATGTTTTAGTGAGAGGGAAGTATAAATAATGTTTTAGTGAGAGGGAAGTATAAATAATGTTTTAGTGAGAGGGAAGTATAAATAATGTACAGTAAATTACCGGAATAGAAGAGCTCCTTTGTCTGCCATGTCTACTGGTGCTTAATCACGTACCACCGCCACCGCCACCGCCACGGGAAAATGCGTTACTCACTTTCCCTGACACCGAGAAAGTTGCGGTGTACTTTTACTACCTCCTCCAAATGGCCCATTGAGGAGGAAGCTTACAAAGGTTCATTTACCTACTGTCGCTGATTACTGGTATGGGGAGGGAAGGGGAGAGAGGGGAGGAAAGGAGGAAGGGAGGAAGGTAGGAAGGTAGAGAGACAGAGGAGAGGAAGGGAGGGAAGGGGAGAGATGGGAGGAAGGTAGGAAGGTAGAGAGACAGAGGAGAGGAAGGGAGGGAAGGGGAGAGAGGGGAGGAAGGGAGGAAGGTAGGAAGGTAGAGAGACAGAGGAGAGGAAGGGAGGGAATGGGAGAGATGGAGAGAGAAAGAGGAGGGGAGAGAGGGGAGGGGAGGGGAGAGAGGGAAGGTAAAGAGAAAGAGGAGGAAGGAGAGGGGATGGGGAATGGGAGAAATGGAAAGAGGAGGGCGGAGAGGGGAGGGGGGATGGGAGAGTAACAGTCAGTGTTCATGATTATTTACGGAGCTGTTTTAACTAATCTAACTAATGTATGCAAACAAAAGGAGAGAGAGAGAGCGAGAGAGAGCGAGCGAGAGAAGAAGAATGTAAAGGGAGATTACACCGGCAGAGTAATTGAGATAATGCTTGAAAGGGAAAGTATTGGTAGCGATTGTGTGGAGGTGACGGTAAGTTAAAAATTAGAAGTATTTTGTTTTTCTGTACATAAGAAAACTTCAACATTAATTAAAAACAGCTAGCAAATATAATTGAAGGTTGAAAAGTAAAATTGGGAGTTGGCCTGTGATTATAAAAAAAAAGTTAAAACAGAAATGAAAAACAAATCAAATGAAACTGAAATTATCGAAGACATGCGAGGGAGAGAGAGAGGAAAATTGGAGGTCGATTTCGCTGAGCTTTAATCGCCTCAAGGCAATCCAGTGTTGGGAGATTAGTAGTTGAAGATAGGGCTGAGAGAGAGAGAGAGAGAGAGAGAGAGAGAGAGAGAGAGATATATATATATATATGTTTGTTTGTGCGTGTGAGTGTGTGTTCCTGTATTAATTTAATTATTGGGCTCTGGCAAACATTAAAAAAAAAAAAAAAAAAAAAAAAAAAAAAAAAATAATAATAATAATAATAATAATAGTGCATTTGCGTACCTCGTTGTGTGTAAGGCATATGTGAAGGTATATGTGGGTTTACTTACAGCATGTGCTCTATTGTGTGCATGAATGTACGTGTATGTGTGTATAATGCACCATAACCAAGATCCCTAGGGTACAAGAGTGAAGATGACAACACTGGCGATGAGGGAGGGTGTGTGTGTGTGTGTGTGTGTGTGTGTGTGTGTGTGTGTCTGTCTGTGTGCGTGCGTGTGTGAATAACTAAGGAGGAGGCATTGCATGTGTGTGCGTGCAGCAGGCGAAAGCAGACAGGGAAACAAGCAAAGGGCGTGGGGGGGGGGGGGGGCTAGAGAAAGGAGTGATGGAGGTGGGTTAGGGTGACTGGTGGAATGCTTGTAGTGAATTTTGTTAGTGGATGGATGTTGAAGGTGGTGCAAGTGGTTATAGTGTAGGATGGATGGTAATGGTGGTGGAAGTGGAGGTGGTGATGGTGGTGGTGGCTTAGGCATCTTTGGAACTGGTGGTGGTGGTAGTCGTGGTTGAGATGGTGTGGTTGTAGTAGTGGTGGGGGGGGGGGGGATGTGATGGTGAAAATGGTGGTGGTGGAGATGGTAGTCGTGGTGGTGATGGTGGTAGTGGTATTGATAAAGGTGGTGTTGTTGTAGGCATCCTTGGAGCTAGTGGTGACGGTGTGTGTTACGTTACGACCCTGGCTCAAACACACACACACACACACACACACACACACCCACCCACCCACCCACACACACACACACCCACCCACACACACACACCCACCCACACCCACCCACCCACCCATTCACTCACCCACCCACCCACCCACCCACCCACACACACACACACACACACACACACACACACACACACACACACACACACACACACGTACGTACGTGACGATGGCCGGAACAAAATCGACTGGCAGTAAAATTGTGAAAAATGTGTATAAAGTCAATATTGTGATACGAAAAAAAAAACTCTGCATGGTTGAATAAAAGGAATGTAAGAAACTATTGAAGGTAAAATATATATTATAAAGCTTTAAAGTTCCGGGTAAAGAGAAGGAAAACCTCGGGAAGAATGATTGACATGGGAAAATTAATACATATAACAAATAATTGGCAAGAAAAAACAAGGAAGATTTTTTTTCCCTTATCACATTTGAGAACCTACCTGTATTCTCTCTCTCTCTCTCTCTCTCTCTCTCTCTCTCTCTCTCTCTCTCTCTCTCTCTCTCTCTCTCTCTCTCTCTCTCTCACACACCTTTTTTTAATATTTCCCTTTCCACTTTCACTACCTCAGAATCACAGCTGCACACGCCCTGCCTATAAATCCATCCATCCATCCATCCATGTATCCGTCAATCAATCCAGCGACGTCTCCACCCATCCATCCACCTATCTATTCATCCACCGCTCTGTGTATCACTTGTTTTACCCACCCTAGCTCCAAGTCTCTCGTATCCTTTATTATGACTGTCCTCCCCTCCCCTCTTCCACCCCTCCCCCCCCCTCCCCCCCACCACCATCACCAATAAGCCACACCTCAGGCCCCCCCCCCACACCCCCCAGTTAATCTTGTGAGGTGAAAGTATTTTTTCTTATACAATATTTTTTGTTTACAATGGCCATACCACTGGGTCTTGGGGCGCTGAGGTGGGTGTGTGCGTGCGTGTTGTATGTGTGTGTCAGAGGTTGGGGGGGGGGGGGGGGGACTGACGGTAATGACCACCGATTTGTTAAGGCCCATTTATTATAGCTTATCTGCATACCAGTGCATGCTGGCAGAACGTATTAAAAGCAAAATGAGCTTAGTATGCAAAGGAGAAGATTATATATATAAGGTTGTAGAGAAGAAGAACACTGTAGAGGAAACCAAACAGCTGTGAAGGTGTGCAAGGTGAGGCAAGGGTTCAGAAGTGACTACTATATCATCCAGGGACTAAACCATCCCCTGTCAACACCACATACATATTAATCCACCCCCCACACCCTCAGGGGGGAAGGTGTGGGGTGACAACATGACAGGGGGGTGAGGAAATGGGGCGGGGGGAAGGGGTCGAATCATGACTGGAGGGAAGAGAAGGAGGGCGAATCATGACAGGAGAGAGGAGAAGGAGGGCGAATCATGACAGGAGAGAGGAGAAGGAGGGCGAATCATGACAAAGGGGAAGAAAATGGGAGCAATTCATGACAGGAGGGAGAGGAAAATGGGAGCAATTCATAACAGGAGGGAGAGGAAAATGGGAGCAATTCATGACGGGGGGGGGGGGGGGGGGCAGGGGGGTGAGGGAATGAGGATGAGGGGCGACATGATGACAGGCCCCCCGCGGAAAAGTTGAGTAAACAAGCCTTATATTCCTCCCCCCCCCCCCCCCCTCGCCCAGGTCACCTCCCACGGCCCACATACAGCAAATATGATGACCTGTTTGTGGAGCACTAGTGGTGGCCGCAAGCTACTATATAGGTCTGGCCGGGAATATGACTCGATGTTGGCTTGTTATTGGTGTTGTTGGTGGTTCTTGGTGTTGGCTTGTTATTATTGATGTTGGTGTTGCTTGGTGTTGGCTTTTTATTCTTGTTGGTGGTGATGGTGGTATTAATGTGTTTCTGGTGTGCTGTTGTAGTTGTGTTACTTTAGGTGTTGTGCTGTTTGTGTTAGTGTTGGTGGTATTCTGGGTTTCGTTATGTGTGTGTGTGTGTGTTTGTTTTTATTTGAAAGCCTCAAAAATCCCCTCAAATCCCCCTTCCTCTCACTCTCTCCCACACACATACGCCCTCCCCTCCCTTTCCTCGCACTCGAACATCCCCCCAAATCCCCCTTCATCTCTCACTCTCACTTTTGATATCTTCCCAATTTCCTGCCAACCTTACTCTCCCTTCCTGTCTACGGATATTCTTCCACTTTTACTGTTATAGATTGCTGGTGTTAGTTATGCACGGGGAATGGTTTATACAGAAAGAGTAATGGCAATACGTAAGAAAGTCCCAAGTCAGACCCTCCATAATAATAATAATAGAAGTAATGGTCTCCTGAGATCTGTCATTTTCCCAACCACTGACCAGTAAGCTTCAAGGTATCACACGAAATGTAGGGGTGGAGCTGTCTTTTATAGGTAGCCCTGAGTCACCTTTGTTTTTTTATGAAATGTAGGGGTGGAGCTGTCTTTTATAGGTAGCGCTGAGTCACCTTTGTTTTTTACGAAATGCAGGGGTGGAACTGTCTTTTATAGGTAGCATTGTGTCACCTTTGTTCTTGATAGGTAACATTTTGTATGCAAGGTGCTGTGTTTATATTATCCTCCATAGCCTAGTTTTATCAACGTAACCATCACACTGACTTACCATCGTTATTAGCACAGTATTCCTTATATTACCATCCTTTTGAACTCCATATTCACCAAAAATACATAAGGACAAGCTATGGCAGTAAATGCATGTGTATTGGGCAATTCTGTATAGTTATGACAACATTGAATTATCATCAATTTACCAACATGAATCAGCTTTTTATGAAAGTGGTAGCGACATTAATGCATTGATGATGTAAAATTATTAATGTTATTGTAAAATAGTTGTTCTAAGATTGTCAGCGTGAAACGTAAACAACCAAATATTTTAACATGATATAAAATCATGATATAAAAGCGAGAACTAGAAGTCATTCACTCCCGTCCCCGCCTTGCAACATCCTAATTTGACCTTTACATTTTATCTAAATAAGGTAGAGTATTCTTTTGGCTTCCGCTGATCCCTTCTATCTCCTTGCATCATTGTAATATGACTCTTACGTGTCTGTGCAATATGGCTGAAAATGCTACTTGTCTCCCATATTCCTCTGTTCACCTCAAAGGATGCGAATATGACCTCTAATAACCTGTGTATTAAGGTTGACGACTTTCTAAATGCTTGTTTTAAATCATCACCCTACCCTTTTTTTACCCCAAGACAGTTTTTCGTAAGCTGCTCCTAACTTGATTGTAACTAGTGTAAAAGAAAGACAAATTAATTTAGACTCGGATTGAAAAGGTTAATTATACTGCAATGATATACTACTGCACTTCACACTATTTCACTCTTTATTACGCTTACCAATAAAGATCATTTTCCTTATTGCACACCGTATAAACACATTTGTACATATTACTTTGCACCTTAAGCCTCCCTGACATAGAGGTGAATGTTGCTATTACTTCCGACGATCTTACGCCTTTGATGACTGACTTAGTGCGGTTTCTAAAACACGGGAATTCAGCCCGAATGCTTATACAACTTAAAGGTGAGTTTGGGTTAATCTCCGAGGGTTATAAAGCAGGGTGATTCAGCTCTAATGTATCTTCAACTTAAGGGTGAGATTGGGCTACTTTCCGACATGATGTTCCGCCCTTAGTTCCTCCCAGAGCTCTCACCGTGACGGCTCTTGCAAGGAATGCGCAGGATTTTATTTTTCGCCGAAATGTTGTTGACTTACTGTACAGTTGCCGCGGGTGCTCCTCGGACACCACCCTATGATTATAAATTAGAAACTAGGCAATAATTAAACTATAAACTATAAATGCGCCACCTCTGGTTTGCACCTTGTTCCCTGCTCACACCCTACACCTTTTTTGGGTATGTAGGCTCTCGTGTGGCAGCCAAAGAAATGCTGTTGACTACTTAGCATAAGTTAGCTTAACCCTTCCTGTACCAGCGACGTATGCTATGTTTTATTCAAGCTATATCTAGACGATTTTGTGCTGTTTAAGGGAAGATTTCCACTTGAGGGATTTTTTTCTTGACTCCTTTCTCCCTCATGTTTAGCCCCATTGCTTTTGATATTATAAAACGTTTGCCCCATTAGTTTAGCGATTTTAAGAACTTTCACCCCATATTAAGACCTTTCGTGCAATTCAGGTGTCGATTTTATCCTGGCGAGCGATAGCGAGCCTGTAATTTAAGAGGAACCGGCTTTCAGCCGGGACATTTTTCTACCCAAAAATGTACAAATTTATCTTGAAAGGGGGTCTAGGGAGTGTAATTTTAAGATTGATGGATTTCTAGGGAACGAAATAAAAACCTCCCCTTAAGAAGTATCTGTGTTAGTTAATAGGGTTGATTGAGATAGTTAGAAGCCATATTATTGTTAAAGATCCTTCCTAAGCTAAATAAAATCGATTAGTGGTCGCCAGAATATATTACAAAGGATGTCGATGGTACAGTATGGGTTAAGGAATTGTGTATAATCAACCTCTTTGGCTGCCGGCTCGAAGTAAGCCGAGTATTATTTTAATATTAATTTTAAAAACAAACTCTCTCTCTACCTCTCTCTCATCCCTGTCACTATTCCTTCAAAGTTGGCAAATAAATCACTGCACGTAAACAAAGCCACCTCCCTTGTTCGAGACTGTACGGGGTCATTCACGTACATGACAGGAGGAGCCGTGCATGGTGTGGATGCTAGTATACCACACAAGCACGTACGACCAGACGATTACATATGTAAGTACGTGCAGTGTGTTACGTCCAGTTCATGTGTGCACGAACTCTAGGTATAACTGGTGCTGTTATAAGACGTAGTTATACGCCAGTTACTGCGAACTTACACACATATAATAGCACAGAGAGAGAGAGAGAGAGTGTGTATATGTGTGTGTGTGTGTGTGTGTGTGTGTGTGTGTGAGAGAGAGAGTGTGAGAGTGAGAAGTGCAACCCACTCAAACGCACTCGCTTGCTCTCTCTCTCTCTCTCTCTCTCTCTCTCTCTCTCTCTCTCTCTCTCTCTCTCTCTCTCACAATGACAAACCCGCCATAAGGGTAGTGTAGCGTGTAATACAGTAGGCATAATAAAACTAGAGTTTATGGTATTTGGTGAAGGAAGGTCAGGTGTAGTGGTGATAGTGGTGATGGTGATTGTCTATTTGGTGATAGTGAGTGTGTTAGAGTGTTAGTGAGTGTGTTAGAGTGTTAGTGAGTGTGTTAGTGGAGTTAGTGTGTTAGTGAGTGTGTTAGAGTGTTAGTGAGTGTGTTAGTGGAGTTAGTGTGTTGGTGAGTGTGTTAGAGTGTTAGTGAGTGTGTTAGTGGAGGTATTGAGTGTGTTATAGGTAGCGCCAACGAACTTGACAATAATCTTGATCCCTGACCTCTTTGTAACTCAAAAGGGCCTGGAGCAAACGGGATGTAAATATCCATACCTATTTCCTGATGGAATCTTCCCAAATAGTAGAAACGTCAGCCCAATTGTTTTAATTCATTCTGAGTTATAAAAATTTAAGGGGTCAAGATTATTATCAAGTTCGGTGGCGCTACCTATAGTGGTGGAGGTAGTGAGTATGTTAGTGAGTGTGTGTGTTTGTGAGTGTATGAGAGAGGTAGTGAGTGTTATAGGCGGAGATGAGTGTAGTAGTGAGTGTGTTACAGGAGGTAGTGAGTGTGTAAGAGGAGATAGTAAGTGTGGTAGTGAGTGTGTTAGTGAAGGTAGTGAGTGTGTTAGTGGAGGTAGTGAGTGTGTTTGTGTTGTGATGTGCAGGATACCTGTGGTGAGGTGAGGTTAATGGTCCCCCCCCCCCCCTCTCCTTTCCTTTTACTCCCAGCCAGTAGCCACCCATTAAGGGGGTAGTGATTGTGGTTTGGTCAATGTATATTTTTATTAATGTATTTTGACTTTCCTCGCTAGACCTCCATCAAGCTTTAAAATACACCCCTGGACCCCTTTTCAAGATTTGTACATTTTCCGGTTCCTTCATAAATTACAGGCTCGCTGTCGCTCGCCAGGACAAAATCGACACCTAATGGCACGAAAGGTCTTAATATTGACAACCAAAAAGGGGGCAAAAGGTCTCAAAATCGCCAAACTACTGGAAAAAACGTCTTAACATTTCAAAACGAATATGCTAAACATGCAGGAGGGGGGTGGTCCAGAAAAAGCAACTACCTCCCCCTTAAGTTAGTGTCTGCGGGGTGCATACTAACCACCCCACAAGTTGTACCCATCCTATATCTTATGTGATCGATTAACCAGTGACATTTCCCTAGGCCGGGTTTATATTCGTCGGTATTAACCCTCTTGAGGTCTGATTTTCGTGTGTGTGTGTGTGTGTGTGTGTGTATGTGTGTGTGTGTGTGTGTGTGTGTGTGTGTGTGTGTGTGTGTGTGTGTGTGTGTGTGTGTGTGGTGTATATAATGTGGTGTGTGAGTGGTATGTGTGTGCGGCCAATAACCATGTGTGGTATGGAGTGTGCTGCCAGCGGTGTGTGTGTGTGTGTGTGTGTGGTGTATATAATGTGGTGTGTGGTGTGATGTGTGTGGCCAATAACCATGTGTGGTAATATGGAGTGTGCTGCCAGCGGTGTATGTGTGTGAGTGATGTGTGTGGTGTATATAATGTGGTGTGTGGTGTGGTGTGTGTGGCCAATAACCATGTGTGGTAATATAGAGTGTGCTGCCAGCGGTGTGTGTGTGTGAGTGATGTGTGTGGTGTATATAATGTGGTGTGTGGTGTGATGTGTGTGGCCAATAACCATGTGTGGTAATATGGAGTGTGCTGCCAGCGGTATGTGTGTGAGTGATGTGTGTGGTGTATATAATGTGGTGTGTGGTGTGATGTGTGTGTGTGTGTGTGTGAGTGATGTGTGTGGTGTATATAATGTGGTGTGTGGTGTGGTGTGTGTGTGTGTGTGTGTGAGTGATGTGTGTGGTGTATATAATGTGGTGTGTGGTGTGGTATATGTGTGGCCAATAACCATGTGTGGTAATATGGAGTGTGCTGCCAGCGGTATGTGTGTGAGTGATGTGTGATTGATGTGTGGTGTATATAATGTGGTGTATGTGCAGCCAATAACCATGTGTGGTAATATGGAGTGTGCTGCCAGCGGTATGTGTGTGAGTGATGTGTGAGTGATGTGTGGTGTATATAATGTGGTGTATGTGCAGCCAATAACCATGTGTGGTAATATGGAGTGTGCTGCCAGCGGTATGTGTGTGAGTGATGTGTGAGTGATGTGTGGTGTATATAATGTGGTGTATGTGCAGCCAATAACCATGTGTGGTAATATGGAGTGTGCTGCCAGCGGTGTGTGTGTGTGAGTGATGTGTGTGGTGTATATAATCTGGTGTGTGGTGTGATGTGTGTGGCCAATAACCATGTGTGGTAATATGGAGTGTGCTGCCAGCGCCTCCCAACACTGGGGAGGAAGTGAAAGTTTTTTTGTATCCACCTGCTTAGTACTTGCCGCACACATACGTACATACATACCTACATACATACATACATAGTACATACATACATACATACATACACACACACATACATACGTACCTTCATTCTCAAATAGTCATGCTCTCTTGATTTTTAACTTCTAGAATAAATTAATGACCTTTATCTATTGTATCATTCACTGGAATAAGTGATTGTTTGAGTGTTTGCCCAACTGAAGGAAGCTTAATTCATGACATCTAATATATTAATTTCACACCAAACACCTCCCAGTGAAATACAAGAAATCGAATAAGTGTTAAGGGGAGATTTCCACTTGAGGGACTTTTTTCTTGACCCCTTTCTCCCTCATGTCTAGCCCCATTGCTTTTGAGATTTTAAGACGCTTGCCGCATTAGTTTGGTGATTTTTAAGAATTTCCGCCCCATTCTGTCAATTTTAAGACCTTTCGTGCCATTTAGGTGTCGATTTTATCCTGGCGAGCGATAGCGAGCCTGTAATTTAAGAGTAATCGGCCTTCGGCCGGGACATTTTTCTACCGAAAAATGTACAAATTTATCTTGAAAGGGGGTCAAGGGGGTGAAATTTTAAGATTGCTGGAGGAGTAGGAAACACACTAAAAACCTCCCCTTAAGTGTACAGCACGCTCATTATGTGCATCATATCCCTTCTCTTAACTCTCAAAGTTTAAACTCACCACTTCATTATCGATATCTGATGTTTTATGACCCCCCCCCCCCCCATCACCCCTCCATCCCCATTGTTCGTGCCAGCCATACAGATGCCACTATTGCCATCATTAACTGGATTTAATTATATGCAATGCTTTTTTTAAATACCTTCACTTTTGGTCATTCAGATATCCACTCTTTGGCTACCTGTTGTGTCCTTCCTTAACCCCTTCTATACCGGTGACGTCTTTTTACTTTATCTTGGCTACTATTAGACGATGTTATTCAGTTTTAAAAGGGCCTCCAGCAATTAACAGGCTTCGAACTATCTCCCTTAACCCGTTTGGCCACCACAGATCCTTCTTAAACTGCACAAAATCGTTTAAATAAAGCTGAAATATAACCAACAACATCCCCGGTAGTGAAAGGGTTAAGGGGGTAGGGGCTATACAGTATTTTGGTGTATTTATTTATTTATGATATAGTCTCATCGATAAACTGTATTATCTTCCTTCCGTCACATAAATAACACACATGCAATACATAATACTCCATGAAATACCGTACATACATTTCCCTTTTAACTCCTCTTTTCACCTAGGAGAACACACTCACTCTTACTGTCAACTTTTGCAAATTCGTGGCCTTTCCTCTAATTTTCCCTCTGTTGAACACCATCTCTCCTTAATAAAATATAATCCACCAAGAAGTACTAGCCAATCCGTCCCCAAAAGTGAAGTAACGGAGGGTTGGAAAGTGGTGGACTCAGTATTAGTGGACGGTGTGGACTGGTGGACCCCTAGTTTAGTTCTGCTTCAAGTCCCAAGTCCTTATGTCACTCACTCAAGGCGGGGTTACCACACACATTTTCCCCGGCCGCTTTGGATCGGTAACATATGTGGTGTTAAAGCGGTAGTTTACCGGCCGGCATACTCTGATTTTGATTAGTGATTCTTGGATAAAATGAACGATATCGGTAGTGGTTATTAACGATATCGGTAGTGGTTATTAACGATAGATATCGGTAGTGGTTATTAACGATATCGGTAGTGGTTATTAACGATATCGGTAGTGGTTATTAACGATATCGGTAGTGGTTATTAACGATATTGGTAGTGGTTATTAACGATATCGGTAGTGGTTATTAACGATATCGGTAGTGGTTATTAACGATATCGGTAGTGGTTATTAACGATATCGGTAGTGGTTATTAACGATATCGGTAGTGGTTATTTTTTTCGGTCTATTTATTTATTTAAACAAATATTTTCCAGTTTCATCCCTAGACCTCCATCAAGCATATAAAAACTCCCCCTAGACCCCCTTTCAAGATGAAAAAAAAAATGGTAAAAGAATTCGGCCACCTATATTAAGGGGAGATTTCCACTTGAGGGATTTTTTTCTTTACTCCTTTCTCCCTCATGTTTAGCCCCATTGCTTTTGAGATTTTATGACGTTCGCCCCATTAGTTTGGCGATTTTAAAAACTTTCACCCCATTTATGTCACTTTTAAGACCTTTCGTGCCATTTAGGTGTCGATTTTTTCGTGGCGAGCGATAGCGAGCCTGTAATTTAATAGGAACCGGCCTTTGGCCGGGACATTTTTCTACCGAAAAATGTACAAATTTATCTTGAAAGGGGGTCAAGGGGGTGTAATTTCAAGCTTGATGGAAGTCTAGGAAACACACTAAAAACCTCCCCTTAATATTATCAGCATACGTATTATCACCAATACCCATGCAAAAGATCCTAGAAATACTGCCGGAAAAATAATAGTAGACGCTGATTGAAAACAAGAGAAGCTGTAGTTATATTATGGCTGACTCACCCAGGCATAGAATGATATGAACATCAACGAACCTTAGCAGCGCATGTAGTTCCAAGTCATAGCTAAAATAGATTTGGTTTTGATAATGAGATGGTAGACAACAAACCGGAACCGAGCAAATGTAAAGTGATCGCCAACATTGCATTGATCGTCAATGATTGTGGCTCCCATAGGGTACGTGCTGCCCAACACTCCGTCCAGTTTGAGTAGGATCCATGTTCACACCTCCCTCATGACTTACCTCCGAGATTATGTGCTGTGTGCTGTAATGGTGTGCTGTGCGTGATCTGAAGTGCTGTGTGTTGTTATTATGTGTTGTGTGCTGTGCGTGTTCTGAAGTGCTGTTCCGAGTACCTGTGGTGTGTGTGGAAAGGTGACGGTATTCCTGTACTGTACTATGATAGTGCCATAAGAGAGAGAGAGAGAGAGAGAGAGAGAGAGAGAGAGAGAGAGAGAGAGACGAATGTAAGATAAATCAAGAGAAGGAACAGGAATGCACCAGCTATAAGGAGGAGAATAAGAAACCCAAGAGAGGGAACCAAGAATACACAGAGACAGGCATCTTTGTTTACCCTGGCCCTCTGCCAGCCGTCCGCTGGACCACGAACCTAAACCATTATACAATACATACGGCAGTCACAGAACAGTCATTTATAATTCACACACACACACACACACACACACACACACACACACACACACACACACACATTTATACGTAAGTCACACCACACACACAGCATAATCATACAGAAATCATAGCATGGGATCTCATACGGGAAGTCTAAAGCAAAGTCACGTTACAAATGCAATACAGTCACACATTAGATGGATGGATGTGTGTGTGTGAGTGTGTGTGTGTGTGTGTGTGTGTGTGTGTGTGTGTGTGTGTGTGTGTGTGTGTGTGTGTGCTAAATATAGAGAGTGTTAGAGTTAGAGCGAGGTCAGCGTTAACAGTGCGAAAGACTAGTGTGGTGTGAGAGAGTGGCAAGGGTTATCACTCCCTCACTCACCCACTCGCTCACTCTCGCCCACTCACTCTTAACCACTCACTCTTTCTCTCTCACCGGTTCACTCTCACTAGTTGTCTCATTCTCTCACTCGCTCTCGCTCTCTCTCTCTCTCTCTCTCTCTCTCTCTCTCTCTCTCTCTCTCTCTCAGTCTCACTCTAATTTTCACTCACTCGCCCACTTTTACCAACTCAATTGCTTTAAATATGTGCAATTATCGATTTTACTCGCTCATTCAACTGTTTAATTGAGGACTATCACAGGTTCACTTGTTCTCTCTCTATCTATATATCTATCAATATATATATATATATATATATATATATATATATATATATATATATATATATATATATATATATATATATACGCATGAAAAGTAAAAGTATATGGAGAGAAAAACGAAAACTACAAGGGTTAAAAGGACCCCTAGCCCCCTCCTCCGCCCCCCACACCCACGCCCCCTTCTATGGGTTATGTGTTGTGACCCCCGGCAGGCAGGTCCCCCCCTCCCCCCCCCAAGGTCAGGCAGAGGTCATACAGCAGGGGTTCGAGTCCCGCTACAGGTCATCCACTGGGGGTCATGGGTCAGAAGGAGGAGGAGGAGGGTTAGAAGTGGAGGCATTGATTGGATGGGGAGAGGCAACGAGAAGGCCTTTGTATTTAGCTGGTTAGTTGTTTTTTTAGTTAGTTTTCTTATGTTATTTTGTAGGTAGTTTTCTTATGTTTTTAATTAGTTGGTTAGTCTGTTGTTTAGTTAGTTTTCTTGTTTTAATATTTAGTTAGTTTGTTATTTAGTAAGTTTTCTTATTTTCTTATTTAGTTTGTTATTTAGCTTTGTTTAGTTTGTTATTTAGTTAGTTTGTTATTTAGCAATTTTTTATTATTTAGTTAGTTTTTATTTAGTTAGTTTGTTATTGAGTTACTTTGTTATTACCTTGATAGATGGATAGATACGTATAACAAATATACTAGCAACACCACCTAAATAAATAAGAAAATCATAAGCAAACAATCAAGCAAACAATCAAGCAAACACACATGGATAGAAAGTAAAACCCAAACAATAAAATTCACCCAAGCAGATCACAAGCCAAATATTATTTAAGCTAAAAAATAAAGATAAACAATAGTGACTTGGTCTGATCTTCACTTTTTGTCCGGCTTACTCAACTGTTAGTCACATCCCAGACGAGAGAGAGAGAGAGAGAGAGAGAGAGAGAGAGAGAGAGAGAGAGAGAGAGAGAGAGAGAGAGAGAGAGAGAGAGAGAGAGAGAGAGAGAGAGAGAGAGAGAGAGAGAGAGAACACACGCACATCGTCTATATATCTATTTTATCTATCTATATAACTATCTATCTGTGTTTCTATCTTCCTGCCATTATACAGTATTTATCTAAATATTGCATTCTACGTTTATCTTTACATTATCATGTCTTCAATTATTCATAGGTGTATCTCCGTGTAATAATTTTATTATCTATATATATTTATTTAGTTATCTATATATCTAAAGTCACAAACATATCCAGTGAAAATCATCAACAGAAACACCAAGATGAAAACAAGAAATTTCAATGCCGCATCAGTAGGTATCCAACTTTTAGCTCTCGATTTTCAACTCTCATTTTTTAATACGCCAGAGGAATATCTTTTTAATACGCCAGAGGAATATCTTTTTAATACGCCAGAGGAATATCTTTTTAATACGCCAGAGGAATATCTTTTAATACGCCAGAGGAATATCTTTTTAATACGCCAGAGGAATATCTTTTTAATACGCCAGAGGAATATCTTTTTAATACGCCAGAGGAATATCTTTTTAATACGCCAGAGGAATATCTTTTTAATACGCCAGAGGAATATCTTTTTAATACGGCAGAGGAATATCTTTTTAATACGCCAGAGGAATATCTTTTTAATACGCCAGAGGAATATCTTTTTAATACGCCAGAGGAATATATTTTTAATACGCCAGAGGAATATCTTTTTACGTCAGAGGAATATCTTTTTGCTATCGTTCTTGAAGCAAATGACGCGTGCAGAAGTTCCGACGTAAGACTCATCGCTAGAGTCGTGACGGAATACAGTTCGGTAAAAAAAATATTAAGGGAGCCCACCTCGCTTTTTTTCTCTTTCTCTCCCTCTCTCTTTGGCTTTTATCCATTCTTTCTACTGTTTTAAGACGTTTACCCCCATCCAGGTGTCAATATTTTTTCTGGCGAGCGGTAGCGAGCCAGCATATAATATTTTAGTTTTGACAGCAAGCTAAATTTGTAAATTTTTCGATAGAAAAATGTCTCCGGATTTCTCCATACAATGCTGGCTCGCTATCGCTTGCCAGGAAGAAATCGACACCTGGATGGGGATAAACGTCTTAACACAATTGGCTGAATAGGGCCGAATGGATACAAGCCAGAGCAAGAGAGAGAAGGAGAGAAAGAGAAAAAAAAAGCCGGTGAGAACCCCCTTAAGAAAAAATCGAAGTTGTTTAAATGTTATTTTCTTGGAATATTATGACGTGTCTTTGCGCTTGAGTTGGCGCACCGCAAGCAAGGATTTTTTGGTATGTTATTATATTATTGCCAATATATAGTTATTTGATTTAATGTTATTATAACTGTATTATTACCGTATTAGTACCGTATTAGTACCGTATTATTACCGTATTAGTACCGTATTAGTACCGTATTAGTACCGTATTAGTACTTATTTGTATAATTATTATTGTCAATATTATTAAAAATATTATGTATGCCCTATATTCTAATGGATGTTTGTTTTCCTTTCTAGGTAAGTTGAAGAGACAAACTGCGGTGTTCCAGAGTTGTGAGTACCTTGTCTGTCTGGAGACTAGAGACTAGATTAATAAAGGGGACATGAAAGGTGTACTTAAGCTCAGTGATAGCGAAAGAACTCGAACAAATGGATTCAAATTAGATTTATTAATTTTATTTTGAGTTTCCTCGCTACATTTCCATCAAGCTTAAAAAAAAAAAAAATAGAACCAACTTTTATGATAAATGTGTACATTTTTCGGTAGAAAAGCGTTCCGGCCGAAGGGTTCCTCCAATAATTGCAGGCTCTCTATTGCTCGCCAGGAAAAAAATGGAACCTTAACGGCACGAAAGGTCTTAATATTAAAAAAGAAATGGGACGAAAGGTCTCAAAATCGCCAAACTAGTGAACGAACGGCTTAAGAACCGCAAAACTAATGGGGCTAAACATGAAGGAGAAGGGGGTCCAGAAAGAAGCGACTACCTCCCCTTCAAATCCCTTCCACTATTGGCTGTCACGACCGAGCATTACGATTAGATCATGTCGGAAAATTGGACTGAGGTGTTCACGTCATTTATGAAACGTGGTGGGCGGCGGGAAAAAGTGGATTACTGGAGGGGAAAACGTGGTGAGCGGCGGGAAAAAGTGGATTACTGGAGGGGAAAACGTGGTGAGCGGCAGGAAAAAGTGGATTACTGGAGGGGAGCAAAATATATAAAAGAGCCGTATTTCTGTTTCTGGCGATTAATTATTATTATTATTTATTTATTTATTTATTTATTTTATTTTATTTTATTTTTTTATTTTTTTGCTAAAGATATATTCACGAGATTCAGATAATGCGAGGGAGTTGTTTAAGGGGAGGTTTTTAGTTTGGTCTCTAGGTATCCATCAAGCTTAAGATTACACCCCCTTGAGCCCCTTTCAAGATAAATGTGTAAATTTTTCGGTAGAAAAATGTCCCGGCTGAAGGCCGGTTCCTCTTAAATTACAGGCTCGCTATCGCTCGCCAGGATAAAATCGACACCTAAATGGCACGAAAGGTCTTAAAATTGACAGAAATGGGTCGAAAGTTCTTAAAATCGTCAAAATAATGGGGCGAACGTCTTAAAAATAGAAAAAGCAACGGGGCTAAACATGAGGGAGAAAGGAGTCAAGAAAAAAATCCCTCAAGTGGAAACCTCCCCTTAAGGAGGAATCACAGTTACAGAAGCACACTATATTATGTCCTCTCACTCGCACCTGAAGAGCACTCAAGAGGAGCCGAAACTAGCTTGTCTCTACCATAACATTGATCAATATGTGGGTTTAGTTTTCCAATCGTCTATTAACGACACAGTATTTTCCAATTGACAAATAATGAAAAATATATATTAGAATAGTGAAGAGAAAGGGGCTCAATGTCTGTATGTCTGTAATAAATGCGCGGAATAACGGTGTGAGTATCCTAGGTTCGAGTCCTTCGAGTGCCACATGTATTTGTTGATTTCATTATCTATATTTGTATTAATTTCACCACAACACTAAACAGGATAACAAAGACAAAGTTGGTTGGTGAAAAAAAAAAATATATGAATAGGAAAAGGGGTATATCCTGGGAGCCGATAAAATTCCACTCGAAAAGCTCAACGACCAGAAGCAAGCAAAGATAGTCACGAAGAAAAAAGTCCCCCAGGAGGGCTAATATTTGTTGACTACTGTCTTTGTCCCTCGGGTGACCTTTGGTGTGACCCCGGGGGAGCTCAAGGGTCGCTAGCACAATGATGATGGTGGTGGGGGGGGGGGGGAGGGGTATGTGGTGTGGGCGAGGTGCTGAAGGGAGGGGTGTGTTAGGGTATGCTGTTGATGGAGTGCTGAAGGGAGAGGGGGGGAGGGGTATGTGGTGTTTAAAGGAGTGCTGAAGGGAGGGGTGTGTTAGGGTATGCTGTTGATGGAGTGCTGAAGGGAGAGGATGGGGGGGGGGGTATGTGGTGCTGAAGGGAGAGGTGTGGTGTTGAAGGGAGGGGTGTGTTAGGGTATGCTGTTGATGGAGTGCTGAAGGGGGGGGGGGGGTATGTGGTGCTGAAGGGAGGGGTGTGGTGTTAAAAGAGGTTCTGATGAGAGGGGTGTGATGTTGGGAGTGTGTGGTGTTGAAAGGTGTGGTAAAGGGAGAGGTGTGGTGGTGTTGGTATGTAAGGTTGAAGGGATAGGTGTGTTGGGGTCAAGAGTATTGGTGGGTGTATGATGTTAAGGGGGTGTGGTATTGGGGGTGCTGGAAGGATAGGTGTGTGTGTGTGTGTGTGTGTGTATTGGGGTGTGTTGCGTGGGTATGTGGTATTGGGGATGCTGAAGGGATATGTGTGTGTGTGTGTGTGTGTGTGTGTGTATTGGGGTGTAGTGTTGGGATGGGATTGAAGTAAGGGCTTAAGGGTCCTGGGCCAGTATTTATAAAATAATTTTAAAAATTTCCTAAAAGTAATTTTAACTAAAAGAAAATCCTTAAAAGTTATTCATAAAACATTTAAAAGCAGCTTTTAGTGGAAGCGTTAAGAAGGCTGCCACAACCGCTAGTTCGCTACATCTAGGAAGATTACAATCGATGAATAAAGTTTAATAGGTAAGTATAGGCTTCTAATTGCATATACTAATTACTATAAAACATTAGGGTAATTATGCAATTTTGTTATTGTGAAATCTATTATATATTGCTAAATTGAAAGGGTAATATATTTACCATACGAAAACAATTGCATACTCCGGTGTGGCAGCATCAGAGATAGTTGCCAAATTCGCGAGTTTTCACAATTCGTAAAGTGGGGTAATTTCGGAAATTTTTCGAGTTTGTTTTTTACAATTTCTCATGACTGTAAACACATTGTAGAGATTTAACTAGGTCAAGTGATGTGTAGTGATAATGCGCCGTGCGCCGTAATCCAGGAAGCCTCCTAAAATTATCCCCCATAATATCCTATGCTTATCCTATCCGAAATCACCCCAGTTTACGGTAATTTGCGAAAAAATAGGGTGCAAATAGGCTACTTGTTCTCGGATGTTATGAAATAGGCCTATCTTGTGACAATCCAATATTATATCTTAGTCCTACACTCCTTTTTGGTCTATTTGTTAGTGTTCTTCCAACAAGTACAGTATAGGCATTTGTCAACGAGGACGCTGGAACTGTCAAGGTTGTGGGCGGAGGAGGAGCAGGAGGATTTACCCATCTAAAAATAGAGACCGACCGCGGCAAAAAATGTAGTCGGACATATATACAGTATAAATCGAAATGTTTAAAGTAGGTTGATACATAAGGTGGTAGGTTACTTTCTAATATAGCTTATTCGTTGGAAAACACACAGTGGATCACCTTTGGGTAGTATGATGTGCGGGGTGGTATATGGAATTTATGGATAAAATCAAGAGTTACCTAACATACTGCACTTGATAATATATCTAACCTACAATCATACCACCATGAGTTACTCATTCAGTTACATTTTGACCGTTGCCAAATAACGTAGGGTACTAGGCCTACACACTTTCATCTCTGGGTTAAGAGCTTTGTTCCTCTGTCTCCTTCATGGTTTAAATGGTGTACTTCGATTAACTCGCTATAGGCCTATTAATCCAATTAATCTTTCTAACATGAACATTCCTTGGCAGGGGGTGGCGGATTTGTTATTCAGTCATCTTCATCGTCCTCTAAAAGTAACTTTAAGCGCTAAAAGTCCAAAGGGGAGCTTTTAGTTTTCGCTGGGTTTAAAAGCTACTTTTAGCCGCTAAAAGTTTTTTTGCCCAACTTTTAAGTTTTAAAAGTTGGCGCCATCTTTAAAAGCTACTTTTAGGCCTAAAAGTGCTTTATAAATACCGGCCCTGGTATACGGAGGGGAGGCGGGGTTACAGAGGGGGCAGTAAGGGTATGCTCGTTTGCTTGCACACACACACATACACATGTACACCCATTTACAGTATATACACACGCGTACACGTTGAGAGAGACATGTAAATTGCATACACAAACACAGTCTTACAATAGCATACAGTTGACACACAGAGACGGATATATAATATTATTCTCACACACACACACACACACGGAGCTGGACATACATTCATTAACATATCATTTTGCAAGCAGACTCTCTTATTGCCATGCTTGCAAAAATGCATCTTTACATGCGTCCATTAACATAAGTCCACCTCACTCCACATCATTGTCCAGCTTGCAAACACTCCTATGCTTAAACCACACGCATATCATCATGTTCCTCCATGAATTGCAGACCATATTTATATAATTGTTACTTCATTTTGTATTACATCCTGGGACAGCATGATTTAAGTGGATTAACAGAATATGGATCAGGATAGGAGCGGGAGGATTAGGATAAAGAATATACCGTTGATTCAAAGGTATGAACAATAGGATAGGATTGTCAGAAAGGTTAAGATAACATTTGTGCTGTATGAAAAATAAAATAATGGAGCAGGAAAAGTACCAGGTCAATTAAAATACCGTAGATTAGGAGGCATGGAAGGCTAGGCTAGAGAGGGCGAAGGACTAGAACAAAGAACATACCGTAGATTCCAAGGCCTCGTACAGTAGATTAGGATAGGAGCTGGGGGAGGACTACAGCGAAGAACATAGCGTAGATTTCAAAGTACCGGGAATAGAGAATCAAGATAGGAACGGGCAAATTATAGTTTTTCGTATAGGGAGAAGAGCTAGAACGAAGAACATGTCGGAGATTCTTTGGTATCGAGTACGAAATATAAGAATCAGACCTAAATAATAACCAAGAACCAAGATCATGCCATAGATTCCAATATATCGAGTATGGAAGATAAGGTTGGTGAAATAACTTAGAAGAGTTGACAGAATAAACACCATATGAGGAGGAACACTTTATTGACAACGTTTCGCAGATAGCTTCTTCAGGTCACTACTTGAAGCTTACTACCCAATAAAGTGTTCCTCCTCCTCATATGGTGTTTATATTCATGGAAGATAAGGATAAGAGCTAACGAAGTACGAGAACAAATATTATTATAGCACAAATTGTAAAGGTGGAAGATAGGATATGATCTAACGAATACTGAAACATATAAATTGCACAATTTGTAAGGTTCGAATACATCGATAAGAACTGATGAAGTACTGGAACAAATCAAATAGCACAAATTATGAAGTTGGAATATTTGGATGAGAGTTAACGAAGTACTAGAACAAATATAATAGCACAGATTGTAAGGTGTGGTCCTAAATCCAGTGTCTTCTTCAGTTTATGTGTTGGTCTGTGTCTTCTTCATCACGTTAGTTTATGTGTTGTCTATATAGCCAGTCTGAGCCTGCCGAGGTTGTCAAGAGTCGTGTTATGTATGCCGGTCAGCTTCACAGGGTCGTCTCCTTCTTTATACAACCTCCACACGATCCAGGCCTTAGGGTTGGGTGTAGAGAGAGAGAGTTACCCCATGTCTGTGTTTGTTAGACGCCATGTTGAATACGTGGTGCTGTGTTATGCATCACCCCCCCCCCCCCCCCCCACACACACACACACACACACACACAGTGGTTGTTCAGTGATCACAAAATTATACGGGCGTAATTTGAGTCCTAAGCTTTAGTCTAAGGATCGAAATTAACCGTCTTGGTAGAAAATGTTATTACTGTAAAAAAAAAAAATAGTTTCACATATTTAAGAACAGCTTGAATGACCATGATTGTGTATAGAGTACTTCAAACCGAGATATATTTGGAGTAGGGTGGACACTAAATGAGTTGACGAAATTCCCCATATAGTAAGAACCTGTCATCCCTATCCCCATTCATCCCCAAGCCTACCCCACTCAGCATGGTATTCCTCCCACATGTCCTCTATTTCACTTTATTTATCCTCTCCTCTCCCAGCCCTCCACCAACATTTTCTCCTACTACTCTGCTGCCACCACCCACCTCCCTTCCTCCTCCTCCTCTTGTTTTCTGCTACCCCCCCCCCCCCCCCCCCCGAACTCCTCCTCCTCCACCACCTCCTTTCCTTCTCTTCTCTTCTACTACCCCCCCCCTACCTCCCCTCCTCCTCCATCTGTCCCTACTTTCTCTTCCTGCAGTGACTGTACATCAGAAGATCTTGTTCCTGTGGTGTCCTTGTCGCACCTCTACCTTGCCTTCACCTGTAACTCGACCCCCTCTCCTCTACCTCACCTGTCCCTCTCATCACTCTCTCTCCTTCCTTCCATGTGTGTCGCTTCCACTTCTTATCCTCCTTCTTCTTATCCTTCTTCTTCATATTTTTGTTATTAACATTATTTTAAGTCTCATTATATATTTAATTATAATCACATTCTATCTTCTTATTCTTACTTTATCATTTTGTGTGGGTCTTCCTCCTTTCCTAGTGTCTCCCTTTCTCTTCTCCTCCTCCCCTCTATTTTCTCCCTCTCTCTACCTTTTCCCCCTTCGTTGTCGTCGCCGTTCTTTCTCCCTTTCCTCTCCTCTTGCCCCTATCCTTCCTCTCCCTACCTGTTATTCCTCTACACTCTTACTCCCTTCTCTCCATCATCTCTCCCTTCTCATCTCTTACCTACATCCCACTCTCACCTCTCTCTCTCTCTATCTGTACCTGTCACCCGTCCCCCCCCCCCCACCCCCTAATCGTGTTATCAGCATTTAGCGTGTAGCCCGGAGTGCCGCCCCCCCCCCCCTCCCCCTTGAAAGCTATACACACACACACACACACACCGCCCCCTCGGCTTTCTCTATGTCAAAAGCGTTCGTGTCTTGTCCTTTTAAGGGGCTTCCGCGTATTGTGGGGTGCTCGTTTAGTGGGTCCCAATCCCGGGCTACTGTTGGAGTCGTAACAATATATACAGTAAGGGTACACTAATTCGAATCGTTGAACAAAAGTCAAGTTTTGAAGCATATGAGCAATAGTGAAGGATCATATGGTTTTGCTTGCGTTCGGTACTAGTTGCAATGGGTGTGTCACTTATTTATGTTCTTGATTGTACATTCTGGCGTGCTATGTGTCCAGTGTGTCATATGTAATGCATCTGGTGTGTCATATGCATCTGGTGTGTCATATGTGATGCATCTGGTGTGCCATATGCATCTGGTGTGTCATATGTATTTGGTGTGTCATATGCATCTGGTGTGTCATGTATCTGGTGTGTCATATGTAATGTATCTGGTGTGTCATATGCATCTGGTGTGTCATGTATCTGGTGTGTCATTTGCATCTGGTGTGTCATATGCATCTTGTATGTCATACATCTGGTGTGTCATATGCATCTTGTGTGTCATATGCATCTGGTGTGTCATATGTATCTGGTGTGTCATATGCATCTGGTGTGTCATGTGTCTGGTGTGTCATATGTAATGCATCTGGTGTGTCATATGCATCTGGTGTGTCATATGTGTCCAGTGTGTCATATGTAATGCATCTGGTGTGTCATATGTGTCCAGTGTGTCATATGTAATGCATCAGGTGTGTCATATGTGAGTGTCATATGTATCTACCGTGACCTACATCTCCCTAGAGTCACATGTGTTGAGTGTGTTGTTTGTGTCTGCTCTGTGGGATGTGCCTTTATCTGCTTGGCTGCTTGGGTCTCGTCGGAGGCTTTGTGTTTGCTTGCCCGTGTAGATGTTGTCTCGCTGTGGTTGTTGGGGTTTGCTGATGATGTTGTTTGGGTAAATAATGATTCTTGAGTGTATAATGTTGGTATTGTTGATGATGGTGATAATAGATGTAGTTGTTGTTGGTGGTGGTGATAGTGGTGGATGTGCTTGACCTGTCTGGGAGCGCCGTGTAGTCCTTGCATATAACAATAATTATTTATATGCTGCTTCATACCTGTTTGCCTGGTGGAGCTTTTGTGTTGAGGCATTGCTTGTAGATGTTTATGATAGATATATTCTCGTAACATACTGCTGGTAGTATTATTGAGTGCTTATTATTTAGGATATTATAGAAAAAAAGAAGAAAAAACAGGAATGGGAAAAGTGGGGATTGGGCTGGAGTATATAGATAGATAGATAGCTAGATCATGCAATACACAGTAAATGTACGTTGCTGCAAGGTTGAACATATACTGGTGCTTATAACTGTTTTGGGGTATACATAAATAATAATAATATAATAAGAATAAGTTTATTTCGAGCCGCGCGCGCGCGTGTGTGTGTGTGTGTGTGTGTGTGTGTGTGTGTGTGTGTGTGTGGACGAGCGGTTGTAGGTTTATTGGTACAAATCTCTGGATATTTGTAGGTTTACAGGTACATGAGGTTTGGGGCGACAGTTAATCGGTACACACCTCTTTAAAATACGTTGAAATGGAGTGTTTTCGGTTAGGTTAGGTAAGTTAGGTTAGGTTAGGTTAGGTTAGTGTAATTTAGATTTAAAAATCGAAAAATGTACTCGTAAGCATGCACCAAATTGATATGTACCGATAAACACACAACCGCTCGGGTGTGTGTGTGTGTGTGTGTGTGTGTGTGTGTGTGTGTGTGTGTGTGTGTGTGTGTGTGTGTGTGTGTGTGTGTGTGTTTCAAAGAATCTTATCTATCAGTCTACATCCCTCATTCTATTCAATGTCTCAAACTTTCACCTGTCCCATTCCATCTCTTACTAACACACTTTTTGTTCGTCTGCCCAACCCTCTGGATCCATAATTTAAGTAACCCCCTCCCCTTTCCCTCCATCCCTTACCTAACCCTCCACCTCCCTCCATGTGTTGCCCTGGGTGCTCCTTTCCCTCCATCCCTTACCTAACCCTCCACCTCCCTCCATGTGTTGCCCTGGGTGCTCCTTTCCCTCCATCCCTTACCTAACCCTCCACCTCCCTCCATGTGTTGCCCTGGGTGCTCCTTTCCCTCCATCCCTTACCTAACCCTCCACCTCCCTCCATGTGTTGCCCTGGGTGCTCCTTTCCCTCCATCCCTTACCTAACCCTCCACCTCCCTCCATGTGTTGCCCTGGGTGCTCCTTTCCCTCCATCCCTTACCTAACCCTCCACCTCCCTCCATGTGTTGCCCTGGGTGCTCCTTTCCCTCCATCCCTTACCTAACCCTCCACCTCCCTCCATGTGTTGCCCTGGGTGCTCCTTTCCCTCCATCCCTTACCTAACCCTCCACCTCCCTCCATGTGTTGCCCTGGGTGCTCCTTTCCCTCCATCCCTTACCTAACCCTCCACCTCCCTCCATGTGTTGCCCTGGGTGCTCCTTTCCCTCCATCCCTTACCTAACCCTCCACCTCCCTCCATGTGTTGCCCTGGGTGCTCCTTTCCCTCCATCCCTTACCTAACCCTCCACCTCCCTCCATGTGTTGCCCTGGGTGCTCCTTTCCTTCCATCCCTTACCTAACCCTCCACCTCCCTCCATGTGTTGCCCTGGGTGCTCCTTTCTAGTTTCTCGTAGCGACCACCTCCTGTTCTAGTTGTTGGGAAGTGTTGATGTCGTAGAATGAAGTCGAAACAAAATGAATTATCATTAACTAAAACTTAGAATGGATAAATATATACTAATGATTAGACCAAAATGCTGCATATGAAAGAATAGGAAAACTAAATAGGATACTATTTAATAATAAAGAATGTTCGCATTTGGTGTATGATAATAGGGTGGATGAATTGAGCTAAAAAAGGCTACAGAGAAAACACGAAATCCTGAAGAAAAAACAAGGACTAAGGAGAACAAAAGGTATGTGAGAGATTATGACATGATTTAGAAGTAGGAGACAATGAGAAGCAAACCAATTATACACAAGGGGAGACAGCAGAGACAAATAAGAGAAGTTAGAAAGGAGACTAGGGGAAGAGGTTAAGGGGAGATTTCCACTTGAGGGATTTTTTTCTGGACCCCTTTCTCCCTCATGTTTAGCCCCATTGCTTTTAAGATCTTAAGACGTTAGCCCTACTAGTTTGGACATTTTAAGACATGTTGCCCTATTTCTGTCAATTTTAAGACCTTTCGTGCCATTAAAGTGTCCATTTTTTCCTGGCGAGCGATAGCGAGCCTGTAATTTAAGAGCAACCGGCCTCCGGCCGGGACATTTTTCTACCGAAAAATGTACAAATTTATCTTGAAAGGGGGTCTAGGGGGGGTGATTGTAAGCTTGATGAAAACGTAGGGAACAAACTAAATACCTGCCCTTAACTCTTTCTAGCATTTATGACGCAGAGGTTGCCAGATTAGCAATAAGAAATAGAGTTCTCTCACTCTTATAATTACCTCTCCAAAATTAGTTTTCTGCCCACAGCTAACTCAAAGACAACTGCAGAGGTTGAAGTAACCAAATTAAAGGTTTCTAAATACCCCTGATGATAACAAAGGCTTTAAAGTACCCCCAATAGGCTCAAAATTGCGTCATATGTCGGAAAGGGTTAATGAAGTAAAACAGTGTACTGGAATGGAGGGTTATATGGTCCACCTGGTTGGAGGGTTTGGTCGGTCGGTCGGTCGGTCGGTCGGTGGTAGAGGCTTTCATCGCTGCAGGGAATAACAGGGAGTGTGTCAGAGGTACACAGAGTTACACAGATACTCCGATGACACAGACCTTGCGGGGCCTACTAGGTGGTCCGGGCTTCATACTACTAGACAGAGACAGTTTATAGTAGCAATATAGGACAGCAGAATACACAAACCTTCCTGTCCCTTCTAGGTGTTCCGGCCTTAAGGGGAGATTTCCACTTGAGGAATTTTTTTGTGGACCCGTTTCTCCCTCATGTTTAGCCCCATTGCTTGTGAGATTTTAAGACGTTCGCCCTAGTAGTTTTGACATTTTAAGACATTTTGCCCCATTTCTGTCAATTTTAAGACCTTTCGTGCCATTAAGGTGTCGATTTTTTCATGGCGAGCGATAGCGAGCCTGTAATTTAAGAGCAAACGGCCTCCGGCCGGGAAATTTTTCTACCGAAAAATGTACAAATTTATCTTGAAAGGTGGACTAGAGGGGTGTAATTTTAAGCTTGATGAAAACGTAGGGAACAAACTAAATACCTCCCCTTAATAGTACTAGCAGAGACAATTTATAGTAGAAAAATAGGACAGCAGAGTAGAATGCAGCAATGCGCTCTCCCCACCATCCGCTCCCTCCGGCTAAAAAGCCGTACCGGAAAATTGGGTGAAGTGTAACCTTATGGGTCAGGAAATTGGGTGAAGTGTAACCTTATGGGTCAGGAAATTGGGTGAAGTGTAACCTTATGGGTCAGGAAATTGGGTGAAGTGTAACCTTATGGGTCAGGAAATTGGGTGAAGTGTAACCTTATGGGTCAGGAAATTGGGTGAAGTGTAACCTTATGGGTCAGGAAATTGGGTGAAGTGTAACCTTATGGGTCAGGAAATTGGGTGAAGTGTAACCTTATGGGTCAGGAAATGCCCACAAGGAAATGTGTTATTGTAACCAACTTGATTACGCAGCTATTACGTACATTTGTTAGCGAAATGTGTGGTTAAGGGGAGATCTCCACTTGAGGGATTCTTTTCTTGACCCCTTTCTCCCTCATGTTTAGCCCCATTGCTTTTGATATTATAAAACGTTTGCCCCATTAGTTTAGCGATTTTAAGAACTTTCACCCCATATTAAGACCTTTCGTGCCATTCAGGTGTCAATTTTATCCTGGCGAGCGATAGCGAGCCTGTAATTTAAGAGGAACCGGCCTTCGGCCGGGAAATTTTTCTACCGAAAAATTTACAAATATATCTTGAAAGGGACTCAAGGGGGTGTAATTTTAAGCTTGATGGAGGTCTAGGGAACAAACTAAATACCTCCCCTTAATAATACAAACTTGGCATTACTACGACGCAGATATACAGCAGACTCATGTATGTCCATTAAGTATCGATACATCAGTTACTAAGTTACTAAGGGATTTAATTTACCATCAGCTGAAAGAAAACAGAGTATAGTGACGGTATCGGAAACGGGAGGAATGTTCAGGGGAACCCACCTCGCTTTTTTTTTTTTTTTATCTTTCTCTCCCTCTCTCTTTGGCTGGCATCCATTCGGCCCCATTCAGCCTACTGTTTTAAGACGTTTACCCCCATCCAGGTGTCACTATTTTCCTGGCGAGCGGTAGCGAGCCAGCATATATATTTTTTGTTTTGACAGCAAGCTAAATTTGTACATTTTTCGATAGAAAAATTTCTCCGGCGAAGCCGGATTTCTCCATACAATACTGGCTCGCTATCCCTCGCCAGGAAGAAATCGACACCTGGATGAGGATAAACGTCTTAAAACAGTTGGCTGAATGGGGCCGAATGGATACAAGCCAGGGAAAGAGAGAAAAGGAGAGAAAGATAAAAAAAAAACGGTGACCCACCTTAACATCGAGTCCATGTGAAATCAGGGAGTGGCTCTATTATATGTACCGTAGTGGTCAGAATACTACAACCCTTCGTCTGTCTAATCTGCCTGTCTGTCGGTTGGTCTGTCTCTCTGTCCACTGGTTCATTCACTTCATCTTGGTTCGTTCCCTTATTCCTGTTTATTATCCTTTTTTTCCAGTTGACAGATAAATTAACTTGCCTTTCATTTCGACACTCGATCGATCGCAACCTCTCTGGTCACACAATTCATTTCAACCATTAACCCTTTCACGCATTTATGATGCAGAGGTTGCCAGATTAGCAATAAGAAATGGAGTTCTCTCACTCTTATAATTACCTCTCCAAAATTAGTTTTCTGCCCACAGCTAACTCAAAGACAACTGCAGAGGTTGAAGCAACTAAACTAAAGGTTTATAAATACCCCTGATGGTAACAAAGGCTTTAAAGTATTCCAAATAGGCTCAAAATCGCGCCATATGTCGGAGAGGGTTAAGTTCCAATGTATTAATTTTGCCTCTCGTCTCTCTTATTCTCAGTCTGTATTTCCATAGGTTGTCCCACTATCCTTCTTTATTGTATATATTTTTTTTTCTTACACTCTTATCAATAATTCTCTCCATTCCTACCATACATCCTTTTAAGGGGAGATTTCCACCTGGAGGATTTTTTTCTGAACCTCTTTCTCCCTCATGTTTAGCCCCATTGATTGTGAGATTTAAAGACGCTTGCCCCATTACTTTGGCGATTTTAAGGACTTTCGCTCCATTTCTGTCAATTTTAAGACCATTCGTGCCATTTAGGTGTCGATTTTTTTCCTGGCGAGCGATAGCGAGCTGCAATTTAAGGGGAACCGGCCTTCGGCCGGGAAATTTTTCTACCGAAAAATGTACACATTTATTTTGAAAGGGGATCAAGGGGGAGTAATTTTAAGCTTGATGGAAGTCTAGGGAACACACTAAAAACCTCCCCTTAAGCCAATTGAATCTTGCGTCTATCTCTTCTCCCTTGCTCGTTAATTTCCATTGTTTATCGTCCATTCCTCACTCTCCTCCTCTGTTTCCATCCCTCCTGAGTCCTGAGCCTTGGAGAGCCTTACACGTAATTAATCCTGGCTGCAGCTTTCCCTTTTCCCTCCTTTCCTTCCCACACATTCCACCACACGCTTCCTCCTCCTCCTCTCCTTTTCTTTAGTCTACATCTTTTGTTTGTCCTTCCATTCTCTCCCCATGACATTATTCCAAACGCATCCTCCTCCTCGCCTTCCCTGCTCTTCTTAGTCTTTGCTCTTCCCTTCCTGTCGAACTGAAAAACAATAAATGTCCAGTGGTTGAGTAACGTATGTTTAAGGGGAGATTTCCACTTGAGGGATTTTTTTCTTTACCCCTTTCTCCCTTATGTTTAGCCCCATTGCTTTTGAGATTTTAAGACGTTCGTCCCATTAGTTTAGCGATTTTAACAACTTTCACCCCATTGATGTCACTTTTAAGACCATTCGTGCCATTTAGGTGTCGATTTTTTCCTGGCGAGCGATAGCGAGCCTGTAATTTAAGAGCAACCGGCCTTCGGCCGGGACATTTTTCTACCGAAAAATGTACAAATTTATCTTGAAAGGGGGTCAAGGGGGTGTAATTTCAAGCTTGATGGAAGTCTAGGGAATACACTAAAAACCTCCCCTTAAGCCGTATGGTTGGGGATTTGTATTTTTATGTTTATAACCCTGTGACTTCAAGGGTTCTGTTGAATATCATTAATTAAATCGCCCGCACAAGTTGCTAGTACGTCATTACGATCAATATCAAACCGAGACTATTGATTGGGGAAACTATAACTCGGTCTTTCTGGTTCAAGGAAATGTTTAAACCATTTGCATGCACCTTTTATAAATGGTGACAATAAATGTTTTACGGCAGACATTTATTGCTAGAAATCTAGGAAGACCATGACCTAATCTCACAGAAATGGCCACTCCTCAACATTCTCTCTTAACTCACACTCTTCTCTTTCACATTCCAGGCACTTCCTCCACTTTTACCTGTTCAATTAGTATGTGTGTGCTCTTCCCTTCTCTTCAAGTCTGTCCATTCCTTTCAAGCCAACAAACATTTGAATTTAATTGTATTATTTGTTTCTGTTTTCATGGTTTATCCTGTGTTTCATATTTTTCTCTTAAACTGTCGTCGTATTGTTCGCCACCTCCTCCTCCTCCTCCTCCTTCCTTTTCCCTTACTCCCCTTTCTTTCTCTTCCTCCTTTTCTCCTTCCTTCTTTCTCTCCTCATTTTTCTTCTTTCTCATTTTCCTTATTGATGATCTGCTTCTTCCATTTTATTTTATGCTTCCTTTTTTCTTTCTCCTCATCTGCATTCTCCACCTTCTCCTCTTTCTCCTCCTCCTCCTCTTCCTTCTCCTCCTCCTCCTCATGTTCCTCCTCCTCCTCCTCCTCCTCCTCCTCCTCCTCCTCCTCCTCCTCCTCCTCCTCCTCCTCCTCCTCCTCCTCCTCCTCCTCCTTCCTGACGTTCACAAATTACCATAAAGGAATTGAGGACACTAAGTTACAGCAGGTTTCTCTCTCTCTCTCTCTCTCTCTCTCTCTCTCTCTCTCTCTCTCTCTCTCTCTCTCTCTCTCTCTCTCTCTCTCTCTCTCTCTCTCTCTCTCTCTCTCTCTTTAACTTTTATATTACAAACTCGGCCTCGTGTTTATGCATATAAAATTTCATAGTATACATATCTATCTATTTATCTATCTATCTATCTATCTATATATGTATGTATCTACTTATATATATATTTATTCATCATATCTATCTCTTCTTGCAATGTTTACTACCCTTCACTTCATATCATTTATATATACTGTAATTTGTATCTCTCATGTTAAATTTGGGCCATCAACACGCTCCTCCCTCCTTCTACGACTGAGACAACGATATTTACACCATCGTAAAAGTGGAATGGTTGAGAAAAAGAGAGAGATAGTGAGTGTGTGTAGAGTGAGAGTAAGTTTGTGTGTGTGTGAGAGAAAGAAATGGAAATATAGTTCGTGTGTGTGTGTGTGTGTGTGTGTGTGTGTGTGTGTGTGTGTGTGTGTGTGTGTGTAGTACAGCATAATATACTGTACACACATTAGACTATAATTGTGTGTACAGCCACTTAGTGTGATACTGTGAGCTAGTTTTCTCTTTCTCATTGGCCATCTGGAGTCGGCATCTCATCACGTAAGCTTTATAATTATACGGTATAGGCCTGTATAGAAAATGGATATAGTTTTTTGTTTTATATGATTGTATTTGAATTGGTTTGGACTTTGGATCATATAAGGCATACTATAATTGGTTTGGACTTTGGATCATAATATGGCATGCTATAATTTTCATCCTTTAATGCTCGCAATATATCCAAGTAGTTGGTACTACCGTTCGTATTGAATAATGCATGTATTGTATATTTACAAATATAATATTGGAAAAACTCTACTGAAGACTTTGTTGACTAAGGTATTAGTTGTTATTAATCAAAGCATAACTTATATTTTTCAAGCAACGGGTGTACAGTCGCGTTAATAAGTGATGTCTCGGCGCCAAGTATGTTTTGATCAGTAATTTGTATCAGCAATATCTAGGCTTCATTTCTTCATATCGAGTGAAATATACAAACATGTTCCTACACTTACCCACCCTATTCAACATCTGACAGACATTAATACAGCACAGAGCGAGCCAAACGTAATGACAGCTGGGACACGACTTATTAGCGCGACTGTACATATTGTTATATTCCATATGAACGTCACCAATGTATTTGATTTAATGTAATGAGTGTGTGTGTGTGTGTGTGTGTGTGTGTGTGTGTGTGTGTGTGTGTGTGTGTGTGTGTGTCTGTGTGTGTTAATTGTTAATATTATATTTGTTTGCGTATTTGCTCTGGGGGTTTGTCTGGCCTACTTTACGCATGATGGAGTTTGTGGTGGAGGCGTAAAGAGAGAGAGAGAGAGAGAGAGAGAGAGAGAGAGAGAGAGAGAGAGAGAGAGAGAGACAGAGGTTGTGGTATGGACAAAATTAATATATCAAATACACACCCTCTATTTTCTTACAATCTGTATAAAAGTTCTTAATTACATTAAAACACACACACACACACACACACACACACACACACACACACACACTGTGTTTCTTCATCTATCTATATAATTATATAAATCCAACTAGTTAGTTCCATATATAGATAAACATATACCGGCATATCTACTTGTCTTATCTATTAATATTTTCTCAACTAAAATTTTCATAAAATATCTTATTAGAAAATGGAAACCCAACTTACAGATCCCCAACTTAAGGGGAGGTTTTAGTTTGGTCCCTAGATATCCATCCAGCTTAAGATTACACCCCCTTGAGCCCCTTTCAAGATAAATTTGTACATTTTTCGGTAGAAAAATGGCCCGGCTGAAAGCCGGTTCCTCTTAAATTACAGGCTCGCTATCGCTCGCCAGGATAAAATCGACACCTAAATTGCACGAAAGGTCTTAAAATTGACGGAAATGGGGCGAAAGTTCTTAAAATCGCCAAACTAATGGGGCGACTGTCTTAAAATCTCAAAAGCAATGGGGCTAAACATGAGGGAGAAAGGGGTCCAGAAAAAAATCCCTCAAGTCGATATCTCCCCTTAAACACGTTGCTGATCATTTTCACACACTGCTAACCCCTATGTGTACTTAATATGTTGACCCTCCCAGCAGCCCTACTACCTGGCAGTGTTTGATCAGCATTACCTGGGCTCTCTCTCTCTCTCTCTCTCTTACACACACCTGTGTGAATCTCACACCTCCATAGTTTTTCCTAGGTCAATAATTGGACGGTGGTTGTAGTCAAATAATATATACTTTCGATTTTTTTGTTTATCTATACTGTATATCATCTAAGCTATTTGTATCTATACTGTATATCATCTAAGCTATTTGTATCTATACTGTATATCATCTAAGCTATTTGTATCTATACTGTATATCATCTAAGCTATTTGTATCTATACTGTATATCATCTAAGCTATTTGTATCTATACTGTATATCATCTAAGCTATTTGTATCTATACTGTATATCATCTAAGCTATTTGTATCTATACTGTATATCATCTAAGCTATTTGTATCTATACTGTATATCATCTAAGCTATTTGTATCTATACTGTATATCATCTAAGCTATTTTTATCTATACTGTATATCATCTAAGCTATTTAACTTCTACATCTCGACAGAATTGAGAATATTTAAAAAAATATATGAAGCCTATGTTCGATTAGTATTTCAAATATTTATTGAACTATTCAAAATTATGAAATTGGCCGGTTTTACCTCAGACTTACCACATTATCTTTGGTACGCGATAGTCATTCCTTTGGATCATTGATTTATAACGGTTTCAGTTTGTAAATACATACAACTTTTCACTTATGCATTTCCTTTTTTCTTATTTGGTACATACATTTTAATATTCTATCTATTTATTCTATATCTATCTATCTATCTATCTATCTATATATAATTATACACAGGCCCAATCCCCACTTATTATTTGGTACTTAATTTTTACAACTTTATTGTTTGCTTTGATCGTCCTGACATTCAATTGGTTAAGGGGAGGTATTTAGTTTGTTCCCTAGA
The DNA here is from genome assembly GCA_032716605.1 of Paralithodes platypus. NCBI lineage: Eukaryota > Metazoa > Arthropoda > Malacostraca > Decapoda > Lithodidae > Paralithodes > Paralithodes platypus. Next base: position 6,611,133 of record CM064491.1, on the reverse strand, counting down.
CCTCCATCAAGCTTGAAATTACACCCCCTTGAGTCCCTTTCAAGATAAATTTGTACATTTTTCGGTAGAAAATTTCCCGGCCGAAGGCCGGTTCCTCTTAAATTACAGGCTCGCTATCGCTCGCCAGGATAACATTGACACCTGAATTGCACGAAAGGTCTTAATATGGGGTGAAAGTTCTTAAAATCGCTAAACTAATGGGGCAAACGTTTTATAATATCAAAAGCAATGGGGCTAAACATGAGGGAGAAAGGGGTCAAGACAAAAATCCCTCAAGTGGAGATCTCCCCTTAACTGTTTCATGAGTAGTTAAGGGACTAGTGCTTGGTTTGTGGTCCGTATATTTATTTGTTTATTTATTTTTGAGTTTTCTCGCTAGACCATCATCTAGCTTAGAAAATAGAAAAACACTCCCTGGACCCTTTTCAAGATATAGTTGTGCATTTTTCGGTAGAAGGCCGGTTCCTTCTAAAATTAGAGGCTCGCTATCGCTCCCCAGGAAAAAATCGACACCTAAAGGGCACGAAATGAAGCAAAAGGTCTCGACATCGCCAAACTAACGGGACGAATGTCTAGAAACCTCAAAACTAATATGCTAAACATGAGGGAGAAAGGGGTCCAGAAAAAGCGAGTACTATCCCCTTAAGGCAGGAATGGTCTTGCGGTATCTCTTTGAAGTGTAATGGCCATTGTTGTTGTTGTTGTTGTTGTTGTTGTTGTTGTTGATGAATTGATTGATGGGTGTAGCAGTGATTGTACTTCCTGTCCTGCTGGGTAAACTCCGAGTCACACTAGCATTTTGTTCAACCATAATCATTTGTCGGCAATTCCAAGCTTTGGAATTCAAGTTCAGATTTCAAGCAACTATAGATGTCTAACATTAAGAATAATTGACTACTTGCGAGTTTCAGGCTATAAGGAAGTTGGAGCCAGAAACATCGCTATTAAACAGATATACGATAATAATGTAGGTTTCTGATGGGTAGAAAATATGTTGAATTGGGTTTTTTGTATTAATAAATGTACTACAACTGCATTTTAACTGTTAATTGTGCTAATTATCGATGTCTACAGCTCCAACTTCCTTATAGAACGAAACTCGCAAGTGGTCAATTAGCTATACCGTTGAAAATTTGGCTTAACATGCTGACATAATTTGGCTTAACATGCTGACATAATTTGGCTTAACATGCTGACATAATTTGGCTTAACATGCTGACATAATTTGGCTTAACATGCTGACATAATTTGGCTTAACATGCTGACATAATTTGGCTTAACATGCTGACATAATTTGGCTTAACATGCTGACATAATTTGGCTTAACATGCTGTCATAATTTGGCTTAACATGCTGGACATAATTTGGCTTAACATGCTGACATAATTTGGCTTAACATGCTGACATAATTTGGCTTAACATGCTGACATAATTTGGCTTAACATGCTGACATAATTTGGCTTAACATGCTGACATAATTTGGCTTAACATGCTGACATAATTAAATTGCCGATTGAAAGTCGCCGTCAAAATCGCCAGTGTCTGTTTGAAGCTTGTAACTGTGTGTTTTGTGGCTCAATCACAGGAGACATATTGACGGCAATTTTAATTTTGTTCTTGTTCATTGGTATCGGTAACTAGACTGGATTTAGATCATTATAACTGGTTGAATTCTCGTAAAACTTTAATTAGGAAGATTGCATCCCCGAATTGCCGAGGAAATATGGCTGAAAATTGTCCATGTGTATCTGCGGCGTGTTTTGTTAAAGGTCCCGTCAGAGGCCTTCCGGGTTTGCCTAACTTATATTATCAGCTGGCTTTGGGGAGTTTTTTCACCTTTAATATACAAACGTTATTTATATTTATTTATTTGTTTACTGATTCTAATGATCTATTTATCTTTCTGGATTGCGCATATTGTTTTATATTTATATGTGTGTTGTTCTTAGTTGAGAGAGTAAGCGAGAGAGCGAGAGCAAGAGAGAGAGATAGCCCCAAGAAGACCATCACCTTAACCAAAATGTCAAACACTTGGCTCTCTTGTCTTAAAGGCCAGTTATACCAGATACCTGAAAGATAACATGTGGTATTTTAAGGGGAGATGGTTCGTTTTTGGGTCGATTTCTTCATTTATATATATATATATAAGTTTCAACCTTAGACCTCCATCAAGCTTAAAGTAACAACCCCAGGACCCCCCTTCAAGATAAAGTTGTACATTTTTCGGTAGAAAAATATCGCGGCCAAAGGCCGATTCCTTCTAAAATTAGAGGCTCGCTATCGCTCCCCAGGAAAAACCGACACGTAAATTACCCGAAAAGCCTTGATATTGTCACAGAAAAGGGGCGAAAGGTCTTAAAAACGCCAAACGAATGGGCCGAACATCTTAAAATCTGAAAACTAATAGGGCTAAACATGAGGGAGAAGGGGGTCCAGAAAAAGCGAGTAGTACCCCCTTAAAGGCCAGTTATACCGGATACCTGAAAGTTAACTCCTGGTATTTTAAGCCGCCATAATAGGGCAATGATCTTATGGCGTCTTACGTCAACCAAATTCAGGTTTGGATGGATAGATAGAAAAATATGGGTAGATAGATGGATAGATAGATTGATAGATGGATAGATAGATAGATGAATATAGGTAGATGGATATGTATTGTTAGATAGATAGATAGATTGATAGATAGAAATATAGGTAGATAGATAGGTATGTATTGTTAGATAGATAGATAGATAGTCAGAAATATTATGGATCTGTAGGTAAATATATAGTTAGACAGATGTATGTGTAATATGGATTGATAGATAGATTGTTAAGATAGACAATGTAGTTTTATAGACAGACAGACAGTGCTTAAATGGGTGACTAACAGAGGAGCTGAACAGGAGAAAATAGGGAGAAAGTTCTAAAGATATTCGCGACCCGATTACAAGCTACCCATCCCTACCTCCCCCTCCCTACCCTACCTCACCCTGCCCCCCACCCACCCTGCCCCCAACCCACTCTGCCTCTGACCTAGAATGTTGTGGCGTGTATGTGAGTATGTCAGTCTGTCTGAGTTTGGGAGTGTGTGTGTGTGTGTTTGGGTATATGTGTGTGTGTGGGTGTGGGTTTGTGTGTGTGTGTGTGTATCTGTGTGTTTGTGTGTGTGTGTCTGGGTATGTCTGTGTGTGTGTGTCTGTCTGTGTAGGTGTGTGTGTCTGGGTATGTGTGTGTGTGTGTGGGGGGGGGTTCTCTGTGTATGTATGTGAACTTTGATTTACCGTACGTGGAGGTATGTGTGTGATTGTTAATTCACACAGGTTTCGTGTGAGAGAGAGAGAGTGAGTGAGTGTGAGTGAGTGAGTGAGTGAGTGAGTGAGTGAGTGGAAGTTAGGGACGGAACAGGAAGTACATGATGTGAAGGAGTGATGGAGCGGGAGAGGGAGGGAGGGAGGGAATCTAACATACGAAGTTTAATGAAAAAACACTATCAACTTCTTGCCTACACCGTTGACAAAAGGTGTATAACTAGTTTGTTCTGATGTTCTTGGGATAGAAGATATTTTGTATTTGTTGTTGCATTTGCAGATATAGTCAGCAAAACTTGGATAAACATTGACATGTGTTAGAGGAGTTCCAACTTAATGTAATTGCGTTCCACCCACCAATCACTCTACCTATAGTACCGAACCACCTACACTAACACAAACTCTCCCATCCACCCATCAATCCACCCATCAATCCACCCATCAATCCACCCACCTCTCCTGCATCATCCATCCATCTATCACCTTACCTATAGTACCTACCCACCCACATAGCCACAAACTCTCCCATCCACCCATCTATACACCCACTTCACATGTATCCACCCACCTTCATATCATTCCACCCTCTACCCCACCCACCCTCAGTACCACCCCACCCACGAATAACTCCACCCACGCCTGCACGCCCCCCTCCCCCCCCCAACACCCACATCACCCACCACCTTAGGTTTTACACAGTAATTTAATAAACCTGTTCGTCCACTCCCTGTTGTGTGGGTGTGTTTGTGCTTGACCATCCTCCCACTCTTTGTGTAGGTGTTTATAAATGCTACCCCCCCCCCCCCCACACACACACTCCCACACACACACACACACACACACACACACACACACACACACACACACACACACACACTCTCTCTCTCTCACTCTCTCTCTCTCTCTCTCTCTCTCTCTCTCTCTCTCTCTCTCTCTCTCTCTCTCTCTCTCTCTCTCTCTCTCTCTCTCTCTCTCTCTCTCTCTCTCTCTCTCTCTCTCACCGTCATTTATAGTGAGTGTGTGTGTTTTGTGTTCATGCAGACCCATACACGCATTGTCAAAACTAATCATAACCATTCGTTTAGATATTAGTTAGATTGTTATCCTACATTCACACAATGATCCATCCATCCATTCATCAACTTGCGTCCATTAATCCACCTCGTTTTCTGTTACTTCACTCATTCCCACCCCCAATCACCCTTCACCCATCCTCGCCCCCCCCCCCCCTACTTATCCCTCCATTCATTCATCCCCCCCCCCAACCCCCTACCGCCCACTCGTGTAGGCTTTAATTACAAGCGGTGTCCAGTCAGGTTTTCCCTTTGACTTGTGTTTATGTGTGTGTGTGTGTGTGTGTGTGTGTGTGTGTTAGTGGGGGGTGGGGGTGGGTGGGTGTGTAAAGCTCAAATGTAATATATATAACGGAAACATAAGAACCTGAATGAAACAAATCATGTCAAGAAATCAGGAAAAACAATCTAGGACCAATACAAAAAAAAAAATCCGAAAGCAAATGAAGACAGGATGAAAAAAGACAATGAATCCAGGCCAGCAAATAAGAGGAAGGAAATGACATCAACACCTGGGAACCATTGACCTGTTGGAGGAGGAAGAAGGAGAAGGAGGGAAAGCAGGAGAAAGAGGGAGGAGGAAAAACAAGGAGGGCGGAAAGTAGGAGAAGGAAGGAAAGTATAAGAAGAAGGGAAAGAAAAAGGGAAAGAAAAATTAGGTGGGAAAAAAGAGGTAAAGCAGGAGAAGGAGGAAAGAAGAGGGAGGGGAGGGGGAAGAAGGAGAAAGAGGATAAAGAAGAGGGAAAGAAGGAGAAGGAGGGAAAGAAGGAGAGTAATGGAAAGAAAAATAAGTAGGGAAGAGAGAAGAAAGAGGGAAGAAAGAAGAAGGGAAATATTAAGGACAGAATAAATGAAGAAATGTATTAAATGTATTAAATGAAGAAATGTATTAAATGTATTAAATGAAGAAATGTATTAAATGTATTAAATGAAGAAATGTATTAAATGAAGAAATGTATTAAATGGAGAAGGTCAAAAGGGAAGATGTGAAATGGGGATCATTAATAGGAAAAAATTGAAAGGATTGACAAAAATAAAATAAAAAAATAAACATACATTCTCGAATACGAAATTGTTATACAATGAGAGAGAGAGAGAGAGAGAGAGAGAGAGAGAGAGAGAGAGAGAGAGAGTGGCACCCTGATGACCCACATAGGACAGGTTTCAGAGCCACCACTGCCACTACTACCACTACCACCATCACTATCACTATTACCACTACTACTACTACCACCACTACCACCAATACTACCACTGCCACTACTACCACTACCACCATCACTATCACTATTACCACTACTACTACTACCACCACTACCACCAATACTACCACTGCCACTACTACCACTACCACCATCACTATCACTATTACCACTACTACTACTACCACCACTACCACCAATACTACCACTGCCACTACTACCACTACCACCATCACTATCACTATTACCACTACTACTACTACCACCACTACCACCATAACTACCACTGCCACTACTACCACTACCACCATCACTATCACTATTACCACTACTACTACTACCACCACTACCACCAATACTACCACTGCCACTACTACCACTACCACCATCACTATCACTATTACCACTACTACTACTACCACCACTACCACCAATACTACCACTGCCACTACTACCACTACCACCATCACTATCACTATTACCACTACTACTACTACCACCACTACCACCAATACTACCACTGCCACTACTACCACTACCACCATCACTATCACTATTACCACTACTACTACTACCACCACTACCACCAATACTACCACTGCCACTACTACCACTACCACCATCACTATCACTATTACCACTACTACTACTACCACCACTACCACCAATACTACCACTGCCACTACTACCACTACCACCATCACTATCACTATTACCACTACTACTACTACCACCACTACCACCAATACTACCACTGCCACTACTACCACTACCACCATCACTATCACTATTACCACTACTACTACTACCACCACTACCACCAATACTACCACTGCCACTACTACCACTACCACCATCACTATCACTATTACCACTACTACTACTACCACCACTACCACCAATACTACCACTGCCACTACTACCACTACCACCATCACTATCACTATTACCACTACTACTACTACCACCACTACCACCAATACTACCACTGCCACTACTACCACTACCACCATCACTATCACTATTACCACTACTACTACTACCACCACTACCACTCACGACCAGCGATGTCACAATGCTCACGACCAGCATTGTGAGCGCTAGTAGAGACTATGCACGTGCTAATATTAAAAAGAACAAATATAAAGTGATACCAGGATGGAACCGGTGTATTAAGGCTAAACACACTATTGCCAGGGAGAAATTCTTAACCTGGGTGAGGAATGGCAGGATACGAGGAACAGATATTCATAGAGATATGTTAGACAGTCGGAAGGAATTTAAAAAGGCACTAAATGAATGTAAAATTAACGAACAGAGAGAGATTTGTAATTCAATAACGGAAAAGTTTTTATATAAGAATAAGAGTGAATTTTGGAATGAAGTAAAAATAAAGAAAGGGTGTAAAAAGGTATCAAGTGTTATAAATGGCCAGAGTGGCAATTCTAATATAACTAAAGTATTTAAAGAAAAATTTCTTTTAAGTCAACCTCCAAATAATCATAACGCTGAGCGAGACTTCTTAAATGATATTAAGCAAGCGTGGCCTGAAGGTAGAAAAATGCGTTTAAAGATCTCTAGTCACACTATAAAACAATTGTTAATGCGTCTTAACTCTGGTGAAGGTCATGATTTTATTCACACAATTTTTTTAAAGAATGCCTCTTGGTCTTTTTTTGGAAAATATTGCTCATTTTTTAAATACTTGTTTTATCCACTGCTATCTCCCTGGTGACTTGCTGAAGGGTACTATTACACCTATTATAAAAGACAGTAGGAAAAATATTACAGAGTCAGATAATTACAGACCCATTATGCAGTCCTCATGCCTTTTAAAACTATTTGAATTATTTATTTTAGATATTTTATCTGAAAAAGTGGTTCTCAACTTTAGACAATTCGGGTTTAAATCAGGGTCTTCAACCACAGATACTTGTTTTATTCTTAAAGACATTATGAAAAAATACTCGAATTGTAAGAACAATGCAGTAGCTACATTTATTGACCTAAGTAAAGCATTTGATAGGGTAGACCATTTTATTTTAGGGAACAAATTATTAGAATTGTCACTACCAGTAGATGTAATATTAATTTTAATGCATTACCTAAGGAATCAGAAAGCGAATGTAAGATGGCAAGACTCTTATAGCAACTATGTTTATGTTGAGAAAGGTGTGAGGCAAGGTGGAATACTCTCACCCTTTCTATACAATTTATACATGGACAAAATTATAAATGAAGTGGCTGGTACTAATGCAGGATGTAAATATGGAGATGTGAGATGCAACATATTAGCCTACGCTGATGATATAGTCCTCCTGGCTGATTCTTTTCAAGATATGGATATATTATATAGCAAATTATGTTCTTGTATTGATCAACATTTACTTAAAATTAACAGAGATAAATCTAAATGCATGATATTTACTACCAATAATAATCAGCAGACGCAGAGCATTGAGCTGAACGGAGATACCTTGGAGGTGGTGAAGGGATTCAAATATCTGGGCCACAATATTTTGTTTAATTTTAAAGACTCAGATGACATAACTTTTAGAATAAATAATTTGTATGGATCTTTTAATAGTATTTTTAGAAATTACAAACAAGTGAACAAAGATACAATGTTATTTCTGTTTAATTCTTACTGTCTACCAGATTATGGACTTCCCCTATGGAATCACGACAGTTCTTTTAATTCTAATGGTTTTAAAGCATTTTCAGTTGCATTTAATAAATCCCTTAAGCGTATTTGTGGCGTACCTCCCTACGCCAGCAGCCATATCACGGCAGCTCGATGCAAACAATTGCTACTCAATCATCATACAGCATTAGTTCAAGCACGATACTGCAAAAGAGTATTAAGGTCTCAAAATCCTATAATTAGGCATAATATTCCTATTATTAAAGAAGGTTTCATGGTTCAAAATGTGGTCAATTTGTTTCGAAAAACTTATAATGTAGATGTACTAGGAGAAAATCTAGATGTTTTGAGAGCCAGGATGAGTGGGTACAAGGGCATGAGGACAGGCGAGGTCCATGTTTCTATTATGGGTTTTAGCTCTTGAAGGGCGTAACTATTATTTTTTAACAGCGGTTATATGCAACAAATACGTCTTAGAAATTGCATTTTAATTGAATTCGATAATTTCATTATCGCATAACTTCCATCCTCATAATTGAGTTTTGAATGCATATATTTTTTATAATATTTTATTTGATGATTTTATCCTGACTATCAGAAGCTAATATTGTAAATAGTTTGTATATATGAAATAATTTTGAATGTTTAATACATTTTGATTTAACTTTACTATAATTTGTATTGGATTATGTAATGTGTGTGTTTTGTACTGTGTACTGTACATATGTATTGCGAAATAAAGGAATTGATTGATTGATTGATTGAATACTACCACTGCCACTACTACCACTACCACCATCACTATCACTATTACCACTACTACTACTACCACCACTACCACCAATACTACCACTGCCACTACTACCACTACCACCATCACTATCACTATTACCACTACTACTACTACCACCACTACCACCAATACTACCACTGCCACTACTACCACTACCACCATCACTATCACTATTACCACTACTACCACCACTACCACCAATACTACCACTGCCACTACTACCACTACCACCATCACTATCACTATTACCACACTTATCACTATTACCACTACTACTACTACCACCACTAGCACCAATACTACCACTGCCAAACTACCATACCACTACCCTACTACTACTATTACCACTACTACTACTACCACCACTACCACCAATACTACCACTGCCACTACTACCACTACCACCATCACTATCACTATTACCACTACTACTATTATCACTACTACTACAACTACTCTACACCACTACCACCACTACTACCACTACCACCATCACTATCACTATTACCACTACTACTACTACCACCACTACTACTACTACCACCACTACCACCAATACTACCACTGCCACTACTACCACTACCACCATCACTATCACTATTACCACTACTACTATTATCACTACTACTATTACCACTACTACTACTACCACCACTACCACCAATACTACCACTGTCACTACTACCACTACCACCATCACTATCACTATTACCACTACTACTACTACCACCACTACTACTACTACCACCACTACCACCAATACTACCACTGCCACTACTACCACTACCACCATCACTATCACTATTACCACTACTACTACTACCACCATACTATACCACTACTACCAATACCACCACTACCACCATACTATCACTGCCACTACTACTACTACCACCATCACTATCACCAATACTACCACTGCCACTACTACCACTACACCATCACTACCACTATTACCACTACTACTACCACCACTACCACCAATACTACCACTGCCACTACTACCACTACCACCATCACTATCACTATTACCACTACTACTACTAGCACCACAATACCACTACAATTACCACTACTACTACTGCCACCACTACCACCACTACTACCCCTGCCACTACTACCACTACCACCATCACTATCAATACCACTACTACTACTACCACTACACTTCACTACCACCACTACCACACTACTACCACCACTACACCAATACTACCACTGCCACTCCTACCACTACCACCATCACTATCACTATTACCACTACTACTACTACCACCACCACCACTACTACTACTACCACGACTACCACCACTACTACCATTACCATTACTACTACCACCACCACTACCACAACTACCACTATCACAACTATTATCACTATCACTATTACCACTACTAGTAAAACCACCATCACCACCACTAATACCACTATCACTATAACTACCACTACCACCATCACTATCACTATCCACTACTATACTACCACTACTATTACCACCACTACTACCACCAATACTACCACTAATACTACCATCACTACCACCATAACTACCACTACTACCACACTACTACTATTACCACTACTACTACTACCACCACTACCACCAATACTACCACTGCCACTACTACCACTACCACCATCACTATCACTATTACCACTACTACTACTACCACCACTACTACTACTACCACCACTACCACCAATACTACCACTGCCACTACTACCACTACACCCCACTATCACTATTACCACTACTACTATTATCACTACTACTATTACCACTACTACTACTACCACCACTACCACCACTACCACCAATACTACCACTGTCACTACTACCACTACCACCATCACTATCACTATTACCACTACTAGTAAAACCACCATCACCACCACTAATACCACCACTACCACAAATACTACCACTGCCACTACTACCACTACCACCATCACTATCACTATTACCACTACTACTACTACCACCACTACCACCAATACTACCACTGCCACTACTACCACTACCACCATCACTATCACTATTACCACTACTACTACTACCACCACTACTACTACTACCACCACTACCACCAATACTACCACTGCCACTACTACCACTACCACCATCACTATCACTATTACCACTACTACTATTATCACTACTACTATTACCACTACTACTACTACCACCACTACCACCAATACTACCACTGCCACTACCACCATCACTATCACTATTACCACTATCACTATTACCACTACTACTATTATCACTACTATTACTACCACCAATACTACCACTGCCACTACTACCACTGCCACCACCACTATCACTATTACCACTATCACTATTACCACTACTACTATTACCACTACTACTACTACCACCACTACCACCAATACTACCACTGCCACTACTACCACTACCACCATCACTATCACTATTACCACTATCACTATTACCACTACTACTATTACCACTACTACTACTACCACCACTACCACCAATACTACCACTACCACCATCACTATCACTATTACCACTATCACTATTACCACTACTACTATTATCACTACTACTACCACCAATACTACCACTGCCACTACTACCACTGCCACCACCACTATCACTATTACCACTATCACTATTACCACTACTACTATTACCACTACTACTACTACCACCACTACCACTCACCACACAAATACACACCATTACCACTACCACACCACCGTACCTAGTTACTGCCACATCTACTACTAATACCAAAGAGTACAAAGGAGTACAAAGGAAATCAAGCAACAACAGATCTAGTGACCCTTCTAGGTTGCTTGTCCTCCAAAACACTGAGGATCAAGTGTCCAAACAGTGGTTTAGAGTTGTATTGGAAACATTGGAAAGGGAATTACTGCCCTGGAACTAATGTCCGTGGCAGGACATTAGAGAGAGAGAGAGAGAGAGAGAGAGAGAGAGAGAGAGAGAGAGAGTACACAGTGAGAGTAGCCTAAATACCTGAATGACTGGATGACTCTCTCTCTCCCTCTCTCTCTCACCCCCACCCCCCCCCCACACACACACACACACACACGTTTCACTTTGTTATTCTCATGTTACTGGAGTCATGATATTCTTGCCCACTCATGGTTATTAAGCTATTGTCTTTATAGTCATGATTGTGTTTCCTGCACCCCAACCTCCTTTCCCTCCCCTCTCCCTCCTCACCTCCCCTCCCCTCTTCTTCACTACTTTCCATTCCTCTCTCCTCTCATCTTCTCCCCTTCCTTCCCATCCCATTATCTTCACCTCTCCCATTTCGACACTTTCCTCCCCTCCACTAGTTTCCTTTCTGCTTCCCTCCCTTCCCCTCCCACTTCTTAACCCACTACTCCCTTCCCTTAATATTTGCCTCCTCCCACACACTTCCCTCCCCGCTATCCCATTTCTTTCACTCCCTTCCCGTCCCAACCACCCCCCTCCCCTCCATTCCCCGTCCTTCTATCTCTCCGATTTCGCCCTGCTTTCCCTTCCTCCTCAACTTGCATACTAATGTTCTCCCTTCTTCTTCTTCTTCTTCTTCTTCTTCTTCTTCTTCTTCTTCTTCTTCCTCTTTGTTGTCCATCTTATGTTATTATCTTTTATCGTGTATTACTACCTTACGCTTCATTTTCAAGGTATTGTTTTCACTCAAATATACATTAGCCATTATATTCAGTGATATTTACATTTACTCAATATTATTATTATTGATGATTATGACACTGTATTCTAATTGGCTTTTTTTCTTTCGCAGGTAAGTTACTGTGATGATCGAGCTGTGGATTGGGCAAGGTGATGGGTAAGAGTGTGTGTGTGTGTGTTTTTTTTTTTTTTTTTTACTCTTCCTTTTTCATATCCCCAATTTTATCTTTTGATATTTTTCCGTTTATCTGGACTAGTTATCATTTTTCCGTTTATCTGGACTAGTTATCATTTTTCCGTTTATCTGGACTAGTTATCATTTTTCCGTTTATCTGGACTAGTTATCATTTCTTTTAAAGTTGTAGTTCTATTTATTTTCGTTATTGATCAATACTACTTAATTTATTTTCCTGTCTGACTTTTTATCCCTTACAATTCCATACTATTTAATGTTAACCCTTTCAAGCTCCAATACGCGTTTCTGTTCTGTTTCTGGCTACCATTAGGCGATTTTAACCAGATTAGTAAGGGTATATGGAAGTCAAAGGGTTGATTGAGATAGTATTTACCCTTTTAATACCCACAGATCCTTCCTAAGCTGCATAAAATCGTCTAATGATAGCCAACATAAACGGCTAAAACGCGTCAGAGCTTCAAAGAGTTAATAGTGTTTTTGGTTGTTCTCTATTTCAACTTATTTTATGCTCCTCCTCTTCGCCTTTCTATTCTTTTTTTAGTTTATCTTTTTCTTCCCTATTATATTGTACGTGACTTTCTTTCCTGCTGAGTATCTTTCCTGCTGAGTATCTTTCCTGCTGAGTATCTTTTCTTGTTCTGCATTCTTAAACCTTTTCTTGTTCTGCATTCTTAAACCTTTTCTTGTTCTGCATTCTTAAACCTTTCTTCTACATTCTTAAACCTTTCTTGTTTTGCATTCTTAAACCTTTCTTCTACATTCTTAAACCTTTCTTCTACATTCTTAAACCTTTCTTCTACATTTGTCCTGGTTAACACTAGTCGGTGTTACCTTAACCCTCTCCGACATATGACGCGATTTTGAGCCTATTAGGGATACTTTAAAGCCTTTGTTACCATCAGGGGTCTTTAGAGACCTTTAGTTTAGTTACTTCAAGCTCTGCAGTTGTCTTTGAGTTAGCTGTGGGCAGAAAACTAATTTTGGAGAGGTAATTATAAGAGTGAGAGAACTCTATTTCTTATTGCTAATCTGGCAACCTCTGCGTCATATGTGCGTGAAGGGCTTAAGAAGGACCTCTAAAAGTCAAAGCGGAGAAAAAAAATTGTCCCATAAAATATAATCTAGACTTCTGACATTATAGTTAACAATTAAATGGAATAGAAGCATCTTCATCCTGAAAGAAGTAATGCCTATTTCCTCTTTTTTCCTACATTCTTATCCCAAAAAAATTCACGTGTTGCTTCCATTTCTTCATTGGATATTGCTGCTCCCATTTTCTCCTATCTTTAAGCCGCTGTCACACGAGCGCTTTTTCCGTCAATTTTCCATGAGCAAGTTTGTTCTCTTAATATTTCGTAACATTTTCGCACTGGTATCGGTAACTAGACTGACGGTAGATTATGTTAGGCGGCGGAATTCTGATAAAGTGTAATTTGTTAAGCTTTCAAACCATAATTGCCCGTAAAAATTGCTCGAAAAAGGGCTCGTGTGACTCCCGGCTTTATTCTCTTTATGTTATTTATCTAACAGTTTCACTCGTATCTTTCTGACATAGTCTTATTTCAAATTGATCGTGTTTTTCATTAATTGTCCTCTCTTGTATTTTAAATTAATCTATAAATCTTCTGTTTATTATATTTCCATGCTTGTGATTTAATTTTGCTTCTTCTATCTCAAAGTTTTCTCGTGTTCCATTTATTTCCATCCCTTTGTTATTATGTTGCCTCTTCCCTCATTTATCTTCCCTGTCTATCTTTATTATCTGGTCTGTATTGTCTAGTTTTTGTGGGGTGTTCATATGTTGCAGTGAGGTTTCCCGCTTTCCTTTATAACTGGTTCCTTCACTCCTATCTTCTTATTCTCTCTCTCTCTCTCTCACGCGCTCTCTCTCTCTCTCTCACTCACTCACTTACTTACAATGTCTCTCCCTCTCAAGCACAAGCACACACACACACACACACACACACACACACACACACACACACACACACACACACACACACACACACACACACACACACACACTCTCTCTCTCTTCGCTTCCTCTAACCTGGAATCTTGCGGAATGGGGTTATGTCTGACCTCCCCATTTGTTACTCTCTCTCTCTCTCTCTCTCTCTCTCTCTCTCTCTCTCTCTCTCTCTCTCTCTCTCTCTCTCTCTCTCTCTCTCTCTCTCTCTTTTCTTACTCGTTTTGTCTGGACTGAAGTATGATGGCTGAGTGAGATAATTTGTCATATGTATTTGATCGATATATTTGTTTGTGTATTTATGTTTTTAGTTCGGTGGTTATAATATTTGTGTAATGGTTATTGGTTATAAGTGTAGATGTGATTATTGTGATATAATCCTGTTAATGTTATGCTATGCTTCTTAATTACGAATCTCTGGTAAGTATCATTCACTACTTTACCTTTTGTCTCCTTTATTATGCTACTTTATATCAGGCAGTGTGTGTGTGTGTGTGTGTGTGTGTGTGTGTGTGTGTGTGTGTGTGTGTGTGTGTGTGGTGATAATAGAATGATGATGTTAAAGGCACTACAACGGTAAATTCCCACAAAAAGTAACATATTTAGTGACCAAAGACAGGGTATTGTGTGAGGAAGTACTGGTGGGTGTGGGGTGCGCCATGTGTCTGGTATAGAGGAGGGGGTATATATAAAGACCTTATATAGTATAGGACCTTGAGTATGGAGGGGGGGGGAGGGGGGGAGATGTAGATGTAGTGGTGGTGGTTATGATGGTGATGGTGTTAGTGGGGGGTGGGGGGGGGGGGGGGGGGTAGTTATGTGGTGGTGGTTTGGGGGATAGTGGTAGATGTACTGGTGGTTATGATGATGATGATGATGGTGGTGGTGTTAGTGGTGGTGGGGGAGTGGGGGTAGTAGTGGTGGTGGAGGAGGGTGGTTGGTAGTTATGTGATGGTGGTGGGGAGGGGGGATAGTGGTAGATGTAATGTTGGTTAAGATGATGATGGTGTTAGTGGTAGTGGTAGTTGGAGGTAGTGATAGTGAACCTCTCTAAGAAACGAGTATATATAATTTAAATAATTTAAATAATGTGTGGAAGGCTAATGTATGAGTGTGGCAGACTGATTATATTACTGAACTATTCACCGCCAAGGTCGCTAGCTCGATTCCAATATAATAATCTATATATATATATGTTGTGTGAGGTGTGTGTGTGTGTGTGTGTGTGTGTGTGTGTGTGTGTGTGTGTGTGTGTGTGTGTGTGTGTGTTACAGGTAGTAGTGAGGTGGATTTAGGGGTATAGGAACCAACCCACCAGTGTGTGTGAGTGTGTTAATGTGTGTACGTATGTGTGTGAGTGTGTGTGTGTTACAGGTAGTAGTGAGGTGGATTTAGGGGTATAGGAATCAACCCACCAGTGTTTGTGAGTGTGTTAATGTGTGTGTGTGTGTGTGTGTGTATGTCAATGAATGTACGTATGTGTGTGTATGTGAGTTACAGGTGGTAGTCTAGGTGGTGGTGTATGTGGGTGTATAGGAACCAACCCACCAAGGCCAGCCACTCGCCTCCAGGTAGCCAACTTGACGAATTTGCATTAGGGGGGGGGGGGGGGGGGGGGGGGGGGAGGGGGTATATAGGGAGATAAACTGTCCAAAGTACTATACTCTTAATAATCTAGAATATTTAAGTTAGTAATAAGTTGATGGTGGCATTTTTTGTTTTCATTCATTCAAAGGTTTAACTTCTACTTTAACTACCACTTAAGTTGACTGCCATTCCCCTGCCAACAAAACGAACAACTTGATATACTGTAAAAACGAATGACTCGTTTTATCTTATTTTCCAGTTGGTTACTGCGCATGTGTCATCACACTCGGATATTTGTTGTTGCTTATCTTGAAATTTACCCCCCCCCCCCCCACACACACACCCCTCCCTTCATATAGACACACATTATAATTTTCTGGATAAAATATGTACAGGTATATGTTAATATAATAAATACTGGCATATTTTAGGAGGATATGAAATGCTTGAAACAATCGAGAGTCACGACATACCCCCTCCCTCATCTCTCTCTCTCGCTCTCGCTCTCGCTCTCTCTCTCTCTCTCTCTCTCTCTCTCTCTCTCTCTCTCTCTCTCTCTCTCTCTCTCTCTCTCTCTCAGGTTAGGTTAGGTTCATTTACATTAACACTTATTAGGCATGGACGAATTCTGACTTGAGGCCAACGTGATTGTGGGTGAACCGACTTTGGGCGAAATAACCGTGGGCGAATGTACCGCAAGCGAAGTGACTGGGGGTGAATTGGCAGGACGACCGGATTGAGCGAAGTGACTTGCAGGCGAATGAACTCGCCTTGTTCTCGGCTTTTCTCGCCTATTCACGTCTTTTCTCGCTTTTTCTCGTCTTTAAGAGTCGAGGATAAGCTGGGATTGGGAATTTTTTAAGAGTGGGGAACCTTTATTCACTCGAGGTGTTTTCTATTGTAGTTTTTTAGCCTCGTCATTCCTTTTTCTGGGTTTAGGGTAGGCTATTCAGGGGTTCTGTTGAGGAGTCTTTATTATTTGGTATTCATATCTTGGTAACGCACGCACGCACGCACGCACGAAACCAGTACACAACTTACAATACCCGTTAAGCAAAATTGGTGCCTTTTACACACACAAAATAGTACTTTTCTGTCGTATGAATATAAATTAAGATATTATGACCACAAACCCCCAAAAGGCCTCCAAGTAATGCCTCTTAACTAACCAAAGGTGCTGAGGAAAGGGTAATGGAAAATAAGGTGTGACGTATTCAGGTAATAAGGTGTGACGTATTCAGGTAGGGTGTGACGTATTCAGGTAAGGTGTGACGTATTCAGGTAATAAGGTGTGACGTATTCAGGTAATAAGGTGTGACGTATTCAGGTAAGGTGTGACGTATTCAGGTAATAAGGTGTGACGTATTCAGGTAATAAGGTGTGACGTATTCAGGTAATAAGGTGTGACGTATTCAGGTAAGGCCGTATTTACTTTACATATAAATAATCAAGCTTTACTTTGCTTTACATCATCTTACTTTCCTTTACTTTACTTTACTTGACACTATCTTACTTTACACTACTGTACTGTACGTTGGCTAGTCTTCCTCTAGTTTGCCCTTTTACAGCAAGGAAACTTTGAGGCAAGTAACGCACGGGTGGCTGTGGTGGAGAGTGTGAGGGTGGCTGTGGTGGAGAGTGTGAGGGTGGCTGTGGTGGAGAGTGTGAGGGTGGCTGTGGTGGAGAGTGTGAGGGTGGCTGTGGTGGAGAGTGTGAGGGTGGCTGTGGTGGAGAGTGTGAGGGTGGCTGTGGTGGAGAGTGTGAGGGTGGCTGTGGTGGAGAGTGTGAGGGTGGCTGTGGTGGAGAGTGTGAGGGTGGCTGTGGTGGAGAGTGAGGGAGAGTGCGTGAGAGAGAGAGAGAGAGAGAGAGAGAGAGAGAGAGAGTGAGTGAGAGTGAATGATAAAGTTCATCCCAAATATTCTACATTAGTAAAAGTGAAGGAAAAGGACAACAACGTGTGTGTGTGTGTGTGTGTGAGAGAGATATTTACATAGATTTACTTAGATACACTGACCACGCAGACCTTACGACCCCAGCGAGGTGGTCAGGACTTAATTCTAGTAGAGATAGCTAACCCGAGAGTAAGGGATAGTGGAAGGAAGGATAGCAGAGAGAGAGAGAGAGTGAGAGTGAGTGAGATTCTATTATAAACGAAGAAAGGTGTTTAGGCATGCGAGATATGAGATCAACAGTAGATATATAGGGAATGCTAGACAGTGCTATGCTACATGAAAGAGACCTAATTTACCCGACATAGCAAAGGGGAGATCGAATTATGGAGTGATAAAAAGATTCATTATACGGAAAGGTTCATTATACGGAAAGGTTCATTATACGGAAAGGTTCATTATACGGAAAGGTTCATTATACGGAGAGAGTGCAAGGAATTACTGTTTTTTATACTCCGACTTTCACATACTTAGAATTTACGATGAAATACATACCTGGGATGAATTTGTCAGCACTCGGTTGTGAGAAATAAAAGCTAAGAAATACGTACTCCTGATTATGTTGGCTGTGTTAGATTGTTAGCTAATATAGCCTTAAATACATAACTGCCGATTTCATATACTAGGTTGTTAAAAGCTAATGAGAAATACTTGTTTGTGATTATATTTTTAGTGTATTTTTTTTTTTTTTTTTTTTTTTTTTTGTAGAACATAAAATTATGTTTAAGATAAATTAGTTGAACAGTAAAGGCTTTACTAGACACGATATTATGAGGTGGAATTATGACAACTATTAGATGTGTTGGATATCACGGTTGATATGATGATTGTATTGACGATTACGGGTATGATAAATATGGGTGTACTCAGGACCCAGTAAAGCCGGTATCACACGAGAGCTTTTATAGTCAACATTCGATAACCAACATTTTTCTGGCAACATTTCTTGAGTATTTCGCACTGGTACCGGAAACTAGACTGATAATAGATTAATTTAGGTAAAAGAAAAATATTAAATCTTGACCTCATGAGCTACCAGACCAGTGTTAAGGATAAATGTGGAGTGAAAAAGCTCTCGTGTGATACCGGCTTAACACTTAAGTTGTGTGTGGGTCCTGGGTGTACTCTGTGTGATGGGTGTACTGTACTGGTGATTATGGGGTCATTAAGGGCAGACGGTCGTTTTTCTGGTCCTCTTTCTCCCTCGTGTTTAGTCCCATTGTTTTTTTAGATTTTTAGACGTTCGGACCATTTGTTTGGCGATTTTAAGACCTTTCGTCCCATTTCATTATACATTTTAAGACCTATCGTGCCATTTAGATGTCGATTTTTTCCTGGCGAGCGAAAGCGAGCCTGTAATTTTAAGAGGAATCGGCCTTCGGCCGGGACATTTTTCTACCGAAAAATGTACAAATTTATCTTGAGGGGTAGGGGTCTAGGGGGACGTTTTTCTAAGTTTGAGGGATGTCTAGCGAGGAAACTAAGAATTTATGAATGCATGAATTTATAGGCCAAAAAAGCAGTCAGTGTTCCCTTAAGTATAATAACACAGGACCATTCTAGGCGTACGAGCGGTGATGGAGTGCCCAGATACAATAGAAGAGACGGTTGTGAAATAGAAAGGGAAGGTAGGCATTAAGAAACATTAAAGCGGGCAGGTGTAATGAGAACGGTGGAGATGCGGTCGGGCTACGAAACGAGAACGGGAAATGAGAGGTTTTAATGGTAGGCCTATAGGATAATCAGGTCACTTCGCTTATCAGGTGTTTCGGCTGTCGTGTTTTCGGTTGTTTCGTTGACAGGGAATTTTTTATTATTTGTGTGTGTGGGGTTTTTTTTTCCATAGATTTTTTTATTTTATTTTTTCCTCTCACTGTCTGCACTCAGTCATTCCATCCACCACAACTCTCCCACCCTCTTCTCTCTCTCTCTCTCTCTCTCTCTCTCTCTCTCGCTCTCGCTCTCTCTCTCTCTCTCTCTCTCTCTCTCTCTCTCTCTCTCTCTCTCTCTCTCTCTCTCTCTCTCTCTCTCACAATCAACTCTGCCCTCACCCCACTCACCACACCTCTCACCCTCAACCTTATAATCACGCCCATAACCGCCCATAACCGCCCATAACCCCTCAACCCCACCCCCAAGAGTAGAACCTGTCCTTTGTAATCATTTGTTTGTAATCATTTGTTTGTATTCATTGTGTGATTGTGCTTTAGCACTTAACAGGCTTAGACATATGTCACTTAGCACTTTTTAGCACCGTACTACAAATCCTTAAACTGCATAAAATCGCCTAAATAGAGCTAGAATAAAACATTCGTCGCGGCACAGGAGGCACAGGAGGCACAGGAGGAGTTAACGGAGTTTGTGTGGCTTGCAGGGTCTTGGTTGGTCATTGCATGTTGAAGTGGGCGATAAAAGTTGCCGGTCAAAGCATTCCCAAGTAGTAAAGATAAGCATATATGGCCGGCAGCTGTCTTTGAGGGAATGTGTGTGGGTGGGTGGGGGGGGAGGGGTGAGAGAGAGAGAGAGAGAGAGAGAGAGAGAGAGAGATAGTGAAAGAGAGAGAGAGAGAGAGAGTGTGTGAGAGTGAAAGAGAGAGAGAGAGAGAGCCTTCCACGTACACTGCGTCTCTGCCCCCCCCCCCCCCCCTCCCTCTTTCATTTATCACCACCACTCCTCATCCAGCCTCGCGCATTTACGACAGGTTATAATCTTATACACGAGAGGGACGGACCCTCTCTTATACATGAGAGGGACGGACCCTCTCTTATACATGAGAGGGACGGACCCTCTCTTTCCCATTCCCCAGTTTAGAATATGACAGGGAAGGGAAGACTGAGCACCTTCCCTGTGTTTGAAGTGCGTGGCCGTATATGACTTCTCCAGCATCCTTACCATCACCTTCCCTACCATACCACACCCTACCATACCATACTAGCCCTCAACCACTCAACCTACCTTACTACCACCTTCCATTTATATATTAATATTTATATATATATTTATATATATATATATATTTATATATATATATATATATATATATATAATATATATATATATGTATACAGTATGCTATACCATACCAGCCTGCAACCACTCATTCCACCTTACCACCTGTCTTCCATCGCCTTTCCACCACCATCCATCCAGCTTCCAACACCTTCCCCACCTTACCACCAGTCTTCCACCACCCACCCTTCCACCCTTCCACCCTTCCCTGAGTTCCGGCAGATGAGGGCGCAGATATTGTGGGCGGTGATGTAATGCGGGAGCGCGCGGGGGGTAAGGTGGGGAGGAGGGGTGAGGGATTGCGAGGGTATTTTTGAACAGAACTTATACAGACGCCATGTTATTGCCCTTAACTCCTGTACCGGTGACGTTCTTTTAACGTTTTCTTGCTACATTTAGACGATTTTATTCAGCTTAAGAGGGGCCTCTAGCAATGACCTGGCCTCAAACTATCTCACTCAACCCTATTTACTACCACAGATCTTTCTTAAGTTGCACACAATAGCCTTCATATAGCTAAAACAGAATGAAAAAGGCGTCGCCGGTACAGAAAGGGGTTAATAGAAATAGCTATCACCTAGTTTGACCAAGATTACCTGCACATTGTATTTCTACTCATTTCGCTGACCATTGTGTCGGGCGTGGATAAGGCAAGGTTTATGAATATAGCCATTTATGAGCCAAAGAGGTCAATGAACCTTTGAAAGCTGTACAAGGGAATCCTTACGCTACTACCATCATATATCTTTAGGGTAGGCTATCCAGTGACTAAACAAGGGTACTGGGGGGCGATAAATACCAAGAGTTCTGTGCAATTAAGGGGAGATGGTCGTATTTATTAAGGGGAGATGGTCGTATTTATTGCCCTATTGTTTTATCTTTTTATTGTAGTTTAGTTTTCTCCCTAGACCTCCATCAAGCTGTAAAAAACACCCCCTATACCCCCCTTCAAGATAAATTTGTACATTTTTCGGTAGAAAATTGTTCCGGCCGAAGGCCGGTTACTCTTAAAATTACAGGCTCGCTATCGCTCGCCAGGAAAGAAACCGACACCTAAATGTCACGAAAGGTCTTAATATTGACAAAGAAATGGGGTGTAAAATCTTAAACTCGCCGAACTAATGGGCCGAACACCTTAAAATCTAAAAACCAATGGGGCTAAACACGAGGGAGAATGGGGCCACAAAACACCCATATACCCAAGGAGGGAAGGATAGGGGGTGAGGCAGCACTTCCACAGATGGTAAAGGAAGTGGGGAGGGAGTCCGGCTAGAAAGGTCAAGTTTTATATCGTGGCCGCATCCTTATGAGATCAGGCACCGCATGTGAAATGACCCGTGGCTCTGGAAGCCTCCTTTGTTCTGCTCATGGCAACCTTCATCATTTCTTTTTATATCCAATTAAGTGTTTGATGTTGATATGCAACTTTACATCTCGGCTTGAATTTGTAACATAGTCATACTGAACTGAAAACCATTCTTGGAGATTTTTAAATTGATAATGCTTAACATGCATACGCACACACTTCATCGAATTGAAATTGTCTACTGAGTATTCGTTTACCTGTTGACTTCACTAACTGCATTGTAAGAACTCGAAGGGTATAATCGCTTGGCAGTAGGTGTATTTCAAGTTGAGAGTCAATTTCGTCATATATTTGAAATGTTCCTTGGGGGATAGTTAAGAAGAGGAGAGGGAACATGGAATTAGATGAGACACTTTACAGTAGTGGAGCACCTGCCGTCATAAACAACCTGGTTTCCTGGATACACGTGTAGAATATTAATCAAGGAAGTTCTTGGTCATCTTTATTCCTGTGGGTTCGGTCTTTCCTCCCTTCCAGCCCCTCCTTCAGTAGTTAAACCCCTTCAGTACGTGGCGTTATTTTGATTTTATTCTGATTGCCATTAGACGATTGTGTTCCACTCAGGAAAGGATCTTTAGGAATCAAAGGATAAAATACTCTCTCATCTATTTCCTCAAACCTGAGTGGAATCTTATAATGATAGCCAGGACAAAGGAAGGAAGGTGTCATCGAACTGTAGGGGTTAACTTGGGTTTCCTCGGTACGTTATTAGAATATTAATGAAGGAAGTTCTTGGTTATCTTACTCCCGGAGGCTTGGTGGGTGAGGCGACCTGACGTCATCCTTCCTGCTCCTCCAGGCCACTGTATACGTCTCCTTCAGCCCCTCCTTCAGAAGTTGACCCCTTTTGGGACTATAACGTCAATATGATTCTGTTTTGGGCTGAAATAACGTAAATTTTATAATACTTGGGGCTAACATTAGATGATTTAATTCCACTTCGGGAAGGATCTGTAAAACGAAAAAGGTAGACTCTCTCTGCATTAGCCCTCACTATCCTTCCTAAGCTGAGTATAATCGTCTAATGGTAGCTAGTGCAAAGGAAGGCAGGCAACATGGTACTGAAGGGGTTAATTTGGGTTTCCTTGGTACGTTATTAGAATACTAATGAAGGAAGTTCTTAGTCGTCTCTATCACCTCCACCTCTTTCTCTACAATGACATCACATTTGTTCTGGTGATTTGTATTCAGTTTATGAAGGCTCAGTGTGGGTCGGAAGGTTGATTAAGATTGTTTCTACCTCTTTATATTGTGTTTTTCTTTTTTCATTCCTTGACGTTATTCTTAAGCTGCATACAATTTGCCTTGAGTTGGCCAAAATATAATGCACATTCTGCCCTCTTACTACATACTGCGTCCACCACGAAGTACATCTTGTCTTGTCAGCTCTACTATTTTTGAAATAACTTTTAAAAATAGACAGAATTATTATAAATACCATATGAGGAGGAGCACTTTGTTGACAACGTTTTGTAGATAGCTTCTTCAGGCCACTGACGTTAGTGACCTGAAGAAGCTATCTTCGAAACTTTGTCAATAAAGTGCTCCTCCCCGTAGCCCTACTATTACCTCCTCAACACTGGTTACTATATTATTAACTCTTAACTTCGCCGTATTGCATAGTCTTGCATTTGAAAGCCAGGCAGTGGTTGCTAGTTATTGTCATCATCTCTACTCTCAATGTTACCTTTTATGTCTCAGATAAGGAGTTGACATTTTCTCCCTAAGCATAGAAAAATAGAGAGTAATTGTGTATATTTACCTCTACAGAGCAATGACACCCTACCTCGAAAACTAAAAGGGTTAAGGATATTGTTCACTTATAACTAGACAAATTACCATTTTTGTAGGCAGAGGAGGTAGAGGAAGACTTCTGACCGTGCCTGTACAGTGGAGGTACTGCACTCTCACCTACTCCTTTATCCCCAGGTCGTTTGGAATGCATTATGAATCGAAACGAATCCCTTTAGCTCCTATCAAGTGTATTTTACTGCTCATAAAATTAGGTGTGTGTGTGTAAGGGTGATTGCCAGGAAATGGGTATCGCTCCGTGTCTGCCATGGCGTCTTTGAGGCAATTTATATCATGGCTTGGTTATTGCTGGGGGTGTCTCGATTTATGTAGGGGTAGTGAAGAGTAGTAATTTGGTGTAGGCGTAAAATGGAGAGAGGGAGGGAGGGAGAGAGAGAGAGAGAGAGAGTGGTGGTGGGAGATGTGTGTGCGATGTGAGTAAGTGAGTATGTGTGTGTGTGTTAAGAGAGAGTTGGACACACGATTTACGGCTGTGACCTTTGATAGTACGTGTGGGGCACAAGAGAGGCAAAAGGTGAAACAGACGGCATACGGGTGGCAGGTGAAACAAGGATGGCACCTGCTGTAATAAAAGGGAGATAGGCTAGATAGATGGAGAGAGAGAGAGAGAGAGCTAGAGCTAGCGAGCGAGAGAGAGACTAACTAACTAGATGGACTGCTGGACAGACAGGTTCTTTAATGACTTAGGTAAGAGACCTTCACTATCCTACGCTCTTCCCTTCCTATCCCATGGTCACCAGGATAGGTTGTGGGTTTATGGTTTATGCCATACAGTACATCTGAAGGTATAATGGGAATGGTAACAAGTGTGTAATGTAGTCGACAATTAGTTAACAGATTATGCGTCTTAGTATATAATTATATATAATTATATCATATCGTTATCATCATTATTAATATTATTATTATTAATGCATTTACTCGGTTGCGGGGAAGGGGGGGGGGGGATATCGTGATTAATGGAACGCTCGTAACGATGTGAGGATAAATGAACCTGTTCCGAGTTTTATACTGGGGGGAAAAAAAAAAAAAAAGACTGACGAGGATCTTGAGAGGCCCCATGATATACAACCCACAGCAGGCTTTACAGATGGGACTTTTAGCAAGCCACTAATAAACCAGTAAACAATGAACCAACAGTACAAACAAAGCCCTTCCTAAGCCCAATAAAAGGTAGTCGTGTAGTTTATGATTGAAGGGGGGGGGGGGTAGCCTCTGCACTGTGGATGTGGGTATAATGTCTTCCACCTTGAGAGGTACGAGAGTTAGGGATGTACTCTGAAGGGTGGATGGTGGTGAGGATTTGTTGGTGAGGAGGGTGTGGGTGAGGATTGTGTTGCTGAGGTGGTGTTGGTGAGGTATATGGTGGTGTTGGTGATGAGGATAATGGTAGTGAGGTGAGGTGGATAGTAGTGTTGGTAGTGAGGAGGATGCTGATGAGGTGGTGTTGGTGAAGATGATGATGGCGTTGGTGAAGATGATGATGGTAAGGATGAGGATGGTGGCGAAGATGATATTGGTGGGCATGGTGGTGGTGAGTTAATGGTGATGAAGGTGGTGGTGGTGGTGATAGTTGTGGTGGTAACTTATAAACATGAGCTGGGTTTTTTATTTATTTAGTTATTTTTGGGTACAGTAGGTCCTTATTTCACTGGGATAGCTTATACATAGAACATGCTGATGATGACTATAGCATGTATTGTTAAAGCTAGCCACACTGTATGTATTGAGGATCCTAGTGATGATGGTAAGGATGGAGTGTATAGGCATTAGTACCCCTCTCCTAACCTGGCTTTAGGATCACCAAGGTCAATGGTAACATAAAACTGGCGCCGAGCACATACATACTCACCTGCACACACACTCTCTCTCTCTTACTCTCTCTCTCTCTCTATATATATATATATATATATATATATATATATAATTATATATATATATATATATTGAGAATATATCACAAATACACATGAGCCACTAAATGTTTCTAGTCTCTCAGTGGGGATCGAACCATCGAGAGACTAGAGAGACTAGAAATATATATATATATATATATATATATATATATATATATATATATATATATATATATATAATTATAGATATAGATATATATACAGTATACAATTATTCGCTATTAAGAATTATACATAAACCAATATACTGCTTTACAACAACTCAATAAGAAGACTTGTTTATATTAATATCATAGTTTATTACATTAATAATAAAAAACATCTTTACAGCAGATATCTATGAACATAATTCTTAAATGATTTTGCTTTGTTATCTTGAAGAATTGTTTATATATTAATTTTGACTTCAATGATGTCACTATCCTTCTCCCCTTTCTCCTTTCCCATTTATCTTGAAGACGTTTTTTGTATATTAATTTTGACTTCAATGATGTCACTATCCTTCTCCCCTTTCTCCTTTGCCAATCTCTTCAATCTGTGTCCACTTTGTCTCTGCCTTTTGTCGTCTCCATCTTCCATACCATTGTTATCTGGGACTCATCGGACTTTTTCTTTTCAACGAGATGATCCCCCTGTCGTACGTGTATTGGAATTACCTTCGTCATTCCTCTCTCTCTCTCTCTCTCTCTCGCTCTCGCTCTCGCTCTCGCTCTCTCTCTATCTCTCGTTCTCTCTCTCTCTTTTTTTGTCATTCTCTCGTCTTTCTCTCTCTCTCTTTTTTTGTCATTCTCTCGTCTTTCTCTCTCTCTCTCTCGCTCTCTCTCTATCTCTCGTTCTCTCTCTCTTTTTTTGTCATTCTCTCGTCTTTCTCTCTCTCTCTCTCTTTCTCTCTCTCTCTCTCTCTCTCTCTCTCTCTCTCTCTCTCTCTCTCTCTCTTGTTTCAGACGTATAAAGTACCTCATTTTAGTTCAGAGTCCCCACATAATTAACAGGTTAACGTGCCGCACCACCATATAATATTCTGGCAAATACTAGACGATTGAATTTGGCTTAGGAGATATCCCTACAAGTCAAGATGTTAAATAATTTCCTTGAGTACACATTAAATCCGCTGTAAGTATGCATTAACATATACAATTCTAGTAATATGTGCTTGGATAGGCTGTGTATATATATTTTTTGAACATATCAAGACAAGGTTACCCAATATATCACATACTAAAGCAATACAAGTTAAATGTATTCTTAGCTGGCAGACACACTTGTTAAATAACCTTGGCACGGATAGATAGAAGAAGGAGGACGTGGGTAGATAGATAGATAGATAGATAGATAAGTAGATAGATAGGAGGAGGAGGACGAAGGTAAATAGATAGATAGATAGATAGACAGACAGACAGACAGACAGACAGGCAGACTTACAAATAGACAGAAAGACAGACAGGCAGACATACAGATAGACAGATATATAGATAGATAGATAGATAAATAGATAGATAGATAGATATATATATATAGAAGAAAGAGGACGAGGGTAAATAGAAGATAGATAGACAGACAGGCAGACAGATAGATAGATAGATAGATAGAAGAAATAGGACGAGGGTAAATAGATAGATAGATAGACAGATAGATAGATAGATAGATAGATAGATAGAAAAAGGAGGACGAGTATAAATAGATAGATAGATAATTAGATAGATATATAGAGATCGAAGTGTCACGGGTGGCTGCATGTAACAAAAGGAAAAAAATAACATATATATATATATATATATATAAATATACATAGAAAATGGCAGGAGGTAGACAAGTGAAGTTATGGTAGGATGACTTGCAAACAAAAAGTGAATACATTAATACATAATAACTAAGAGGTTGGACAACAATGGACGTTTGAGATGTTTGAAATTTCGGGAGGTAGTTAAATATAATAGATGTGAGGGAAAACATTTATGAACATTTGAGATAACTAAAATACTAGTGAGGCAGAGGAGCTAATAAATATGTTGTGAAGGTAAAGAAGTTATATATATATATATATATATATATATATATATATATACTGCTAATAATAACAAATAAATACATAAATATAATAATGTCCCCTTAACCCTCTCACGACCATATGACGCAGAGGTTGCCAGATTAGCAATACTAAATAGAGTTCTCTCACTCTTATAATTACCTCTCCAAAATTAGTTTTCTGCCCACAGCTAACTCAAAGACAACTGCAGAGGTTGAAGTAAGTAAACTAAAGGTTTCTAAATACCCCTAATGGTAATAAAGGCTTTAAAGTATCCCTAATAGGCTCAAAATTGCGTCAAGAGCGTGAGAGGGTTAATATGAACATTGCATATGAACAGTTATTTCTCTTCCATGTGTCCTTCTTGTCTTCCCACCAACTTGTAATTGAGAACCTCCTAACATAACCTGTTTTTCTGATGGGCCATAGTGAATGCTTGCCATCTGTAATGCTGTCTGTTTAGTTATGATTGATAATGTTAGAGTATGTTTGGTAGCAGACAACATGAACACACATATAGTTAACGTTGCATTAGGGCCAATTAGTTGATCTGCAGACGTTTACCACACACACTGATAGACACACACGCAAACGCACACATAAAACACAAACACACACACACACACCGATAAACATACAAGCAAACACTCACAGAGAACACACACACATGCACATACACACCGATACACACACGCAAACACTCACAAACGCTCACAGAGAACACACACACACACACACACACTCACCCACGCAAAATACATATTGTAATCTAGACAATCGTGTGATCTACAAGAGTTAAAGAAAAAAGGCCAACATGCCCCACCTTTAAATAACATGCATCAAAGGGGCCGTCATTACGAGAGGATCCGAAGGTCATAAGATGTAATGGCTTGGTTTAGGACATCCGGGAGTCTGCGTTTGTGTGTGCGCTGGAGTTGACTTAAGGGGGAGGTAGTCGTTTTTTCTGGACCCCCCACCCCCCCCCCCCTTCTCCCTCATGTTTAGCATAATAGTGTTGGGATTTTAAGACGTTCGTTCGTTTAGTTTCGTCTCATTTCTTTGTCAATATTAAGATCTTTCGTGCCATTTAGGTGTCGAATTTTTAGTTAAGGAGAGGATGGTAAAGGGGAGTTTAGAAGGGATTTAGAGGTGTTATTTGTTTTATTAGTGGATTAGAGAGGGACTGTATATTTGGAGGGAAAGAATGAGCTTACAAGGGATGTGGAGGCGTTTTGTTTGAATAGTAGATTGGAGGGGGTATTATTGAAGGGGGAGAATTGGAGGGGGTATTTTTGAAGGGGAAGGGACATCTTGGAGGAGGGAAGAGGGGATAGGAGTTAGTTTGAGGGGGGGGGGGAGACAAAGGGCACATAAGAAAGTGAAGGAAGACTACTTGTGTGAGTCATGAAGAGAACGGGACAACGGCCAGTGTGGGATGACTCGGGTATTGGTGTGGGCGAGGCAACAAGTCCTTCTAATCGGTCCTCTAGCCATAGCTCGGGCTTCTTTATAGTTTCTTGGCATATCCTAGGGTGGTGTGGAAGGCAGGAAGGCTTGGGGAAAGAGGGAAGGTGTTAGGAAAGCCCGGTTTAGCTAGGATCGCCGAACATATGGCATGGTAGGTGCGGCGGCGGTGGTTGTGGTGGGCAAGACTTGGCACTTATGTTGCTGTCCTTGGAAGGAACCTCTACCTCTTCCCACGCGCCCCGCTAGATGTCGCACGGTGATGTTATTACTCTTTAATAAATATAACTTTCCAACAATCCTCTACATCCAAATGTTTACTGGTTTAAGTGAGGGATCCACATTTGGGAGGATTCTAGGTGTTAGAGATGCGAAGTAAGAAGGCAGAGAGTGGATGAAATGTGTCTAATGGTATGAATGTTGGCACCCCCCACCGAGGCCCGCTATACCTGTCGTGGCAGAAGAGAATACCAATACAATCCCCTGGCATTCACCCTCCCTACACCAACCAAGGAGGGAGATAGAAGGAGAGGGAGGGTTGGGATAATTAATAAATCCCTCGGCACTTTGAACGTAATACACATCTGACATTCACTTTCCAAACACCGTGACGCTTGGATCTGCGGCATTTGGTGCCTCGTACCCCTTAAGTGGGAGTGTCTGTGCAGCTACCGTGCCCCTCCGTCGTACACTTGGCAACACTGGTCAAGGCT
>CM064491.1:6555447-6575447 GCA_032716605.1 Paralithodes platypus | reverse complement strand
GATATCCAAAGTCCCGTTTAAGGTGTTTGGTCTTACTATCAAAGGCGATCTCGACCCAAAGGTTCTCTAATGGCTACCCTTTAATACCTAGACTTTAAAGTAAAATGTGGTATCTTTTGCGACTGGATTTTGTATTTAGAATAACTCAAGCGACACCAACTCAAGCTACGCCGCATAAGTTAACAGGTGTGTTACAAAGGTGGAGTGTTTGTAATAGGCAATCGTATATATCTCACTTACATTCATAGTTGTTCTTTCGTATTGGTTATCGTTTTTCACTTTATCCTGTTGTCAAAAGGTATCTTACTATCAAGTCAATGGTGTGTACATGTCAGAGGAGACGTCGACGGCCAATCCCTCCGAGTCAAGATTGAGGCATTTTGGCGCCGCGAATCATGGGCACTGGCGCCTGAGTTTTATTTGTAGTTCCCCCGCTCGTTACCTGCTCAAACCTGACGTGAAATTGGCCCGTTGTGGAGTGGATAAAGGCGTTTGTTGTGGCGCAAGATGGAGGAAGGGGTGGGGTGGGGGTGTTAACGCTCGACTTGTGGTAATGTTTGGGCTAAGTCGATGGTCTGCCAATCTGATGTAAACAAGAGAAGGCCACTTAAGATCGCTTGACCAGAACCAGATGGAAGGAGAGTTATATAAGCTATAGCCACTTTGTTATATAAGCTATAGCCACTTTGTTATATAAGCTATAGCCACTTTGTTATATAAGCTATAGCCACTTTGTTATATAAGCTATAGCCACTTTGTTATATAAGCTATAGCCAATTTGTTATATAAGCTATAGCCACTTGGTTATATACCTTGCACTGCTACCATATTCATAGTACTTTTGAACGAAGGATATTTGCTAATCCAGAACATTTACACGAGCTCAATATTGCTATGTAAATTATAAAAAGAGACAACTTATAAACAGAGATCCTGTAAGGTAGAAAGAATACAGTGTTTCACTAACATATCATTATTACAGATGACTAATAGACAATGGGGCTTATGGAGGTAGTCCAGAAACCTTACCTGATCGTATAGCTCATTCAAATATCTATCTATCACAAGTCATAGCTATCTTTCTTTACCTATACGGTACTTATAGCTAACCCGGATCTCTTAGTATGCAAAATGTTGTTTACAAAAACAGGTATAAACAATTTCCCTTATAGAAATGTCTGTGCATGACTTGTGTTGAAGTTGATGTATAGTTGCATGCATAATACCGAGACATATGTAGTGACTGAAATTATAAGGAGGTGTTGCTTCATCTTTTTGTCGAGGTTGATATTGTATGTTTATGGCTACGTGGATAAACAAGTCAATTTTAGTATTGTAGTGGCATACTTGATGCTTGAAAGAGGGTCTAGGCGGTGTTTTTCTAAGCTTGTTAACATCTAGCGAGGAAATTCAAAAATAAGTTAATACATAAATATATAGATAAAAAAACAATCACTACTCAACAACCTTAACTTGGTTCAGGTAACGTGTCTCGTAGCTAAAGGCAAGCTAATTAACTGAATAACCGAACATGTTCCTAAAATAAAGGCAAGCTAATTAACTGAATAACCGAACATGTTCCTAAAATAAAGGCAAGCTAATTAACTGAATAACCGAACATGTTCCTAAAATTCCTAGCATAATGTTTTGTGGGCTTGTTATGTTAATCAGCCTCAAATTATGACCTTATGTTAATTTGTCGATATTAGGCGTAATTTGGAAATTCCGTAAGCCTATATATACAAGTAAATATACACGTGATAGATTAGTAAGGGTCTGTATACATTTCGTATTTTGTGTTAACACGAAATTATCTACAGATTCCGTGAACCATTGTTTTCTATCCATCCATCATAGAGAATACGGAACCTGAATTCCTTGAGACTATTTACTCAGAATGTACCGTAAATGGTAAATATACGTTGACCCTTAATAGTTTTCATTATGCAAGTATATCTATGAAGACTGAATTATGATATTAATCGAATGTACTCTATTAAAAAAAAAAAAAATATATATATATATATATATAATTATATAAACATACGTAAAGCAAATTACGGCCACATGTTGGTGCATTTGTTTGTATATGCATAGAGACAAACACAAAGATATCTACGAACGCTTTATGAGTGACTGAATGAACCAGCAATACAGATACGTAGGCCTATTAATAATCCTAAGCTTCTCAGGCCACTTAAGGGGAGGTATTTAGTTTGTTCCCTAGACCTCCATCAATCTTAAAATTACACCCCCTTGAGTCCCTTTCAAGATAAATCTGTACATTTTTCGGTAGAAAAATGTCCCGGCCGAAGGCCGGTTCCTCTTAAATTACAGGCTCGCTATCGCTCGCCAGGATAAAATCGACACCTGAATGGCATGAAAGGTCTTAATATGGGGTGAAAGTTCTTAAAATCGCTAAACTAATGGGGCAAACGTTTATAATATCAAAAGCAATGGGGCTAAACATGAGGGAGAAAGGGGTCAAGAAAAAAATCCCTCAAGTGGAGATCTCCCCTTAAGGTAACTAAGGTAACCAGCTTTCTCTGAGAGTAATGGAGGCTAGGGTGAATCAATGTCGTGTGCACAGTTAATGAATGACGTGTGCACAATCAATGTCGTGTGCACAGTTAATGAATGACGTGTGCACAATGGTTCGGAGGGTTTTCTGTAATTGGTAAAAGCGAGTTGGGGTGATTCTCTGGTAATTCCGAGTTATGGTCCGGTGGGCTCTCAGAGTGGAGGATGATCTCGGTGGTAAATGGTTGGTCTGAATGGTTTCTAAAGCCAGGTTTCAAACACAGTGACAATTGGTTTGTTTGGAAGGATTAATTGGAGGGATGAAAAAGGGCATGTCCTGCTGGTAGATGGATTTTATAACGTTTATTCGTCCATTTACAGGTTTTCAATTACATAAAATACTGCTCTCTGAAACAAAAGAATACTAGAGATTCGGAACTCCAAGGAACGCAAAAACAATGCGAGATACCCACACAAGAAAAAAGAAACATTGCACCTTCAAATGTCTACCAACATACATACATACATACATACATACATACATACATACATACATTACCCAAGCAAAAAATGTCACCAACATCAAATAATTGGAGCCACCAAGAGGACAAAGGTAATGAAGCCCCCCCCCCCCCCTCCTGTCATTATGGAGAGTTATGGGAGCAATTAGAGGTGATTCACTACCAGGCTTTAAGGCTAGCCACGGATAGTTTCAGTCCTCTCTCTACTACAACCACGGCATATTAGTTGGTGGTGGTGGTGGTGGTGGTGGTGGTGGTGTTGGTGGTGGTGGTGGTTGTGTCGTAGTGTTGTTGTTGGTGGTGGTTGTGGTAGTGTTGTTCTTGGTGGTGGTTGTGGTAGTGTTGTTGTTGTTGGTGGTGGTTGTGGTAGTGTTGGTGGTGATGTTGGTTGTGGTGGTGTTGTGGGTGGTGGGAGCTTTGGTAGTGTTGTTGTTGGTGGGTCGTAGTGTTGTTGTTGTTGTGGTGGTGGTGGTGGTGGTGGTTTTGGTAGTCATAGTGTTGTTATGTGTGGTCTTCGTCAGTAGACCTATGCATAAGTATAAAATAAGTATGCATACTTTTGAATTTACAATGACAGATTAATGCCATATGCATCACACCAGGTCGGTTGCGTTACCATATAGAGTTTTTTTTCATTAATTAATTCATCCATCATACCTTGCTCCCGGACGATCATATTCTGAAATATAGTGTGCCGCGACCGTAGACTGTATTTATAATATCTCCTGGCCCCCCCCCCCCCTCTCTCTCTCTCTCTCTCTCTCTCTCTCTCTCTCTCTCTCTCTCTCTCTCTCTCTCTCTCTCCGCCTTTTTTATTTATTTTTAAACAACTTAATTCCAGTTCATTGGGTAACTCGCGGGTTGATGATCTTGAATAGCAAGATGTGCGAGGTTTGAAGGAACGGATTATGACAGTTATCATATCATCAGGAAATAACACACCACAGCTATAGATTACGTGTACTGTGACTTATCGAGGTCATCCAAAAGCTTTACCTGGTACTTTGTCTTTATATCCATCATTGCCAAAAGCTTGTGTTTGAGTATAGTTGGTTGTTGGAAGGAACATAATCATTTATAATTAGAAAACAGTAATATTAGCATTATTCGTTTCCGTGTCGGCGAGTTGTAGCTTTCTAGAGAGTTAATTGTCGGCGAGTTGTAGCTTTCTAGAGAGTTAATTGTCAGCGAGTTGTAGCTTTCTAGAGAGTTAATTGTCAGCGAGTTGTAGCCTTCTAGAGAGTTAATTGTCGGCGAGTTGTAGCTTTCTAGAGAGTTAATTGTCGGCGAGTTGTAGCTTTCTAGAGAGTTAATTGTCAGCGAGTTGTAGCTTTCTAGAGAGTTAATTGTCAGCGAGTTGTAGCTTTCTAGAGAGTTAATTGTCAGCGAGTTGTAGCTTTCTAGAGAGTTAATTGTCAGCGAGTTGTAGCTATCTAGAGAGTTAATTGTCAGCGAGTTGTAGCTTTCTAGAGAGTTAATTGTCAGCGAGTTGTAGCTATCTAGAGAGTTAATTGTCAGCGAGTTGTAGCTTTCTAGAGAGTTAATTGTCAGCGAGTTGTAGCCTTCTAGAGAGTTAATTGTCAGCGAGTTGTAGCCTTCTAGAGAGTTAATTGTCAGCGAGTTGTAGCCTTCTAGAGAGTTAATTGTCAGCGAGTTGTAGCCTTCTAGAGAGTTAATTGTCGGCGAGTTGAAGCCTTCTAGAGAGTTAATTGGATTGAACGTGTTTGTACCGTATACACAACGCTTAACCCCTTCTGTACCGGCAACGTTCTTTTAATTATATTCCAGCTATATTTAGACGATTGTGTGCAGTTTAAGGGGAGGTATTTAGTTTGTTCCCTAGACCTCCATCAAGCTTAAAATTACACCCCCTTGAGTCCCTTTCAAGATAAATTTGTACATTTTTCGGTAGAAAAATTTCCCGGCCGAAGGCCGGTTCCTCTTAAATTACAGGTTCGCTATCGCTCGCCAGGATAAAATAGACACCTAAATGGCACGAAAGGTCTTAATATGGGGTGAAAGTTCTTAAAATCGCTAAACTAATGGGGCAAACGTTTTATAATATCAAAAGCAATGGGGCTAAACATGAGGGAGAAAGGGGTCAAGAAAAGAATCCCTCAAGTGGAGATCTCCCCTTAAGAAGGATCTGTGGTAGTAAATCGGGTTAAGGGGAGATTTCCACTTGAGGGACTTTTTTCTTGACCCTTTTCTCCCTCATGTCTAGCCCCATTGCTTTTGAGATTTTAAGACGTTTGCCCCATTAGTTTGGTGATTTTAAGATTTTCCGCCCAATTCTGTCAATTTTAAGACCTTTCGTGCCAATTAGGTGTCGATTTTATCCTGGCGAGCGATAGCGAGCCTGTAATTTAAGAGTAATCGGCCTTCGGCCGGGACATTTTTCTACCGAAAAATGTACAAATTTATCTTGAAAGGGGCTCAAGGGGGAGTAATTTTAAGCTTGATGGAAGTCTAGGGAATCAACTAAAAACCTCCCCTTAAGCGAGATAGTTCGAGCCTATCACTTGCTGGAGGCCCTTTTGACACTGAACACAATCATCTAGATATTACTAGAATAATCTAGATATTACTAGAATAATCTAGATATTACTAGAATAATCTAGATATTACTAGAATAATCTAGATATTACTAGAATAATCTAGATATTACTAGAATAATCTAGATATTACTAGAATAATCTAGATATTACTAGAATAATCTAGATATTACTAGAATAATCTAGATATTACTAGAATAATCTAGATATTACTAGAATAATCTAGATATTACTAGAATAATCTAGATATTACTAGAATAATCTAGATATTACTAGAATAATCTAGATATTACTAGAATAATCTAGATATTACTAGAATAATCTAGATATTACTAGAATACAAATTTAAAAAGACGTCGCTGGTACAGAAAAGGTTAAATTCTATTCAAAATGAGATGCTAGGAATGCTTCTTAAAATACTCCATCTAAGAATGTTCATCTCCTTAACACAACTATGGACGGGAAAGTTGGTCACATTCTATTAAAGCGGTTGGTAGCTCAGTTGTAGAATGGAAATCTGGGGGTCACTGGTTCGAATCTCGCTAGGTACGTGGCCTCCCTTGCACTACAACGAAGGAATCTTGTATTTAGTACCTGGTTTATGACCCTATATAAAGGTTGTTACGTGACAAACACACACACACACACACACACACACACACACACACAACACACACACACACACACCCACACACAACACACACACACACACACACCATAGTCTCAAGCGTCATATGGATACATACAAATTAAACGTTTCAAAATAAGGATCACAATTCAGCATAAGATACTAAGGAAGATGCACACAGTTCTCTTGAAGATCTAATAATACCTTGGGCTAGAATCTTAGTGTAGAGTCCATGGTGTTAAGGGGGTACTGGCTGGTTTATGGTCTATTAATTCATTTATTAATTTATTTTTTAGTTTCCTCGCTAGACCTCCATCACGCTGTAAAAAACACCCCCTAGAACCCCCTTCAAGATAAATTTGTAAATTTTTCGATAGAAAAATGTCGTGGCCGAAGGCCGGTTTCTCTTAAATTTCAGGCTCCCTATCGCTCGCCAGGAAAAAATCGGCACCTACATATCACGAAAAGTCTTCATATTGACAAAGACATGGGACGAAAGGTCTTAAAATCGCCAAACTAATGGGCCGAACTTTTTAAAATCTAAAATCCAATAGGGCTAAACATGAGGGAGAAGGGGGTCCAAGAAACCATCCCATCTGCCCTTAATGCCAGGTGTCGTCTATAATTGGTTTAGTGAGGGGGGGGGGGTAATTAAGCCACCTGGATGTAGTTCCCATCATCACTCTTATATAACACTCTCACGCGCATCACACTCGCGCATCACACCTTTTTCCACTCTGATCTTGACTTTGAAGTTTCTTATTCGGCGTTGGTGATTAGAGCTTTCAGTTAGTACCGGTATATGTTGTTTGAATTATTAGAGCTTTCAGTTAGTACCGGTATATGTTGTTTGAATTAGAGCTTTCAGTTAGTACCGGTATATGTTGTTTGAACTATTGTTTTGTTATGGAATCGCTACTCAGTTTGCATTAGATGTAGTTACGGGGTATATTATATCTTCACTTATTTATGAATTGACTACTTGCGTGTTTCATTCTATAAGGAAGTTGGAGTCGATATTTAACAGAATTACCAGCTAAAATACGATTGTAGAATATGTATACATTCATGAAACCCAATTCAACATACTTTCTATCCATCAGAAACATACATTATTATTGCATTTCTCTTTAATATCGATGATTACGGCACTAACTTCCTTATAGCCTGAAACTCGCAAGTGGTCAATTAATGTATTACCGATGTGTCTTTAATGTATTTAATGTATTAATGTATTGCTGATGTGTCTTTAGCTGATGTGTCTTTAATGTATTTAATGTATTAATGTATTGCTGATGTGTCTTTAGCTGTGATAACTTATTCTGTGTGACCATAATCTAATACATATCAACTTGTTATGTGTAGGGTAAATCTGACTATAGTCTAATGTATCTCTCCTTCTTCCCCTCCACAGACAACTGTCCCTACACCCAGGGCTACAACTGCATCAACGGGGCCTGTCTGGACGGTCTGTGTCATTGTAACGATGGCTACGGTGGCTGTGGCTGTGAAAGTCTAGGTGAGTACGCCCTTTAAATTTTGGTGGTGACTGTTTCTGTGTCTGTGTGCACTGTATGTGTGAGTGTAATGTGTTATTGTATATGTGTGTATGTATTAATGTGTGTCTGTGTGTACTGTATGTGTGTAGGTATTTATGGTTGTCTGTGTGTACTGTATGTGTCAGTGTAATGTAGTGTTATGTATGTGTGTAGGTATACTGTATATGTGTCTCTGTATAATGTGTGTGTGTGTACTGTATGTGTCACTGTAACGACGGATACAGTGGTTGTGGCTGCGGAAATCTGAGTAAGTTCTTTGGTTAGGTTTAAATATCCATAAGCCTTTTACTGTGTGTGTGTGTGTGTGTGTGTGTGTGTGTGTGTGTGTGTGTGTGTGTGAGCAAGATAAAGATGTATGTTGTATAGATAGGCCCTATTTAGTACACGGTATGAATGTAACTATTATAACCTACTCTCCCACTACTAGGCCTCCGCGGCATGTGGAACCCCCATCCAAACCACTTTTTATACCAGTACTACAAAATATATACCTGTTATATACCAGTACTACAAAATATATACCTGTTATATACCAATACTACAAAATATATACCTGTTATATACCAGTACTACAAAATATACCTGTTATATACCAGTACTACAAAATATATACCTGTTATATACCAGTACTACAAAATATATACCTGTTATATACCAGTACTACAAAATATATACCTGTTATATACCAGTACTACAAAATATATACCTGTTATATACCAGTACTACAAAATATATACCTGTTATATACCAGTACTACAAAATATATACCTGTTATATACCAGTACTACAAAATATATACCTGTTATATACCAGTACTACAAAATATACCTGTTATATACCAGTACTACAAAATATACCTGTTATATACCAGTACTACAAAATATATACCTGTTATATACCAGTACTACAAAATATACCTGTTATATACCAGTACTACAAAATATACCTGTTATATACCAGTACTACAAATTATATACCAGTACTACAAAATATATACCTGTTATATACCAGTACTACAAAATATATACCTGTTATATACCAGTACTACAAAATATATACCTGTTATATACCAGTACTACAAAATATACCTGTTATATACCAATACTACAAAATATACCTGTTATATACCAGTACTACAAAATATATACCTGTTATATACCAGTACTACAAAATATACCTGTTATATACCAGTACTACAAAATATACCTGTTATATACCAGTACTACAAAATATACCTGTTATATACCTGTACTACAAAATATATACCTGTTATATACCAGTACTACAAAATATATACCTGTTATATACCAGTACTACAAAATATATACCTGTTATATACCAGTACTACAAATATATACCTGTTATATACCAGTACTACAAATATATACCTGTTATATACCAGTACTACAAAATATATACCTGTTATATACCAGTACTACAAAATATATACCTGTTATATACCAGTACTACAAAATATATACCTGTTATATACCAGTACTACAAATATATACCTGTTATATACCAGTACTACAAATATATACCTGTTATATACCAGTACTACAAATATATACCTGTTATATACCAGTACTACAAAATATATACCTGTTATATACCAGTACTACAAAATATATACCTGTTATATACCAGTACTACAAAATATATACCTGTTATATACCAGTACTACAAATATATACCTGTTATATACCAGTACTACAAAATATACCTGTTATGTACCAGTACTACAAAATATATACCTGTTATATACCAGTACTACAAAATATATACCTGTTATATACCAGTACTACAAAATATACCTGTTAGTTAGTTAGTTAAGGGGGGTGACCTGCTATTTTTTCTCTCCTTTTCTCTCTTTCCCTGGCTTGTATCTATTCGGCCCCATTCAGCCTACTGTTTTAAGGGGAGATCTTCACTGGAGGGATTTTTTTCTTGACCCCTTTCTCCCTCATGTTTAGCCCATTGCTGTTGATATTATAAAACGTTTGCCCCATTAGTTTAGCGATTTTAAGAACTTTTACCCCATATTAAGACCTTTCGTGCCATTCAGGTGTCGATTTTATCCTGGCGAGCGATAGCGAGCCTGTAATTTAAGAGGAACCGGCCTTTGGCCGGGACATTTTTCTACCGAAAAATGTACAAATTTATCTTGAAAGGGACTCAAGGGGGTGTAATTTTAAGCTTGATGGAGTTCTAGGGAACAAACTAAATACCTCCCCTTAAGACGTTTATCCTCATCCAGGTGTCGATTGCTTCCTGACCTGAAGAAGCTATCTGTGAAACGTTGTCAATAAAGTGCTCCTCCTCACATGGTGTCTATATTAATTCATTTGGTGTCTATATCCATTCATTTGGTGTCTATATCCATTCATTTGGTGTCTATATTCATTCATTTGGTGTCTATATCCATTCATTTGGTGTCTATATTCATTCATTTGGTGTCTATATCCATTCATGTGTGTATATCTCACTCAAAATGAAGACATCCTGTTTAGATATTGCTGGTACAAATTATAAAACAAAATATACTTGGTACCGAGACATGACTTATTAGGCCGAATGTAATTGTAATTGCCTAGTTTCCCCGCGAACATGACTTGGGACTCTCAGGGTTTCGGATTAACTTGGTTTTCTTGGATTAGATTGCTGGCTTTCGATTCTTCTAAATATCGTAACTCGGTTGTCTTTTGTCAACTTTCTACATTATACCAGAAGCTATAGTCTATTCGCTGTAAGTAGGCGAGAAATCAAGACCTCTAACCTCTGTAACTCAAAAACGACCAGATTAATCGAGCTAATATTTCTACCATTTGGGAAGAGTCAGTCAAGGAATAGATGTGGTAATTTACAGTCAATTTGCTCTAGCCCTTTTTGAGTTACAGAGGATAGAGGCCATGATTTCTCGCCTACTTACAGCGAATAGTCTAACCTTAACCTATTTTCTCTGTCAATAATAGTAAGCCATTTTCACTTAACTACTTTTGTACCGGCGACGTCTTTTTTGTTTCATTTCAGCAGCATTAAGACGATTTTATGAGGCTTAGGAAGGATATATAATAGCAAAAGGATTAATTGAAACAGACACACACACACACACACAAGAGAGAGGGAAATACAATGACAGCTGTGACATGAATGATATGGTCAACTGTATAAAACACACACACACACACACACACACACACACACACACACACACACACACACACACACACAATGATACAACAAGTGGGGGAAGTCAATACTAAATATTATCACATTGAAATATAACATTATTCTCAACATTATGAACATGACTCTATAGCGCCGCTGGGCATCCATGGGTCTGTTCTCATTATAAATATTATTGCCTTTATATTCAGACCGGAAATCTATTGCTGGTTCACTGAGCAACCATTTCGGCCACACACTTTACCATTATTTATAATATACTAGTGGGTGACAAATATCTCTCTCTCTCTCTCTCTCTCTCTCTCTATATATATATATATATATATATATATATATATATATATATATATATATATATATATATATATATATATAATTTCTCCCCTTCCTTCCTTTCTTCCCCCTTCCTGCATATTTGCTTGCAAGTAAACCCCACTATTCGTAATTTCCCTCTCCTATATTCCACTTCCTTCCTTCTTTCCCTCCTTCTTTCCTTCCTCCTTTCCTCCTTCCTCCACATCGGTTGTCAAGCAGCTCCCTCTTCTCATTGTCTTCCACTTCCTCCGTGCCGTCTATTCACACGTTATAATTATCTTTTCCCTTTCTTCCACTCTCATTTCCTTCCTTCCATCCTGTATCTATTCCTGCCTCCCTTGCTCCCATTCTCCTTCCTTCCTTTTGTCCCTCCTTGCTCCCTTTCTCGTTCCTTCCATCCTTCCCTCCTTCCTTCCTTGCTACCTTTCTCCTTCCTTCCTTCCTTCCTTCCTTCCTTCCTTCCTTCCTTCCTTCCTCCCACACATCCTCTCCCCACCATTCACAGTCTCCCCACACCTCCTCTGCACTTCCTCCATACTGTCTGCTCACACTTCATAATAATTATCATTCTCCCTTTCCTTCCCATGACCGTGACGCCATATTTCAGAACTTAATTAATGACGCTCTTATATCATACACCTGTGTTGCATTGCAGGGTGTCAATTGAAAGCTTGATAGAGGTCTAGGGAGGATACTAAATAATAACATAAAGCTACAAACAAAAATATTCAAATAAAGACGGCCATGTCCCCTTAAAGGTAGCAACTGTGTTACTGTTTGGGCGATACTTGCGCTTTGCGAGAGGGTGTTGTTATTTTCTCCGTAGCGCAACACATATCATAACCGTATACTCGGTAATGGTGATTATCGGGTGTGTGTTTTACGGTTATATAATGCCGTTGAAAGGGATAATGACCTCATATAATATTCTAGTTAATTACTGTAATGAAACGAGAGTGGTATTTATTTTAATCACTGGTTTGCTTGCTAATATGTTTACTGTTATCAAGATCGAGCGGTAACAGCACTTTGCATACACGGTGCATGAACTGTAGAAAATGTTGAACTTTAATTTTGTTATATTGCTATATACTTTTCATACAGGCTGTGTACAATAGTTGCATGCGATTATTATCCGTTTGTTTACTTTTAGTTATTTGTATGTGCTCGGGTCATTAACTGTTTATTGTAATGCAACTTGGATATTTAAAAACCTTTGTTTATTTTGGTATCATTCTGTATGTGTATGTTGGTGTATTTGTGAACGTATGTATGCATGTATAATTTATGCATCAAGAGAGCCAAATATTGATTATATATTTGTTTATTCATTTCTTTGTTTATCTTTTCTTTTATTTACAATTGAGCTGTTTAATTAGTGGCAGTTATACTTATATTGCAAGGTGTTATTAGTGGTAGTTATACTTATATTGCAAGGTGTTATTAGTGATAGTTATACTTATATTGCAAGGTGTTATTAGTGGTAGTTATACTTATATTGCAAGGTGTTATTAGTGATAGTTATACTTATATTGCAAGGTGTTTAGTGGTAGTTATACTTATATTGCAAGGTGTTATTAGTGGTAGTTATACTTATATTGCAAGGTGTTATTAGTGATAGTTATACTTATATTGCAAGGTATTATTAGTGGTAGTTATACTTATATTGCAAGGTGTTATTAGTGATAGTTATACTTATATTGCAAGGTGTTATTAGTGGTAGTTATACTTATATTGCAAGGTGTTATTAGTGGTAGTTATACTTATATTGCAAGGTGTTATTAGTGGTAGTTATACTTATATTGCAAGGTGTTATTAGTGGTAGTTATACTTATATTGCAAGGTGTTATTAGTGGTAGTTATACTTATATTGCAAGGTGTTATTAATGGTAGGTATACTTATATTGCAAGGTGTTATTAGTGGTAGTTATACTTATATTGCAAGGTGTTATTAGTGGTAGTTATACTTATATTGCAAGGTGTTATTAGTGGTAGTTATACTTATATTGCAAGGTGTTATTAGTGGTAGTTATACTTATATTGCAAGGTGTTATTAGTGATAGTTATACTTATATTGCAAGGTGTTATTAGTGGTAGTTATACTTATATTGCAAGGTGTTATTCTAAGCTGCGGGTGAGATGTTGGTGAGCGATTTTACCTATATGGGGAGAAAGAGGTTAGGTGCATTAGGTAGGCTGCTTTATTAGGAGAAGAGTGAAGTGGTGGGAGGGACTGCGGGGATGTGTGGGGCTGGTGGGGTGATGTAGGGCGGTGGGGTGAAATGGGTGGTGTGGAATAATAATAATAATAATAATAATAATGAGAATAATAATAATACAAAATATAACAGGCAAAGTAGATCTAGAGTGATAGTGAAAGGGACTAGGTAAGATAAGATGTAAGGGTATCTGGTTAAGGGAAGGGAAGGGGAGGGAGAGAAAGAGAGATAAGGTTTAGTCCAAACCATCCAATTCTGCAACATGAAACCACACCCTTACCACCATAGCAGCCCGCTACCCATTTCACTATTGCTTCTCTCTCTCTCTCTCTCTCTCTCTCTCTCTCTCTCTCTCTCTCTCTCTCTCTCTCTCTCTCTCTCTCTCTCTCTCTCTCTCTTCTCTCTCTCTCTCTCTCTCTCTCTCTCTCTCTCTCTCTCTCTCTCTCTCTCTCTCTCTCTCTCCTTATATATATATGTATATATATATATATATATATATATATATATATATATGAAGTAAGTTAAGTCATGGAATATGTCAACATAAATATATACATATATGACAATACTTGTACGTAACGTTGTAAGCTACAGCAGTACATTACAACACTGATATACTACAACAGTACATTACAACACTGATATACTACAGCAGTACA
The DNA here is from genome assembly GCA_032716605.1 of Paralithodes platypus. NCBI lineage: Eukaryota > Metazoa > Arthropoda > Malacostraca > Decapoda > Lithodidae > Paralithodes > Paralithodes platypus. Next base: position 6,561,285 of record CM064491.1, on the reverse strand, counting down.
TTACAACACTGATATACTACAACAGTACATTACAACACTGATATACTACACAACAACGATTTTACTGCTTGAAAAAAAACTTAACAACGTTTGAGTACATATTATGTAACATGCTACGTTACAATACATAACCCGTATTTTACAAAACTCACACCTACTTTATATTGTCATAATCCACCAATTTAACCCATCTATGATACGAGGACGCTGGCTATCATTGGATAATTTTAGGCAGTTTATTAAGAATCTGTGCCGGGCAAAATATACATATAATAGTTTATAATCTAAACTTTTAATGGTAGCCACAATGCTATGAAGACAAAGGTCATGGTGTACTGAAAGGGTTAACAAAACAACTAAACAACAACATTACTAATTCACCATAGCACTCGCAGCCCTGTTAAAACGAGTCCAACCATTTCCTCGCTGTTTTAGTTTTTTCCCTGATGTGGCCATGAAGTAAGACTGCTCTCTAAATGTCAGCAAGGGGGAGGGAGGAGGAGGAGGGGGATGAAAGAGGAGGAAGAACTGGAAGGAATATAGAAACAAAACGGGTGGGGGGGGGGGATAAAGGAGGAAGAAATGGTAGGAATGTAGAAGAAACAAAACGGGGGGAGAGATGAGGAGGGGGGGGGGGAAGGAGGAAGAAATGGAAGAAATATAGAAGCAAAAACTGGGGATGAGGAGCAACAGGTAGAGGAAAAGATGAAGAGGAGGCGAAGAAGGAGAAGAGGAGGTTAAGAAGGAAGAAGAGGAAGTGGAAAAGAGAATGAGAAGGAGGAGAGGGAGGAGGTGGGGTATGCTAAAGTAGGAAGGAAGGAAGGAAGGTCGCATGGTAGGGAAGGAGGTGACATTGAGGTGGCTAGTCTAATACCAGAGGAGCGTTTTTCAGCTAGTATAAATTACCTACGAGACAAAGAAAATGGACAAATAGAGAGAAATAGAGAGACGGGGTTCGAGTAGGGTAATGGGAGGTATAATGATGAGGGCGGAAGGGACAATATTTTGTCAGGGGTCTTCATTTGTGGTCGACACTTGTCATTAGTTCGTACATGATCCTTCTGGTGCTTAGCTGTCTGCCTGCCTGCCTGCCTGCCTGTGTGTGTGTGTGTGTGTAAGGGAGAGGGGGGGGGGGGGGGGGTGGTTGGAAGGCAGTCGTTGTGGTAAATAGAACGATTGTAATTTGTGTACACTTGTGAATCACTCAACTGAACCCACTCGCTCTTACTCACTCTCCCTCACCCACTCACCCTCACTTTGTCTCCCATCACCTATCCTCATCCATTTTTCCATTCACCCACACACTCACCATCCTCATCCACTCACTCACTCACTCTCATTTACCCATCCTTTCCCACTCACCCACTCTCTAACTCACCCTCAACCACTTTTCCAACTCACCCTCATTCACTCTGTCACACCCACCCACTCACTCATCCCGGTGCTTCGCTGTTGGTGGGGACAGGAAGATGGGTCCCTAGGGTAGAAGGGTGGTCGTTTGTGGTAAGTGTGGGTGGAATATGTGTACACTCAACCATTCACACCCACTCACACTCACCCATTCACCCACTTCCCTCTCATCCTCACCTACATTCTCACCCATCCACCGGCACCGGGGTCAGAGGGTTGAATTAAATACATGTTACCCTTTCGATTTTTACAGGTCCTTGCAAAGATGCGTAAAGTCGTTTGATATGAGCTAGACTATAGCGAGAAAAAAAATGTCCTTGAAAGAGTTATATTAGTGCTGGTATGATTATAATGATGAAGTATGAGGTGGTGTAGCAGTAACATGCAGTATATTAGAGGCTTTGTTTGTGTGTCAAGATTATTGTTGCTGGGTAACATTAGTCGATTTTGTTCAGCTTAGGAAAATATTGTGAGGGTCAGAGGGTTAAATTTGATACATGTTACCCTTTCGATTATTAAAGAGCCTACCAAAGTTGTGTCTATTTTCGTTGGTTCGTTTTGTAAAATCGTTTAATATTAGCTAGAATATAGTGCAAAGGAGTGTCCTGTTACTGAAAGCATTTAGTGCTGGTATGAGTATATATTGTGGACACGTTTATAAGCCTGGTTTGTAGGCCACATGGAAGGGAAAGCATTTAGTGTTGGTATGAGTATATATTGTGGACACGTTTATAAGCCTGGTTTGTAGGCCACATGGAAGGGAAAGCATTTAGTGTTGGTATGAGTATATATTGTGGACACGTTTATAAGCCTGGTTTGTAGGCCACATGGAAGGGAAAGCATTTAGTGTTGGTATGAGTATATATTGTGGACACGTTTATAAGCCTGGTTTGTAGGCCACATGGGAGGGAAAGCAGCAATAATGATGAAGCAGGAGGTGGTGTAGCAGTAACGTATATTAGAGGCTTTGTTTGTGTGTCAAGATCACTGTTGTTGCGCCACCTGTCTCTTACAATCACACGTCTGGTTGGCAATAGGATATGTTTTAGTCTGTGCCAGGGTTTATTGGATCTGCCACATAGCCCTTCAAGCAAGAATGGAGAAACAAGAATATTGTGTTTATTATGTGCCGTCAAACATTGTAGAATATATGTATTTAATGTATATATATTATTTTTTAATAATTTTGCAGGGTGTTTTAATTGGTTGTTAATCATACCGTAAGAAGTGTAAATAGAACTACACGACGAAGTTAGGTAGATAGTGTGTGTGTGTGAGAGAGAGAGAGAGAGAGAGGTTGTAAATGAGTAGCAGGTTTGTGATAATAGGGGTAATGATGGATGTTGTGGTTGTGGTGAGCTATTAAGGCGGGCGTAATAACACAGGTAGTAGGAGGGTGCCAGGGAGAGGGTCTTAGTCATACATACAACCACCAAGATAGCTTATGGTGTGTGTGTGTGTGTTTTGTTTTGTTTCCAAGTAACTATTCTGTAGAGGGAAGACGGAGAGGCTTGGTAATGGTGGGACGGTCAGGAGATGGGGGGAGTAGTTTGTGTAAGTAGAAGATAATTATATAGGGAGTACAGTCTACAGAGGGTAACAAGGATGAAGGTTACGTGAGACTATGGAAGAGTGGAAGAGGAAGGAACATAATAGAGGGCTACTCCGATGATGAGACGAGTAGGAAAGAAATAGTGAACAAAGAAAAGAAAGACAAATATATTGGGATCAACAAAACATGAAAGAGGAAGAACTCAGACAAGAAAGCCAAATACATTGGGATAAAACAAAATTAAGGAAACACAAGTGGAAGGTCCTGTAGTAAGAAGAAAAGGAAAGAGCGAAGATGACGAAATAATACGATAATTGAGGTGTTGATGGGAGAAGCAGAAATAGAGAGAATGTATAAAAGATAAACGAATACCGAATGGATCAGGAGAAAAGAGAAGGGAATTAAAGGGGGCACTGTAAGAAAACCTGTAAAAATGAGTTTGAGTAAATGGGAATAACGGGCAGGAGAAACTATAAAGGGTAATGTAAACTATGAAGGAATTGATAACAACAGAGAGAGTATATAAAGCAAGGACAGAGAGATTGACGATAATATTATTGCGCAATTAGTTCAGTGTTCTTGTACGAGTCTAGAAAGTTATAAAGAAGTATATGTTTAATTGACGAGGGGAGAAGTAGGACTACCACATGCAAGTAATATAAGTAACAGAGTAAACTAAAACAAAAGGAATTAGTGAAGATGAATGACAGAAATATGAAGGGAAATACTTTTGAAGATACTTGGGTTTAATCCAGTGAAGGAGATGGCGTATATTAGTGAATGCATGAGTGAGTGTATGAGCGAGATAAAGCCCTAGAGATAGAGTGAGAGGGAGGTGAGAGGTAATCGTCCTTGCAGGTGACCGCAGGCTACCAATATCATGACCAAATCTTTAATCCAGTGAAGGAGATGGCGTATATTAGTGAATGCATGAGTGAGTGTATGAGCGAGATAAAGCCCTCGAGATAGAGAGATAGAGTGAGAGGGAGGTGAGAGGTAATCGTCCTTGCAGGTGACCGCAGGCTACCAATAACATGACCACATCGACCCCACCTATACCTTCAACATCACCTGCCTTTGTGTCAGAGACTTGACTTGACTTTACAACCTTTATCTACTGTCCAACAATATGGACACATGCACGCATTATAATTTGATACAATAACAATCAGTGACACATTTCTCTTCGCCACAATATCAAATAGTACCGCTCTCTATTGTCATGAATAGCTCACACGTAATAATCTTTCTTTGACGGCTAGAGATATACGTGACCTAACCGTATCCCTTCGTGATGTACTACAAAACAAAGGCTAGTAGCTCTGGCGTCCATGCTTGAAGGTAGGTTGTATGCTGTAGCTATGATAGATTATGACAAACGAAAGGAAGAGTTTTTTTGTTTTTATTGGAAAGGGATGTTTGGCATTATGGCTGAATATATCTATTGCTAAAAGCATTTCATATTTGTTGCCAAGGACAACATGAGCCTACTGTACTTATTGGAAAGTCAGTACAAACAATTTGACAATTAATAATAGGGTATCGAAGATTATTTTTACAACATGCAGTTTCTGGCAATTCTGCATGCACAATTCTGTTCTTGACTTAGTACCCCGCTGTGTGTGTGTGTGTATGTGTGTGTAATAATAATAATAATAATAATAATAAACGGTTTATTAAAGAATGGCAGCCTCATGAGCTGAAAATACACATTTTACAATTTAGTGGATGAACATGAGATGTACAGATATGAGGATGGTAAGCTCAGTTTCCAAACCAAAATAAATAAATACAATAATTGGATGGCATGTGCAGAATACAAATTATCATAAAACCCACCCCACCCCTAACCCCCCCACCCCCCCCCCCCCTGAGAGTAAGTGATACTACAGTACATATACACATTTATTTAACTTCTCATTTATAACAGAACATACGTATATACACGTACGTGCGCCCATACATATACATACATATATAGGAACATAAGAACATGCAGTAAGTGTGCACATGTCCGTATACACAAACGTGTGCCTGTGTGTGTGCGTGTACCGTTGAGTATCAGTGATCGAGGTCTATAATCAACAAGGTCATGGGAGCTACTATTATTATGTTCCTGTACTACTCGTTGCTAAGGCCAATTCTTTGTGTTAAGCCTCACGATACTGAAAAGGCGATTGGTTGAGTCTTAGTCAAACAGTAAAGGCCCGAGGCCAATGTTTCTGTGCTACTCGTGTTCAGATCAGGCGCACTTCTTTGTCTTACTCCTCACGTCTACTGAAATGCGATCTTATCGTCTAGTACAAAGCTAGTATCCAAGTAGATCCAGTCTCTCGCTCTTATATCTCTCTCATAGATCTCTCGTCTCTCTATGAATACAGACTCAGGATCACTATCTATGCCCTCAATCTCTGTCTCTTGCCCTATTAGGAGTCTCAGCATTTATTACCTCAATCAGTTGCCATTTAGGAGTCTTGCTTTTTTATTCAAGCGTCGAGGGATCGTTCAAATATCATCGTTTAGTTTCTAATGTTCAGCCTCAACCTTTCTATCTTTTGTTTGGATTATCTATATTTATTCAACCAAACTTCTACTTAACATTATTCTCCTCCTGATTATCTTCCTGCCTTTCATTTAACTTCTTATATACTAACTGTGTGTGTGTCTGTGTGTGTGAGAGAGAGAGAGAGAGAGAGAGAGAGAGAGAGAGAGAGTTGGTCTGGCAATATCGTTCTACTTTTATGTGTATTTGTTTTCTTTACAATCTCAATTCCGTCATTTCTCTGGTGATTTAGCTCCATCATCTTAGACCAACAAGCTTTCTCAGAACCAATATACCTCCCTCCGCCGTCTCCACCCACACTCTCTCATGTGTT
>CM064491.1:6520993-6555347 GCA_032716605.1 Paralithodes platypus | reverse complement strand
GAGTGAGTGAGTTGTGTGTGTGTGTGTGAGTGAGTGAGTTGTGTGTGTGAGTGTGTGAATTGTGTGTGTGAGAGTGAGTTGTGTGTGTGAGTGAGTGAATTGTGTGTGTGAGAGTGAGTGAGGTGTGTGTGTGTGTGTGTGTGTGTGTGTGTGTGTGAGTGAGTGTGTGTGTGTGAGTGAGTGAGTTGTGTGTGTGTGAGTGAGTGAGTTGTGTGTGTGTGAGTGAGTGAGTTGTGTGTGTGTGTACGTGTATGAGTGAGTAAGTTGTGTGTGTGTGTGTGTTTTACTTGCGTCCGTGAGTATAATGTATGTGTGCTTTTGTTATGTACCTGTATATATATGTAATGTAGGTTAATGTTATGCCTCTAGATATTCCAGCTCGTTCTTTGTGTATCTGGGTTGTGAGTAATTTGGTATATATATATATATGGAAAGTGTAAGTAATGGGTGCATACATATTGTGGGTGTGTTGTCTGGTGATGCAATGTTGCCCTAGGTGGTGGTGTGGTGGTGATAGTCACTCTTCTTGTGGTGGACATTCAACACGCGATCTGTTATTGTTCTTGTTCACAAATTGCAGCTGTTCTAGTTGCTTGTGAAAAAATGTAAGATAGAATAAATAAATACAGTATGTGTAAATAAGCAAAACAAAAAAATCTCCTTTTGAAAAGATTGTCTATGATTTTTTATGAAATCTTTAATGGAATTTGAAATATATTAATGTGTTTGGACTGTTTTCCATATTAATACCTGGTGTTTGAGTGTTGATGACTTTTGGATCATGTTCAAAGGAATACAGAGGAATGCAACAACATTAGATCACCTTGTGTGCAGTTATGAATAATTTAGCTACCCAGAGAGAGAGAGAGAGAGAGAGAGAGTGGGTGAGTGAGAGAGTGAGGGTGGGAACGGGAGCGGGAGATACAGAGATCGCACAATGTTTACACGTCAGCCAAGGTATGCTTTTTTAAACGCCTCTATTATTCTTGGCCAGTGTGTGTGTCTGTATGTATGCTTATGTGGAGATGACCAGACCAGTTCCCACTCCCGTATTAACCCGTGTCTCGGCCTCGCTCTCCTTGCTACTCTTTATTTCTTGCAGGATGAGCCAACCTGTTCTGAATACCAAAAGTCATGCGCATATATTATTAGTATGTTTTGTTTTGCCACCTCTATGGAGACTGTCTGACCTAAAATGAATGGCATCGCTTGCACACCTGATTCATTTGTTTTTGTATTTATATAATTGACAGTTATGTTTTGCTGTGCACAATTGCCTTGCCCAATATATGATGTCGTATCAATAATGTCCTTAATAGATATCTGAATAAGTTAGCATGATTAGGCATGCATAATTTATTTGATGTAATACTAATTAGTGTGTATATATATATATATATATATATATATATATATATATATATATATATATATATATAGAGAGAGAGAGAGAGAGAGAGAGAGAGAGAGAATAATAATAATAAATAGATAGATAGATAGATAGATAGATAAATAACTAAATAAAAAGAAGTTTAACTGCTTCAAATATTCATGAATTATAATATATTACTATACACGATAATATTCCTAACGATCGTCTTTGTTCCCCTCCCCCGTAGACGAGAACGAGTGCAAGTACCGTCCGTGTGATGTATTCGCCACCTGCACCAACACCATGGGCTCCTTCACCTGTTCCTGCTACCCGGGATACGAGGGAGACGGCTTCAACTGCAAGGGTGAGTGTTACTACCAACATGTATAATATGCCATTAGGGTCGACATTATAGGATTTTTGTTTGTTTCGGAACCTAAGCTAAAAAGCTACAACTATCTTTTGTGGATGCTTAAAATACTACGAACTTTAGGAAATTGCAACGAATGCATTTGGCAGAGTTAAACCTTATATATATATATATATATATAATATATATACTGTACAATGTACATATATATATATATATATATATATACAGTATATATATTAAAGCAATGACATAATCTTTTTTATATATTACCTCCTTTATCTTGTTGTTGTTATTGACATTTGTTTGGTAATATTTGCAAATTCTGTAAACAAAAAAGCTAGTTCTGTCAGGAAGTAAAATATAGCTATAAATTAGAATACATTAACTCGACTAGAAAAAGCAGCACTAATTAGAGATGTCATATAATTGGCTCCAACTTTGCCCTGTGGTTAATTCTCTCTTCAGTCTCTTATAATTATTTCCTTAATTACACAACGTTTTATCTGTACATTTGATTGCTGGCTCATTGTTCAATATTATTCGTGCTATTTAGGTCTCGAAAAAAAAATCCTGGCGAACGATAGTAAGCCGATAGTGTCGCGGCCTTTGGCCGAGACATTTTTCTACCGAAAAATGTACAAATTAATCTAGTTATCTAATGGATTTGTTTTTTTAATTTGATGGAGGTCTAGGAAGGAAACTAGAAATATAATTAATAAATTAAGAAAAATTACCAAAAAGTGAACCATCCCCCCTTAACTTTAACTTTGGGGTAGGAATGACATAGCTGCCCCCGCTTCACGTTTTCTATGACAACAATGAACACTGAGAGAGAGAGAGAGTGAGAGAGAGTGAGAGTGGGATGGCCTTGGTACGAGTGATAGGCGAGACAGTGAAGGTGAGAGTAACTGAATAACGAGAATAAGAAATATATATACGAAGGAAGGAGGAGCGAAAGGTTGCGATAATAGCACCAACAATAAATGGGGAAGAATTGAAACTCTGATCTGATAAGAATATTTGGGAATATAGTAAAGGTGAGAGTAAAAGGAAAATGAAAAGATAAAAAACATACTAAAGAAAAAAGACAACATTTATATTACTATGTATTGTACAGTCGCGCTAATAAGTGATGTCTCGGCACCAAGTATGTTTTGATCAATAATTGGTATCAGCAATATCTTAGCTTCATTTCTTCCTATCGAGTGAAATATACAAACATGTTCCTACACTTACCCACCCTATTCAACATCTGACAGACATTAATACAGCACAGAGCAAGCCAAACATAATGACCGCTGGGACATGACTTATTAGCGCGACCGTACCTACAGTATATTGTAGGTCTTTAAAAAAAAAAGGAAGAATGCTAAGTAAGATATCAGATAAGACACCAAGAGCAAGCAGTCTCCAAAACTGATTACGAAGCAGTCTATAAACTCATAAGACAAAAAAAGTAGGAACGCTCAATAAGGCCGTGTTAGACAAGATAGTAAGATCAAGCAGTTTCTTCAAATTTGCGAGACAATTGTTCAGATAAGTGTTGATATAAAAGGCTATACATTTAGGAAGTTTATAGATCAGTATCTCGCATGATTTTGTTTTATAAATATGGCTATCTTAGATTAGAGTATTCACAATCATTCTCTAGACAGTTGTAAAGACTAATGTATAGAGCAAAGAAAACATATGCAAAACAGTCTATGCAGCTCTAAAACTCCTATAATAACAAAACAGTCTATGCAGCTCTAAAACTCCTATAATAACAAAACAGTCTATGCAGCTCTAAAACTCCTATAATAACAAAACAGTCTATACAGCTCTAAAACTCCTATAATAACAAAACAGTCTATGCAGCTCTAAAACTCCTATAATAACAAAACAGTCTATGCAGCTCTAAAACTCCTATAATAACAAAACAGTCTATGCAGCTCTAAAACTCCTATAATAACAAAACAGTCTATGCAGCTCTAAAACTCCTATAATAACAAAACAGTCTATGCAGCTCTAAAACTCCTATAATAACAAAACAGTCTATGCAGCTAAAAACTCCTATAATAACAAAACAGTCTATGCAGCTCTAAAACTCCTATAATAACAAAACAGTCTATGCAGCTCTAAAACTCCTATAATAACAAAACAGTCTATGCAGCTCTAAAACTCCTATAATAACAAAACAGTCTATGCAGCTCTAAAACTCCTATAATAACAAAACAGTCTATGCAGCTCTAAAACTCCTATAATAACAAAACAGTCTATGCAGCTCTAAAACTCCTATAATAACAAAACAGTCTATGCAGCTCTAAAACTCCTATAATAACAAAATATAACCATATAAGTTATAACCATGATAGATATGATAGCAAAAGCAAGCAATCTCTGAAGCTGAATTACGAGACAAAATATACAAATTGCACACGGCCAGTTCATTCAATTCAAAAGAATTTCAATTCAAAATATTTTATTGTCATGAACGTTTAGCTTACAAAACAGGCAATACATAATTATATAATATTCACAGTATAACTCACAAGACCATAAAAAGCGGCGTGTTCCATAAGGCGATGTTGGATAAGATAGGTAAAGCAGCAAGCAGTCTCCCCCGATTTCCCTGCCTGGGTGACCTTTGGTGCCATAACCAGAAAAGTCAGGGCTGCCAACCCGTGCGACGCCCTGATTCACAAGATAATCACACAAACGGTTTTTTTCCGCAATGTTTGATCGGCTACGTTAAGGCAGTGTCATACGAGATCTTTTCCCATCAATTTTTACGGATTGTAGTCTGCCACCTTCAGAATTAAAGTTACATCAGAAATCATCCAGCTAACATAATTTTCCTTCAGCCTAGTATTCGATTCCAATATGCAAGAGCCTCACAATAGTACCAGAAATATACTTGCTCATCGAAAAATTGCTGAAAAATGCGCTAGTGTGACTCCGGCGTTAGTCAGCCAACGTTTCTGGTATATTCATTCAGTATACAGTATACAGTATACAGTATACAGTATACAGTATCTAGACGGACTTATTACACTTTACAGTATAAGGAATTATTGTATAACTAATTTTAGAAGTTGATAAACGGGAAATGTCAAATGAAATTTCAGGAAAAGCGTGTGTGAGATTTTTTTTCCCCCCTGGGCAATTAAATTAAGTTTTCCGACCGACGCCCTATCAGTGATTTTAGGGCGTAGGTCTTTGGGCTGGCACTGTGGCCTTTGGTCGGTGTTTGTATTGGAGGATTTAGTAGGAGAAGGGAATAGATCTGTATTTAAGAATTATTCAGATTTGTATTCCAGTGGATTAATGAAAGTAGTAAAGCTTCGCGTGTCAATGTTGCGTATGTTGTTTGCTAAATTAGGCTAACTGACCTTGTATGCCTTGTTTGTGGTGTCTCCGTTGTTAATCACGTATGTCTATTAAAAGGAGGAATACTAAATCAGATGTTAGATAAGACAGCAAGAGCAAGCAATTCAAGTATAATAAACAACGGAGACACCATTAACAAGCCATCACAAGGTCCGTTAGCCTAATTAAGCAAACAGCAACATACGCAAAAAAAAAAACAAAAAAAACAAGATGTACACCACGACTTCCAATATGAAATTATTTATAACAATAGTATAATGAAATAATTACTTGATACATAACAGCCACAGGTGTTATTTATTGTACCACCTACCGTTATCATTGTATTATCCACTGTACCTACCGTTGCTATTGTACTACCTGTTACCCAATCACCCCACCCACCCCCACCCCACCAAGCCACCTGTCGAGTTACCTGGTGTGGAGGGGGTGTGGTGGGTGGAAGGTGTGGTAGGTTTGGTAGTTGGTGGGGTAGTAGGTTTGGTAGTTGTGGGATAGCAGGTGTGGTAGGTTTGGTAGTTGGTGGGGTAGTAGGTTTGGTAGTTGGTGGGGTAGTAGGTTTGGTAGTTGTGGGGTAGCAGGTGTGGTAGGTTTGGTAGTGGTGGGGTAGCAGGTGTGGTAGGTTTGGTAGTGGTGGGGTAGCAGGTGTGGTAGGTTTGGTAGTGGTGGGGTAGCAGGTGTGGTAGGTTTAGTGGGTAGTGGTAGGTTGGTAGGGTGGGGTAGCAGGTGTGGTAGGTTTGGTAGTGGTGGGGTAGCAGGTGTGGTAGGTTTGGTAGTGTTGGGGTAGCAGGTGTGGTAGGTTTGGTAGTGGTGGGGTAGCAGGTGTGGTAGGTTTGGTAGTGGTGGGGTAGCAGGTGTGGTAGGTTTGGTAGTGGTGGGGTAGCAGGTGTGGTAGGTTTGGTAGTGTTGGGGTAGCAGGTGTGGTAGGTTTGGTAGTGGTGGGGTAGCAGGTGTGGTAGGTTTGGTAGTGGTGGGGTAGCAGGTGTGGTAGGTTTGGTAGTGGTGGGGTAGCAGGTGTGGTAGGTTTGGTAGTGTTGGGGTAGCAGGTGTGGGTTTGGGTATGGTATATGAACGGCTTTGCGATGGACGAGGCGAAATTTGTTGGGACGGTTGGCAAATACACACAAATCAATTAGTGTTTCTGATCTACCTGTATATGTCTATCTACTTACCTGTCTCTAATTATTTCCTGTCGATCAATATACCTACCTATTTTTATTTTATGTTTTTCATCAATCAATCTGTATTTATCAATGTCTGTTTTTATCTATCTATCTATCTATATATATCTGTCTGTCTGTCTGTCTAGCTGTCTATCTATCTAGCTGTATGTCTGTCTGTCTGTCTGTCTATCTATATATGTGTGTATCTCTCTTTATCTATCCATATCTAAATACCCCCCTGCCCCCCCCCCCCCCTCCCCTTGCAAGTAGTGTAACCGTACCTCCTCCATGACCTAAGCCATATCCCCCCCCCCCCCCATCGTTACTTCAATACCACTCTCACGCCCTCCTCTATCATGGGGTCTTATATTCTCACATCCTATAGTCTTCTGCTTCTTCTTCTCCTCCTCCTCCTCCTCCTCCTCCTCCTCCTCCTCCTCCTCCTTCTTCTTCTTCTTCGTCTGCTTCTTCTTCTAGGTCTATTTTGTGTTTCGTTCTTGTTATTTTCTTCTTCTTCTTCTTCTTTTTCTTCTTCTTCTTCTCCGTCGTCTACTTATTTTTTCGTTCAACTTCTGTGTGCCTTCTTTTTCCCTCGCTTCTTTATTTCTTGTTGTTCCTGCATAAATATTTAATTACAGCATGTCTTGTAATGTCAAGCTTCTTATATCGCTCTATCATGTTCCTGTCCGCATTCTGTATTTATATAATGTATTTGTAGTGTTTAATGCACAGATGTTGTACTAGAACTCACGAAAAAAATCATGCAATTTCACAGCAATATAAAATTCTTCTATCTATCTATTGCCCGACGCCGTCATTCTTGCATGACGTTATTCGACAGCTGATTAACGTGTCAGGTGATGAAGGCAAGCTTTAGGAAGTACGGTTTGGTTGCGTGAGAGGCCTGGGGCGGACAGTTGCATGCAAGCGGTACTACAACTGAGGGCCTCGGAGCCTTCACTGATATCTGGCCTTACGGTGCTGTAAACTGTTGCAACCCGTGCACCACAGTTCCGTTTTCCTCAACTCCTGCTGCCTAATACGTGACTGAATTAGCTTTGAATGCGTCGAGGAAGCCACAGTATCATCACGCGAGTCTTTAATTAACTTTTGTGGTTGTCTCTTGGGCTCGCGTGTGACAAAAAGCTAAATATTTGCCAAATCACGGGAGTCAAAGTCAGGGCCACGGGACCGGACGCAGGGAGAGTGTGCGTGTGGCGAAACAAGTGACAGTCATTACGCGCAGTGGGTGTTGCCTCATATCCCAGCCAGTATTAGCGTCTTGGCGTTGCTGTCTCGTAATTGCCGACTCCCTCTATAACTGGACACAAGGCCCTGGACCATAGAGCCTTCCCCTCAAGCCTCACGAATGCTTCACTAATAATGCCACACTCCTTGGCCACAAATAAATGGGAATTTTCACCTAAGTCACTGGGCCCCGTCCCCACCGTTGGAATCGCGATAGAAAAACGTCTGCAGCCATTTGTTACAATTACCTGCGCGCGCCATCTGCCAGCTGGGAGCAAAACATTTAGGGTTTTTTCGGCAAAGGTTGATTATCGGGAAGAAGGGTTTTTATGGCGGTATGGAAAGGTGTGTTGAGCTGTACTTGTTAGTGACCTGAAGAAACTATCTGCGAAACGTTGTCAATAAAGTGCTCCTCCTCAGATGGTGTATTTTAACCAAGGAAAGGTATAGTGCTAGTGAGGAATACACGAGGGACACAGAAGTTGATAGAGCTTGAAAGTAGAGTAAAAATGAAAAGAGATAAGATACAAGAAATTCTGAAGAAAAACTTGCAAGCGAAGAAATAAAAAGGGACGAAGAAAGTATAAAAGAGAAACCAAAGATTGAGTAATGGCGAGGAGTGAGTGGCAAAATACAGGGAACAGAACACTATAGTCTATTCGCTGTAAGTAGGCGAGACATCATTACCTCCATCCTCTGCAACTCAAAAAGGGCTAGAGCAAATTGGCTGTAAATTTCCACATCTATTCCTTGACTGACTCGTCCCAAATGGTAGAAATATTTGCTCGATTACTCTAGGCGTTGTTTGAGTTACAGAGATTAGCAGTCATGATGTTTCGCCTACTTACAGCTAATAGACTTAGAGCAAGGGGAAAGATCAAATCGAATAAATGAAGAACCGATTGACTTTGGATGTAACGCAGGTGGAATAATGGAGCTAACACGATGGAGTGGGAAAACGGGTGGATTTATGACCTGAGAAACGAGAATGTGTGAGGAAGTACAGAAGGCAGGGGGGGGGGGGGATGGGGGAAGGAAAAATGAATGGGGGTGGGGGGCAGGAGTTGGAAGGGGGGGGGGGGGTGGCGAGAGGAGGGGATGGGAAGAAGAGTGGGGACGGGTAGGGGTGAACTTATTAATTGCGCTGTATTGTTATTTTTGCTATATCTATTAACCCCTTATGTACCGGCGACGTCTTTCTAATATATTCCAGCTATATATAGACGAGTTTGTGCAGTTTAAGAGGGGTGTGTGGTAGTAAAAAGGGTTAAGTGAGATCATTGCTAGAGGCCCCTTGTTAAACTTAATTGAATCGTATAATAGTAGCCAGAATAAATGTAATAAGACGTCGCCGGTACGGAAGGGGTTAAGAGACTTGCAGAGGGAGAGGGGTGTGAGGTCCATGTATAATGCTTATGTTTTTCACTTCCTCTTTTCTGACTTCTGCCATTCTGCACTCTCTCTCTCGCTCTCTCTCTCTCTCAATAAATAACTAAATCAATTAATACCAAGGTGAAATACTATACGACTAAATGCATGACAGGGATGTTGAAATAGGTGAATATATATATATATATATATATATATATATATATATATATATATATATATATATATATATATATATATATATAGAGAGAGAGAGAGAGTACATTAGAGTCGTGAACACATTCGTCGGGTCTTTGATCTTGGCAGATTAACTGTGTTTCCTTACCTTCTGTGTCACGCTTCACACTCTCTCACTTCCTCTCGCGCGCTCTCTCTCTCTCGCATATTCTCTTACTCTCTCACTTCCTCTCTCTCTCTCTCTCTCTCTCTCTCTCTCTCTCTCTCTCTCTCTCACTCACACTCACTCTCACTCTCTCACTCTCTCTCTCTCTCTCTCTCTCCTCCTCCATAGATCCTCTTTATCCCTTCTATGGCGTCACCCGTACTTAGTTCTCTACAATAAATCAACACCCATCCCCCATTACCCCAACCCTGAATTATGTCCCCCTCCCTCTCTCTCCCCCCTTCCCGACACCTCTTCAGCCATCTCGGGTTTCCCATCGCCTCCTCTCTGATGGTAAGAGAGAAGATGGTGCCATTTGACGCCGAAGGAACGACTAAACGGTTTTCTTTATCGCATTTTTAGTATATGCGCATGCAAAAATAACTCTACGGAACTCAAAGATACAATGGGACCATTATATGATACTACCAAAATATGATATTACTGTATCTCTGCGTCATATTATTATTGCCAAGTGTTCGTAATCAGCAACATATTTCGCTACAAAATCTTGGTAATAGCCGCGTAATCTTGGTAATAGCCGCGTAATCTTGGTAATAACCGCGTAATCAGTATGGAGAGATAGCAATTTACCATCAGCAGGAAAAAAAAAAAAAAAAAAAAACGTCTATACCAAACATCAATTGGCCAACTTGTGACATTTAGGACCCATCGGTGAAAATATCTGTTCTTTACCACGATATTTTTGTTTGAATATAGAACCATAAATTGTAATGTGGCTTCAGGAAATACAGTGTGAACCCCCGAGGTATATCTATTTTGATTAATTTCACTCCAACACCAAACACCTACCAAAGAAATGAATGAAAGCAAGCATGTGATTTAAGATGACATAGTGTAAATATCGCAAGGTAAACATCGCAAAGTAAATATCCTCATCGCAGCGCTTTAACCTTAGATTGCCTCGTGTCTATACCCCACAAGCAGGGTGTGAAACGAAAACCGAATCCTTTCTTTTCTGTCATTATTGTTTATATAGAGATAATTTTGTGGTTTATAGTTCAAATCATGTTCTTGGAAGTGATAATATGGCCAACAATGCTAGTTCACGTTGAATTTATCGTGTTCCTTATATTAATTAAAATCGTCAGCCAGAATTCCCCGAACCTCCCCCTGCGTGTCCAAGTGTCTGTGAGCACGAAGGAGTACATGCGGAAATGGCAGAGGAAGGAAGGCAGGCGTGTCTAACAAGACTATATGTACGTTAATCCCTTTGTGCTGTATATATATATGCTCCTTAGGGCGATGTGTGGTGAAGTTTGTCCATCTCATGTGTAACTTGTAACTCATAGTAGGCCTTATACTCGTTATCCAACCTAATGCCATCAACACACACATACAGAGAGAGAGAGAGAGAGATTAGAGAAGAGAGACAGATAGAGAGAAGAGAAGAGAAGAGACTAACCATGAACCTGCAGCTGCCGGATATACAGTTCTTGTGAGGTTATGTAAACAGCAGCTTCGAGCCCCACTGATTCCACCCACACTCCATTATTTCGGTACAGGCCAGTATACTGTATGCAATAAACAGATAAGTAATTAGTATTAACATTTGCAATCGTTTATTATAGGTAACTAGTATAATATATATATATATATATATATATATATATATATATATATATATATATATATATATATATATAATTATATACAGTATATATTGTATATATATACAGAGAGAGAGAGTATGTGTGTATGTGTATGTGTGTGTGTTTCTTCTTATCCAACGTAGATAATTAAAAAAAAAATTGTGGGTATTATAAACACGTCAGAACTGTCAAGTAGAAGCTAGTGCAACACAAATTTCTGTCACACGTATTAAGAGCAATACTTAATTTCTGGTGACTATTGGTTTTGACTATACGCCCGTGTCACGCCCGCGCCCACCACGGCCACGGACGACACCCTGGGAGGGCTGCCCACAAAACACTCGTACGTGAGAAACTATAACAAAACAATGACACTCACAAAAACTAGAGTCAGCCAAGCACCTCGTAAATGACAGATAGTTGGTTAGTCACAAGTTTACCATATTTCAGTTCATTAATTATAGTAACCTGTGAGTTTTTCTTACACTGATGTTGGTACTGGTTTCCATATTTATTAAGGGGGTATGGTTCACTTTTTGGTCGATTGTTTTCATTTATAAATAATGTTTCTAGTTTCCTCCCTAGACCTCCATCAAACTTTAAAAAAAAAACATCCATTAGACCCCCCTTCTAGATAAATTTGTACATTTTTCGGTAAAACATTTTCCTGGTCGAAGGCCGGTTCTTACTAAATTACAGACTAACTATCGTTCGCCAGGAAAAAAATCGACCAGCAAAAAAGCGCTCGTGTGATACCGGCTGAACTTAGAGTCAGCTTAATGAGGGTTACTTTGCATGATCGTCCACGGTAAAGGCAAGCGAGTCGAGTGCAACGTCCTAGTGAGTCTTGACCAGTTAGGTACCGGGAAGATGACCCTCCTGGCACACTACCCGGTTTGACCAGCTGCAGTGTTGGCAGAACCGGTGTGTTGTTGGTATTGGTAGATGGGCCGCTATCTGCCAACACCACCCACCAGTTTAGGGGAGGTCTCCACTTGAGGGATTTTTTTCTTGACCCCTTTCTCCTTCATGTTTAGCCCCATTGCTTTTGATATTATAAAACGTTTGCCCCATTAGTTTAGCGATTTTAAGAACTTTCACCCCATATTAAGACCTTTCATGCAATTCAGGTGTCGATTTGATCCTGGCGAGCGATAGCGAGCCTGTAATTTAAGAGGAACCGGCCTTTGGCCGGGACATTTTTCTACCGAAAAATGTACAAATTTATCTTGAAAGGGACTCGAGGGGGTGTAATTTTAAGGTTGATGGAGGTCTAGGGAACCAACTAAATACCTCCCCTTAAGTCAAGCCCCACCGCTATACTTGTTCGTACTGTATACTTATCAAGTCATGCAACAGGGCAACTACTGTAAACTTGTTGTGGTTCCAAATCTTACTTCTGTGCATTTTACCACCCTAATATTGATCACATTATATCATCATCATCATCATCTTTATCGTAATTATCATCAACAATTCTTCTTCATCATTATCATCACTATCATCATTATCATCACCAACAACACATCACTATCATCACCACCACCACCATCATCACTACCATTCTCTCATTCTCTTCCACACTTCTCTCCTCTCGGTTTTTCATATTTATCTCGTTTGCTGACTTTTGAATTTTTTTGCTTTCTTTTCGAGAGAGAGAGAGAGAGACTGACTGACGTTGGTAATTATCTAATAATTATCTCGCCGTAATTGAAGTCGTTAAGGTTAATTTCCTGTTTGAGTCTTGTTTCCCTTCATTGGCTTGGGTAGGAGAGAGAGAGAGAGAGAGAGAGAGAGAGAGAGAGAGAGAGAGAGAGACCCCGTTAGCTTCTGTTGCCCTTTGCTCTCTCTCTCACTCCTTTTACTACCTCCCTTCCAAAAAATTATGTTTGTTTGTTTGTTTGTGTAGTTATCTGCCCTTGTATGTCTGTCTGTCTGTCTTCTCCCTCTCGCCCCACTCTTCCTTCCCTATTCCATCTCTTATTCTCTCCTTTATCATCACTGTTCTCTCTCCTGGTTCAGTCCTATTCCTTGCATCAGGTTGTTATTTATTTAAGTTTGATGGAGGTCTAGGGAGGAAACTAAAAAAATAATATATACATGAAAAAATCGACCAAAATCTGAACCATCCCCCTTTGATACAGTTTATCTCCCTTATTCTCCCATCTTTAACCTCCCTCTCACCCCCTCTCCCTCCCTCTCACTTTTCCCCTACTCATCCTCTCTCATTTCTCCCCTTTCATCCTCTCTCCCCCCCCCCCCTCTCTCACTTCTCCCCTCTCATCCTCTCTCCCCACCCTTATATTATTTCCCCCCCCCCCCCATCAATTTTGCTCTCCCACCCCCTTACTTTCCCCCCACCTCTCCCTACCTCCCTCTCCCAACATCTCCAGGTTAAAATTTCCTCCATCTCCCTCCACCCCCCCCTTTCCAGCCCAACCTGTTCACACACCCACCCCTCGCATGACATCACAGGACCAACACAGACCTCACCTCATGTGTTTAAAATGATAAAGTTTAATAAATACATTAATATATAACTAGATACCCGGTATATCAAATATATAACTAGATACCCGGTATATCAAATATATAACTAGATACCCGGTATATCAAATATATAACTAGATACCCGGTATATCAAATATATAACTAGATACCCGGTATATCAAATATATAACTAGATACCCGGTATATCAAATATATAACTAGATACCGGTATATCAAATATATAACTAGATACCCGGTATATCAAATATATACTAGATACCCGGTATATCAAATATATAACTAGATACCCGGTATATCAAATATATAACTAGATACCCGGTATATCAAATATATAACTAGATACCCGGTATATCAAATATATAACTAGATACCCGGTATATCAAATATATAACTAGATACCCGGTATATCAAATATATATATACCGGTATATCAAATATACACACTAGATACCCGGTATATCAAATATATAACTAGATACCCTATATCATTATATAACTAGATACCCGGTATATCAAATATATAACTAGATACCCGGTATATCAAATATATAACTAGATGGGTATATCAAATATATAACTGGTGGGTATATCAAATATATAACTAGATACCGGTATATAAAATATATAACATTGGTCCCGGTATGAATACATACATAACTAGATACCCGGTATATCAAATATATAACTAGATACCCGGTATATCAAATCATGTATATTATCGGAGGAGGATATTATAGAGAGAATAACACACAAATGTATACCGTCCATCTAATCGACCACAAAGCTTTATCTATATTATTACCTATATTAATACCTATATTCATTAGTTTCATTGATTTAATTAATTATGTTTATTGTAAATTAATTGGTGGGTTGGTGAATAGATACATTAATTGGTGGGTTGGTGAATACATACATTAATACCATTTATAACGCTATTTTCTTACACAATCCAAATATTTCATCCTCTCGGGACGACTTTTGGCTTCCTAAAGTAAATATAATACTCCAAAAGCTTGTTATCCGTCTAATAATTCTACTACTTACGATATTAACATTGCCTGTGATATCGGGTTGTAGGCAGGGTTACCAAATCAAATCCGCTAGATCGTAAATAAATGCCGAAAATCGCTAGAATAAGGCCACAATCTCTAGAATATCGCTCTGAAATCGCTAGAATAATGCCACAATTTCTAGAATATCGCTCTGAAATAGCTCAAATCTACATAATATCGCCAGAATGCATGGGCTATATGTAAATATTTGCCTCTGGATCGAAGTAAATGTCTGTAGATCTAGCGGAAAAGTAGCTAACTTGGCAACACTGCTTGTAGGAAGTATTAAGGGGAGGTTTTTAGTTTGGTCTCTGGATATCCATCAAGCTTAAGATTACACCCCCTTGAGCCCCTTTCAAGATGAATTTGTACATTTTTCGGTAGAAAAATGTCCCGGCCGAAAGCCGGTTCCTCTTACATTACAGGCTCGCTGTCGCTCGCCAGGATAAAATCGATGGCACGAAAGGTCTTAAAATTGACAAAAATGGGTCGAAGGTTCTTAAAATCGTCAAAATAATGGGGCAAACGTCTTAAAATTAGAAAACCAGTGGGGCTAAACATGAGGGAGAAAGGAGTCCAGAAAAAAATCCCTCAAGTGGAAATCTCCCCTTAATGTGTATGTATGTCTGTGTTGGGAGCCGAGAACCTCCTTCCCCGACCTCTCCCGCCGCCCCTGCCAACGGTTTTAAGGGGGTAGTGATTGGTTTAAGGGGGTAGTGATTGGTTTAAGGGGGTAGTGATTGGTTTAAGGGGGTAGTGATTGGTTTTTGGTCTATTTATGTATTCATTTATTTTTGAGTTTCCTCGCTAGACCTCCCCTAAACTTAGACAAACACGCCCTAGACCCCCCTTCAAATACAGGCTCGCTATCGCTCGCCAAGAAAAGAAAAATCGACGCCTAAATGGCACGAAAGGTCTTAATATGGGCAAAGAAATGGGGCAAAAGGTCTGAAAATCTCCAAACTAATGGGGCGAATGTCTTGAAATCCCATAACTAATAGGGCTAAACATAATGGAGGAGGAGGACTCGAAAAACCAACTACCTCCCCTTAATTGGCACATCAGCCCATGTTTCCGCCACACCTGCCTCGGGGGAGTCTACAAACTAGTCACTCTTAAATACCTTAACTCAACAATTTGACTCGTTTAAGGGGAGATGTCCACTTGAGGGATTTTTCTCTTTACCCCTTTCTCCCTGATGTTTAGCCCCATTGCTTTTGAGATTTTAAGACGTTCGCCCCATTAGTTTGGAACTTTCACCCCATTTATGTCACTTTTAAGACCTTTCGTGTCATTTAGGGGTCGATTTTTTCCTGGCGAGCGATAGCGAGCCTGTAATTTAAGAGGAACTACCGAAAAATGTACAAATTTATCTTGAAAGGGGGTCAAGGGGGTGACATTTTAATCGTAATGGAGGTCTAGGGAACAAACTAGAAACCTCCCCTTAACGAACATAGACTGAACATTTAGATATGCCCAGGGATGGTATGCTTAACACAATTGGATACAGAGAAGACTAAATAATAATGTTATAACGCTCGACTGTTTTGAATCCAGCATTCCCACGTTTAATGATTACTTTTAGGGGAGGTCTCCACTTGAGGGATTTTGTTTTCCTTGACCCCTTTCTCCCTCATGGTTAGCCCCCTTGCTTTTGAGATTTTAAGACGTTTGCCCCATTAGTTTGGTGATTTTAAGAATTTCCGCCCCATTCTGTCAATTTTAAGACCTTTCGTGCAATTTAGGTGTCGATTATATCCTGGCGAGCGATAGCGAGCCTGTAATTTAAGAGTAACCGGCCTTCGGCCGGGACATTTTTCTACCGAAAAATGTACAAATTTATCTTGAAAGGGGGTCAAGGGGGTGACATTTTAAGATTGCTGGAGGAGTAGGAAACAAACTAGAAACCTCCCCTTAAGTATTTGTTGATTGGGTATCTTAGTTATATGTGTGTAGTTAGTATATATCATCTTATATGTGTGTTTCAAAAGTATATATCATCTTATATGTGTGTTTCAAAAGTACGTCTACACCAGAACAGAACCTCACGAACGGAGCGCTCCCTCGGCACCCAATGATCGGATGTGAACAAAAAGTGTCGTATGCCTCCCTGACCATCTGTGTATAATGTGTTAGCTTCTCCTTCTTATGTATGTTTTGTATCCCCTGTAACTGCTTCCCCGGCCATATCTTAGGTGCACAGAGTCATAGACGAGGCAGATTAATGCAGTAGTTGATGCTAAACGTCTTGGAAGTAAACAGAGGAAGAAATTAAGAGAGACAGGTGGAAGAGAGAAAACGGGAGGGAAGAAAGAGGGTGCTGGAGGGGGGAAGGGGGGTTTTCGTTATGTAACCTAGTTGTGACCATGTTTACGTATTACAACACCTATTATATCAACCTAACCTAACCTGACCTTACCTTACCTAGTCCAATTTACTCCTATTCAATAGTTCTATAAATGTACTATAAATGTACTATAAATGTACTATAAATGTACTATAAATGTTCTATAAATGTACTATAAATGTACTATAAATGTACTATAAATGTACTATAAATGTTCTATAAATGTACTATAAATGTACTATAAATGTACTATAAATGTACTATAAATGTTCTATAAATGTACTATAAATGTACTATAAATGTACTATAAATGTACTATAAATGTACTACAGTATATCAATGTAGATTAGCAATATCGGATTGGTAGTATGTGTTAATAAAGAGTCAGTCAAGAAAGATTTGGTGTTGCTATAAGTATTAAATAATCAGAGTAGGGTTGCATAAAATACAACTATCGGCCAGGGGGGGGGGGGGGGGGGGGGGGTGAGAGGGTGTTGATAAGACTGTGGACTCGGCAATAGAAGAATGCGTTTGGTATGGATCGTGGGAGCAACTTTCACTGCTACCAACCCCATTCAACTCACTCCACTATCACAGACCTCTTTCATTAACTAACAAGAACAATGTGAAAAGATAATCACTGGAAGGAGAGAGAGAGAGAGAGAGAGACAGACAGACAGACAGACAGACAGAGACAGATAGACAGACAGACAGACAGAGAGAGACAGAGAAGGAGAGGGAGAGAGATAGCAAAGTTAGATAAGGTGGAGGATACAGAGACATGAGGAGAATTGTTGAGACTTCCACATAGGTCCAGCTATTTACTATCTTTTAGGGGCTAGTGGCTGTTTTGTTTTCTTTTCTATTAATTCATATATTTTTTAGTTTCCTTGCTAGACCTCCCTCAAACTTAGAAAAACACCCCCTAGACCCCTCCTCAAGATAAATTTGTACGATTGAAACGATGAATTAATGCTTAGGTAGCGTTGATACCAATTATTGATTGAAATATAATTGGTGCCGCGACATCACTTATTTGGGGAACTGTACAATCCCGCTAATAAGGTATGTCTCGGCACCAAGTATGTTTTGATCAATAATTGGTATCAGCAATATCTAAGCTTCATTTCTTCATATCGAGTGAAATATACAAACATGTTCCTATACTTACCCACCCTCTTCAACATCTAACATAACAGCACATAACAAGCCAAACATAATGACAGCTGGGATATGACTTATTTGGGGAACTGTACATGAGGGTAGCCAAACGCGAGAAAGGAATCGCAAGACATGCAAGCGATGCCGTTGGTGATGCACAAAACCCAGACAGACCAGTAGGCAGTCAGTGGTGTGTGAAGAGCAAGAGAATAATAATTATACTAGTTGGAGAGGCAGGCAGAGAAGAAAACGGGAAGAGAAGAAGAAGACTGGGAGAGAAAAAGAAGATAGGAAGAGAAGAGATAGGAAGAGAAGAGATAGGAAGAGAAGAGATAGGAAGAGAAGAGATAGGAAGAGAAGAGATAGGAAGAGAGGAGAAGAAGATAGGAAGAGGAGAAGAAGATAGGAAGAGAAGAAGATAGGAAGAGAAGAAGAAGATAGGAAGAGAAGAAGAAGACTGGGAGAGAAGAAGAAGATAGGAAGAGAAAAAGAAGATAGGAAGAGAAGAAGATAGGAAGAGAAGAAGATAGGAAGAGAAGAAGAAGATAGGAAGAGAAGAAGATAGGAAGAGAAGAAGATAGGAAGAGAAGAAGAAGATAGGAAGAGAAAAGAGGAGAAGAAGATAGGAAGAGAAAAGAGGAGAAGAGAAGATAGGAAGAGAAGAAGAAGATAGGAAGAGAAGAAGATAGGAAGAGAAGAAGAAGATAGGAAGAGAAGAAGAAGATAGGAAGAGAAGAAGAAGATAGGAAGAGAAGAAGATAGGAAGAGAAGAAGAAGATAGGAAGAGAAGAAGAAGACTGGGAAGAGGAGAAGATAAGATAGGAAGAGAAAAGAGAAGATAAGATAGGAAGAGAAGAAGATAGGAAGAGAAGAAGAAGATAGGAAGAGAAGAAGAAGATAGGAAGAGAAGAAGAAGATAGGAAGAGAAGAAGAAGATAGGAAGAAAAGAAGAAAACGGGAAGAGAAGCGTGAGAAACAAGGGATGGGCCAAAACAGACAGATGCATGCACCGAGGTGATGCCATCCTAGTAAATAGTAGAGTGAATCATGGAACGCAAGCCAGTATCGGCAGGGCTGTAATAAGTGGGAAAAAACGGTCATCACAATTACTCCAACCAGCCAACCAAACCCTCAAATTTCTCTAATGGCGATCATGCAACCCAAAACAACAGCAAAGGAAGAAGAAGAACGAAATGCCTCATCATCAAATTTCTCTAATGGCGATCATGCAACCCAAAACAACAGCAAAGGAAGAAAAAGAACGAAATGCCTCATCATCAAATTTCTCTAATGGCGATCATGCAACCCAAAACAACAGCAAAGGAAGAAAAAGAACGAAATGCCTCATCATCAAATTTCTCTAATGGCGATCACGCAACCCAAAACAAACGCAAAAGAAGAACGAAATGCTAAATCAGAGTTAGACAGATGGGTGGCCCGTCTGGAATTCACATGCAATCAGTGTCATTTTGCGCTTTGATGAATTTTTAGAAAGGGGAGATTGGAGACGGGGATGATGTTAGTCTCATTATTTGCTTGAGGCGGAATGATGATGAAGGTTGATGGAGAGGGATGTAAATGGTGAGGCAGTCGGTGAAAGGCACGATAATGATGAAGATGAACACAAATAATGAGAAGGGGAATGTCGACTGATGATTGAATGTAAAGACAAACAAAATGACGATTAAATGTAAAAAAGAACAAAATTATGATTGAATGTAAAGAAGAACAAAATTATGGTTGAATGTAAAGAAGAACAAAATTATGGTTGAATGTAAAGAGGAAAGCAGCAGGGTGACTAAAAAAAATCCATATAGATTTAGAAATAAGTGTGAATGGTGAAATGTGAAATGTTTATGAAGCAATAAGAAAAGCGTGGATATGTACGGAACAGAAATGAACCCCTTGACAATAAGGAAACTAATTCGAATATAAACTTTCATATATAATAGAATAGAAAATGCGTCATATACAGTATATATATATATATATATAGTGAGTGAGTGTGTATGAGATAGAGCTGGGAGAGTGAAAGAGAGTAGATTAGGAAAAAGAGTAAGGGTTGAGAAAGGAGAGTTGGGGGATAGCCAGCCAGTTTAAGAGAGAGAGAGAGGGGGAGGGGTGGGGTGAGAGAGAGTGGACCAGGAAGAGAGAGAGAGAGAGAGAATGAGGGTCAAGAAGGGAGAGTTAGCAACCAGTATTATGAGAGTGGGAGTTCATGTGGAGAAGGAGGGTAGAGATTGACCGTGGGGCTGAGAGAGAGAGAGAGAGAGAGTGAGTGAGTGAGTGAGTGAGTGAGAGTGAGAGAGAGAATGTTTAATTTAACTAGCACCACCACGATGTAATATAATTTCATGAGAGAGATATACATAGATCCTCTGGTCACATAGAGATTACGATCCAAGAGAGAGAGAGAGGTTAGGCAGGGGAAGGGAGAGAGAGAGGGAAGGTAAGAGAGAGAGAGGGAGGGGGAGGGGGAGGGAGGGAGAGTGAGGTAGTGAGAGTGCAGTAACCCCTGGTAGGTGAACGGGGCAGCTCACTCCTCCGTCTTGTACACCTACGTCATTCTTACCTCCAGGCTCTAACCACCCCTCCACCACCACCATACCACGCCCACTACACCACATACCACACCCATACTGTAGCATACCAACCAAGTACCTAAACCATACAACAAACCATAACCAAGTACCCACCCCACTACAACAAACCAACCAAGTACAAACCACCCCACTACAACAAACCAACCAAGTACAAACCACCCCACTACAACAAACCAACCAAGTACAAACCACCCCACTACAACAAACCAACCAAGTACATACCACCCCACTACAACAAACCAACCAAGTACAAACCACCCCACTACAACAAACCACCCCACTACAACAAACCAACCAAGTACAAACCACCCCACTACAACAAACCAACCAAGTACAAACCACCCCACTACAACAAACCAACCAAGTACCAAACCACCCCACTACAACAAACCAACCAAGTACAAACCACCCCACTACAACAAACCAACCAAGTACAAACCACCCCACTACAACAAACCAACCAAGTACAAACCACCCCACTACAACAAACCAACCAAGTACAAACCACCCCACTACAACAAACCAACCAAGTACAAACCACCTCACTACAACAAACCAACCAAGTACAAACCACCCCACTACAACAAACCAACCAAGTACAAACCACCCCACTACAACAAACCAACCAAGTACAAACCACCCCACTACAACAAACCAACCAAGTACAAACCACCCCACTACAACAAACCAACCAAGTACAAACCACCCCACTACAACAAACCAACCAAGTACAAACCACAAGGAGGGAGACGGTGGGGGTGTATTATACCAGTACCCGGAGCTGGCTAGGGTCATGAGACAGAGGAGGGAGAGAGGGAGGGAGGGAGTCCGTTACTTGCAATGGCAGGTGACCCGGGAGGCAACATTGTGGAGGCCCAGGCGTTTATGGTGTCTTTGCCCGACGACCCTTCCTACCTTGCCATATTCCCTACCAAAGTCCTTCTCTGCCCAACCCTACCTCCCCTCTCTGCCCAACCCTACCTCCCCTCTCCGTTATATGTACTACCACCTATTCTACCTTTCCCATCCTGCTACATTCCTCAACCCTCTCGACCTTTTTAACTTGTGATATGTTCTCTTTATACTACAATCCTTTATTACCACCCTCGTTACCCTTCCAACCCCACCAAATTCCATCACAATGCCCTCTCTTCCACCCCCCCCCCCCCCAAAAAAAAAAAAGAAAGAAAAGAAAATACTCTTCTCTCTCTCTTCTCCATATTATCATCCTCAACTACCACCCTCTTTACCATCTTCTGCCTTATTACATCCTTCCTACCCTTCCACACTTTTATAATGCCCTTCTATGCTTTTCCCAATAGTTTTTTTTCAGCTCTCTCTACTGCCTACCCTATCTGCTGTCTTTGCCCTGACTAATACCACCCTGTCGTCCATCTCTGCCACCCCTGTACCTTTTCTTCCACACAACTTCCCAATACATATCTACCCAGCCCAACATGTTCTCTGCTCTCTCTAGTACTACCTAGTCTGCCTTCATGCTACATTACTTCCCCATCCATTTCTTTGCCCTACCCAACCTGTTTTCTTAGCTTTCGAATATGCTTCCTGCTCATCGCAATATGCTTTCTGCTCTGCCTTGTCTACCAATGTCTTCTCTGCCCTCCTTGTCACTACCGCCATTATCTGTTCCTTGGTCGTAACTTTCAAATGGGCCTTCCCAACAACAGATATAATGTGTTGGTGGTGTAATGGTTTAGATGCTTATGTTCTGGGTGTGGTGTCCCGAGTTCGAATCCCGGGAGGACCATATGCTTTCATTAGTTTATTCAAGTACATTGGGGTTTCTAATTGATGATTAATGTTAAGAACGGGGTGTTACTTATTCCTACTAACATACTTTCCCAACACCCTCTCTACTTTTTGTAACCACTACTTCCTAACTCTCTTTTACCCTCGCTACTCCCGTTCCTATCCCCTCTCTCCTTTTTTTGTATGTACAGTTATCCACAATGATAGACGGGCACTTCTCTATAATAATGATATTGAATAATTATTAAAGATAAGTAAACGATCACGCGGTCTCCTTGGTTCAGTTGGCAAAAGATTATATATATATATATATATATATATATATATATATATAATATATATATATATATATATATATATATATATATATATATATATATATATATATATATATATATATATATATATATATATGGCTTCTTCAGTTACATATTATTGTCAACTATACTTACATGATGAGCTAAGTCATCGTCAACTCCCACAAGCACTGACTTTCTCCGATGGTTTTACTCTCTCAAACTATCACTACATTTGCTTCCCATCCTTTTGCTGGCAGGTCTATAATACTTCCATCTCTGCCAATCTTGTAATTTGTTTCTCTTACCCTCATGTCCACTTACATGCTTTGTCTCGCCTTCTTCTTTGCTATCCTTTCTTTCCACTTTCCCTTACTCTCGGGTTAGCTATCTCTACTAGAATTAAGAGACCGGAAGGTCTGTGTGTCCATGTATCTATGTAAATTTATGTAATTCACTTAACGCTATTGCCTCCTCCAGTCCCCGTTGTAAATATTTCAAATTCCGCATTTTTTTTTCTTTTTAATGCGGACCACCCAATACGTGTTTTTATCATCGTTATTTTCCCTACCCTATCCTATCATTCCTTATTCCATACCCCATGTATGATTATCCTTATCCAAGCTTGCGCTGTCCACTAAGCCTCCATCCACAATCTCTCTCTGATTTTCCTTCTTCTTCTTTCTTATTTTTCTTCGTCTGGGTCGTCTTCTTCCTCCTCCACCTCCTCTTCTTCCTCCTCCACCTCCTCTTCTTCCTCCTCCACCTCCTTGTAAGCCTGAGGGGCACAGCGGTTCTTTGAATTTCATTGTCGCCCTGCGGAACCCTGTGATCAGAGGCTGTGGTTACTGACTTGCCTCTTTTGTATCCCACTCTCTCTCTCTCTCTGTCTGCCGCCCCCATCACCACCCTCACCCTCCACCCCCTCATTACCACCCTCACTCTCCACTCCCTCACCCCTCATCACCAACCTCACCCCTCACTCTCCACCCCTCACCCCTCATCACCACCCTCACTCCTCACCCCTCATCCCACTCATTCTCACCCCTCACCACCCTTATTTTCACCGACACATCCCTAATTCTCACCTCGTCACCTACTCACTCTCACCTCTACTCATTTTATCCTCATTTCCCTCACTCAGTTTCATCCTATACATTAATCTTGAAGGAGGGTCTTGGACAGGTGTTTTTTAAGCTTGATAGAGGTCTACAGTAGGGAGGAAACTACTAACATAATACAAATATACATACCTGAGCAAATATACATACCTGAGCAAATATACATACCTGAGCAAATATACATACCTGAGCAAATATACATACCTGAGCAAATATACATACCTGAGCAAATATACATACTGAGCAAATATACATACCTGAGCAAATATACATACCTGAGCAAATATACATACCTGAGCAAATATACATACCTGAGCAAATATACATACCTGAGCAAATATACATACTGAGCAAATATACATACCTGAGCAAATATACATACCTGAGCAAATATACATACCTGAGCAAATATACATACCTGAGCAAATATACATACCTGAGCCAATATACATACCTGAGCCAATATACATACCTGAGCCAATATACATACCTGAGCCAATATACATACCTGAGCCAATATACATACCTGAGCCAATATACATACCTGAGCCAATATACATACCTGAGCCAATATACATACCTGAGCCAATATACATACCTGAGCCAATATACATACCTGAGCCAATATACATACCTGAGCAAATATACATACCTGAGCAAATATACATACCTGAGCAAATATACATACCTGAGCAAATATACATACCTGAGCAAATATACATACCTGAGCAAATATACATACCTGAGCAAATATACATACTGAGCAAATATACATACCTGAGCAAATATACATACCTGAGCAAATATACATACCTGAGCAAATATACATACCTGAGCAAATATACATACCTGAGCAAATATACATACCTGAGCAAATATACATACCTGAGCCAATATACATACCTGAGCCAATATACATACCTGAGCCAATATACATACCTGAGCAAATATACATACCTGAGCAAATATACATACCTGAGCAAATATACATACCTGAGCAAATATACATACCTGAGCAAATATACATACTGAGCAAATATACATACCTGAGCAAATATACATACCTGAGCAAATATACATACCTGAGCAAATATACATACCTGAGCCAATATACATACCTGAGCCAATATACATACCTGAGCAAATATACATACCTGAGCAAATATACATACCTGAGCAAATATACATATCTGAGCAAATATACATACCTGAGCAAATATACATACCTGAGCAAATACATACCTGAGCAAATATACATACCTGAGCAAATATACATACCTGAGCCAATATACATACCTGAGCCAATATACATACCTGAGCCAATATACATACCTGAGCCAATATACATACCTGAGCCAATATACAGTACATACCTGAGCAAATATACATACCTGAGCAAATATATACGCACATCCCCCCTTAAGGGCAGGTTTTTAGTGTTTCCTAGACTTCCATCAAGCTTGAAATTACACTCCCTTGACTCCCTTTCAAGATAAATTTGTACATTTTTCGGTAGAAAAATGTCCCGGCCGACGGCCGGTTCCTCTTAAATTACAGGCTCGCTATCACTCGCCAGGAAAAAATCGACACCTAAAGAGGACGAAAGGTCTTAAAAGTGACATAAATGGGGTGAAAGTTCTTAAAATCGCCAAACTAATGGGGCGAACGTCTTAAAATCTCAAAAGCAATAGGGCTAAACATGAGGGAGAAAGGGGTAAAGAAAAAAATCCCTCAAGTGGAAATCTCCCCTTAAGTTCATCCTAACCGTGCAACATATCTATGCCCAAACTCTTACCTTCCTGGCCTAAGTTGGCCTTTTGCCCACACCTTAAGGGGAGACTTCCACCTGGAGGATTTTTTTCTGGACCTCTTTCTCCCTCATGTTTAGCCCCATTGCTTTTGAGATTCTAAGACGTTCGCCCCATTCGTTTGGCGATTTTAAGAACCTTCGCCCCATTTCTGTCAATTGTATGACCATTCGTGCCATTTAGGTGTCGATTTTTTCCTGGCGAGCGATAGCGAGCCTGTAATTTAAGGGGAATCGGCCTTCGGCCGGGACATTTTTCTACCGAAAAATGTACAAATTTATCTTGAAAGGGGGTCTAGGGGGAGTAATTTTAAGTTTGATGGAAGTCTAGGGAATCAACTAAAAACCTCCCATTAAATAAACTACTCAGCCCACATTCTTCTCAAGCTTACTCATCGTCATATTTATATTCTAGAACCTACAGTACTTATTGGTAGATGTTACGTCACGAGTGTCACCTTTAGCATAGGCATCTTTACGTTGTTATCATTGTCATCATCATCACACCGTCATCATCACACCTTACAAATGTTATATTATAGGGTCTTCATCATCATCATCATTATTATCTTCATCATCATCACCATCATCATCATTATCTTCATCATCATTATCATCATCACCATCATCATCATTATCTTCTTTATCATCATCATCATCATCATCACCATCATCATCATTATCATTATTATCATCAGATTGAGGTCACTGCAGAATAAAGACATCTGATTGTGTTAGATGTCTTTGTTTAATGCAGAGTAAAGACATCTGATTGTGTTAGATGTCTTTGTTTAATGCAGAGTAAAGACATCTAACAACAATGTCCCTTCTGAGGCACAATCGTACTGAAGGAGTTAATTGGGGTAGTTTGGCTATGAGATGTCTTTCTTAATATGAACAAAATAGTGTCAAGTGTTCAAGAATATCCGTATCTAACAGGTTAATAGCCATCCTAGAAAAGCAATCTATACAAGACGCTCAGCCAACCTACACCATGCCGCACCTGCTTAAACACAGACACTCCACCCAGCTCACTGTATAATTTCGTGTACATTATTATACTTGCTACACATTCCCCTCAGTCACTCACCTCCCTTAACACCTTCACATGGATCACGCCTTATATATTCGATTCTGACTGTCAGTAGATCATTTTACTCTTGCTCTTGTTTGTGTACTCTTTACTCGTTCCAATCATTCCACCTCATTCTGTTCTGATTTCGTTCCAACACATTCCATCCTATGCTATCCCTATTCCGTTCCTCCTATCCCAGCCCGTTCCTCCCTAGTCCACATTCTTGGGCCTCCCCTGATTGGCCTTTAGTCTGTCTCCCCATCCTGGATCATGACTTACCCTCTCATTAAAATCTCCTCTCCATCTGTCTTGTTCTCTCATTTGGTTTATTATTTTGTTTCGGTTATTTAGTGTGTGTGTGTGTGTGTGTGTGTGTGTGTGTGTGTGTGTGTGTGTGTGTGTGTGTGTGTGTGTGTGTGTGTGTGTGTGTGTGTGTGTGTGTGTGTGTGTGTGTGTGTGTGGTGTGTGTGTGTTGTGTGTGTGTGTGTGTGTGTGTGTGTGTGTGTTGTGTGTGTGTGTGTGTGTGTGTGTGTGTGTGTGTGTGTGTGTGTGAGAGAGAGAGAGAGAGAGAGAGAGAGAGAGAGAGCGAGAGCATAGTCTACAAGTCAGAATGGGGTTGTCTTCAGCAAGAGCCGCTCTGAAAAGGATCATAGGAAATAAATGGAATATAAAACAAATGCTATGTATCAACACCGCCATATAAACGCCAAGGAGGCTTGTTAGGAATTTGGACGGCAGGTTTAACAAGCGAAAAAAAAAAGTTTGAGTTCTGAAAGGTTAAAAAAAGGGCGGTTTTGATCGTGGTGGGGTGTTGAGAGAACCCTATGTATACCGTGAGGGAGGCCAGATGGAACGAGGAAGAGGTTGGCCTGGGTTGGTGTCAGGGAGAGAGAGAGAGAGAGAGAGAGTACACTAATCAATATCGTGAGTTAGACTAGATTGAACGAGGAAGGGGAGGGTTGGGCTGTATGGTGGAAGGAATGGGAGTGAGTTACATACAGGTGCTGGGAGTGAGTTACATACAGGTGCTGGGAGTGTGTTACATACAGGTGCTGGGAGTGTGTTACATACAGGTACTGGGAGTGAGTTACATACAGGTGCTGGGAGTGTGTTACATACAGGTACTGGGAGTGAGTTACATACAGGTACTGGGAGTGTGTTGTAGGTGTTTGGTTTGTGTGGGAGTGAGTTACATACAGGTACTGGGAGTGTGTTACATACAGGTACTGGGAGTGTGTTACATACAGGTACTGGGAGTGTGTTGTAGGTGTTTGGTTTGTGTGGGAGTCTTGGTTATACATTAGATCCAGATAATGGTATGGGTGTGTAGTGTACAGTATATAGGGATGGATCGTTTGGTAGATGGATAGATAAATTATACAAAACACATACATTCATTATGCATACATCCATACTTATAATACATGCCAACAATACTTTTATCAATAGCGGATAATTTAAGGAATTGAGACAGCGTTGTGGACAAAAGTTGGGAAGACGAAAACTA
This sequence comes from Paralithodes platypus, assembly GCA_032716605.1. Classification (NCBI taxonomy): domain Eukaryota; kingdom Metazoa; phylum Arthropoda; class Malacostraca; order Decapoda; family Lithodidae; genus Paralithodes; species Paralithodes platypus. The sequence continues at coordinate 6,527,185 of CM064491.1, read as the reverse complement.
AGGTTGCTGACAAATTAATCCCCTGATTCTTGATATATATAGATAGATAGATTGAGAGAGAGAGAGAGACTGAGAGTGTGAGTGAGAGTGAGAATAAAGTAGGGGAGTAGTGAAAGGTGAGGGCGTGGAAAGATGGCCGCCCCCGATCCTTGGACAGCCAGTGGGGCGTGAAGTGGATTTAAAAGGTTCAAGAGAGGAGGCCTAGATGAGGTCGGGGTGAAAGAGGTGTGGACAAGTGTTTCTGTAAGGAAGGTATAAAATGAGTGAGGGAGAGAGAGAGAGCTGTGAGGGAAAGGTGTGGCCAGACGTGGAAGAGAGAGCTGTAAAGAAGAGTTGTGGAGAGGGATTAAAGAGAGAGAGAGAGCTGTAAAGATGACATGTGGAGAGGGATGGAAGAGAAAGCTGTACAGAAGAAGCGTGGAGAGGGATGGAATAGAGAGGTGTACAGAAAAAAATATGGAGAGGGATGGAATAGAGAGGTGTGAAGAAAGAATGTGGAGAGGGATGGAAGAGAGAGCTGTATAGAAGAAATGTGGATGGGATGGAAGAGAGAGAGTGTAGTAAGGAAGAGTTGTGGGCAGCAATTGATGAGGGAAAAGTAAAGAGTAGGTGTGGACAGAAGTGAACGAGAGCTGTGATATGAAGAGTTTTGTAGATCTGGTAAACGGTATAATTATCTGTAACTCCCCCAACCCTATCCTAAGATCTCGGTGGAAAAAAATACAATAACAAGATATCGTTGGGAGAGGCCACGATGATACAAAGGGTGCCCTCTGTTAACGAAGGGTCTCTGGCATAGTGGAGGGGTGATGGTAGAAGAGGTCTCTAGCATAGTGGAGGGGTGATGGTGGAAGAGGGAGGGAAGGGTATGGCGGTGGGGGTTACAAGGGCAGATGCGGCAGGGGTACCTAAATTACGGGGTGTAGGAATTTAGGGGTGTGGTGACGAATGAGGGTCTGGTACTGGTGGATATATGTGGATACAGAGGGGGGCATATTCCAGAATGTTGTGAGTTCGTAACCCCGCGCTACCTTTCTATTACCAGGACGGTCACGGTAACTTATCAAAGCTCAACCTAACCTAATCTAGTGTAATCCAACTTAACCTAACCTAAACTAACCTAATCTCACGTAGGTTCTCGCCTAACCTCGCCTCGCATAAGCTAACGTAACCTAACATTGCATGACTTAACGAATAGGTTATGTTTGGTTTGGTTACTATGAGCATGAGTTGCCACAATCATCCTATTATAAGTAAAGTAACGCGAGGGTATGAACTCGGAATATGCTGACGGATGGTAGAGGGTTGAAAACTCCTAACAACCGCACCGGTTGTTAGGTTGCGGGTGAGGTTGAGAGGTTGCAGATGCGGTAGAGAGGGCGGAGAGGTGGGTGGTGGGGTCAACAGTGTGGGTATGTGGTCTAAGTTGTGAGGCAGAGCGGCAACTGCAAGGAAAGTGATTGATTGTTGGCAGGAAATGACGGAGAGAGAGAGAGAGTAGAGAGTAGAAATAAGAGTGAATCTAAAAAAAAAAAAAGGGTTTGCGACTGTGGCTGTTTCTGTTGTGGCCGTTTAGTATTGTGGCCGTTTTTACCTGTTTTCTGAAAAAAATATAAACAGTAACATGTAATAGAATTAAAAGAGCCGAAGTAGTATACAGAATTATAGGTGATATTGTAAATTATAGTAAACCTAAAAGTTAAGCAATAAAAATAATATTACGTATTCGAGAGAGAGAGAGAGAGAGAGAGAGAGAGAGAGAGAGAGAGAGAGAGCACACACACACACACACACACACACACACACACACACACACACACACACACACACACACACACACACACACACACACACACACACACACACACACACACACACACGCACACATTAATAACGTAAGAGCAGGTATAAGGGGCAGGTCTCGAGGTCTTGGCGTCCGACCGACCTAACTGTCTGTCTGGGAACCGACCTCTGAACCACCTCCATTGACCTCCACCCAAACTCCCACCATCCCCCCTGATACTGCTACCCCTTCCCCTAATACCACCCCTGATACTACCCCTTCCCCTGACACTACCCCCTGACCTTACTTCCAAAGATATGTCTACTTTTCCTTTCTATCCTAGTATTTGAGTACGTTATCTCATGTTACTTTCTATTCCCACGACGTTCACCTCTTGACAACCCCCCCCCCCCCCCCAAGCCTCCTACCCTACCACCCACCTTTTCTCGATAGCTCTTGTCTGGAAGTTTCTGGATTCAAAGTTTATAAGATTTTAGTCAACTGTAACCGTATGACGCCAGTAAAGTTGGCGATACCGCTGAAAAATAGCCTCAAATGTTGTCAGAATAAAGGATGATGCTCGAAAGAATCCTTAAAAAATAACTCATATGAACCAGACTTTAAAACTCTTCGACATCCCGACACCCTTTCCCCCCTCCTTACACACACACACACCGTCATCACCTGCGTACCTCCTTTCCCTTTTTATTATAAGGAACGTTGTCTCAGCAGGGGAAGAGGTTCACTCTTTCCTTCACCCGCTGATAAAAGCACAGGGAAGGAGAAAGTCACACCTTTCCAGTTTTATTGAGTGGTCGAATTAGTAACTTCAAAACCTTAGTCATCATTTGCCATTCCTTCCCAATGTGGCTGACTACCCCCCCCCCCCCACACACACACACACACACACACACACCTCTCTCTCTCTCTCTCTCTCTCTCTCTCTCTCTCTCTCTCTCTCTCTCTCTCTCTCTCTCTCTCTCTCTCTCTCTCTCTCTCTCTCTCTCTCTCTCTCTCTCTCTCTCTCTCTCTCTCTCTCGTCCCATTATTCAACTGCTTTCTTCATTTCCAAATAAGGCACTATTGAACAGGGGAAATACAAAAATTATGTAATTGTTCGTGCCATTTAATTAAGTGTGTTTACAATACAAACAATACATAAATTTTTGCATTAAGTTAACCAGTACATATTTGCTCATCTACCACAACACATAAGCCACCTGTCTAATCACACACACGCGCACAGAGAGAGAGAGAGAGAGAGAGACCTTTATATAGGGAGACTCTTGAGAATATAGGGCGAGTGTCGCAAGGTGCCGCCACTACTGCTGCTACTGCTTCACGATGTCAATACCACCACGTGACACAAGGCCGTGACGTCACAATCAGCTGACATTGTTTACATTCGTTTCGTCACTCGGGACGGTGAAGAGAATCGCTAGTTTCATGGTCATTCAAGGGTCACCTATGGCATTTATTGTTGTTTTCTTTTAAAGGTCTAGTATTAAGTTTCCTAGATTTCTATATGTACATTTTACACTACGTGTTTTGTTTATGTTATCGTATGCTTAGCTAAATAGTAGTGATTGTATCTAGCTTCCTTCACTTTCCCTTTACAACTAGTATTATTATTTGTAGTAGTAGTAGTGGTGGTGGTGGTGGTGGTAGTAGTAGTAGTAGTAGTAGTAGTAGTAGTAGTAGTAGTAGTACCGGTAGTAGTCATTTTATTAATAGTAGTATTACAACTATTAACTTTCTTTACTCCACACATTTACATACCAGTAATAATTAATCTCTCTTTCAATTGTTTTCATTTCCCCCTCCGTGCATTACCCAGTCCATGTGTTAGACCAGGGGCAATGAGTCAGCTTGGCCCCGATAGTGACCCAGACCTGACCCAGCAGCCCCGCCCTCTATATTGCCCCATATTACCTACCAAACCTACCTGTACACATACACACACACACACACACACATACACACACACACACACACACACACACACACACACACACACACACACACACACACACACACACACACACACACACACACACACACACACACACACACACACACACACACACACACACACACACACACACACGCACACTTCTCTTCCTTTTTAGTTCGTCCTCCTTTCCCTCACCTCTTCCTTCCTTTCTTCCCTTTTATGCTATGCCTTCCTCTCTTAATCTACCCCTCCCCTAACCTACCTCCCTCACTCCCTCCCCTTCACATTTTACCCTCCTCCCTTCTTATCTCCCCTCCCCCTTTCCTGCAGATTTTATCCTCCTCATTCCCCATCTTTTATTTAGAAGTAGGGAGCTTGGATAGAAAATATATATCTAAAAGATATTTAAACTTTGGTAACATAGCAAATATAGCAGAGATTGAACGAAGGGGGGGGGGGTAAAAAAAAAAGTAACAACAATTAAATGACAAGAAACAAAGGGAGACATCCATGGATATAAGAAAGGGTGAAAGGGAGGATAGAGTATAAGAAGAAAGGAAAAGGCTGGACGGGATAAAGAGTCCAGTGCCCTCTAAGTGTGTGGGCGTGAGTGAGCTCTAGTGCCGCCCTCAACCCCTGGACACTGTCGCATAGCAGAGGTTGGTCAAGTGGTGTGTGAAGAGGTAAAATAGTGCGAGAATTAAGAAAGGAAGCTAGGGAATGAAAGCATAAGAAAGGAAGGGAAGTACAGTAGAAGGACACTAAGAAGGGAAGTAGAAGGACACTAAGAAAGGCAAGAAGAGCAGAGTCCAGTGCCCTCAATGTGTGTGTGGGTTTGGGTGAACTATGGTGTCACCCTCATCTACGATCCCTGGACACCTTAACGTATGAGAGGTTGGTCAGGGTTGTGGGGAGGTTGTGTGATAAAGGATGGGATGAAGAAATGAAGACAAATAATGAGAATGCGGAATGAAGGACAAAACGGAAGAAGGGAATAAGTAAGGTAGAGATTGGTCGTGGTTGTGGGGAGGTTGTGTGGCTGTGTACGTGTTGTTGAGTGGCATAGGGAAGACACTAGGTTGTGGGGAGGTTGTGTGGCTGTGTACGTGTTGTTGAGTGGTATAGGGAAGACACTAGGTTGTGGGGAGGTTGTGTGGCTGTGTACGTGTTGTTGAGTGGTATAGGGAAGACACTAGGTTGTGTGGCTGTGTACGTGTTGTTGAGTGGTATAGGGAAGACACTAGGTTGTGTGGCTGTGTACGTGTTGTTGAGTGGTATAGGGAAGACACTAGGTTGTGTGGCTGTGTACGTGTTGTTGAGTGGTATAGGGAAGACACTAGGTTGTGTGGCTGTATACGTGTTGTTGAGTGGTATAGGGAAGACACTAGGTTGTGTGGCTGTGTACGTGTTGTTGAGTGGCATAGGGAAGACACTAGGTTGTGTTGTTGAGTGGCATAGGGAAGACACTAGGTTGTGTGGCTGTGTACGTGTTGTTGAGTGGTATAGGGAAGACACTAGGTTGTGTGGCTGTATACGTGTTGTTGAGTGGTATAGGGAAGACACTAGGTTGTGTGGCTGTGTACGTGTTGTTGAGTGGTATAGGGAAGACACTAGGTTGTGGGGAGGTTGTGAACATTAATTGTATTTGTATTTGTTGCATAAATGAGGCTTTGGAGAAACTGAGATCATCGAGTTTTGAAAAGGTTATGTAGGATGGGTTGAACTTTCGAATTCCTTGAGTACTTGAATGGATAATATTATACCCACATCACGAAACAAATCCTGAGTGTTAAGTCAGGACAGCTTGGGATCCTAAAGAGGGCTAAACAGAATCGATACTTTCGTGTCTTTACATTAGGCTTTGTCTTGTGGTTATAACTATTTCTGTTGTGTAGTCTATGTAGAGTAGTATACAGTATAATATGTGGTATTATATGTAATATATTTGTGGGACCGACTATTGAATTGAAGTCAGAGAGGTGTAGTTTGTAAATATAAACACACATGGAAATAGATATAATAAGAGGTATAATGCTTCACTATGTTATGTGACATGGAGAGTTAATAATATGCAATATAAACGTTGACTACCGGTAGATATTGAGAGCAAGAGTTCTCCGGAGTCTGTGAGGGAGGAGAACCTATAAAAACTATAATCTGCATGTTATTGAGGTCTGTGGAAGGGAGTGTAGGTGTCGGGGGATGTGGGGGCGCTGCTTGTTGGAAGTCCTATATATTACCAAACTTCGTGTAGGTGTCGGGGGATGTGGGAGGCGCTGCTTGTTGGAAGTCCTATATATTACCAAACTTCGTGTAGGTGTCGGGGGATGTGGGAGGCGCTGCTTGTTGGAAGTCCTATATATTACCAAACTTCGTGTAGGTGTCGGGGGATGTGGGAGGCGCTGCTTGTTGGAAGTCCTATATATTACCAAACTTCGTGTAGGTCTTTTGCGGT
>CM064491.1:6513493-6515993 GCA_032716605.1 Paralithodes platypus | reverse complement strand
TTGAGAATATAGCATCATAATCCATTACACCTCTCCCCTCCCCCCCATTGGCGGTTGAGCTAGCAACACGAACGAATTGCCTCGATTGGGGTGATTCATTAGCAGCCACCCCCTTGTGGATCAAGTTTTCTGGTAATAGGTAGACCCGAATGTTAAAGCATACATGCAAATATCTGTAATTTGGTGGGTATTGGTATTAAGGGGAGGTATTTAGTTTGTTCCCTAGACCCCCATCAATCTTAAAATTACACCCCCTTGAGTCCCTTTCAAGATAAATTTGTACATTTTTCGGTAGAAAAATGTCCCGGCCAAAGGCCGGTTCCTCTTAAATTACAGGCTCGCTATCGCTCGCCAGGACAAAATCGACACCTGAATTGCACGAAAGGTCTTAATATGGGGTGAAAGTTCTTAAAATCGCTAAACTAATGGGGCGAACGTTTTATAATATCAAAAGCAATGGGGCTAAACATGAGGGAGAAAGGGGTCAAGACAAAAATCCCTCAAGTGGAGATCTCCCCTTAAGAACGATGTTAAACAGTATATTTCTCTGATAGTAAATACTGATTAATCGAACCATAGTAGTAATACCCCGATGTTAAAAAAATATATTCTAATGTTCATGCAACGTGTTTGACCCTCCAAAATGGCGTGATGGTATAGGTGTGTCCAGGGTACACATGGTAAACTGGCTCTCCGGGGCCCAGGAAATGCCAAGACATGGGGTACGTTAGCAGCCCCACAGTTGGTTATCCTCGGGTACCTGTTCTTGGTATAACCTTTCAGTCTCCTCTTCACCTGCTCACACACACACGCACGCACACATACACACACACATATATACACACACACACACACATATACAGTGTATATATATATATATATATATATATATATATATATATATATATATATAGAGAGAGAGAGAGAGAGAGAGAGAGAGAGAGAGAGAGAGAGAGAGAGAGATAGAGAGATAGATAGATGTGTATGTGTGTGTGTGTCATTATAGCTTTATTTGGGAGGAAGACGTCAAATTGGGAACATCGTTTACTAGAATAAATATCAACCACAGCTAACACAGATAATAACCACCACTACCATAATTGACCACTTGCGAGTTTCAAGCTATAAGGAAGTTGGAGCTGTAGACATCGATTTTTAGCAGAATTACCAGCTAAAAGACGGTTGAAGTGCATCTATAAACACATTAAATATAATTCAGTTTACTTTCTCATCATCAAAAACCTACACTATAATTGCATTTATGTTTAATATCGATGTTTACGGCTCCAACTTCCTTATAGCCTAAAACTCGCAAGTGGTCAATTAACAACAATAACTACCACTGTGAGCTGTCCAAACTACCAACAACCCGCCACAACCATAAGGGGAATGCTGGGGATAGACCAGTCGGGACACAATGCTGGGATTAACATAACACACACTTACAGACATACACACACATACACTCTCTCTCTCACACACACACACACACACACACACACACACTCACACATGCACTCACACATGCACTCACACACGCACTCACACACAATAACACACACACTCAAAATCACTCACTGTAACACACGATCTCTCTCTCTCTCTCTCTCTCTCTCTCTCTCTCTCTCTCTCTCTCTCTCTCTCTCTCTCTCTCTCTCTCTCTCTCTCTCTCTCTCTCTCTCAAACACACTCACACATGCACTCACACATGCACTCACACACGCACTCACACACACTCAAAATCACTCACTGTAACACACGATCTCTCTCTCTCTCTCTCTCTCTCTCTCTCTCTCTCTCTCTCTCTCTCTCTCTCTCTCTCTCTCTCTCTCTCTCTCTCTCTCACACACTATGCAGTACAACACAAACATATATTACCCACTTAAATTTAACAACACATTTGCATATATCACTTTCTCAGCTCACTCGCTCGCTCTCTCTCTTTTTCTTTGTCATTTGCTCGTTCGTCACCTCTACTCTCACTTACTCGTCCCTTCACTCTTATACACTCGCTCTTACTCGCCCACTCTCATTCACTCTTCCTCCCACTCACTCAAATATTCTTAAGTTTGTTTACATACTTAGTTTTCAATCGACCTCTCACTCTTTTTCACTCTTACGTGCTCTTCTACTCTCACTCGTTTTTCATCATTATTATTATTATTTGTATTATTATTAGTAGTAGTAATATTATATATATATGCGGTATTAGCTCGTGTTAGCCTTCCCGAGGTGAAAGATTTATAGACGACAGGGTAGGCCAGGTGCCAGGGACGGCCCCGTCCCACACAGTCAAACCTACAGGTTCACTGACCAGGGGGCGATACACTCCTCAATACTCACACACACACACACACACACACACACACACACACACACACACACACACACACACACACACACACACATACACCTCCCCGTGGTGTAACTGATAGCGCGTCTGGCTCACAACCAGGAGGTCCAGGGTTCGAGACCCGGGCGGGGAAGAGACATTTGGGCA
>CM064491.1:6128493-6510993 GCA_032716605.1 Paralithodes platypus | reverse complement strand
CACAGGTACGTATAATTAGTGGCCGGGCTGTGATTGGTCAACGGGAGACACAGGATAAAGAGGGGGACGTGAGGTGATGCAGGCTGGTTGAGAACTTTACAGAGAGAGAGAGAGAGAGACATAGCCTACACATTCGTATGCTAACGCGCACACACATACACAAGCACAATATTGCACACAGGCACTCGAATGTATTTACATGCACATATACATGCTCATATACATATACCTTCAAACATACCCTCTCACCTGCGTCATCACACATATACACACACAGACAGTATACACACAGACACACTAAACACACAAATATACACATACACAGTAAACACAGACACACAATAAACACACACACACACATAGACACAATAAACACACTCACACACAGACAGACACACACACAGAGAGAGACAGACACACACACACAGACACACACACACACACACACACACACACACACACACACAGTCAATGTCCTTCACGCCATCACTACCACCACACACACATACACACACACACACCATCACTACCGGGTACTTCCTTATTGCTCACACTCTCTCCTTTCCCATTATACCACCCTTCATAGTAGCCTCGCAACGGAAACACTCGCTCCGTCCTTCTTTAATAAATAAATAAATAAATAAATAATTCTAAAATAGATTACGTCATATAGGCTTCACTGGGCAAGCCACTGGAAAATTGCGGTACCGCTTAGCAACACTGGGAACCAGCACTAATGATTGTAATAAGAATCCGTTCCATATTATTATAAGCGCTAAACCAAGTGGTACACATATATATATGTATATATATATATTTTTTTTTTTTTCACGGACTTGGCGTCTTGATAAACAGTTGTCCGATTTCCGTATTATTTTTATTAATCTCACCACCACACCCCCAATGAAATTAATTAAAGTATATATGATCCACCGGGATTCGAACCCGGGTTATCACACACATATTTTTGCCACCTTAACCATTACACCACCAGGACGGTTAAAGGTTATGAGAACACAAGCGCTCACTTCCTCTCACCTTTGCCAGTCCTGTCACTCTGAGTCATTTACGCTCAGATTGAAAGCTTGTATCGTACACTTTGCTATCGTATATCTTGTTCTATGCTAGGTACTTTCAAACCAGTGTATTTACCCGTACAGTACCGGTGACGTCCTATTTACCCGTACAGTACCGGTGACGTCCTGTTTACCCGTACAGTACCGGTGACCCGTACAGTACCGGTGACCCGTACAGTACCGGTGACCCGTACAGTACCGGTGACCCGTACAGTACCGGTGACGTCCTGTTTACCCGTACAGTACCGGTGACGTCCTGTTTACCCGTACAGTACCGGTGACGTCCTGTTTACCCGTACAGTACCGGTGACGTCCTATTTACCCGTACAGTACCGGTGACGTCCTATTTACCCGTACAGTACCGGTGACGTCCTGTTTACCCGTACAGTACCGGTGACGTCCTGTTTACCCGTACAGTGCCGGTGACGTCCTGTTTATTATATTCTGGCAACTGTTAGACGATTGTATGCAGCTTAGGAGGGACGTCTACCCATTAGAAGGCTACATATTATCTCAATTATTCCTTTTAGCTACCATATATCCTTCCTAAGCTGCACAAAATCCTCTAAATAAAGCTAAAATAAAATATATCACACGTCGCTGGTACTCAAAGGGTTAAGTTAAGGGGAGATCTCCACTTGAGGGATTTTTTTCTTGACCCCTTGCTCCCTCATGTTTAGCCCCATTGCTATTGATATTATAAAACGTTTGCCCCATTAGTTTAGCGATTTTAAGAACTTTCACCCCATATTAAGACCTTTCGTGCAATTCAGGTGTCGATTTTATCCTGGCGAGCGATAGCGAGCCTGTAATTTAAGAGGAACCGGCCTTCGGCCGGGAAATTTTTCTACCGAAAAATGTACAAATTTATCTTGAAAGGGACTCAAGGGGGTGTAATTTTAAGCTTGATGGAGGTCTAGGGAACAAACTAAATATCTCCCCTTAAAGGAGGATCTGTGGGAGTAGAGGGGGCATTTGAGATTGAGTTAACCCCTTTACTTATTAAAGAGCCTTCTAAAGCTGACTAAAATCGTCTGTTATCCAGGATATAAATACAAAAAGCGTCGTAATAGTAAAAAGGGTTAATCTAGAAACTGCCAGACCAGAGATATCGAAGAAAGTTAGAGGAAATAAAGAGCTTCCCGGGATTCTTATACGAGCCTATCTATATTTTCATCAGTGCTCTACATAGGTTTCTGGAGGGGATCTTGTGGTTTAGAAATAATCTCTCTCTCTCTCTCTCTCTCTCTCTCTCTCTCTCTCTCTCTCTCTCTCTCTCTCTCTCTCTCTCTCTCTCTCTCTCTCTCTCTCTCTCTCTCTCTCTCTCTCTCTCTCTCTCTCTCTCTCTCTCTCTCTCTCTCTCTCTCGACAATTAACCCATGAACTGCTAGAAAATTTGTTAAATAAAAGGCCAAGTTGAGGGGGGGGGGGGGGGGGGCGGGGGGGTCAGGCCTGCTTTTTGTCTCCTATCACATAAAAACTAGGGTCGTGAGAAGTCTTGCATGTTATCCTTTCATTTTTCACTGCATACAAGCCAGCAGCGTGGAGGTGAAAGTGTGTGAATGATAGAACGATCTTCGATGTAGGATATCATAACGCGGCATTACTATAATAGAAGACCTAGATACACAGTTAACACACCGTGGATGGTGGGAGTCACTGGCGGCCATCTTGATTCCCATTCTGTTTCTGTCGAGCACTAGAGTCATTTAGAACAATGAAATAGACATAGAGTGATAGATAGTAACATGGAAATAGATATATATATATATATATATATATACCTTCACATGAGCAACATAAGCTTAATAACGAAGTGTAGACATACCGGTGCATTGTGAAATAGAGCACAAGTAGGAATCAAGATGGCGCCCGATATCAAGTAGTAGTATTACCCTGTTATACCAAGCTACCCGAGGCATTACAACACTATAGCACTACCCGACCGCGATGACAGTACGATACCTATTTCAGGCACGTTAATTAAGAGACAGTAGCATTATCGAAGCTATTGGTCTCATTACCAAATATGACTCGACAGGCTGGAGTTGATTAAGGGGAGGTTTTTAGCATGGTATAAAGACAGTAGATAAAGTTATTATACCATGGTTGTTACTTCGCTCCCTAGACCTCCATCAAGCTTAAAATAATACCCCCATCCACTCGGATTTGTATATGGTTGTCTCCCCTAGATGGGTTGCCGACCAAGGCTAACGAGTCCCATCCACCCGGAACATTGCTATATCTATCTATCTATCTATCTATCTATATGCTCTGGCCCAATCCCCATTTTTTCCTATTTTTATTTTCTATTTTATTCTATTTTATTTTATTTTATTTTATTTTTTTCTTGGGGGTGGCCGACTCAAGACAGAGCCAGAACACTATAAACACCTATAAAATATACATAAAGGTACTAATATATCGTTCTCTTCCTCCCCAGACATCGACGAGTGCCTGATTCCCGAGTTAGCCGGCCGGTGTGTAGAGAACGCCGAGTGTTGTAACCTACCTGCCCACTACACCTGTGAGTGCAAGGAGGGGTTCCATGGAGACGGATACAACCAATGCTCAGGTAACTCATTTATAAAACACATTATTATATTAATGTATTAATGTTTGTATTATTACTGGTACCTGTATATGTGTTTATTATTACTGGTACCTGTATATATGTTTATAATTACTGGTACCTGTATATATGTTTATAATTACTGGTACCTGTATATATGTTTATAATTACTGGTACCTGTATATATGTTTATTACTGGTACCTGTATATATGTTTATAATTACTGGTACCTGTATATATGTTTATTATTACTGGTACCTGTATATATGTTTATAATTACTGGTACCTGTATATATGTTTATTATTACTGGTACCTGTATGTGTTTATTATTACTGGTACCTGTATATATGTTTATAATTACTGGTACCTGTATATATGTTTATTATTACTGGTACCTGTATATATGTTTATTATTACTGGTACCTGTATATATGTTTATTATTACTGGTACCTGTATATATGTTTATTATTACTGGTACCTGTATATATGTTTATAATTACTGGTACCTGTATATGTGTTTATTATTACTGGTACCTGTATATATGTTTATAATTACTGGTACCTGTATATATGTTTATAATTACTGGTACCTGTATATATGTTTGTATTATTACTGGTACCTGTATATATGTTTATAATTACTGGTACCTGTATATATGTTTATAATTACTGGTACCTGTATATATGTTTATTATTACTGGTACCTGTATATATGTTTATTATTACTGGTACCTGTATATATGTTTATTATTACTGGTACCTGTATATATGTTTATTATTACTGGTACCTGTATATATGTTTATTATTACTGGTACCTGTATATATGTTTATAATTACTGGTACCTGTATATATGTTTATAATTACTGGTACCTGTATATATGTTTTATTACTGGTACCTGTATATATGTTTATAATTACTGGTACCTGTATATATGTTTATTATTACTGGTACCTGTATATATGTTTATTATTACTGGTACCTGTATATGTGTTTATTATTACTGGTACCTGTATATGTTTTATAATTACTGGTACCTGTATATATGTTTATATAATTACTGGTACCTGTATATATGTTTATTATACTGGTACCTGTATATATGTTTATATTACTGGTACCTGTATATATGTTTATTATTACTGGTACCTGTATATATGTTTATTATTACTGGTACCTGTATATATGTTTATTATTACTGGTACCTGTATATATGTTTATATTACTGGTACCTGTATATATGTTTATTATTACTGGTACCTGTATATATGTTTATAATTACTGGTACCTGTATATATGTTTATAATTACTGGTACCTGTATATATGTTTATAATTACTGGTACCTGTATATATGTTTATTATTACTGGTACCTGTATATATGTTTATAATTACTGGTACCTGTATATATGTTTATTATTACTGGTACCTGTATATGTGTCTATGATTACTGGTACCTGTATATATGTTTATTATTACTGGTACCTGTATATATGTTATAATTACTGGTACCTGTATATATGTTATTATTACTGGTACCTGTATATATGTTTTATTATTACTGGTACCTGTATATATGTTTATTATTACTGGTACCTGTATATATGTTTATTATTACTGGTACCTGTATATATGTTTATAATTACTGGTACCTGTATATATGTTTATAATTACTGGTACCTGTATATATGTTTATAATTACTGGTACCTGTATATATGTTTATTATTACTGGTACCTGTATATATGTTTATAATTACTGGTACCTGTATATATGTTTATTATTACTGGTACCTGTATATATGTTTATAATTACTGGTACCTGTATATATGTTTATAATTACTGGTACCTGTATATGTTTATTATTACTGGTACCTGTATATATGTTTATAATTACTGTACCTGTATATATGTTTATTATTACTGGTACCTGTATATATTTTATAATTACTGGTACCTGTATATATGTTTATCTTACTGGTACCTGTATATATGTTTATTATTACTGGTACCTGTATATGTGTTTATTATTACTGGTACCTGTATATATGTTTATAATTACTGGTACCTGTATATATGTTTATAATTACTGGTACCTGTATATATGTTTATTATTACTGGTACCTGTATATGTGTTTATTATTACTGGTACCTGTATATATGTTTATAATTGCTGGTACCTGTATATATGTTTATAATACTGGTACCTGTATATGTTTATTATTACTGGTACCTGTATATATGTTTATAATTACTGGTACCTGTATATATGTTTATTATTACTGGTACCTGTATATATGTTTATAATTACTGGTACCTGTATATATGTTTATAATTACTGGTACCTGTATATATGTTTATAATTACTGGTACCTGTATATATGTTTATTATTACTGGTACCTGTATATGTTTATAATTACTGGTACCTGTATATATGTTTATTACTGGTACCTGTATATATGTTAATTACTGGTACTGTATATATGTTTATTATTACTGGTACCTGTATATCTGTTTAGTATTACTGGTACCTGTATATATGTTTATTATTACTGGTACCTGTATATATGTTTATAATTACTGGTACCTGTATATATGTTTATATACTGGTACCTGTATATATGTTTATAATTACTGGTACCTGTATATATGTTATAATTACTGGTACCTGTATGTTTATATACTGGTACCTGTATATATGTTTATTATTACTGGTACCTGTATATATGTTTATTATTACTGGTACCTGTATATGTGTTTATTATTACTGGTACCTGTATATATGTTTATTATTACTGGTACCTGTATATATGTTTATAATTACTGGTACCTGTATATATGTTTATTTTAGTGTCCTCCATAGACAGCAATCGAACTTCATTAAAAACTTCCCAAAGACCCCCCTTCGAGATAGATTTGTAAATTTTTCGATAGAAAAATCTTCCGGCCAAAGGTCGATTCCTCCTATATTACAGGCTCGCTATCGCTCGCCAGGATATAAAAGCTACTTAAACTAACCATTTTTGAAGAGGTTAAACTGTTATCCACAAGGTCAGTCCAGTGTGTTGGGTGAGTAAGGTCATAGGTCAGTGGCCGGCTACTGTGGACATCTTTAGGTTTTTCTTCCTGAAGAATGTTAATAAGATGTTGTTGTGTGATGGTTATATGGGCCCAGGAATGTCAGATGACCTCCTTGATAAGCCACGGAGAAAGTTGCAGAAAGACAGCATCGTAGTTAATCATCTTAATTATATATTGGTATTTTTATTATCTATTTACTAGGCTATATTTATTATTATAATTAATTTTGTTTAGCTTTCATGTTGCTAGCCGGTGTCGATATTGGTCATTTTCTTGGTATTGTTCTCGGTGTGGTGTCCCGAGTTCGAATCCCGGGAGGATCATATGCTTTCATTGCATTGGGGTTTGTAATGGAGGATTAATGTTAAGAACGGGGTGTTAACTATTCATTATGTCAGCCTAGTCATTAACCCTTCAGTGTGCACGATTATTTTTGATTAGGTTAGATTTTAGTTCGGTTAGGTGGGTTACACGAAAATAAGTTTTGTTTGGCTTGGCTTCATTGGATTAACTCGGATTAGTTTAGGTTAGGTTAGACTGATTAGGTTGGGATACATTCGGATTTAGCGAGCGTATTAGGTTAGGTTGATATTTTCACTTCAGGGTATTATTTCTGAACCCCCTTCTCTCTCATGTTTAGCCTCATTAGTTTTTTATATTTTAAGACGTTCGCCATAATAGTTTGACAATTCCAAGACCTTTCGCCCCCTTTATGTCAATTTTAAGACCTTTCGTGCTTATGATGTCGGCTAGAATAAACAGGTGTTGGTCGTTTGATTGTGTAGAGAGGGGGTGGGGGTGAGGAGAAAGTCACGGTGAGGTCAGATCCATATCTGGGCTCCTGGCGTGAGAGATACAGCAAGACAGTCTAGGGTTGCCAATTTAGCTACTTTCCCGCTAGATCTAGAGGTATTTACTGCGATGGTAGAGGCAATTATTACATCGAGCGACATGAATTATGATGGTATTATGTAGATCTGAGCCATTTTAGAGCGATTTGTAGAGATTTGGGCATTGTTTCTAGCGATTTTCGGCATATATTTACTATCTAGCAGACTAGATAAGACCAGGGGTGTAGAGGTGGTCTTGGATATAGTATAGTGGGGTCAAGTGAAGGTATTGAGGGATAAGCCTTTACAATGGCACCTCCGCATCCACTTTTCGAGCTGTGTTGAGAGGGGAGAAGGAGTGTTGGAGAGAGAGGAAGCTGTTGGAATGGCTTTGTTATGTGTGTTAATAGTGGCCCAGTGGGGACCTGGGTGGGAAGGGCACAAGTAAGAAGAAGTCACAAATACGTTTTTTTCCGGCATATTTAATGTAATATTAATACTGAAATAAACATATTGGTTGACACACACACACACACACACACACACACACACACACAAACGACCAAGACTGACAAACAGAAAAAAAAACCCAGCCCAAACAATACACACACAAAACTTCCTATACACGAACGCATATACACTTCCTCCGTCAGCACACACACACACACACTGTACACATAAACAAACAAACAATACACATATACAAACCCGTTGATGAAGCTACACGAAGACATACACACTTCCTCCGCCAGCAGCCCCTAGACCTTGACACTCCCAACCCTCCGCACCCCCTCAGTGAAATAACAGGCGACACCCTCCTTAGTTACCGGGCTGGGGTGGTAGTCATTTGTCATCTTGCTAGTGTATTGCTTCAGTACGGTGACGTCCTCTACATTTTACTCTGGCTGATATTAAAAATCGTCGAATAATTGCCAGAATAAAATTAACGAATGCGTCATGATGTACCAAAAGAGTTAAGTCCACCCTCCAAAAGTCAACTCGCATGTTCTTTATCAGTCACGAAATAGTTACCCGTGCATGCCTGGTTTTCTACGGTGACTCTCCGTTTTCCTTCTTAGCACTTGGTTGTCCGTTGGTTACCTGGAGGGGTAGACTGTAATGGTAAGGGGTCACGACTTTAGGATATATTGACTGGTAGGGTAATGAGCTATGGGGAAAGGTGTGTTGGAGAGAGAGAGAGAGAGAGAGACTAGTAATTTGGAAGTTTAAAATGTGTATTCAACTATTCATGTGCGTATTTAGTATTGTGAACTTCGTGAACGTAAACAAGCCTGAAGGTGAAAAACATGGACCTTAGTGTATTATGTGTATGTATGTACAGTATGTGTGTGTGTGAGAACTGAAACCCGTGTATGAGCGCTGTATGGAGATGATGGGACCTTTGCCACTCTGGTGGGGGTGATGGTGGGGGTGATGGAGGTGGTGGGGTTATGGTGGTGATGGAGGTGGTGAGGTTAGTGGGGGTGGTAGTGGTGGTGATGGATATAGTGGGGGTGATGGAGGTTGTAGTGGAGGTGGTGGGGTGACAGAGGTGCTAGTGCGGGTTAATGGTGGTGGGGGTTAGTGGGGTGATGGAGGTGGTAGTGGGGGTGATGGAGGTGGTGGGGTTAGTGGGGGTGATGGAGGTGGTAGTGGGGGTGATGGAGGTGCTAGTGCGGGTTAATGGTGGTGGGGGTTAGTGGGGTGATGGAGGTGGTAGTGGGGGTGATGGAGGTGCTAGTGCGGGTTAATGGTGATGATAGAGGTGGTACTTGTGGTGATAGTATGAGAAAATCAGTCAGTTCACTGATTTGTCACTTCATCTGTCTCTTTTTATATATATACTGTATGTAGCTAAGGAAGTAACTAATAGGGGTAGCAATTTATCGTATTTTTTCCTTTCACTACTACTGACCCTTTCTAAGCTTAAAAAAAACGTCTAAACATAGCCAAAATAAAAACGTCTAAACATAGCCAAAATAAAAACGTCTAAACATAGCCAAAATTAAAACGTCTAAACATAGCCAAAATTAAAATATAGAATGTGTTATGGTATACTGAGAGTGTTAACCCCTTCTGTACCGATGATGTACTTTTCATTCTATTCTGGCAACTATTAGACAATTTTGTACAGTTTATGAAGGACGTCTACTCATTCAAAGGCTTCAGACTATCTCAATTAATCCTTTTAGCTACCACAGATCCTTACTAAGCTTCATGAAACCGTCTAAATGTAGCTATAATAAAATAAAAAAGAAGTCGCCGGTACAGAAGGGGTTAAGAATATGTCTGGTATGTCACTCATGCAAGGGAAAGGAAGACGCTCTAGTGAAACTCTGTGGCCGACCCCTCCTGACCCGCGACCTCTGATCTCCGGGGAAGAAAGTTGAGAAACTTAGCTGACCCAATCCCTCGCACAGCTATTTAGTTAGCTATTAGCACTCTGGTTTTATTCCAATAAATTTGTATTAGTTTTATGGTTTTATTCCAATAAATTTGTATTGGTTTAATGTAATATTAACAGTCAGAATTAATAGTTCGCTGAAAACCTTGATGTTAATATGCGTGACATATTGAGAAGAGACTGTTATGCCCATCTCTCCGAAACCTCGAAGAACATCGAGTTATCAGAAGTTAACCCCTTCACCACCATGACGCCTTTTTAACTTTTTTCTGGCTAAAATCTAAGGATGTTATGCAGTATAAGAAGGACCTATGTTAGTAAGAAGGTTTATTGAGATTGTAATTTACCCTTTGAAGTCGTATAGGTAGATTACAAACTAAAGAAAATCGTCTAATGGTAACCAAAATAGGATGAAAATTACGTCATGGTGGTGAAGGAGTTAACTGGTCCGATTATGATAAATGAAAGTTAACTTCAGATTATAGTCCGATAAAAAGTAACTTCGATAATTATCTCTTTATCGGATTGTCGCATTAGTGCCCAACTTTGCATTTGTGCTCTCCAATTTGTGATGATTTTGTTACTGACCCATGTATTTGTTATGTTGCAGACATCGACGAGTGTGTGGACCCGAACGCCTGTGGAAGCAATGCCCTGTGTAACAATCTCCATGGTAACTACACCTGTACCTGCCCTGAGGGATACATCGGCAACCCTTACACTGGGGTGAGTTGAGCGCCCATATTATTCAACCATACCATAGTCTTCTCAAAACCCTTCGACACAATCAACGACAATAACCTTACCGTTGTCAAGCATTACTTATCGATGAACTAAATAAATATAAATACGCTCCAGTCTTCAGGAAACTGGGTGACTTCATGATTGTTTTCATAAGTAACCATAACATAACATTAGTAAGGGTAAGTGAGTTGATGAGGTGAAATGCTTTTGACTCTACCCTTTCGAGAAGTGCGGTATGGGTGGAACCTCCCCACACATGCGAACAATTCTCATTACATGGGCACACTGCCCCTGAAGGCCTACAGAGCAAGAAGCTGTGTGGGGGTAAAGTACCCACGAAGAACAAGGGATAATCGTGTGAAAGATTGTGACGTGTAGATAATGGCACAGATAGAGGGATATAAACCAAAGGAGGTTAGTTTTGAAATTTGAGATTTGTGCCAGACTTTGCCGAAAGCTTTCGATATGTCTAGCGCAATAGAAAAGTTCTGCTGTTAAAGATGATTATGAACATCTCAATTAAACTGTGAGGATCTAGATTTACAGAAATATTTAAATAAACGAGGACAAATAGCCGAAATAATATACTTGTGAAAAGTTGGTTACACGCTTCAGAAGATAACGAGAGTTCAAATTAAATAAAAACAATATATAATTTTGTCATGATATATAATGAAGGATTCAAAATAAACGACAGATAAAGGCAACCTCACAATTAAATAGTTTTTTCTTAAATAACATACTTTTGCCATGAATACTTTGATCCACTTTCTCTAACATTAATTTCTTCTTTTCCTCTTCTCCCTTTCTACAGTGCGCAGACTTCGATGAGTGCCTGCGAGCGGACACCTGCGGCCCCAGTGCCAAGTGCCAAAACAGGGAGGGTGGTCATGACTGCGAGTGTCCTACCGGCTTCCAGGGTGATGCATACTCTCGACAAGGATGCCAGGTGAGTCAGATAGAGAGAAAGGGAAGGTAGAAAGTAGAGGGAGATGGAAGGAGGGAATAAGGGTTTGAAAGGAAATTAGGAATAAGAAAGGTAGATGACCGGAGACAGGTAAGTACGGTATATGTGAGAAAAGTGAGGGACAAGAAAGGTAGAAAAGGGAAAGGAAATTATGTACGAGACAATAATTACCTTTGATTGGTTAATTTTAAACCTTCAAGTACTTTATGAGAGTTGGTAGAGGAAGATTGGATAGTTTCTCTCTTTGAGGTTGAAGTGTCCAATGATTCTGCTTCTGGAAATGGGAGAATATGCAGGAATATTAACAAAATAATAATAATAAATACATCTGTATAGATTGTGGTTGGTACAGTATTACGATATTACAGTAGGCTACTGATTTACCATATTTTCTGGCGTATAAGACACACCACAAATTGCATAGAAGAATAACTATGTAAATTTAGTTGTTACATTAATTTTGTCATGGAAGATGTAGGATTACTTTTAAAGAAATTACCAAACTATTGAATCTAATGAATTAAAATATGATATATTCTTTTTGTTTCTAGGACATCAACGAATGCGAGAAGAGCCCCTGTTCCGCCAACGCCCTCTGTGCGGATGGCATCAACAACTACACATGTGCCTGCCCGCCTGGATTTGTGGGTGACCCCTACAACGTGTATGGAGCTTGCAATGGTGAGTTATACTCAGGCTTTGAAATATCTTACTTTGGACTATAGGTCTTTGATGGTTGTAAAGGACAGGTACCGTAATGCTATAATTAATTTTACTAATACAGTACTTGTACCCAAAGATAACTTTGGTACATTAGCTAGGGCTGCTAGGCCCATACAGAAATTAACGTTAGTTTAGGGGTGTGAATAGCTATAGCCTACTCTATTTCAGAGTGATCCATTGACTTATAGCCTACATTTATAACCACGGAGGGACTAATCAGAGCTTTCTCGGTACATTCGGATGCTAAAGTCTCTAGCCCACTCATAAATATTTGTGGACTTCACCTATTTCTAATTGTGGAAGTATATCTCTGGAAACGAATTTATGAATATAATTTTCTATAGCCTACATCAACTAAAAAACTATATATAATATTGATTAAAATGCAAGTCCCATCCAAAAAATCAATCCAGAGAGTTGTGATTGTATAAAGAAAAACATTGAGGGTCCACCAATGTTTATGTATGGGCTATAGATTATGGCATCCAAGTGTACCATAATATTTCAACTTACAGTATTACTGTAGTAATATTTACTAAAACAGTACTGGGATCATAGGGATGTGGTAGATTTAAGACAAGATAGTGAAAAAATAACCAATAATTGTACATCCTATAGCTTTCTCATGCAGATATTTAACCCGTACAGCCCCAGCGACGCGCCTGACGCGTCGGCGATGTATGTAACGCACAGCCCCAGAGACGCGCCTGGCGCGTCACCCTAATTGCGCCGACCGTAACCTCAGGTGTAGCCACTCAAGAGGGCTCAGATTTGTATGGGAACTGTGTACGTATCCCACGCAACCGTGCCGATGGTTGAAAACTCTCAAAGTCCACGTGCGTGCGCGCGAGCGCGCAAAAACCTGTTTTTTTGGGATAATTGCCTTCAATTTTTTACTCTTATAAAATCCGTTTTCGGGGGCTCTGTAGGACCATTTTTTAAGCTTTTTGAGCGGTTTTTCGTGGTTTTTCCTTCATTCCTAACCCATTCGCTATTGTTTCTGGAATAAAACCATTTTTTGAAAACCGGCCGGGTTCTGGTGCGCAAACATTACAAAACTAGCCGGGGCTCCACGGGTTAACTGGGTTATAGAGTTATGATAGATCTTACACAGAACAGTTACAAGCACTAATTTATTAATGTACTTACTCAGCACAGTGAAAATGTACAACTAAAGGCGGTATCACACGAGAGATTTTATAGTCAACATTCGATGATCACAATTTTTCTGTCAACATTTCTGGAGTATTTTGCACTGGTATCGGAAACTAGACTGTTGCTAGATTAATTTAGGTGACCAAAATATTATAAATGTTGACCTCATAAGCTGCCAGACCAGTGTTAAGTATAAATGTTGAGTGAAAAAGCGCTCGTGTGATACCAGCTTAATGCTAACTACGTGAGTGTTGTAGCTACCTGTGCACCTTTAGCCCCAAACTAATCTGCCACTGCTCACCCACTAACAAGATATTAACGAGTGCGTGGACCCGGCCTCGGAAGACAGAGATGAGGCAAACGAGATTGAAAGCACCACCTCTCTGTTCGTGGAGCTTGAAGGGCTGGTTACCACGTTATTACCTCTCCCAGCTTCCAACTGGACATTCCCTTGCGGTGCCTCAGCATCCTGCATGAACACTCAAGGTTCCTATGAGTGCCGGTGCCCCCAAGGTTTCTCTGGCGACCCTACCCGGCAGTGTATGGACATCAATGAGTGCGGCCTAGCGACTACCTGTGCTCAGAACGCCAAGTGTCTCAACGTCCCTGGATCATTCAAGTGCTTCTGCCCACCTGGCTTTGAGGGCGATGGGAAGGAGTCTTGCAGCAGTTAGTAATCTGGTTGTCCTCTATTCTTCCCCTACGAATTCTCCTGAGACCAGACTTCGTGCGCTGAAAGACAGGACACAACCCTCCTTCTTCATCTGCTTCAACTTCCCGGACAATCCTTCCTTCACAATGCATTATATCTGACTTTATTAGGGTTATGTATTGACCCGCAAAATGTGTGAAGGATGATAACTGACTTCGCAATTGTGTCCTTCACATTTGAGTACAACTTCGGACATTTAATATTGCTAGTTGTTCTCTCATTTTCCAGTTATTGCTTTGTTTATAAAGCCAGCTTTAATTAATATTAATCCTTGCTTATTTTATCTTTCTGCTCCTTATATGACTGAATAGGTTATTCGGAAATTATCAAATTATGTTGAGGATTTTTCCATTATTCTTGTTTCTAATTCTTCAATATTCTGTCAATGTTTTTTATTTTAGAATACTTACACTGTCCTATGCTTTTAATTTTTGTTATGCATTTTCAGGTTATTATTTTCACTTGATATATTCAGTGAACATTTTTAGATTACAGTACTTCCCTGTTGTTCATGCATGATTGAGCTAGTTCTGGTATTACTTAGTTATTATACATCTTATGTGTGTATTGTACGTACAGTAGGATGAAAGTTAAATGTTTGTCTGAGGTAACTAGGGCAGCTGGAAATGTCTATGAATTCACTCTCTTCTCCACAATGTAGAACTTCCACGTATCAAAATTAATTTATCCCTAGAACTACTACTCTCTGAAATTCACTTCCTTGGAGTTGCTTTCCACAAATTTACAACCCACAACAGATAAAGTCCAGTTGTTACAAACATTTTATGAATGGAGGATGCCTTTAGGCACATAGATGTATTTTGTTTTGTCTTTGTTTTTCCATCCTCTATTTAGTATTTCTTTAAAGAAAATTTAGGTATGTTTGTGTGGGATTGTAGTGGAAAATGTATTTGCAAATGAACAAGTAAAATCAAAAGAGCTGTGGGGGACAGGCGAGTTCATTATAAGAGTGAACCAAGTAATGTTGTGTTAAAGTTGAATGTGTAAATGGAGAGATTATATACTGTAGATTGGGATTTTTTGTGTTGTGTTGTCCCTGTTTGGGTTTTGTCTCGAGTCGGCCACCCGCAGCTAAAAAAATAATAAAATAAAAATGGGAAATGTGCCTGAGTATATAGATAGATAGATTAGGAATTCACTAAACAGGGCTATAGAACTCATGTGGACCAGTTGGTTTAAACTTTAAACCAGAGATAGACCTCGACTGCAAAAGTTGTTTTTGTTAGTACTGTAGATGTAGGCTACAAAATGGCTCTTCTATTATATTTGCCCAACACTGTTTGCACCTTTCATATATAGTGTATTTCAGTAGTAGCACAAGTCCTCTCAATTGTATCTTTTAATTCTATGTAGTTATTCCTTTTTTCTTTTTCTTGTTTTATGTATTTATAGTTGCTGCCAGAATTTTGTGTTGCATTTTATACTGAATATTTGAAATGTGCAACTGTAAAATTTAGATATACAGTATTTTGGTATGCTGCACACACAGTCAATGCGCTTCATTCATTTTTCAAGGAGGCCAACAGAAGTACAAAATGCCAAGAAAAGCAAAAAAGAAACGCAAGAAAAATGAAAAAAAAAAAAAAAAAAAATTGATTATTGAATAGTGTGATATAAACATCTGGCTGCAACTTTACCTTCCAGTTGATTCTATGCACTAACGTCGGCAATCTCACCTTAAAATTTCTGCACGACTTGCTTATCTTTATTAAACTCTTATTAACCCAGACTAATTGTGGGTAAAGGGTTTTTTTTTACGAGCCAAATCTCCAGTTTACAAAAAAATGGATTGATAGGATGCTCAAGCTCCTTGTATGCAGATTAAATTCTAGTCTGCTAAATAGATTTCTAGCATAATTCTGGAAACAAAAAGGCTAAGTGAGATTTTATTGTACTGTGACTGTTTCAAAGGTACCTTAAAATTCTTACATTTTAATACTATATATAGCCTACTGTCTTGATAGCATAATGCATAAATGCACTGAATTTCGGTGTGAGTATCCTAGGTTCGAGTCCTTGGAATGCCACATGTATTTGTTGATTTCATTAATTGAGTTTAGAAGTAAAGTTGGTTGGTGAGAAAATATGAATTTCAGAGTGAAATATGCATGATTTTGACATTGAAAGTCTGTATCAAGTATTTATTCACATTCTACTTTCATATCTTTATGTAACTGTATCAATGTTTTAATGTACCCATCTTCATAATCTGTCCCTGTTTAGACACTCATCTTGAGAACACACTGACCATGGTTGTGATACCTCTACACTTTATTTAACTTTATTTAACTATTTAAGATAAACACTTCTATAAGTTTAGTATACATAATTTTACAGTAGTAAAATTTTAAAAAACAATTCATTACATTATACTGTAGTACATTGAATATCCATTTGTTTATATAATTACTATTCAAATTTGACTACATGAACTATCACTAGCCAATCACTAGCTCCATCTTCAATTAAAGGTATAATGATAACATATAAGCATTATTGCATTCATAAGGCTACAAAGACCAAATGGAAAGGTTCAGATGTGAGAGAGTGGGAGTGTGGAATGGGTGTGTGTGCTGGAGTGAGTGAAGGAACAGCGAGAGAAGGTGCATGTTTGTTTGTAAGTAGCAAATGGAAGGAATGTGTAAGAGAGTATGGGTCTGTGGGTTCAAGGATTGTGTGGGTGAGAATGAAAGTAGGAATACAAACGTGGGTGATTGTATGCGTGTATGCCCCGACAGAGGATATACTTGAAAGGAAGAAAGAGGAGTTCTGGATGAATGTGGAGGCGTGCCTGGAGAAGTTTGACAAGAACGAAAGAATATTTCTGATTGGGGATATGAATGGCAAGGTGGGTGATAGGAAAGTTGAGGGAGTGGTGGGAGGGTGGGGGGTACCATCAGAGGTGAATGGGAATGGTAGTGCACTTGTGGACGTATGTGTGGGGAGGAGGCTGTGGATAGCCAACACCTTCTTCCGACACAGAATAATCCACAGGTACACGTGGAAACGGATGTTGACGATGAAGGATAAGACAGTGGTGGAACGAAAGTCATTGATTGATTATGTATGTGTGGATGAACGAATGAAGAAATCTGTGATGGATGCTAGGGTGTATAGGGGTATTGGAGGGGGTCTGTCTGATCATTATGTAGTGGTAGCTAAGGTTAGGATACAAAAGAAGTGGGTGAGGAGAGCGGGAGGGAGGCGAGAGGAGGGTGGAATGGTGAGGAGGGTGGAGAGGTTGCAGGAGGAGGAAGTCAGGGAGGAGTACAGGAGAGCAGTGGAAAGACGACTAGGTGGGTTCGACCTGGAAGTTATGGAGGAAGTGGAGGAGATGAGCAAGGTGTTTAAGGATGAGATCTGTGCAGCATGTGAGGAGGTGTGTGGAGTGAGGAGAAGAGGGAGGGGAGTGAAAGGTACAGCATGGTGGACAGAAGAGGTAGAATAGCTGTGGAAGAAAAGAAGAAAGCATATAGAGAGTGGTTGGGTAGTAGAGGGAATGAAGATTCCGAGAGACAGAAACGAGCGAGGTACGTGGAGAGTAAGAGGGTGGTGAAGAGAGTAGTGAAGGAAAGTAAGAGAAGAGTAGATGAGGAATTTGGAAGGAATCTGAGTGTAAAATGGAGGGAGAGTAAGAAACTGTTCTGGAAAGAAGTCAAGAAAGTTAGGGAAGGTAGCAAGGGAAACAGTAAGGGTGTGAAAGATAAGAATGGGAGAATGCTAGCCGAGAAGCAAGAGAGAGTCGAAAGATGGAGGGAGTACTTCAGTGAGTTGCTAAATGAAAGGAATGAAGAGCCAGCAAACATAGCTGGATATGGTATGGGAGGGAGAAGAAGAGAAGTAGTGGAGGAGGAGCTGGGGATCAGGAGGTCAGAAGTGTGGGAAGCCATGAAAAGAGTGAAGTTGGGGAAAGCACCAGGAACAGATGGAGTGTGTGGGGAAATGTTGAGGTATGGTGGTGAGATAGTGATAGAATGGGTATGGAAAATGTGCAAACTAGCATGGGAGAAGGGGAGTGCACCCGATGACTGGAAGACTGGCATAATAGTCCCCCTATATAAGGGCAAAGGGGAAAGAGGAGTGTGTGGTAACCACCGAGGAATATGTCTTCTAAGCGTAGTAGGGAAGGTATACAGTAGGGTAGTGATTGAGAGAGTGAGAGTGAGAACGGAGAAATGGATAGGCGACGAGCAGGGAGGTTTTAGGAAGGGAAGAGGATGTGTAGATCAGATTTTTACCCTGAATTGTGTTGTGGAGAAGTATCTGGAGAAGAAACAAAAGGTGTATGTTGCCTTTATGGACTTGGAGAAGGCCTATGACAGAGTGGATAGAGAAGGTTTGTGGAAAGTACTTAGAATATACGGAGTAGAGGGCAAGTTGCTGAAAGCAGTGAAGAGCATGTATGAGGGTGCAAAAGCGGCAGTACGTGTGGAGAGTGAGCAGAGCGAGTTCTTTGACCTGAATGTTGGTTTGAAACAGGGGTGTGTGATGTCCCCGTGGTTGTTTACTGTATATATGGAGTTATGAAAGAAATACTATCAAGAGCAGTGGATGTTGGTGTATCGCTGAAAAGGGAGGGAATTGAGTGGAAGCTACCTATACTGCTGTTTGCGGATGATACAGTTCTGATGAGTGATAATGAATGGGAGTTGCAGGGTCTGGTAAATGAGTTTGGAACAGTGTGCGAAAAACGGAATTTGAAGGTAAATACGGGAAGAGCAAGGTTATGGTCTTCGAAAGGGGTGAAGTCACAGAGTGTGAGGTGAAGCTGAACGGTCAGGCTATGGAGATCGTCAACTCTTTTAAGTATCTGGGCAGTGTGTTGAGTAAAGATGGTACTATGGATGAAGAGGTGCGGGAGAGGGTACAACAGGGGAAGAGGGTTGTAGGAACGCTAAAAGCAGTAACAAGAAATAGGGTGGTCAGTATGGAAGTGAAGAAGTCCTTGCATGACAGTGTGGTAATCCCGACACTGACTTACGGAAGCGAAGCATGGACGTTGGTTGAGAGACTCAGACCAAGAGTGAGAGCAGTGGAAATGAATTACTTAAGGAGTGCGTGCGGAGTTACATGGAGGGATAGACAGACTAATGAGGAAGTAAGAAGGAGGTGTGGTGTGGAGGTAGATGTGCTGGAAAGTGTGAAAAGGAACAACTTGAGATGGTTCGGCCATATGGAACGTATGGAAAGCGAGAGAATGACTAAGAGGGTGTACGAGAGCGAGGTGGAGGGACAGAGGGGGAGAGGTAGACCGAATATGAGGTGGAAGGATGGAGTGAGGAACTACATGAACGAAGGCGGTGCTGGTTGGGAGGAGGGGCGTCGACTGACTGGGGACAGAGGTGCATGGGGGCGGTTCGTTCGTGGCCACCCCTTCGGGGATCACGGCGTCAGGCAATAGATAGATAGATAGATAGATAAGGCTACAAAAGACATCTGGCTTAACCACTGATATTACTCCATATTATTAATTATAAAAAGGTTTTAGATGGTAGAATGTGTAGTAAAGTAACAAATAGTAGAATGTGTACTGTAGTAATTAATCAAAATAGTAGAATGTTGTAGCCTACTCATGCTTTGTACAGTAATATCCACAATTTGTATGTCTACTCTCGTACACCATTTTAATGGATAATGAAATTATATTACAGTAATTCAACGTTTCTCCCTTCGTAATGTATTGTTAATTAATCCCATACAGAAGCATTACCTATTCACAGCCTCGGTCACTAATGCTGCTATTAAATTGTTGAAGCTATCTCAACCTGAATTGAATCTCCTCATTTATATTTAACCTGGGATTTTCTTTAAAAATTTACAACTAAATACTGTAGCATGAATGGTCTTAATATTGACAAAGAAATGGGGCAGAAGGTCTTAAAATCGCCAAACTAATGGGCCGAGCGTCATATAATCTGAAAACTGTCTTCGTGGTGCAATGCATAAGTGTGTTGATTTTCGGTGTGAGCGTCCTGGGTTCGAATCCCCGGACTGCCACATGTGTTTGTTAATTTCATCAATCGAGTTTAGGAGTAAAGTTGGTTAGTGGAGAGAACATAATAACTAAGGGGGCTAAACATGAGGAAGAAGGGAGACCAGAAAAAGCGGCCCATCTCCCCTTAAACAGCTCAGGGGTACAAAATGATTCAGAGTTAATGACCGTGGCTGTACCTTGTAGTAATCCATAGCATAGGTAGAACTATACTAAAACCTTCCCTCTATGACAGATGTGGACGAGTGCCTTAACAACCCTTGCGGAGCCAACGCGGTGTGCATCGACAGTGTGGGCAGCTACTCTTGTCTCTGTCGGGAGGACTACACTGGTGACCCACACTCCGGATGTGTCGGTAAGGAGATGAGCTACAGCCTTTATTTTTATGCTATTTATTCTGATGTTCTGGGTGTGGTGTCCTGAGTTGGAATCCCGGGACGACCATATGCTTTCATTAGTTTATTCAAGCACATTGGGGTATGTAATGAATGATTAATGTTAAGAACCGGGTGTTACGTGATTGGCGCACTAGGATCTCACTCATTGGGAGGTAGGACTGTACCATCATTGCAGGAGAGTAATTTTGATATAATTTTATAAGCACCTTGAATCCTCCCTAACTGTCTTTATTTTTCTTGTGGCAGACATTGACGAGTGCAGTGCCTATGACCGTCCTTGTGGTATCAATGCCGTGTGTCAGAATGCTGTGCCCGGTTACACCTGCGTGTGCCCCCAAGGCTTCGCTCCAAGGCCCACCCCACAGGTCGCTTGTGAACAGGTATGTATTGAAAGCATCAACTTTTTATTGGTCATTAGTTGAATATATTTTTCTTTATCTAAACAGTAGGTTTTGGTAGCTATATGAAGAACATAGGACTGTAATTAATTATATCAATACATCTTTTCTGAGTTAGCTATAAAAAGTTGTATTGGTAGCACTGCCCATGCATTGCCAGCTCTAGTGTATCCCATAGAGTAGGTATTGAGAGCTTCCAGTTTTCGCTAGACAAAACATTTCCGGCAATATTTCTGGATTCTATTGCACTGGTATTGGATAAGCAACTTTGACTATAAAACAATGAAGTCCTGCCACAATGCTGCCCTACCATGTTAATGGTGATGGGCTGGTATGGTGATGGGCTGGTCTATCAGAGTGAGAGCTGAGCGTTCTCTGCCATACCCATAGCTTACTCTGACTGTTCCTTTTACTTTTATATCTTCTAGATCTCAAGTGACGGCGTCTTTTCCGTGGATTGACCTCCCTACTGCCAACCTAGAAGTTGGCAGATTGGGAGCCAAAGCGTCACATTTTTCCCTTGCCCCTCAACTTTCCCTTCATAATTGCTGAGGGGCACAGGGCCTTGGGTGGGGTTTTGGTTTCCCGGGCATTTCCGCACCCTCCTCAGCTCCCTGCCTTGGAGTGGCTTTGGTCACCCGGGCTTTGTTAGTGGTAAGCAGGGAGGGTTTTGTGGGGGCGCTCGTTTATGGCCTTGGCCTTGCTCGAGACCTTGGGGCTGTTCGGCCAGACAGCCTGGGGAACAACAACAACAACAACAACCATGTTAACAATGTGGCTGACTCTGGTGTGGCACCAAACAGCACCCAGGTAAGACTAGTAGAGTCTCCTGTGGCACCTATCCTCTCCTCACCAGACTCGGCAGTGCCATACCAAGGCAGCACCAATAGCAAGCCTTTATTGTACTCTAAAGTAATGGCTGTTGATCCACAAGTCTACCACCATCCCCCCTATTAGTCGCCTTGTACAACACGCAGTAGGATGCATGGGGGATATTCCTTTCCTTTCCCATAGATGGGCTTCCTTACCCCTTGGGGGAAACTAGATTGAAATTAAATAATCAGGTGATCAAATTCTTATAAAAGCTTACCTCATAAGCTGACTGACCAGAGTTGCCAATATAGTTGAGGGAAAAAATTATGCCTACTCATGTGATACCAGCGTTATTCTTCATCTTTTTTTCCCAACAGGCTGACGTAGGCATCTTCTGCCGCTCCAACTTCGACTGTGTGAACAATGCCGCTTGCCGTGAGGGCCAGTGTTTCTGCCGTGAAGGGTTCAGTGCGGTGGGTGCGGAATGCCGGGATGAGGATGAGTGTACCCTCTCTCCCTGCGGCCCCAATGCCCAGTGCCAGAATGTACCCGGTAGCTACCAGTGCACCTGTAATTCCGGCTTCATTGGCACCCCACCCGACACACTCTGCAAAGGTAAGGAAGCAGTGCTTAGTGGCTAAACAAGAAATATAGTTAGATGCTAAATGTGTAATACAAAATTAAAAGAAATTAACTGAATGCCAATGTACAAACAGTTGATACATGAGTGTGCCACTTTTAGAAACCGGACAATAGAGCACATCTATCATAAAAAAGAAATAGTCAATGTTCTATATGCATGTACAGTATTCTAGATTTAACTTGTTTGAAGTTTTACATACAGGTACAGTTGATTGTTATAATTATATTTTAGTGGTAATACTGTATTTGGCATAGTATAATAAATGCAGATCTTAGTTATTGATACTTAATCAGCCCTTATAAGGGCTGTATTTTTTCTTAAATTAATTTGCTATTCTTTCAGAAATTAACTGTCATTCATTCTCTTACTAAGTGAGACATCATCAGTCACATTAACTACTGTTTATATAGTATATTTTTTGCTGCAATACTAACCTGGTTAGCCTCAAAAAATGCATCCCGCTTTTAGTGCTGTACAGTATATATATTAATTATTATATCATATTGTTTTCCCTCACAGTTTTAATAATGCGCTTAAACGCATGTTGTGTGCATATTGCCAGTATGCGCTTGTTGTATGCTGTTTTGTGACTTGCTTTGCCATGATTATTGAATGCTGTTGTTCAAGTATAAATTTGCAAGTTTTGTTTATATAAGATATTAGAGGACTGTCAAAAACCATCAGATGTCAACAGTATGTTAATTAACAGGTATGGGAGTTTTCTTATTTCTTGCATGGTAAATCCACACATTTAAATTCCATTGTTTTTATAATGAGGACGAGTGTATGGGGGACATGTCATAACCCTCAACCTCACCTTTAATTTTCAATAGTTAAAGGTGAGGTTGAGAATTGTGACTCGTTCCTCATGCATACATTCTCAGTACAAAAACAATGTGTGCCAGAGTACGTATTATATGTACATGAATACAAAAACAATGGAATCTAAACGTGTGGATTCACAATGCCAGAAGTCGTATTGTACCTGTTAGAACGAGAGTGACATCTGATAGTTCATGATTTGAAAGTCCCCTAATGAAATGCATCACAAGCATATAATACAGTATGGTAAAAAGATGCCTATCAGTTGCCCAGTTGTAATACCTCAACAATAAGTCTCTGAAACTGGCTGATGGCAGATCTTTTAATCTAACTACCCAATCTTCACAAGGAATAGCTTGTCCACCCATCCATTACTCTTGGGATTAAGAAATTAATGGTTAACCCACAAAGTAACCAAGGCATTCCGGCTCAAAAGATGAAACTGTCTTCAAACCGATTCAATGCCATGCTGTTATTATGGTTAGCTTCAGACAATTGTATTAAGCCTAGGAAAAACCTCAGGGAATATGAGGGGTAATACTCTTAGTTAAGCTTTTAACTTCTACATATCCTTCCTAAACTGATTTTTGTTATTAATAATAACCGAAAAAAACAAGAATAGTGTTGCTGTACTTCTCTCTCTGAAAGGGCTGAACTTATACAAAATAAAAGCAGCTATGTACAAGAAACTTGAAAACATGTGGATCGCAGATGAAAACTAGTGCCAGTTTTGCTGTATTCCCGAAAATAGTTAACCCTTCAAAACAATAGTGTCAGTAGTAGTAGTCGCTCCCTAGGCTGCCTGGCCGAACAGCCCCGATAGTGTCAGTTTCTTTGTATTCTGTCTTCCTTCTGAAGCTGAATAAATTAATCTGATAGAAAGAATAAAGTCAAGAATAGCACTATGGTTTTGAAAGGGTTGGGTTTAAAAAAGAATAAGACAGCTAAGCCCCCAAACCTGTAACATATGTGGGCCACAGATGAAGACGAGTGCCGAGGGTCGTTGTTCCCGTGCGGCCAGAGTGCCAAGTGCGTCAACACCCTGGGGTCCTTCCACTGTGCCTGCCCCTACCCCCTTGTGGGAGACCCCAAGTTCAAGTGTTCCAGTGAGTCCTACCCCGATACTCACACATGTACTCGCACCAACTTTGTCCGAATTAACCACGTCATTTGCACCCAATTGCACCATTTTCACTAAATATTTCATAGATGACCAATTTAGGGATTCATGTCTTGGTACTCACATGTGTACTTGCACCAAATTTATCCAGATTTATCAGCACTTTATTTGCACCCGATTGCACCATTTATAATCATGGATGATCTTTTATTTGCATATAGCTTGTAATTTTTGCATGCAGATACCAATATTGATAGAACAGTATCTACTCTCATGTAATCACACTAACTTTTTCCATATATAGTTGCTATGTGATATATGCGAATGCTTCATTCCAAGCGCATCGCGTTCATATTGCGATCCACATACAGTACTGTACTGTATGTCGATATACGTTAACATTTTATGCTTGGTTCTTAGCCAAACCCCAAAGTCCCCCTTTTTTTGCCATTTTTGTCAGTTTACGCTCCCATTATGCTAGTTAAGGTAAGGGGACCTTCATCTTATGGTAGAGGGAAAAAAAAAAGTACTGTATGTTGTCCAAGGCGACTAATAGGGGGGATGGCAGTAGAATTGTGGACCAATAGCTATTACTGTACATTACACCCTTGCTATTGGCTGGTGAGAAGCGGATAGATGCCACATGAGATTTTACTAGAGTCTTACTTGGGCACTGATTGGCGCTACACCATTGTAGGCCACAGCGTTTGCATGGTAGGGCATGGTGATGTTAAAATGTTTTTGATGACACTGTTGGAAAGCGCGTGAAAATTTGTTATTTCATAAATGTATTGCTTAGCATATAACGCAAATAAGGCGAGTTGAACGGCGAAGACTGATGAAAGTTTTTATTATCGAACAAATTTCCGTTTGAAATATTGAATTTTTTCCCAATTTCATGCATTCATATTATGTATGGGCTTTCCTCTTTCTTGCCATGTATAATTCATTACGGTAGATACAATTATTGTGGGTTTAAAGTTACAGAGTGATAATAAATTGTTTCTATGCGTGCCATCCATTGGGAACCTGATGAAACAAAGAGACCTGATGTAACTTAATGCAAGTTTCTTCTGTGCCTCAAGGGGTTAATAAGTTTTAGTGTTATGCTGGTTATGCATTGCTGCCCTATCACGTGCCTTTTTTATGCTAATTATTTAAGCATAAGACATTTACTGTACTAACAAATTGTAGTGCTTTTCTAGTTATGCTATAGGGCTCAATATCGCTTTTATATGTTTGTTTCCTAACATCCCCACCACTCATCCCCATGTTCATCCTAATTGCCCCATCCCTCTTCCAATCAACCATCTATCTATCTATCTTTATACTCAGGCCCAATCCCCACTTTCTATTTTTTAATATATATTTCTCTCCACCTTCCACCACCATCTCTCTCCCTCCCTCCCTCCCTCCCTCCCTCCCTCCCTCTGCCGCTTCATCTCTGTGCCCATGCTAATTCTGCCAACCCCCCAGCCCCGTGCGATGGTGTTGATTGTGATACCAATGCATACTGTAAGGCCAACGGACAGGAGGCCATGTGTATGTGCAACCCCGGGTGGACCTATAACCCCGCCGATATCGCTGCTGGCTGCGTTGGTTAGTTTTGTTATTTATTTATATATTTTGGATAACCTGTATCAAATTAATTTCTTCCCTCAGTTCTGCCATTCTGATCTGGCAGCTTTTGAAATGCACTTTAAAAAAATGTGTAGCCTATAATGATCTACCTCCAGTCTAGCTGCTAATATCAGTGCAAAATAGTCTTAAAATGTTACCAAAAATAAGTTGCTAATCAAAAGTCTTGTGTGATACCCCCAACAGTTGATGTTGAGAAAAGATTTGTTTTGTTATCAACAGAAATTTAAAGAATGTAATGAATTGTTTAAAATTATCTCCAGTAATGAAATTTGTTTGAGTTAGCTTTTAAACAAATTATTCTAAACTCTTGATGTTTGAGATTAGTTTATTCAAGTACATTGGGGTTTGTAATTGATGATTAATTTTAAGAACGGGGTGTTATTTATTACTTTCAAACATATGCTTATAAAAATCTTCAGATGTGGACGAGTGTTCAGCGGGCAACCGACCATCAGGCCAGTGTGGTGACAACGCCCTCTGCACCAATACCCCCGGGTCCTTCACCTGCCAGTGCCCCCAGGGATTCTCGGGCAACCCTAATACAAAGTGCATGGGTAAGTTCAAATATAAGCCCAATTGGCTTTTTTCTTGTTATAAATATGTGAAGACTAAAGGATTGGCTAGATCTTGGGAGCCCCTTAACAGCTCTTTAAAACATTAGTGTAATTTTTGCTTTATTCTGGCTAACACTAAATGACTTTATTCAGCTTAGAAAGAACCTCTTGGAATCAAAGGAGTTGAAGCTATAGTAGTTAACCCTCTGACTCTCACAAGTTCTTTCTATATTGAATACAGTTGCCTAATTATCAAAAGATGTGCATGAATAAAAGTTTAATTTTATCAATTAGACTAGAAAAGAAGCATGATAATGTTTGCTATTAACTGCTTGTTGAATGCATATTTACAACTTAAGAACATGAATGGTAGATGTAGCATTACAGTGTAAGTTTAAACATTAAACCTAATATAAATAGAAACTTGAGTACAGTACATTAGTAGTTTAGCATTCCTGTGAAAGTTTCACTTCTTGCATCATTAGATTTGATAGCTATATTGTACATTACTTTACAGTACAGTACTATACTTTTAATACGGAGTGATCATTAAGAAGTAAAATGTTAGTCTAATATTCTAACAGCGGCATTCTAGGCAGCCCTGTTTTGAGCTGCTTCACTTGTCAAGTCATTAATTTGTAGATTAGAGCAAAGTACAGTACAGCTGTACGAGTGATGGCAATATGATTGAATCTTCATACGCCACTTTGTATGGAAACTGTGAACAGAGATGTGATATGCATGTGGTGCCCATGAAATATGAGAGATGTGATATGCATGTGGTGCCCATGAAATATGAGAGATGTGATATGCATGTGGTGCCTATGAAATATATTATTGCTAACCACTAACAATTTCACCCATACGAATGTTAATATAAAAATACCATAAATTCCAGTGCCTGAATCATAAATACCCTAATATTGATTGCCTGCTTATATGAAATTAGTGCCAATTCCTAAATAATAAAGCATTTTGCTTAGTCGTTATAGCTTGTTACAGTAACACCCCTTTTATCCAAAGTTCAAATATCCAAAAACGTCTGTAAACCAAAATTGTTCCTATCCCTATTGTTCACTCATTTTCACTTATTTAAGTCTCTCTGAGTGCTTAATTGCATCAAGTTAACCCCTTTGAAGTAGACAGAGCTTGAAATAGATGATAATTTGAAGTTAAAACAACTACAAATGGTTTTAAATTAATTGAAGACAGTATAGTTGGCCATTTGTACACATACTGTATTTAGCTCTATGTAGAGGGACTCTTGCCTATCGGTAAAAATCGCTTAACCAAAATTTCAAAAGACTCATAATTTTTGGATAAAAAGGGCTTTACTGTAATAAGAATAGTGTTCGAATAATAATGCTTTTTCCCCAATATTAATCGCCTGCTAATTTAAACTAAGTGCTACTGCCCGATTAATGATGCCTTCTCCCCAACACTAATCCCTTGCTCCTTTCAAAATAAATGCCAGTGCCAAAATAACAATGCTTTTCCTCAATCACTAAATGCCTGCTAAACTCCAAATAAATACCCATGCCCGAATATAACCAATGTGCTTTTTCCCAACCACTAACCGCCTTATCCAAATAAATACCATTGCCCGAATATATAACCATGCTTTTTCCCAACCACTAACTGCCTTATGCCTGCTTGCCCTGCCTTGTAAACGTTATGGTGCGGGTAATAGACGTTAACGAGTGCCTTGGCTACCCGTTCCCCTGCGGTAAGAACGCCAAGTGCACCAACATTCGTGCCAACTACACCTGCTCCTGCCCCCACCCACTCACCGGAGATCCCCTGGTGGAATGTGGTTAGTACCGTACACTCTAGGAGACATATATTGTGGCCTTAAGGTTTCGAAGCTATTCCTTAACTGAATCAAATCTTCTCATGATTCTTTAACCCTTTCTATACCGGTGACATCTTTTGTATTTGATTTCAGCTACGTTTAGACAATTTTATGTAGCTTAGGCAGGATATATGGTAGTTAAAAGATTAATTGAAATAGCCTGCAGCTTTGTAATGGAAAGACGTCCTTCCAACGCTGAGTAAAATCATCTAATAGTCGCCAAAATATAGTGAAAAAGACGTCGCCGGTACAGAAGGGATTAATACAATACTTTCTTTTCAACATTTTGTTTTGTGCTGTTTGAGGGTTCATATTGGGCCAGGATTTGTGTCTTAGAGTGTACAAGAGATGTCCAACAAGTGAACTGCAGGGAAACTTGACCCATCAAATGCAATCATGATTTACTCTATTTTTGCATAATAGGCCTACTGCCATGCATAATAGGCCTACTGCCATGCATAATAGGCCTACTGCCATGCACAATAGGCCTACTGCCATGCATCATAGGCATACTGCCATGCATAATCTAGAGTAAACAATTAAATTTGCAACTTTTTCAACTGAATGGACTTAACTTTTGTTTGATGTCACTACAATATGTATTTAGGCTAACTTAATCTTAGGAAAACGTTAATTTTCTGTGCACAGCATTATTGGTATGCTTGTTTTCAGTATGTTATGTATGTATGTATGTTGTTTTCAGTAAAGTACAGAATAGTGATAGATTTCTCAGCCCAATCAATATGTCTATGCACATTTTCTAAAAAATGCTGTACAGTACTATGAAGTCAGTAATACCTCTGGAAAAACAGAATGTGCGGAGTTATTGAAACAAGCACTATCAATTTGATTTTTTTTTTTTTTTTTTTCTCTTACTTCTACACTGTGATACCATATGGTAGATATAAGAATGTAGCAGAGTAATTGAAAGATACACAATGAAATAGTTTATTCTCCAATGTCCACTGTGCCACAGATGTAAGAATAATAATCATAATAATTTAATGCAGAGTATTAGAAAGAAACCCTATGAAGTTAACAACAACACAATATAGTAGTTAATTTGCCAACTTCTCTGCCACAGATGTTGACGAGTGCCGTCGGCCGGGTGCGTGTGGACCCGGGGCCCAGTGTAGCAACACCCTGGGCTCCTACACCTGCTCCTGCCCCCCTGGTACAGTGGCCGACCCCGACCCCTATACTCAGTGCCTCGACATCATGAAATGCTCTGAAGATGATAACTGTCCCGGCAATGCTCTCTGTCTCATCAACCAGTGCATGTGTCCCGATCCCAACATTGGCGACGACTGCAGGCGTGAGTAATGGTGTTCATATTTATTTACTTTTTAACATGGCTATCGTATTTGTATTTTAGTATTTAGTTTATTATATTGGTATAGTAATGGATTTCGGTCTTATCATACTAAATTCGCCATTCTTATTCTTTTGTAGATCCATGTGAAGATGTGCGATGTGGTCCCAACGCTAACTGCAAGTTGATCAATGGACTACCCAAATGTATCTGTGAACAAGGCTACGATGGTAACCCTATGAGTGTGTTTGGCTGTAATGACATCAATGAGTGCTCTAACAACCCCTGCGGTACCGGAGCTGTCTGCCGTAATGAACCAGGAGCTTTCACTTGTGAATGTCCGTCTGGTTTTGAGGGCAACCCAGCTCGTGAGGGCTGCGTGGAGGTCAAATCACCCGGCTGCAGTGCTACCCAACCCTGCCCAGCTGGAGAACAATGTGTAACGGACGATGTTATTGGTGAAAATGTGTGCGTATGTCGGCGAGGGTACACACGAGACCAAGCCACCGGACGCTGCCGTGATATCAATGAATGTGTAGAGAACCAGCAGGCCTGTGGGTTGGATGCTAACTGCAAAAATCTTCCAGGATCCTATGACTGTCAGTGTCCCCCAGGCTTTGTGGGTAACCCATTCAACAGTTGTGAAAGTAAGTATATTAAGCTAGGTATAATGTACCATATATTTGTAATTATTTCTATAAGTAGAGTATAATCATATACTTTGTATTAATATGTTATTAAGTACAGTAATATTTTGTTGTATTAATATATTATAATGTAAAACTTGCAAAATAAACAAGCTAAAACAGAGACGACACAATAAAAAGACAAAATAACTTATCAAAATCGCTATGTGGAAATAATGCTTTTGCAAAATAATATTTTGAAATAGAACATTAGAAATGTAACCATTCTTTAATAATATGTTTCCTGATATCTACTTTCAGAATGTAACACTCTGGAATGCACTTGCCTGCCACCATACCGCATTGTGGAGGGTATCTGTGTGCTGGCCAACTGCTCCCTGGGCAACACTTGTCCTCCTGGAGCTGAGTGTGTCACCATCCAGGGAGGCCTGAGCTACTGTGCCTGTCCATCAGGTTACACCACATTACCTGACGGCTCCTGTCAAGATATAAATGAATGTTCTGACCGTCGCCCTGATGGCAGACCACCCTGTGGCCTGGGCGCTGAATGCTACAATAGATTGGGTGGCTATGAGTGTCGCTGTGCTCCTGGTTACACTGGTGACCCAGACACTTCAGGCTGCTCTGTGTCAGTCCTCCAGTGTACAAGTGACAGCGACTGTGGTGACAACGAGCGTTGTGTCCAGCCTGGCAAGTGTGTATGTACTCCACCATACTTTGTTGACAATCACGATAATGGCAAATGTAAGAGTCCCTGTGAGGCTTACTCCTGCGGCATTAACAGCAAATGTACACCTTCAGACCCACCTCAGTGCATGTGTCTACCAGGCTTTTTGGACAGAGGCCCTGCTGGCTGTGTTGACATTAATGAATGTCGGGAGAATCCTTGTGGACAGAATGCCATCTGCATTAATGAGATTGGTACTTTCAAATGTGAATGTCCACCTGGCATGCTTGGAGATCCATTTGTTGGTTCATGTATTGGAACAAAACCTGTTGGTTGCCGCAATGATTACGATTGTCCAGATGACCTGGCGTGCCTGCCTAATGGAGATTGTGTCAACCCATGTGATGCTCTCCCTTGTGGCACCAATGCCTACTGTGAGGCAGAAGAGCATGCTGCTTGGTGCCGTTGCCACCCTGGCTATGTAGAGGGACCCAAAGGAGACTGTGTGTCTATGTGCGAAGGCTTCCTATGTGGTCACAGCTCCAACTGTCTTGTAACCCGTGATGGCCCCACCTGCAAGTGCGAGTCTGGCTTCAATGGCAACCCCTTCCCCGGTGGTGACTGTTTGCCTGATCAATGCTCTGCCTCCAACCCCTGTCAAGACCCCCAAGCTTGTGTCAACGGCCGGTGCAAGGAGCGCTGTGAAGGTGTTGTCTGTGGTGTAGGAGCCAAGTGTGACAAGAACACAAACAAATGTGTGTGTCTTCCATTCTTCCTTGGCGACCCTGATCTGCTTTGTGTCCCACGTAAGTCTTTCTCTTTTATTTTGTTGTACTCTCTCAAGTCTCATATTAAAGTTGTTTTTTTCATTTAGAAAACAATTACCAGTACTGTATATAATTTAATTATATTACCGGTATGATTAATGGTATAATTGAATAAAGCAATTTGGTTTTATTTTTTGTTTTCACTAACTACATCACAGCTGTGGGATTTGGCATATTGTTGAAAAAATTCAATTTGGGTGTATAAATTCATAGTACTGTATACTGATGCAGCATTTACCATATACAGTATTATCAAATAAGTAATATTATTTGTTTTTCCTTGTTATAGCGGTGACACCACCTCTGTGTACTCCTGGATGTGGCAGCAATGCTCACTGTGAATATGGCCAGCCCAATAGGTGCATCTGTAATACTGGCTACAGTGGCAACCCATATGAATCCTGCAAGTCAGAAGAAGAGAAAAGAGCTGACTGCTCCACCACTAAGTGTGGCACCAATGCAGAGTGTCGCCAAGGCATCAATCGAGTTGATTGTGTCTGTCCTGTTGGATATCAAGGCAACCCATATGTTGAGTGCGTTGATGTAGACGAATGCATTGGTAATGCATGTGGCATGAACGCTGTCTGTTTAAATACTCCAGGGAGCTTTGATTGTCGCTGTCAGGCTGGCTTTTCTGGTAATCCATTCCAAATGTGTATGCCAGAGATACCTCATACAGACCCCTGTGAAGTAGATCCAGCACTCTGTGAAGAGCCTGCCTGCAGTGGAGTAGAGTGTGGACCAAATGCTGTGTGTGACAAAGGCACTTGTGTTTGCCGCCCAAGTTTCGAAGGTAATCCAGCAGATCTCGCTCAAGGCTGCCAGATCTCAGACTGCCAAAATGATTTGGACTGCGATGATAATGAAATTTGCTTCCGTACTAGCAGGCGACGCACTTGTGTGGATGCTTGTAAAAGGTTGGAGTGTGGACCCAATGCTTACTGTGTAGCGCAGGCCCATCGATCATCTTGCTTGTGCAAAGAAAACTACTTAGGTAATCCAAACACTGGCTGCCAACAAGCTGATCGTGAAGGTGAGTGTGATGAAGATGACGACTGTGATGATGAAGAAGTATGTCAAGTGGACTTCCAAGGTCAACGGTCCTGCCACGATCCCTGCCAGTCTCACACGTGTGGTCAGAATGAACTTTGCTATGTGGAAGGAACCCGACCCTTGTGTCGCTGTGCTGAGGGATACCTACGCAACCCACTCACCAACCGTTGTCAGAGTTAGTATGATTTTTCTATATTTGAATTTAACCTTTCAAGTACCAGCCAATTATATGCCTTGTGGACCTTGTTGGGGGGGGGGGGGGGGGAAAGGTCGAAGGTTTAACCACTTGGAGTAGGAAGGGTGAACGGCTAACTAAAGTATTTGAGGCTGGGCAAATTTTTAAAGATGAGTCCGTATATGTATATATATATATATAGACCCAGTATATATAGACCCATATACAGTATATATAGCTACAGGCCGTAGCTCGGTTGGTAGAGCTCTCGCCTGCTGACCGTGAGGTTGACAGTTCAAGCCTCGGGCCAGCCAGTGAGCTATTGGCAGATGTCAGTGCTGTTAGTGAACGGTGCGGTCTAGCAATCTGTGGCTACTATTCACGAAGTCCCTGATTCATCAGGGCACCCACCCTAGTCCAGCTATTCAGCAGGGGAGTGTATGGTGGTAAAAACTGCACCAGTACCGTGTGTGGCAACACCTTTGTCCGTATATATGCGGACCTGGCACTTTAGGGGTTAAGCTAATTCTGTAAAATTATTAAAAATGTGCATTGGTTATGTGGACTATGTGGTAATTGACCTGCATCTACCTCGAGATTGTATGTGTAAATTTGACATTCCTCAACTCACACATCAATACTAGTTTATTCAACCTACTTTTATACCCCGTCATTGAGAATATAACAGTAATTTATGTAAGAAAATGTTGATATTATCGCCATATATTAAATACATAGCATATTTTCAAGATATTTGATGAGTTTTGTTGCATATTACATTTATTTTTGTCTTCCTCTATAGAACCAGCTGTTCCTGACTGCCAGAGTGACCTTGATTGTGCTCCTTCAGCTGCATGTCGCCAAGATGAACTAGGTGTCCTCAAGTGTGTTGATGTCTGCCTTGGATTCAACTGTCCACTTCACTCTACCTGTTTTGCCAACAACCATCGTGGCCAGTGTCAATGTCAGCCAGGTTACACTGGAAATGCTAATGACCGCACTGGATGCCGGCCCCTACCTAGAGACGAGTGTCAGTCTGATGCCCAGTGTCTCGAGACTCACAAATGTGGTGCTCAGGGCAGTGTACGCAAGTGCATCTTGGTGTGTGACACCACTCGTTGTGGGCCGGGTGCTGTATGTGTTGCCAACAACCATGCCGCCCAGTGCCAGTGTCCCCCAGGACTCTTTGCCGGTGACCCTAATGATCCTGTTAAAGGTTGTCCCTCTGTCAGCTGTATCACTAATTCAGACTGTCCAACTGACAAAGCTTGCAACAGATTGGATTACACTTGCTTTGATGTCTGCTACGATGCTTGTGGAGATAATGCTATCTGTATTGCTGAAAATCATCGTTACAATTGCAAGTGCCCTCCTGGGTATCAGCCTAACCCATCAGCAGAGATTGAGTGTAGGGCTGTTGACTTGTGTGACCCTAACCCGTGCCATTCAACTGCCACATGCTCTCCCTCCAGTGGTACTCACCAGTGCCACTGTCCATCAGGCTTGGTTGGGGATCCCTACACCACTGGCTGCCACCCTGAGGGAATGTGTCCTAATGGTAACTCTGATTGTCCATTAGACAGTGTTTGCAGCAATGGTCGATGTGCTTCGCCTTGTGATCGAGCTTGTGGTTCAAATGCACTCTGCAATGTGGTAAATAGGCAGCCCATATGTAGTTGCCCTCCAGGATTCCAACCAGACCCAACTCCAAATCAGAAATGCATTCGTGTCTCCTCACCATGCAGTAGTGATGCTCAGTGCCAAGGTGGTGTTTGTTTGGAAGGTCAGTGTAAGGTAGTTTGTCGGAACAACGAGGAGTGTGCCCAAGGAGAGCGCTGTATCAATAATAAGTGCATGATTCCATGTGTGTCATCATCCCAATGTTCGAATGGTCAAGCCTGCATTACTGGTGTCTGTCTATTGGGTTGCCGTAGCAACAGTGATTGTCCACCAAAATCAGGATGCGTCAACAACAAGTGCATTGATCCTTGCTCCAAAGAAAATGTGTGTGGTCCGAATGCACGGTGCCAAGTCCAGAGCCAACGAGCACAATGTCAGTGTCCACAGGGCTTCAACCCAACACCAACCCCTGAACAAGGATGCATTCGTGTTCCTTCATCTTGTGTGTCAAATGCTGAGTGTGGCCCCAACACCATTTGTGACTTGGGCAAATGCCATCCAGTTTGCCAACAGAATTCTCATTGTGCTCAAGGGGAGAGCTGCTCTGGAGGACTTTGCCAGAAGGTTTGCTTCGGTGATAGTAACTGTCTACAAGGAGAGGTGTGTGTTGAAGGATCATGTGTCTCAGGCTGCCGAAGCACTGGTGACTGCCGTGCCAATGAAGTTTGCATATCAAAGAAGTGCATGTGTGCCAAGGGATATTTGCCTGGGCCTAGTGGGTGTGTTGACATCGACGAATGCCAAGAAAATCCATGCCATGCCTCTGCTTCCTGCGTGAACGTCCCTGGCTCCTACAAGTGCACATGTCCTCCCTTCATGGTGGGAGATCCCTACACTGCTCCTGGATGTGTTAAATCCAATGAATGTAATGACGACAGCTCATGTATGGGTGAACAGGCATGTGAGCCAAATGCTGATGGCATCTTTGAATGTGTCAACTTGTGTTCCTCTGCCGTGTGTGGCAATAATGCTATCTGCAAAGTTGCTGATCGCAAGCCTATATGTGAGTGTGAGCCTGGGCATTATGGTGACCCTAACGGTCTCACAACTGGCTGTGTTCAAGGGCAGTGCATAGTGAATGAAGATTGCTCCAGTAACAAACTATGTGAACGTCTTAGCTACAAGTGCATAAGTAAGTACTGAACAATAATTGTCTATTACTATCTCTACCTTGATTTATAATGTAAAACTTACAAAATTAATTATATTAAATTAGATTCTTGCTGTTTGTTTATCTGTTACATTCTCTGTTAGGAATATATA
Source organism: Paralithodes platypus (assembly GCA_032716605.1). Classification (NCBI taxonomy): domain Eukaryota; kingdom Metazoa; phylum Arthropoda; class Malacostraca; order Decapoda; family Lithodidae; genus Paralithodes; species Paralithodes platypus. Next base: position 6,474,850 of record CM064491.1, on the reverse strand, counting down.
TACATTAGTTTTTCAGTACTCTATAATATTTATCCCTTTCAGATCCATGTGATAACACAAACTGTGGGTTTGGTCGATGTCAAACTGTCGATCATGCTGCCATCTGCTACTGTGAGCGTGGATTCCAGAGAGACCAATCTGGAGCATGTGTGGATGTAGATGAATGCTATGACAGCCCCTGCCACAGATCAGCTTTGTGTCGTAATGAACTAGGAAGTTATTCATGTGTATGCCCTGAAGGCCAGGTTGGTGATCCTGTTGTCACTGGTTGTCGTACCCCAGGCGAGTGTGTAGATGACTCCACCTGCCCTGATACCGCTGCCTGTGCTAATAACAACTGCTATGATCCTTGTAAGGTTCCTAATGCCTGTGGTGCAGAAGCTCAGTGCCGTGTTGTCAACCACCGAGCCACTTGCTCTTGTCCACCACGCACCACTGGTGACCCTCTCGAGGCTTGTCTCAAGCTAGAATGTCTGGGACATGGTGACTGTGCAGCTGATAAATCTTGCATTGAAAATAAGTGTGTGAACCCCTGCTCCATTCCTGGTATTTGTGGAAAGAATGCCGGTTGCACACCACGTGCACATCTCCATCAGTGCTACTGTGAGGCTGGCTTCACTGGTGACCCCAACCTTGGATGTACCACCATTACTTACTGTGTTGTGGAAACTGAGTGTCTTACTGGAGAGCAATGTAATGGAGGAGTCTGTGTTGGTAAGTATTAAAGATGTATTCTCTTTATACTGTATGTGCCACAGGGTGACCTGTGGTGCAATGGTAGTGCATTTGACTCTACAATCAAAAGGTCCCGAATTGGCTTCCCGAGCAGGGCAAGGCAGATGGACAAGTCTCCTTACAGCCTATACCTCTGTTCACCTAGCAGTAAATAGGAACCTGGAGTTAGTTAGTTAGTTAGTTATGTAGAGCATATTAACCAGACCACTGAGCTCCATATGGAACTCTCATAGGTCTGGCACCTGGAGTTAGTGGACGTGTGTGACATCTCATTAGGGGAAGTAGACTGTGGTAACCAATAATAATGCAGTATCCCCTGTATTGGGTAAATAACCACACGCTCCAAAGGGCAGTGAGACGGAGATGAGCACCACAACTATGCGCTGTTCCAGCTTATGCCCCTGAACTTTACTGTATACTGTGTGTACACTCATTGAACACATTTATTTTGGTTACCCTTCATCATTATCTCTGTCTTACTATATCCTGTGAAACTCTCAATAAAGAATGGACATGTCAAAATAATCTCCAGACTGCTTACATGCTCCTTTTTACCAAATATGCAGTGCTCCTTTTGCAACATGAAACTTTTATCTTGTATTTCTCTTTTGCATAGCCCATCACACCTGTGTATAACAGATACTATTTTATTTTTTTCCTCTATTACTCTTAACATAAAAAGAAAGATAGAAGAGAGATTTCCCCATTTGTTGACCTTACAGTATCTCACTTCCATAAAACATGTTGAGAGCAAATAAGTTTTAATACATTATCCTACTACAGTACTATATATACTGTTTTATATGTATATCTGAAATTATATTGAAATTTAATATGTACAAGATTTTCAAGTTACTCATAAATATTCTCTCTTTTTAGCTTCTTGCACCAGCAACCGTGGATGTCTATCGGGTCAGGTGTGTATCGATGGCTCATGTGTACCAACGTGCAGATCCAGTACTGACTGCCCTAACATTCAGGTGAGACTAAAGTGTATCCTTGTTGTGTCCACATGTAAGTTGTTCATTATTTTAAATATGTTACAGCATAAACCTAGTGTATAATTTTTCATATTGTTGAACACACTTGTGGTAGGATATGGAATAAATGTTAGCAAATCTTGTTGGCAGAAAGTGTTACAGATTTGTTTACAGGGTGCATAAAAGAAGGAAGTTAAAGGCAAGCACTTACAGTATTTTAATAAGGTTTACTCTGTTGGTTTTAGGTATGAGGTGTGTGAAAGGAGAATGTTATCGATCAAGTGCTTATGCTTAATGAGTTGTTCTGTGTGTGTTTCTTTCAGGTATGTCAAAACGGCCTGTGTGTACCCGAGGTAAAGTGCCGCCAGAACACAGACTGTGAGAGCAGTGAGCAGTGCCGTACCAATACTGTGGGTCAGGCGGAGTGTAAGGCGGTGTGTAACGGTCTGGATCTCTGTGGCCGCAGCGCTCAGTGTACTCCACAAAATCACCAGGCAGTCTGTCAGTGTCCTCAGGTAAAGAAATATAGATTATTTTGTTTTGTCTTTTTTCAATGGTTTAACCCCTTCTCTACCGGCGACATTTTTAAATTTTATTCTAGGTATATTTAGACGATTTTGTGTAACTTAAGAAGGATCTGTGGTAGTAAAATGAGATAGTTCGAAGCCTGTTAATTGTTGGAGGCCCATTGGGGTTGTCCGTGTTACACACTTGTTCGAGGATCAGGTCCTTAATGACTTTTTTAGCATTGTAAATAACTCTACTGACAGTTTGTTTAGCTGCCTGATATAGATAGATAGATTAATGCAGGGAGCTTAGTCTATTTATTATTGTATGATACAGTATAACAGTACTAAATTACTGTCTAGAAAATTGTGCTCATAATTTACCACTGACAAATCATAATACAAATTTCTTTGTCTGGCAGGGTTACTTTGGTGATCCTCAAAATGAACGCGTCGGGTGTAGGAAGATTCAGTGTGAAGTTGATGAAGATTGTGGCCAGACCGAGCGCTGTGATAACTACATGTGCAAGAGTAAGTACCTGCCATTGTATCAGTAGGCATTTTATGTGATTATTTTTGTGTTATATTGTGCTATACTGTTATGAATATTGGAGAAAAAGAGGCATTTGTGTGCGTGTAGAGTAAACGCCATTGTTTATAATCTTATTTTCTTTTACAGCTGCTTGCCGTGTCAACAACCAGTGTGGTGAGAATGCCTTGTGTGTCTCTGAAGCTCACAAAGCCGTGTGTTTCTGCCGTGATGGATTCCAAGGAGATCCCCTCACTGGATGCCAACCTATTGATTACTGCGCCGATGAGCCGTGTGGAGACGATGCAAGCTGCTACAATTTCCGTGCGAGCTTCAAGTGTTTGTGTCCTCCTGGAACTGTTGGGGATGCGTATAATGAAGGCTGCAAACAACCTGTGGAGTGTCTGATCGATACCGACTGCCCCATCTCTGCTTTCTGTGGAGAAGAAGAGAACACACCCAAGTGTAAGGATGTGTGTGAGGGATCCCAGTGTGGCCCCAACTCCAACTGTGGGTCTCTCAGCCACCGAGCTGTGTGCAACTGTATAGAAGGCTATGAGGGTGATGCTATGGACCTGGTCACTGGCTGCCGACCCAAGGAGGTACCATGCCAGGCCAACTCCGACTGTCCTCCCAGCACTATCTGTGATGGCGGACTTTGCAGACGTGAGTTTTATTCATATATTATGCAACATTAACTGTTATAAAAAAAAAAATAGTACAGAATTCATAATATAATTTTTAATTACTCAGCATAAACACCCTTCTGAGCTATTATACCTCACCGGATCTTACAACTAACCCTAAATTTGTATACATTTACAGCACCATGCCAAAGCGACAGTGAGTGCGGCCTGATGGAAGCATGTGAGCAAGGCCAGTGCTCAAATCTGTGTGACCTGGATCAGCCTTGTGGTCTCAACGCCATTTGCAACATGGTGAATCACAGGAAGGACTGCAGCTGTCCCCCGGGCTTCACAGGCAAAGCGGAGATGGAGTGCTACCGAGTGCCCTCAGCTTGTCAGGGCAACACGGACTGCTCACCAGGACTACATTGCAAGAATGGCATCTGCACCCCAGGATGCTCGGGAGACAGTGCCTGTGCCCAGAATGAGAAATGTATTGCTGGTTCATGCATGTGTGAGTATTGATTGAGTGATTGTTCTCACTTTTTTTTGTTTTTAATTGTAGATGCTCATCTCATTTTGTGGCCAATATTTTGGTAAAGGTATGCATCTTTGCTGGAAAGTGCCAGGTCAGTTGACTATAGGTAGCGCCAGCGAACTTGACAATAATCTTGATCCCTGACCACTCTGTAACTCAAAAGGGGCTAGAGCAAACTGGCTGTAAATATCCACACCTATTTCCTGGTGGACTCTTCCCAAATGATAGAAACGTCAGCCCGATTGCTTTAATTCTTTTCAAGTTATAAGAAGTCAAGGGATCAAGATTATTGTCAAATTCGTTGGCACTACCTATAGTCACAGTTTCCAGCATCATGTCAGGGTGGTTGATCAGTGCTATTTAAAGGAGCTGCTATATTTACCTCATCTAATATTATGCATCAATCAGTCATCTATTTAGAGCAGTAAATCCTTGTTGCATGTGACTGAATAGATATACAGTATAGCTATTTATTAAAACAAAATACAAGTAGTTGTACCTGGTAGTCATTTATTTATATATTTGTTTTCCTTTACAGTAACCTGCCGTCTGGACAACGATTGTTTCCTTGGTCATATCTGTTTAAGCAACATTTGTATGATTGGATGCCGAGCCAATGAAGACTGCACAGCAAGCCAGGCCTGCCTTAACAACCGTTGTACTGACCCCTGTGGCTCATCATCAGTGTGTGGCCCCAACGCTGTCTGCTCTGTCTCAAACCATCGTGCCCAGTGTGCCTGTCCCACCGGCTTTATACCCAACCCATCACCTAACGTAGCTTGTTCTAGGGAGCCGGTATCTTGTAGCATCACCTCTGACTGCTCTCCAGGATTTGTGTGCAACTTGGGCACCTGTATGGCCATTTGCTCCTCCTCCTCCAACTGCCTGGACACTGAGCAGTGTGATGACTCCATATGCCGTCCCACTTGTCGCCGAGATGATGACTGTCGGTCAGGAGAGATCTGTAGCCAGCTTATGTGTACCATTGGCTGCCGTTCAGAGGTTGAGTGCCCCTCCAGCCAAGCATGTGTCAATAACAAGTGTATAAACCCTTGTGATTCACCAACAGCGTGTGGTGGCAATGCTGAGTGCACTTCAAAGGAACACAGAGTTCAGTGCTCTTGTTCTAATAATCTGGTGGGTGATCCATATGTCAATTGCCGACTACCACCCACTTCCTGCATTGCTGAAGCCGACTGTCCAAAGGAAATGACCTGCTTCTCGGGAACCTGCCGGCCACTCTGCTCCAGTGACCAGAATTGCTTTGATAATGAACGATGTGTTGGAGGTGTCTGCAAGGAAATTTGTAGCTCAGATACCCAATGTGGTGCTGGAAACATCTGCCAAGGTCGCCTATGTGTAATTGGCTGCCGCTCAGATTCCTACTGCCCAACATCTCAGTCATGCATTAACCGTCAATGCCGAGATCCATGTCAAAGTGCTCTTGCTTGTGGAACATGTGCTGAGTGCCAAGTCGTGAAGCACCAGCCACAGTGTAGCTGCCCTGCCAACACTGTGGGTGACCCAATCATCTCCTGTAACACTCCAATGCGTCAGTGTAATGCCAACCGTGACTGTGGTTTCAGAGGAGCCTGCCAGAGAGGGTCCTGTGTCAAGGCCTGCACTTCATCATCACAGTGTAGCTGTGGCGAGACCTGCAGTGAAGGATATTGCCGAACCGAGTGTGATGAAGACTCCGACTGCTCTTCAGGGTTCCTGTGCCGCTCTGGTGTGTGTTCTGCTGGCTGCCGGGCCAATACGGACTGTCCTCTCACCCAGGGTTGTATTAATGGCAAGTGTGAAAACCCTTGTGATGACAACCCCTGTGGAGACAACACTCGCTGCCGGGTCTCTGACCATCGTCCACTCTGCTTCTGTGTGGATGGTTACCAAGGTGACCCTAAGGTGGGTTGTGAGGAGTACGAGTGTCTCCATGATGCTGACTGTGAACGTGAGCAAACTTGCGTAAACCTGGAATGTAAAAACCCATGCCTGGACGGCATTTGTGGAAGCAATGCTCAATGTCGTGTTGTAAACCGCAATGTGGAATGCTCATGTCCATCAGGTTATTTTGGAAACCCACAAATTGATTGTAAGCGGGAAGTCAATGAATGCCTGAACAACCCCTGTGCCCCCAATGCTCAGTGTATCAACACAGTTGGAAGCTTCAATTGCATCTGCAGTCTTGGTTGTACTGGAGATCCATACCAAACTGGTTGTCAGTGTTCTCCAGGTAAAGATGACCCATGCCAGAGGTGTGGCATCAACGCAGAGTGCCGTGAAAGCTTATCACAAGAGGTTGAATGCTACTGCCCACAAAAGTTCCCCAATGGCGATCCTCTCGTTAAATGTAAGTACAGTTTTACTTCATTTCCTAGATTTTTTTCTTTAAAAACACTACTTTATGTTTTCAGTATGTTGTACTAGCCTATGTTTTGGCTACTTTGCATTTCTTATTAAAATTATTCAATGTCGGACTGTAACAGACAAAAACAGATAAAAATTTAGGGGTTTCCTATAGATTGTGCTGTTTTCCTTGTACAGTACAGTATTTTAGTATTTTAACCCAATGTTATGGTGTGTGTGACAGGCGTGGGTGACTGTCGTCAGACAGGATGTGGACTAGCAGCCCAGTGTGTGTTGGAGAATGATGGCAGCTACGGGTGCCGATGCCGCGACCCATCATGGACAGGCAACCCTAATGTGGAGTGTGTCCCAGGTATGTCTTGTTGGTCATGCTGTTTCCCGCTGCACTGTAGAACACTCATTGAGGTGAATGGTAGACTCTCAGCTGCTCTTCTTCGTAGCGGCCACTTTCTCTATTCAGACCAGGATTTTCACTTCTTTTGGGGATATTTAGTTTTTCATAAGTGCATCATATGTTTTCATTCCTTTAGCTGTTACCGATGCTTTTGGTTCTTGCAAACACGTATTGGAAAATTTCTTGAGAATCTGTTATATTATTAGATCTCAATTTGTTTTCTTCACAACAACCTTGGAAAATTTCTTGAGAGTCTATTATATTATTAGATCTCAATTTGTTTTCTTCACAACAACCAGGATTCTACGTATCTCTGACAGAGACTTGGAGGGACTTTGTAGCATCATAGTTAGTGGCCACTACGTCACGAGCTGTCTGGGGGAGGATTTAATTGGGGTTTTGAATGATTTAGACACTTTTAATGGCATCGAAGTAGCGTACCGGTACCCAGGATAAACAATATTTATCCAACTAGTTTTCAGTCCACATATATAGACAAATATGTGGCACTTCAATCTAGAATACCGGGATATAATAGTTCAAGAATATATTCTATGCCATTAGAAGTTAGTAATTGTAGTACAGTATATGTAGCAGGTTCAGCATTGTTTATCGTTCAGTTTGATTAAGTGTATTTGTCTCCCCTGTTAATGGATTAGAAGTGGCATGAGTCTGGAAAATGATGGCAGAATGTCACCCTTGTAGATAGATTTGTTTTATCATTGTTGTGGGGACAAGTGGAGTTGGGTAAATAGATAGATTGATGTGTGCTGCTAGAGCATAGCATTTTACTGCAATATGGATCCCACAGGAGTGTCACATACCTTGCCATGTTACAGAACAAGGCGGACTATTCCTTTTGTATTATTATTATTATGCTATTGTAATGTATTGTTATTATGCTATTGTAATGTATTGTTTATATTGTTTCCCCACCTTAGCAGTCACTCCACCCACCTCCCTCCCTGGATGATCCCCCCCACCCCCCCTTTTCATTCCCCATTTGTTGTTCCCCATTTCAGTTTCCCTTCCAGTAGCCTATTTCCTCTTTTATCCCACATTCTGACTTGTTTTTATTCAATATTCCTGCACCATTTCTAATCTTTCTAAGCATGTGTTTTTTCTCCCCCACCCCGATTTTCGTACCTCTTTTTGTGCTTCCTGATTTCACACTTCAAGTTCTTCAAGAAGTTAAAGATTGCAAGAAGTCGTCCTTTGCGGTCTAAGCCAGGCGGGCAGTCGATGTCAAGATGCCTGAGTCGAGGAGCAAGTATATATATATAATGCCCCACATGCACACCCGGGCTACCTAGTTAAACAGTACGCCCCAAACACTGATGGTTACCTAGTCAAACAGTAACATAGATAGCTACCTAGTCAAACAGTTACCCAACCAGTCATCTTTTAACCGTCTTGTAAAGTATACTCATCCACCCTCACCTCGGCCACCGGTTCTTTCATTTATCTGTAAATTCCCATTGCCATTATTACTGACTTACCTACTAGTTTTTAGTTGTCCGTCTGTAGAAAGAACTACTTGTCCTGAATGTTTCATATCTTCTCTTTATATATCCGTCCCACTGCACTCTATATAATCATTTACTCTCTTCTTTCTCTCATATCTTTTCACCTGTTTTACTTTCTGTACTGACTTTTCTATCTGCCACTACTCCTATGTACAGTATTTTCAGATTTTGTCTTCACCTTAGTCCACTTGTTAACTTATCTATGTTGTACATATTGTCTATCCTATGCTTGTCTCTTCATCTGCTACCTCGTTTTATGCGTTAGAGATTATATTTTAACTGTTTCTCAAATCTGCTCAACTATAGCCTCCTGTATAATGTTCTATCTCTTGAGTGCATTCTTAGTTATTCATTTAGCTGTGCTATTGACATTTTACTTCACTCTTCTTATATTATGTGATCTGCTTTACTCTACTCTTGTTACTCTTTTCCTCTAATCTACATCCATCCCAACTTGTTCTATGTTTTCCGTGTTCTAATTGGTCTTTCCATCTATGTCTTTCCATGTTCTAACTGGTCTTTACCCTCCTATGTCATTCCATGTTCTAACTGGTCTTTATCTTCCCAAGTCATTCCATGTTCTAACTGGTCTTTATCTTCCCAAGTCATTCCATGTTCTAACTGGTCTATATCCTCCTAATTCTACGTTCTAACTGGTCTATATCCTCCTAATTCTATGTTCTAACTGGTCTATATCCTCCTAATTCTACGTTCTAACTGGTCTATATCCTCCTAATTCTATGTTCTAATGCCTCTTAGATATCATTACCGGTACTGACCCTATAGAGTGCCCCCCAGCCCTCCCTTCCCTACCCTTATTAAGTGTGTTAACCCTGGTCTTCCCTTGTTGTTGTCCATCACCATCCCCTGTGTTATATGTCCTGTATATGTGTTATTACTCTTAACTACCAGTCCATAGTTTCTCCCTATCATCGTATCAATACATTTAACAACACAAAGCCACCCATGTGTAATATTTTAATATGGAAGCATGTTGGTACCATACTTACTCAGGTTTGATATTGAAGTTTGCGTGCATCTGTGTGTTTGTGTATCTGTGTGCGGGTGCTTGTATGTGTGGTATTTTGTTAGTAGTTTCCTGTCAAACAGTCACTACTTTAAGTGCAAGTGTAATTGTATTTGTGAATTGTGCATTCATTCCTACATTTTTGTGTTGTGTGTATCATAGTGTGATGTAGTGAAGGCATGATGGCAGATAATATTACTGGCAGCTGATGGTGAGGCACTTTGAGTAACAAACAGATGAACTTAACTTAACATTGTAACACGAGTCTCACCTCACTTACCTTCATCTGTAACTCCTTGGTGGTTGCTGCTGCCCGTCTCTTGAGTTCCTCACTGTCTCACCTCGGGGCTCCGCAAGGCTTGCATGTTTATGTGTGTGAGTGTGTATGTTGTGTATTGGCATGTGTGCGCACAAACAAGCACACATGCGACTGATATACTGAAGTACAAATGAATTTGAGTAAAAGATTTTCTGGTTAGTCATTATTATTCATACAAATATATGTATGCTTGATTATGTATGCCATTTGCATACATCTCCAAATCATCTATTTAAAGTAATTTCGTATAAAGCATTAAGCAATATGCAGGATCCTTTGTCTTGTGAGCAGACAGACTGGAATAACTGTATGGAATAATTGTATGTGTGTTTGTGTGATATGTTTTGTAAGAGTACTTGAGGTGAGACTGGGAGGCGGGCAGCGTTGGTGTGCATGCTGATGGTGGCTTCCTCTCCCACACTAGATACTCAGTGCACGCTAGACACAGACTGCCCGTCGGCTCAGGCTTGTATCAATGGACAGTGTAAGGACCCATGCAAGCTACGAGATGCGTGTGGTGAACGTGCTATCTGTCAAACTGTGGCACATGTCGCTGTGTGCTCCTGCCCCCAGTGTTATGTTGGGGAGCCACAGATAGCATGTAACCCGGACCCATCTTGTGTCACCACCTTACCACCACGAGATCCACCCTACTTTGGTGCCTGTAACAGGAATAGTGATTGTGATGAGAAACTTGCTTGTGACACCATTGAGAGCACATGCTACGATCCTTGCACACGTGGAACTTCTGTTTGCCAGAGCAATAAGAAGTGTGAAGTCAGGAAGCACAGACCTACATGTATCTGCAAGTTTGGTTTTGTGATAAATTCAGTGGGCGAGTTTGTCTGTGCAACAGGGCCGATTGTGTGTCGACGGAATGAGGATTGTGCCAGCAACCTGGCCTGCGTCAATGGCCAGTGCACCAACCCTTGTGCCGTGGGAAACCCCTGCCCGCCCAACAAGCAGTGTGACGTACTCAATCATCGCCCAGTCTGCATCTGTGTCAAAGACTGTACACCTTCCATAACCATCTGCCTGAAGGACGAAGGGTGTGATCCTACAGAAGCCTGCGTCTCCTACCAGTGTGTGGACCCCTGCGCTTCACATAGCTGCCCTGGGGACAGCCCTTGCTACGTCGAAGATCACAAGCCCCTCTGTAAATTCTGCCCTCCGGGCTTTACTGTTGATCCCAACATTGGCTGCGTCAAAGGTAAAACTCAGAGCTTGGCGCCACGCGGCCCTAGCTGCTGCTAATTGTGTATTAACCCGACTGAGCGGTGGTGGACATTAGTGGCTGTAGATTTTTCATAGCAAGCCACCTTGACTAACCTCCGAGGTGGGGCATTTAGCAGAACTGTGAGTCTCTCCTCTGTACCTGTCTTTACCTGTTCAGTGACATAAACCTTCTCTTGACTTGGTTCACCAGCTCATGAAAAATCATATTTGCCTCTGAACAGTTTATTGGCTCTCCAGTTTAGAGATCAATGAGGCTGACAAATGTCTTTGGAGTAGACTAATAAAGTATTCATACACTCACGTGTTTTAATATTGTTTGCTAATATACTTGTTTGAATTAATTAAGCGAATGTTCAATTGCAAGTCAACTTATATACTCACCCTGAAACTAGATAAAATTATTATTCTCATTTAGATAATTCTTGATAACTACAAAGTACCACCACAAAGACCAGCTCAGTATTAGTCTAATTTAGAGTTGTGACATAGACTGACGCTGTGACTGTACCTCTTCATTGTTTACTATATATGCTACCTGAGAACATGAAACAGTGATACTCCTTCATGGATCTGTTATTTATTATTCACATTTTCATGTTTTGCATGTATTCACAGACATCGATACTTCCACTTCTTCTACCACCCCCACCACCACCACCACCTCCAGGTCCTCGCCGCAGTGCCGCAGTGACGCTGACTGCGGCACTCACAAACATTTGTGTCTCCAGGGTCTCTGTTCTGACCCTTGCCTAGATGCCTGTGGGACACATGAGTGCTCTGCTTCACGTGGCTCTCATGGCCAAGTCAGAATCATGTGTATCAATAGAACCAAAATACACCAGCTTACTACCACATCCCCACAGGACCAAGGCAAGACCCTAAGTCCAAAGATTCCAACAGGTCCTCCCTTCACCCCTCAGCCAGAAACCCAAAGACCATATACTACCCCATTCACACCCTTTCCTTTCACTTCTCCATCCACATTCCCACCATTCACTACCCCATCTACATTCCCACCATTTACTACTCCATTCACATTCCCACCATTCACTACCCCATCCACATTCCCACCTGTCACACCACAGTTTCCATCATTCACATCTATCAAGTCCCCTTCAGTTACTCCTATTACTCCAGCAGTTACCAAACCCACACCAGCTTCTACTCTGCCGACGCGAAAACCAAGGCCACCGGTAATAATTAAGAGACCCATAACAACCACACATAGACCAATAAGGCCACCCAAAGCTACCACTGCTCTCCCACCTACTACCCCAAATACACCCTTTACTTTTACTTTAAGTACCACACCACGACCAAGTACATCTTCCAAACCACATATAAACTGGCCTCCCACTGTAACTTCACCACCCCATATAAACTGGCCTCCCACTGTAACTTCACCACCCCATATAAACTGGCCTCCCACTATAACTTCACCACCACATATAAACTGGCCTCCCACTGTAACTTCACCACCCATATCTGAGAGGCCGCGAGATCGATTCACTCCCCGTCCAACTACATCTACACCTTTCCCTCCTCGTGTAACTGATCCTTCCTTACCTTTCATTCATCCTTCAACTCGACCACCTCCTTTCATTCCTTCCGTCCAGCCACCCACATCAACCACAACGGATCCCTCAATTCCCAAAACCTTGGCTTCTGGGGGCAAGGCATGCACAAGCAGTGTGGAATGCCCCAGGAAGTTATCATGCATTAATAATCAGTGTGTAGACCCTTGTAAGCTGTCCAGTCCGTGTGGTAGTGGGTTTGTGTGTCAAGTAATCAGTAATAGATTGACGTGCCAGTGTCCCACCGGTTCATCTCAAGGTTCCCAATGTCCCCAAGGTAATATATACATGACGTGTCCCACTCCTCCCATTTGTTACTGCCTTCAGACCGCTTCATTGGTTGCTCAATCTCCCCTTGCTGAATTTTTAATCATTGCTTTAGGGTCAAAGATGAAACCATTTGCCAGCTCTCTCTCATAGTACACATACAATAGTGTACAAGACTATACACTATGTGACTCCCTAACTAATGATTCAGAAATTCAGCATTCTCTGCCACTCTTTGAAGCTTTTGGCAATCTTCTCCAAAGGATAGTTAAAGAGGCATTGTTGGTGATAATGATGGACCATGTATACTCCTATAGCACCTTCAATACAATGCTGTATTCTTTTTATTCTGTCTAACACCAGACAATTTTATTCAGCTTTGGGAGGACCTCTGAAACACAAAAAGGAAAAAAAGTATCATAAATCTTTTGACACCCACCAATCCTTTTTCATCGGATTTTTTTTTTCTAACGATATCCAAAAGAAAATGGAAAATGTTGTATCCGTATTGCAGAGGTTAACAAGACTGAACTATGCATTGTTAGGACCACATACATAATTATACAGTAGTAGGGTTGTTACAACATTACTCAAGGAATTAGGGTCCATCATTATTGACAGCCTCATATGTAAGAAGGCTTTTGGCATCCTTCTCCCTCCCTCCCTCCCTCCCTCCCTCCCTCCTTCCCTCCTTCCCTCCCTCAAGGATATAATCTCCCTACACTCCCATCATAAACACAAAACTATATCTAACTGTATATCTTTTTTGGTGTTTTGTGTGTTGTGTGTATGTGACATCTTGTGTTGTCTGTCTTTGTACTTCTGTGTCTGTCCTTTGGCTGTAAATGTGGCAAGGCCTTCGTTCCAGCTCATTTAAGCCGTTTAGATTGTCATAGATTGTTGTTTTTGGCAAGAAAAACAAAGTGCTTTATTTATGTATTTGTCTTGGCCTGATCCTCTTCTTGGGCTTCTATGTACTGGCTTCCATATTAACCCGTGAGAGATGCGGAAAAATGCAATAACCCCGAAATGTATTAACATACTAGAATGCTTTTTGTTGATGACATTAACCCAACTGCTTGTTATGTGTTTGAGTAGTGTGTGTGTATGGATGTTTGTCTAACCAGCTGGGTCATGACGCCTGTGGTATAACATGTAATGCAAGTGCAGGTGTACTGGCTTCCCATTTAATGATGCCTGTATTAATTAACACCTATTTGATCAAGATGGATTCACTTCTTCAGGTGCACCTCAGGGACACAACTGCTACAACTTATCATATCAAGAAAAGATCGAGTGTGTGTATTCACCTTTTTATGGATCTGGAAAAAAATTTTGTTGGAAAAATATATTTTGCGCTCACTTGCACTACCATCGATTACTTGGGAATTTTTTGTGGATTGATACCATACAATGTTGATGATGATGCCCTTTGTAATGAACCTGTTGGGGACCACACGAAGTACCGTTTTTTTTCTGGCCTCTAAGACTCCCCATCGCATAAAACGCACTTGCAATGGTATGGAAAAATTTGCAGGAAAAACGATAAATTAGCTTTGCTGTGGATGATGCAGGGCTAATAAAAAAGCAAATTTGAGGGTAAAAGGTGCGTCTTATAGTGTCAGAAAATACGGTAACCAATTGGCAAACTTAATGGTGGTGTACCCCTGCAGGCCAACCCAATAGTGTGTCTTGCACTGCATGCCTTGCATTTTGCCTGCCCATGCTTGATTTTGAAGAATATATTTTATTGTTCTGCATTATGCTTTTTTGTGCTTTTTGTTAACTATGTTATTTGTTTTGTATGTTAAAGTGTGTTGTATTGTATTGTCTTTAAGTGTTTACTTTACAGGGCCATACCCAAGTAAAATAATGTATACACATTCGATATAGGTGCAAAGGGAACTAATTCATGCACAGTTTAGTACGGTACTGGGAACCCAAAACAAACTATAGAATAATATTTGTCTATACATCCTTCTTTCTCATTCTCTACAAAGAAATATGATTTTTACAGGACACTTAGTATTTTATAAACATTCACATGTCTTTAGTTTGACACTATTCTACAGTATATACAGGATAGTGTAAACAAAAAGTAGAGTAACATCACCTAGCCATTGGATTCAGTTTATATACACTGACATATCTCTTACTGCATTAATGTCACCACTTGCCTTAAGAACTCAATATTGTATAAGTTACTTCCAAATAGTACTAGAGACATAGAGGTTACTGTATAACCTAAATACTTTCACAACTTATTTTAGCGCCACTGTACCAAATGAGAGTTGCGGAACAGTTGCGGGTAAAAGTGCTTGTGTAAATTTGTTGTTACTTGTAGTCGTTAGTGTCAGTTTGCAGGGAACAACATTTCAGGATTCAGTACATTCGTCATTCACTGTACAGGATTCACACAACTAGGTTACATGTTATTTATACAACTACCCCAAACACAGGCAGGCTAGGGAACAACAACAACTACCCCAAACACAGGCAGGCTAGGGAACAACAACAACTACCCCAAACACAGGCAGGCTAGGGAACAACAACAACTACCCCAAACACAGGCAGGCTAGGGAACAACAACAACTACCCCAAAAACACACAACTAGGTTACATGTTATTTATACAACTACCCCAAACACAGGCTAGGGAACAACAACAACTACCCCAAACACAGGCAGGCTAGGGAACAACAACAACTACCCCAAAAACACACAACTAGGTTACATGTTATTTATACAACTACCCCAAACACAGGCAGGCTAGGGAACAACAACAACTAGGTTACATGTTATTTATACAACTACCCCAAACACAGGCAGGCTAGGGAACAACAACAACTACCCCAAACACAGGCAGGCTAGGGAACAACAACAACTACCCCAAACACAGGCAGGCTAGGGAACAACAACAACTACCCCAAAAACATTTAATATTGTAACAAGAAGAACATGACTTTCTGCTGGTGTATTATCGATTTGAAAAGTGACTGGAATACAGCTGACGAAAACTTTGTAAATTAATGTTCAAAAGTGTTAAATTTACTAAATGTTTTACTAAAATATTCACCAAATCATAATACTTAACACGTATTAATATTTGTAATAAGAATTAAACATTAATAACTAGCATATTTTATATATTTCATACACTTCCATGTAATTGCATGACATATCTCTAGGGCTTAAGAAAGTGTAGGTGAGTTAAATGTTTCATGCATATGGTTTGTCAAGGTTTGGATATATTATACCATTTGTTTACTTAGTTATTATTCTAGATATTCAATACTTGGGTGGATTTGTGTCTTCTTAGTTATTATTTTAGATATTCAATATTTGGGTGGATTTGTGTCTTCGCTTAACTACTGAATATCATGTACAGTACTGTATGTTAATAGAAGGGAAAATACAAATCCATGTGATCATTGTAGCAATTTATTATTCTGGATATTCAATATTTTAGGTGGATTTGTGTCTTCCCTTAACTACTGAATATCATGTACTGTATGTTAATAGAAGGGAAAACACAAATCCCCATGATCGTTGTAGCAATAAACTTTTCTTCAACAAAAAATATATAGCATAGTAAGAGTGGTATATACCAGACTATGATCACCATGTCTCCATTAAAGGAACCCATATAAAGCATATTTTCTCTCCCCTGAAACCATCACATCTGCTCGTTGCTGTGGCTGCCTCTCGACCTACCCTTGGCATATTGAATTTTGATCTACACCACGTACAACTACCTCGTGTGGACCTGCCGTTATACCACGTGGTATTGTTTTGACCTCCTGTCTCTTGGATACATGACCTGGCCTTGATTTGACCTCTCATCTCTTGGATTCATGACCTGGCCTTAATTTGACCTGTAACCCGGATTCATGACCTGGCTTTATATTGACCTCTTGACCTGATCTGGACTCATGAATGGCGTAAATGACCATCTGAGCAGCGGTGGGATGCCGAGATGACTCTGAATGCCCAATAAGCCAGGCCTGCATCAACGAGAAGTGCCTGAATCCCTGTGTGGCTCGCAACCCCTGCAGCACCAAGGAGGATTGCAAAGTGGAAAATCAGAAGACCTCTTGCATCCCGGGTAAGTTAGCGGCCATTACTCATTATATTTCCCCACCCTCACTCAACACATTCCAATCATCACCTCTATTTGTCTATTTTCATATCTGCCATGTGACACCTTCCCTTAATTTTTACTTTGTTTATATTATTCTTAAAACTAACCTGTCTTTTTACATCTTGTGACTGTTTTTGGATGATGCTTGTTGTACTGTGTTCTATTCAATTTAGAGTGTGCATTTCTTTTTGCAAAAGCATCACATTATTGTTGTTGAATGGTGCTGATGCATGTTACGTAGTTTTGTCTTTCTTATTTCACGTATCATATATCTTCCGTTCTCGGTTTTGTATAATTTAAGTCGCATTTCATGTGTTTTCTTTTACTCTTGGACTGTAGTATTTTTCATATTTAGAATGTGGAGTATTTTTTTATCATCATTGCATCTTCTGAGTAATATGTTCTTATTAGTTTGTCAAAACTACATGGTAATTTTTATGTACATATCTTACTTCATGGTTATACAGGTTTTCTGTAGCATTCATGAATGTTATCATTCGATCTTGGGGTTGCTATAGTATTTTTCTTTTCTCTAAATCAGTTGATCTATATTTTGATTTATACCAGTATTATTTGATTACTTTATCTCTATAATTCCTCAGTTCTAAAGGTCTGTATATATACTTTATAGCATGATTGTATCTTTTCCTTTTTCTCCATAGTTATTTATAACGTTGTTACAAATAGTCTCTAACAATATTTTCCCTCCCTCCTTCCTTTCCCCATTCCATTTGCGCGCTCTGTTTACTCAGTCGGGTGTCGAAGTAACAGCAACTGTACGAGCCACACTGCCTGCTACAACAAGGAGTGTCACTCACCATGTCAAGTGAGGAACCCATGTGTGGGTAACGAGCGCTGTGAAGTGCGTGATCACATCCCCTTCTGCATATCAGGTACAGAGCCACGGCCACTCTCCCCTATACTTGGCTCAGATCACTTATTACTACCAAGCCCCTCATATTAATCTTCTTACAAGACCAGTATTAATAACTGAGCTTTGAAATAACTATATGTATAACTTGTAATGTTATAATGCTTATAACAATATTGCTAATTGGCACATAACCTTTGCAACAATAACTGGTACACTATTCACAAATTTATCTATTTCTGTTCTGAAATCAACTTTGATATATACATCTATTGTAAATCGAGACTGCCCTTTGTGTATTACCTTAATTATCTGATTATCTAAGCACAGAAATCTTATTTATATATACCTCCCAATATGTAGTGTTGGGCACCGATTGCCAAAAAAGTTGACTTTGATAGCGATAATACAATACCGGGTAACCCCAGTTTTTTACTTTGATACTGATAATCCGGTAATTTTAATACCAAGTTATTGCCTTATCAGAACCAATAACGATAATTATGCGTTATCAGAGAATCGCTTTCGTGCCCAACTTAGGATATCCTAATTTTCCCATTGAAGCTGATTATTCTGTAAACACAAGTACAGGAGTTAGTTTTCAATTATCAGGGTAATTATCCTTCCAGTCACAAGCATTCAACATTCTTATGACATTTGAAGTAAAATTGTTACTCCTCCCTGTCTCCTACATATTACTATAGATAGCGCCAACAAACTTGACAATAATCTTGATCCCTGACCTCTCTGTAACTCAAAAGGGCCTAGAGCAAACTGGCTGTAAATATCCACACCTATTTCCTGGTGGACTCTTCCCAAATGATAGAAACGTCAGCCCTATTGCTTTCATTAATTTTGAGTTATAAGAAGTTAAGGGGTCAAGATTATTGTCAAGTTCGCTGGCACTACCTATATCATTGTCTTGTACAGCTGACTTGAAGTAGCAACCCCTAGTTAACATACAGTATTTAGAATATGTCTTGCTGCCTGCTTATATGTATAGTAGAACCATGCAACGATTCCCTCTGTATATATATATATATATATATATATACCCATGCTTGTGTTGCTGTTTCTTCATGTCAACTAAATCCATCCTTAATATCTCTTAGTGTACTCAATACTACTCATACTCTTTGATAATACTCTTTGAAATCTAAAAAATCTAATCTAATCTAATCTCAGTAGTTGTTGATTCATTGACCTGTACTTTGGTAATACTGTACTGTATATTTACAGCTCTACAGTATGTTACTTTGGTAATACTGTACTGTATATTTACAGCTCTATGTTACTTTGGTAATACTGTACTGTATATTTACAGCTCTACAGTATGTTACTTTGGTAAAACTGTACTGTATATTTACAGCTCTATGTTACTTTGGTAATACTGTACTGTATATTTACAGCTCTATGTTACTTTGGTAATACTGTACTGTATATTTACAGCTCTATGTTACTTTGGTAATACTGTACTGTATATTTACAGCTCTATGTTACTTTGGTAATACTGTACTGTATATTTACAGCTCTATGTTACTTTGGTAATACTGTACTGTATATTTACAGCTCTATGTTACTTTGGTAATACTGTACTGTATATTTACAGCTCTATGTTACTTTGGTAATACTGTACTGTATATTTACAGCTCTATGTTACTTTGGTAATACTGTACTGTATATTTACAGCTCTATGTTACTTTGGTAATACTGTACTGTATATTTACAGCTCTATGTTACTTTGGTAATACTGTACTGTATATTTACAGCTCTATGTTACTTTGGTAATACTGTACTGTATATTTACAGCTCTATGTTACTTTGGTAATACTGTACTGTATATTTACAGCTCTATGTTACTTTGGTAATACTGTACTGTATATTTACAGCTCTACAGTATGTTACTTCATTGTTTTGTATCTCACTTGTCATGGTTTCATTGCTGTAGTCATTAATAAGAACTGTATAACCTTCATAATATTAATAAGAACTGTATAACCTTCATAATATTAATCATTAATATTCGCTGACAATACCAGACCATTTTCTGACCTGGAGGGAAACTACTTTATATATTGTGTCCACCTAATTTTGTCTATTACAGTATGTACTACCTTAAGCTAAATTGAGAACTTATTATTCTTTATTTGAGATTGTTTTTTAGAGTGTGAAGTCCATTTTACATTGAATAAGTCATCCTGAATATAGTTGTCTGGCAATAATTGACATGCCAGTATTATATAAAATTAAGTGGGGTAAACGAATCCATAAAGATATCGTGGTGCAAGATAATTTAAATCTTGCCTCAGTTCAGCTGAATAATATCAATATGAACTGGACTATATGATATTTATTGAGACTTACAATCATGACTGTGTAATGACTCGGTACTATGCAAACTTGAACACTTTTTATTACTATGCTGTAAGATCATTGATATACATCAGTCATCTGTAACTTTACTTTGTTTGAGAACATCGTAAAAGTCCGAATGAGTGAGGTGAACATCATTACACTTAGTATATGGATGATACTTTGTATCGGTCTTTTCTACTTTTATCTCGGTCTCCCTGATCAGTCCAAAAGAGACAAGTTTTTACTATATTGCACACTTCAGCTTAACACCTTAAGACTTAGTACATGACTAAAATACATGACAGACCAAATTAAGGACCGACCAAATCAATCAACTAGCCCTAGGCTACCAACTGTTATCATAAAGCCGAAGAAATTCTACCATTGAAAAGGAGAGTTGTGATTATGCAACAGATGGAAAATAATTGTAAGACTGAGCGTAAAACTTTAGGCCATCACTAACACGCACACAGACTCCGGTTGCGAGAGCCACAGCAACTGCCCCCGGGATGAGGCCTGCTTCTCCGGCCACTGCATGAACCCGTGTGTCATGACGGAGGCCTGTGGTTTGGATGCCGACTGCAGGCCTGTCCAACATGTCCCCCGGTGCTCCTGTCCCCCGGGTTACACTGGCGACCCCTGGCTAAGGTGCTCCCCCATCACACCCTCAGGTACAGTAATTATATCGAATGACATTAGGGACGGAGGGTCATAGTCTTGAACATAGGAAGAGTCTAAAGGATATACAGTATCACATAAGCGCTTTTATCGTTAATCTTCGATAGTCAACGTTGTTTTTGGCAACATTTCTGGGATCTCTTTTGCACGGGTATCAGAAACTTTATTACAGTAATTAGATGATGGAACTACAGAGTACTTACAAAGTTTACCTCATAAGCTGTGAGACCTGAGTTGACAATCAGATTTGAGGGGATAAAGTGCTTATGTGATACCGGCCTAATTCTCCCCTTCCTCCATTACAAATAGCATAAGGAAGGGGAGAGCATGTCCTTTCCCAGTGTTCAAGGCTACTGTCGAGTGTTTAAGAGACTGCCTGACTGTGGGGTGTAACAGCCCTGTGACGATACTTGTCTTCACTTTCAACTTACCACTAGGAGCTTTTGTTTTGTGTACGGTACCCATTAAGCAGTTATCACATGTAGCAGATTTTGACAATCATACCTATCATAGTTCATGAAAAATTTATGTTTGCCTGATTGGTATTGTTTTCCTTGAAAATAGGCAATGCCAATAGCAACAGCCTGTCAGCACTCACCGTTCCCCAAGCATCCAGATCTTTGACTGCTGTGCTTGTCGAAATGTTGCTCATGTGATACCATTTACTTGTCCTTAACTCTACTGATTTTTACTACTTCTCATGCTACCATTCTAACTCACATACTATCATTTTATCATTTTGTGTAAGTGTAAGTATTGTAATAATTTGTGCTGGGTTCATTGTTTTAGTTAGTATCATTAGTTGTTGCCTTCAGTGGTGGGTGACTTGGCATCATAGTTCAGTATTACCTCTGGTGTGGTGTAAGTGAGGGTGCTTACAGCTTTTTAGACCTTAATATGAATAAAGTAAAGTTACTAAGTATAAAGGAGTTATCAGTAAGAGATGATAATACATAATAATATTCACACTTGCTTCTTATTGCAACAGCAGTTAGACTAATAAGGAATTATATCCATCTATTGCCAGACGCTTTGATTCCCGAAGGGGATATGTTTGAGATTTTGTTAATCAAGTTACCTAGTTGTTGTTGTTGTTTTTCCCCAAGCTGCCTGGCCGAACAGCCCCAAGGCCCCGAGCAAGGCCAAGGCCATAACCGAGCGCCCCCACAGACCCCCCCCCCGCCGACCACAATAAAGCCTGGGTGACCGAAGCCACTCCATGGCGGGGAGCTGAGGAGGGTGAGGAAACGCCCGGGAAACCAAAGCCCCACCCAGGGCCCTGTGCCCCTCAGCAATTATGAAGAGAAAATTGAAGGGCACTTTAGATTAATTTAAGTCAATTTGTAGTCATTCATTGGGGTGTATGATCTTAGAAATATACAATTATTAATTTTGTACAGTTCCGTTAATTTTTCCTTTGACAAATAAATCTCTGAATCCTTGAACCATACTAAGGCATTGTTCGATCTTATTAACATTTGGTTATGAAAGTGTCCAGGTATTAATTAATGGGACTGTACTTAGGTGAAGTTTTGACTTGTAGAAGAAACTAACTAGATATTTTGTGGCCACAGCCTGCGTCTGCGATTCCGACAGTGACTGCAACTCTGGCTTCGTGTGTGACGGCTGCACTTGCAAACCACGTGAGTCTTTGTTCTTTGGTATTTTTCCGTATCCTAATGTCTTCAGCTGATGGAAGGCATGTAGCTAGTGGTTTAATTAATGTTTTTCTTATGCATGTCTTTATTTATTTTTAGTGTGAATGTGTGATGTACTGTATAAAGGCATGCTTTTACAAGATCTTCCATATTTTTTGTTAGGTAATTTTCCCTTCCTTGTTTCACATTTTCTATATAGCAGTACTGTATGTAGCTATTTATTTCATTGAAAGACCCAGTCCATTGGGAAGTTATCCAATTTCTCTCTGGTTTACTGTGCTCTTCCATGCATGCTTGCTTGCTTACCCAATAAAAACACAGAGTAACAAACCAAGTACAGTATATTCAAGTGTCAGTTTGACTCTTGAATAGATTTGGGTTGTTACTCTGCGTTTTTATTGGGTAAGCTTGGTAAGTCAGCCAACAAAGAAAGATTAATGTACTAGCCATGTCTCTACCCATATTTATTGCTGCCCTATTGCTGGCTATTCATTATGCCTCCTTATGGGTTATTACTGGTATTATGGTGATTGCTGTGAGTGAGATTATACTCTGTCCAAGAACTATGGTGCTTCTGAATGTGGAGTGTGATTGTTCAGCCTACTGTACTTGGAATTTGTGGATTCGTTCTCTTTCTTGGAGAGATGTTATTCTTATATTCATATTTTTATTTCTTAGAAAATAGTATTCTGGTTTTAGGTGTTTTTTGCTATCATCTTTCTTATTTCAATACTCCAATTTCTTCTCTACTCAACTCTTTTTGCAATAGCCTGTAGCACCTGGTCCCGTAGTTTCTTAGTAACTGGCTGCTTGTAGTAAAACAGAATGCAAAAACAAAAAAGTGAAATGCAGCCAGTTTCAGTATCTTCTAGTTTTACCTATTATAAGAGTAGCACTGTAAACAACAACAACAACTGAAATAGTAAAGAAATTTGTGTTTAATCAATTATATTTTTATTGTACAGTATTATTCTAGACAAGGATAGGAGAAAATTCTTCAAGGAGAATAATTTTCTTCCTATATAATAAACTTCTTTTCTAAGCAAAACATAGGCCAGCCCTATGAGAGTCTCTTATAGTGACTCAGTGGTCTGGTTAAACTAAAGTACAAAAACAAATAATAATAATAATAATACTAAAATAAGCAAATACAAAAAAAGACAACCTCCGGTCCCATGTTTCCACCAAGAAAATATTGAACCAATGTTTTCATATATAAATGAGATACCTTTATTCTTTGTTCTTGTTATTATCTGTCACCTGATTAACCTTTATTGTATGTATATTCTATATCTATAATATTCCATTAATATTATACTATACTTGAGATAATAACTTGTAGATTCTTCTGTTTCACACTGGGTATTAGATTACTATTAAGAAGCTTATATATTAACAACTCCCAGTCACCTAAGCCCAAGCCCCCTCTTTGTGGTGTTAAAACCTTTTGAATATGATGATGCGTTCCTATATTATATTCTAGCTACCACTAGATTATTCTTTCAATTTAGAGGATCTTTGGGAATCAAAAGGTGATCTGATTCCTACAGGTCCTTCCTCAGCTCAACAAAATCATCTAGTGCTAATCAGAATATAATTAAAGGGACACCATCGCATTGAAAGGGTTAAGTGTATATAAGAACCTCATCACCGCACGGAAACCCCTAACTAACCCTTTGTCCCGTGCTTTACCTAATCCAATTTCTTCCACATTTTCTTCCCGGGTCATCCTCCTTCTCGTCTCCCCTGGCCCGCCTCCCTTCCTGCCTTGGTAAGTTACTGTCAGAAGCTTTTAACCCTGATGTGTACAGTCATAATAAACAAGTTTTCTGACAACCTTGCTCAT
Source organism: Paralithodes platypus (assembly GCA_032716605.1). Classification (NCBI taxonomy): domain Eukaryota; kingdom Metazoa; phylum Arthropoda; class Malacostraca; order Decapoda; family Lithodidae; genus Paralithodes; species Paralithodes platypus. The sequence continues at coordinate 6,450,678 of CM064491.1, read as the reverse complement.
GAACTGTGTTATATGAAGTTACGGTACTGTCAAGTTTCCTTTACAGTCTTTAGGGGGATGGGCCGGTTTTCTGGTCCCCCTTTTCCCTAGTGTTTAGCCCCATTGTTTTTTAGATTTTAAGACATTCGGCCTATTATTTTGGTAATTTTTTAGACTTAACTCCCCATTTATTTGTCAATATTTAGACCTTTTGTGCCATGTAGATGTCAATGTTTTCCTGGCGAGCGATAGCAAGCCTGTAATTTTAAGAGTAACCGGACTTTGGCCGGTACATTTTTCGATCATTCTTAATCATATTTATTTATTTATTTTATTTTTTTTATTTTTTATTTTTTTTTTTTTTTCTATATTCCAACTTACTACCTCTCGGGCATAGGCTGAGAGCCTTAACATTCACCGCTTTACAATGAACAGTGAAGCCCGTGAGGTCTTGTTCCAATCTAGGGAGTGAGACATGTGAAGCACGTAGAGTACAACGAGCACCTGCCATCTTGCCTTCACATTAGGCATGGTGCTCACTCATGGCCCGAAACGACCCCATCTCTGAAGCCACCTCGTTCCCGTGCTTCACTGTCTCACCGCCTACACTCGGACTCTCACACTTACACACACACAACGCCACCTGTTATATACTGTATGTGTTGAGGATATGCTGGGAAGTTAATATGAGTGTCATATAGTATAGATGCAATGACCTTGATTGTGACACTGTTTTGTATCCTCCAGTGCTGACAGAACCGATCGGGTGCGAGCCCCCATGCCGGCCCGGGGAGGTGTGCACCGACGAGCTTGTCTGCCGCCCAGGTAAGTCCAAATATTAGTCTTTGCCGTCTCTGTGATCTTGGCTACTGTATTCGTCATGGTCCTCTCTTTCTTTTTAGCAAACTATGTGCCTGACTGACATCCACTACTCAGGATTTTTTATGGGCTTTGTGATTAATCTTTTAGTACGGTGACATCTATTTATTCTAGCTATAGTTAGATGATTTTATTAGGCTTAGATAGGACCTATGATAGTCAAAAGGATAATTGAGATATCTTTTACCTCTTGATTTGCAGATATCATTTCTAAGCTGAATATAACATTGAATGTTAACCAGAATAAAATGCAAATGACACTTTGATACTGATGGAGTTGAGAGACAATGGTTGAGGACTATAGCATCAGCCCTCTGAGTGAACTACTGGTTGATGAATAAGGTTATCAAACATCTAAATCTTATATTCACACCATAAACAGTCTTTGAGGGTAGGGTGTTCAGTTTTCCTTGCCTGTAATGCCGGTATCACACGAAGGCTTTTTCTCTCAACATTTATCTTCAACACTGGTCTGGCAGGTTATGAGGTCAACATTTAAAATATTTTGGTTACCTAAATTCATCTACCATCAGTCTAGTTTCCGATACCAGTGCAAAATATTCCTGAAATGTTGCCAGAAAAATGTTGATCATCGAATGTTGACTATAAAAGCTCTTGTGTGATACCGGCTTAACCCGCCTTTACTCTTACTTCATTTAGGTATCGGCTACTGCCCCTCTGGCATATTTTTCGGTCTGCTGGTTAAGTGCTTGTCATACTAACTCCTAACGTAAGCATAGGTAAATCTCACTGAGCTGATCATGCTGGGAAGCTAACAAATGAAGTAGAGGCTGTTTCCTGGGGTAATGTGCATCCCCAGAGGTAATCGATACCTCAGGGTAAGTGATGCACCCCAGAGTTCAGCGATGCCTCTCCATTAACGTGTAGCTGCCTGGGGAATGGAGCAGCCGCCAGAAACCAGATGCATGTTGTTTGCACTGCAGCATTAACTTCCCTGCCTTGACTAACTCCAGCTTCATGCCTGTAAGTATTAAGCTGCTCAGTCGGGTAATAAGGTGTCACACTTTATCCCTCAACTTGTTTCCGCAACTCTGATTTGGCAGCTTCTGACATTTTTATTAGAAATTTGTCACATATAATAGTCTACCTACAGTTGAATTATCAATGACAGTGCAAAATATTGTCAAAATATTACCAGAATGAAGTTGCGGAAAAAAGTCCTGCTATGATGCCCCCCTAAGGTGGCATGATTCTCCCAATAGAAGGCTCTGACCACGACCTACCTCACTATCAAAGCTCAACCATTCACATTCATGTAATCTTGATCATTAATGTTTCCTTTTATCCTTTTAACTATTGATTAATGCCCAATTCCTTGGCAGTAATTTATTTTAATTGGCAGCCATGTTAAAGCTGCCTCTAGTTTTACTTATAATAATTTTGTACATTATTGGATGATATGGTGGCTGTTGAATGTGATTTGGGTGTTTAATGCTACAAAAGTAAATTATACTAAATTTGTGTTTCCCTCCTGAATGTGTTGAGTCTAAGACCTGTATACATTTGTATTAAGTAATTGGAGAAATATAATTATTAGGTATTGCTTATCAGAATACTATAAATGTCATTAACTAATAAATTTAATAAAGACACTTATGGTATGAAACTCACATTCAGGATGTATGCTAATATATTAATAGATTAATATACAGTAGCATGATGAGACCAATTGCCACTCCTCTCTTTAATATTTTTTACCGGTATGGTAATTCTATTTTACATCTCTGCATTATATTTTATATTTTTTCACCAACCAACTTTACTTCTAAACTCAATTAATGAAATCAACAAATACATGTGGCACTCCAAGGACTCGAACCTAGGATACACACACCGAAATTCCGCGCATTTATACATTACGCTATCAAGACAAACTTTCTCCTGTCAGACACCATTATACAGTATTACTTTATGCTAGATTTACTTTTAACTTTCTTTTATATCCTACTTACCATTATCAAATTTACTTACTTTTCAATACAATTTTGTATATTTTTACCAATAGGACCACACTTTTTTCACATTGAGAATCCTATATAATTTGCCATCCTCTGGCTTTACAGTAATACTTTCACACCCAGCTTTTATTCTTCATTATGACCATATCATTTTTGCTACATCTTGATTCTCATGATCCACCTCTCAAATTGATTATGGGAGTCTAGGTTAGAAGAAAAACAAAATACATACATACATATGTACATACAGTACATATACTGTACATACATACATAGGTTAGCAAACAATTGATCTTTTTACGTTCATAATGTTTTTCTTTCCATGTGTTCAAGCTCATTCTTATGACATCTATATATTTTCTAGCAAAGGTCTCATTAAAAAAATATATACTAACTCGCTATTTAGTTTGCATTAAGCTTAGTAATACAGTATACTACACTGTATTACTTTTACTAATATATACTAACTCGCTATTTAGTTTGCATTAAGCTTAGTAATACAGTATACTATACTGTATTACTTTTACTAATATATACTAACTCGCTATTTAGTTTGCATTAAGCTTTGTAATACAGTATACTATACTGTATTACTTTTACTTAACCCTTTGAGTACCAGCGACGTGTATTATATTTTATCCTAGCTATATTTAGACGATATTATGCAGCTTAGGAAGGATCTGTGGTAATCAAAAGGGTTGGTGGAGATAGTTTGAAGCCTTATTATTACTAGAGGTCCTTCCTAAGCTGAATATAATCGTCTAATCGTGTCCAGAATATGCTAAAATGGACGTCACCGGTACTGTACGAGTTAACTGCTCTCTGAATGTATTTCCTTTTCCTACTCTTCATATGCATGGCTTATGTGCCTGTTAACCTGTAGCTACTATCTTTAGTTTCTGAATAATTAAAATATAAACATTTACATCTCATGTTTACTTAACTTATTATTCAGAAACTTTATGCATTATTTTGTTGTTTATATAATATGTAAATGTTCCATAATTATGCTATTTTGTAGCTTGTAAGCGTGTTCTTCAGTTGCTTTGTCCTGCTTTTTTTTTATAAATTATGTTATGATTAAGCATGTCCCGTATGAAGAGCTAAAGAATTTCGCGTTGAAGTTTGCGTACGTATTGAGTCGACATAAACGCTTTTATTTCGTCCCATTTGGATATGTCGGGGCGCGATGCGATAAACTGTGTATGCGCATGTGTGTTTGTGTGTGAGTGCTGATGAAGGTTAGCCCAGCTTCCTGTACTGTATAGTGCACGTTATGCTGCGTCCTCTCCCAAAATATTTGTCTTTTCTTCAATCTAATTCTTTGAAAAAATCTCTAATATATTTCTTTCTTTCTTTACTCCTCAATTTTCGTCAATTCTTGTGCTCTTTTAAAATTGTTACGTTTGTCTCGTACCAAAGTCTCGTGCTATCTCTACTTGCTCTCCATCTTATAATCATCCCTTGCTTTGGTGCTGAAGCTAAACTTTGTTGCTTGTCTAACTTGCTAACCTAAAGAACCCTGTTTGTTTTTGTCTTGTTCTAATTTCCCCATCCCCTCATAAGCTCGTGTTACTAACTTCACCTCCTCCCAGACATAATATATAAATCATATATCCAACAATCGTCCCATAAAGATGTATACATCATGCACATTAAATCCATTAACATACTAAATACTATCATATATATTTTAGGTACAGATAATAGACATTTGTTAGTATAATAGCTGTCACATTACCATAGATAGTTAGAAGTTTGTTATAAAATGACAAAAGAAGAGGTTAAGATTACTATGTACTGTGGGTTATATTACAGAGCAAATATGTAGAGGATTAGTATAGTATTTAACACAAATGTACAGTAATCAATATCAAATGTAAGACACTAAAAGATAGATTAAGGACTTAAACTTTAGCAGAATTGTTTTCATAAAGTAGAAAGTCTGTGTAGATTAATTCAGATACACACTTAGTCTGAATCAAAGTTTTTCTTACTGTATTTGGCAAGTGGATTGTGTTCTTTTATTTCAAAATTTTATTTTATTAAGTGTTGTTTCCACATAGCGATTTTGATTAGTTCTTTTGCATTTATCGTGTATCGTCCCAGTTTCAGTTTGTTTATTTTGCAAGTTTTACGTTATAATATTATCACGATTCCTGATATGATGTTTTGGAAATGGCAAGATCTTGGATTTATTGAATATACCTTTGACTTAATAAAATTAAATTTGATCTGAATAAGGTGTATCTTCTTGAGTTAGTTTAATATACTTAGTTGTAGTTTATTAGATCATTGCTATGGTAAATGGAGTTGATATGATTTAAATGTATTATATTATAGTAATTTTGTAAAACCTGCCATACTATTGCTGCTTTTAGTAAATTATTTTGCTCCAACTTTTTAGTTATTGTTGAATTAGCTTAATGTAGAGCCATAAACCAGAGGTATAGAAATATAATTTATAACAATATCCTTCTGTTAGCTACAGTAAATAATGATTCCTACTGTGTCTAGATATTTTATCGTACAAATCATAAACAAAAATTATTTAATGTAAATTTGTACAGAAGGTTAAAATTGTGGTAAAGCTCCAATCTCGAATCTGGAGAAGTTGAGGATTATAGGAGTTCAAATCTCCCTGGATACCACATGGCATTGTGAATTGGACACTCACAACTAATACTAGTCCACCTAACCTGCTACTCTCTGAAATGGGAAAATAGACAGTTTGGATGCAAGGAAAATATAACCTATTTTTACAAATATTGCTTATTGAATTGATCATGAGTAGATACATTAATTCAAGATAGGGTGTCAAATGTAACAGCTTTAATAACCAAATTTAATATATTGTACATAGATACTCACACCACCAACCATTCCAGCCACAACTAATGCAAACTAACGTTCAACCCATGCATTAGATTACTTTGACCCTAGTACCGTAACCAATAATTAATGATGCAAATACATATCCACCCCTAATGAGGTCCCCTCTCACATTTGAATCATCACAAAAAATATCTTAGTAGTGAAGAGGGTATGTTGAATTATATGTATATTACCTTCAACTCCCATGGTCCCGAAAACGCGTCAAGGTAGAAAGAATAAGAAAGCTAAATAACACGTATACAATATACCCCAACTGCGGCTAAACGAGGTTGTTATTAAACTTTTCTTACAGCAATTATCACCAGCACCACCACACCAGATACCACAGCCTCAACCACACAAAGTTTAGATGAAGGTACTGGAGAAATTACCACAACCTGGCTGCCCACCTCTAAACCACCACCAACCACACAAACCCCAGCATTCACACCCACACCACTAACACAACGAACCTCAGAACACCCAATACCGACCACCACCCCTCAACCAGAACCATTAGAATCACTTCCAACTGAATTATCTTTTGTCACATCTAGCACTCCTTCATCTTTCACAGAAGCCATGCCAACTCTCCCGGATGTTGAAAAAGATGGAGAAAATATAACTAGTGCCACTGTCCGAAGTACACAGACAGACCCAGATACAGATTATATACAAACAACAATTTTCCCTAAAGATGAACTTACTACTTTTCTTTCAACACCAGGAACAGTCAGACCAGGCTACCATACAACTGACAGACCAGGGGTAACACACACTGAAGGTACACTACCACCAGGTTATACTACCACTACCAGATCAGGGGTAACAGACACTGAAGGTACACTACCACCAGGTTATACCACCACTACCAGACCAGGGGTAACAGACACTGAAGGTACAGTACCACCAGGTTATACGACCACTACCAGACCAGGGGTACCAGGGGTAACAGACACTGAAGGTACACTACCACCAGGTTATACCACCACTACCAGACCAGGGGTAACAGACACTGAAGGTACACTACCACCAGGTTATACCACCACTACCAGACCAGGGGTAACAGACACTGAAGGTACACTACCACCAGGTTATACCACCACTACCAGACCAGGGGTAACAGACACTGAAGGTACACTACCACCAGGTTATACCACCACTACCAGACCAGGGGTAACAGACACTGAAGGTACACTACCACCAGGTTATACCACCACTACCAGACCAGGGGTAACAGACACTGAAGGTACACTACCACCAGGTTATACCACCACTACCAGACCAGGGGTACCAGGGGTAACAGACACTGAAGGTACACTACCACCAGGTTATACCACCACTACCAGACCAGGGGTACCAGGGGTAACAGACACTGAAGGTACACTACCACCAGGTTATACCACCACTACCAGACCAGGGGTACCAGGGGTAACAGACACTGAAGGTACACTACCACCAGGTTATACCACCACTACCAGACCAGGGGTACCAGGGAACAGACACTGAAGGTACACTACCACCAGGTTATACCACCACTACCAGACCAGGGGTACCAGGGGTAACAGACACTGAAGGTACACTACCACCAGGTTATACCACCACTACCAGACCAGGGGTACCAGGGGTAACAGACACTGAAGGTACACTACCACCAGGTTATACCACCACTACCAGACCAGGGGTACCAGGGGTAGCAGACACTGAAGGTACACTACCACCAGGGTATACCACCACTACCAGACCAGGGGTACCAGTGGTAACAGACACTGAAGGTACACTACCACCAGGTTATACCACCACTACCAGACCAGGGGTACCAGGGGTAACAGACACTGAAGGTACACTACCACCAGGTTATACCACCACTACCAGACCAGGGGTACCAGTGGTAACAGACACTGAAGGTACACAACCACCAGGTTATACCACCACTACCAGACCAGGGGTACCAGGGGTAACAGACACTGAAGTCACACTACCACCAGGTTATACTACCACTACCAGACCAGGGGTACCAGGGGTAACAGACACTGAAATTACACTACCACCAGGTTATACCACCACTACCAGACCCACTACCAGACCAGGGGTAACAGACACTGAAGGTACACTACCACCAGGTTATACCACCACTACCAGACCAGGGGTACCAGGGGTAACAGACACTGAAGGTACACTACCACCAGGTTATACCACCACTAGCAGACCAGGGGTACCAGGGGTAACTACCACCAGGTTATACCACCACTACCAGACCAGGGGTAACAGACACTGAAGGTACACTACCGGTACACTACCACCACTACCAGACCAGGGGTACAGACACTGAGGTACACTACCACAGGTTATACCACCCAGACCAGGGTACCAGGGGTAACAGACACTGAAGGTACACTACCACCAGTTATACTACACTACCAGACCAGGGTACCAGGGGTAACAGACACTGAAGGTACACTACCACCAGGTTATACCACCACTACCAGACCAGGGGTACCAGGGTAACAGACACTGAAGGTACACTACCACCAGGTTATACCACCACTACCAGACCAGGGGTACCAGGGGTAACAACAGACACTGAAGGTACACTACCAGCAGGTTATACCACCACTACCAGACCAGGGGTACCAGTACCACCAGGTTATACCACCACTACCAGACCAGGGGTACCCAGGTTATACCACCACTACCAGACCAGGGGTACCAGGGGACAGACACTGAAGGTACACTACCACCAGGTTATACCACCACTACCAGACCAGGGGGTAGGGGTAACAGACACTGAAGGTACACTACCACCAGGTTATACACCACTACCAGACCAGGGGTACCAGGGGTAACAGACACTGAAGGTACACTACCACCAGGTTATACCACCACTACCAGACCAGGGGTACCAGGGGTAACAGACACTGAAGGTACACTACCACCAGGTTATACCACCACTACCAGACCAGGGGTACCAGGGATAACAGACACTGAAGGTACACTACCACCAGGTTATACTACCACTACCAGACCAGGGGTACCAGGGGTAACAGACACTGAAGGTACACTACCACCAGGTTATACCACCACTACCAGACCAGGGGTACCAGGGGTAACAGACACTGAAGGTACACTACCACCAGGTTATACCACCACTACCAGACCAGGGGTACCAGGGGTAACAGACACTGAAGGTACACTACCACCAGGTTATACCACCACTACCAGACCAGGGGTACCAGGGGTAACAGACACTGAAGGTACACTACCACCAGGTTATACCACCACTACCAGACCAGGGGTACCAGGGGTAACAGACACTGAAGGTACACTACCACCAGGTTATACCACCACTACCAGACCAGGGGTACCAGGGGTAACAGACACTGAAGGTACACTACCACCAGGTTATACCACCACTACCAGACCAGGGGTACCAGGGGTAACAGACACTGAAGGTACACTACCACCAGGTTATACCACCACTACCAGACCAGGGGTAACAGACACTGAAGGTACACTACTACCAGGTTATACCACCACTACCAGACCAGGGGTAACAGGGTACCAGGGGTAACAGACACTGAAGGTACACTACCACCAGGTTATACCACCACTACCAGACCAGGGGTAACAGACACTGAAGGTACACTACCACCAGGTTATACCACCACTACCAGACCAGGGGTACCAGGGGTAACAGACACTGAGGCTACACTACCACCAGGTTATACCACCACTACCAGACCCAGTGGGTAACAGACACTGAAGGTACACTACCACCAGGTTATACCACCACTACCAGACCAGGGGTACCAGGGGTAACAGACACTGAAGGTACACTACCACCAGGTTATACCACCACTACCAGACCAGGGGTACCAGGGGTAACAGACACTGAAGGTACACTACCACCAGGTTATACCACCACTACCAGACCAGGGGTAACAGACACTGAAGGTACACTACCACCAGGTTATACCACCACTACCAGACCAGGGGTACCAGGGGTAACAGACACTGAAGGTACACTACCACCAGGTTATACCACCACTACCAGACCAGGGGTACCAGGGGTAACAGACACTGAAGGTACACTACCACCAGGTTATACCACCACTACCAGACCAGGGGTACCAGGGGTAACAGACACTGAAGGTACACTACCACCAGGTTATACCACCACTACCAGACCAGGGGTACCAGGGGTAACAGACACTGAAGGTACACTACCACCAGGTTATACCACCACTACCAGACCAGGGGTACCAGGGGTAACAGACACTGAAGGTACACTACCACCAGGTTATACCACCACTACCAGACCAGGGGTACCAGGGGTAACAGACACTGAAGGTACACTACCACCAGGTTATACCACCACTACCAGACCAGGGGTACCAGGGGTAACAGACACTGAAGGTACACTACCACCAGGTTATACCACCACTACCAGACCAGGGGTACCAGGGGTAACAGACACTGAAGGTACACTACCACCAGGTTATACCACCACTACCAGACCAGGGGTACCAGGGGTAACAGACACTGAAGGTACACTACCACCAGGTTATACCACCACTACCAGACCAGGGGTACCAGGGGTAACAGACACTGAAGGTACACTACCACCAGGTTATACCACCACTACCAGACCAGGGGTAACAGACACTGAAGGTACACTACCACCAGGTTATACCACCACTACCAGACCAGAGGTACCAGGGGTACCAGGGGTAACAGACACTGAAGGTACACTACCACCAGGTTATGCCACCACTCCCAGACCAGGGGTAACAGACACTGAAGGTACACTACCACCAGGTTATACCACCACTACCAGACCAGGGGTACCAGGGGTAACAGAGACTGAAGATACACTACCACCAGGTTATGCCACCACTCCCAGATCTGGGGTAACAGACACTGAAGGTACACTACCACCAGGTTATACCACCACTACCAGACCTGGGGTAACAGACACTGAAGGTACACTACCACCAGGTTATACCACCACTACCAGACCAGGGGTACCAGGGGTAACAGACACTGAAGGTACACTACCACCAGGTTATACCACCACTACCAGACCAGGGGTAACAGACACTGAAGGTACACTACCACCAGGTTATACCACCACTACCAGACCAGGGGTACCAGGGGTAACAGACACTGAAGGTACACTACCACCAGGTTATACCACCACTACCAGACCAGGGGTACCAGGGGTAACAGACACTGAAGGTACACTACCACCAGGTTATACCACCACTACCAGACCAGGGGTAACAGACACTGAAGGTACACTACCACCAGGTTATACCACCACTACCAGACCAGGGGTAACAGACACTGAAGGTACACTACCACCAGGTTATACCACCACTACCAGACCAGGGGTACCAGGGGTAACAGACACTGAAGGTACACTACCACCAGGTTATACCACCACTACCAGACCAGGGGTAACAGACACTGAAGGTACACTACCACCAGGTTATACCACCACTACCAGACCAGGGGTACCAGGGGTAACAGACACTGAAGGTACACTACCACCAGGTTATACCACCACTACCAGACCAGGGGTACCAGGGGTAACAGACACTGAAGGTACACTACCACCAGGTTATACCACCACTACCAGACCAGGGGTAACAGACACTGAAGGTACACTACCACCAGGTTATACCACCACTACCAGACCAGGGGTAACAGACACTGAAGGTACACTACCACCAGGTTATACCACCACTACCAGACCAGGGGTAACAGACACTGAAGGTACACTACCACCAGGTTATACCACCACTACCAGACCCGGGGTAACAGACACTGAAGGTACACTACCACCAGGTTATACCAACACTACCGGACCAGGGGTACCAGAGGTAACAGAAACTGAAGGTACACTACCACCAGGTTATACTACCACTACCAGACCAGGGGTACCAGACACTGAAGGTACACTACCACCAGGTTATACTACCACTACCAGACCAGGGGTACCAGTGGTAACAGACACTGAAGGTACACTACCACCAGGTTATACCACCACTACCAGACCAGGGGTACCAGGGGTAACAGACACTGAAGGTACACTACCACCAGGTTATACCACCACTACCAGACCAGGGGTAACAGACACTGAAGGTACACTACCACCAGGTTATACCACCACTACCAGACCAGGGGTACCAGGGGTAACAGACACTGAAGGTACACTACCACCAGGTTATACCACCATTACCAGACCAGGGGTACCAGACACTGAAGGTACACTACCACCAGGTTATACCACCACTACCAGACCAGGGGTACCAGGGGTAACAGACACTGAAGGTACACTACCACCAGGTTATACCACCACTACCAGACCAGGGGTACCAGGGGTAACAGACACTGAAGGTACACTACCACCAGGTTATACTACCACTACCAGACCAGGGGTAACCCTTCCAGATGTTGTAGGAGAACTTGAGAGTGAAAATATTACTAGTCCCACTGTTCGTAGTACACAAACTGACCCAGATACAGATTATGTTCATACATCAATGTATCCTGAAGGTGAACCAACAACTACTATATTTGCATTAGGAACTGATAGACCTCTTGTATTGCCTGAGGTAACTACTTCACAGACACACCAACCTGACTCTGTAACATCTACTTCGAGTCTGATAACAGATCCTAAAATCCCCATGCCTACAACCCCAACATTCACAGGCAAGCCAATAATCTTTCCTGATACTTCTACAACAGAGTCCGAAATATTAAAATCAAGTCCTATAACAGAAGCACCAGATAAAACTTCTACTGAACCTGACAAAGGTTATACGGGTGTTACATTGCCGCCAGGCTACCCTACAACTGGACGACCAGGGGTTCCATTGGTAACAGATACTGAAGGTACACTACCACCAGGTTATACCACTACTACCAGACCAGGGGTACCAGGGTTAACAGACACAGAAGGTACACCACCACCAGGTTATACTACACCTACCAGACCAGGGGTAACCGACACTGAAGGTACACTACCACCAGGTTATACCACCACTACCAGACCAGGGGTACCAGGGGTAACAGACACTGAAGGTACACTACCACCAGGTTATACCACCACTACCAGACCAGGGGTACCAGGGGTAACAGACACTGAAGGTACACTACCACCAGGTTATACCACCACTACCAGACCAGGGGTACAGACACTGAAGACCAGGGTACCAGACACTGAAGGTACACTACCACCAGGTTATACCACCACTACCAGACCAGGGGTACCAGGGGTAACAGACACTGAAGGTACACTACCACCAGGTTATACCACCACTACCAGACCAGGGGTACCAGGGGTAACAGACACTGAAGGTACACTACCACCAGGTTATACCACCACTACCAGACCAGGGGTAACAGACACTGAAGGTACACTACCACCAGGTTATACCACCACTACCAGACCAGGGGTACCAGACACTGAAGGTACACTACCACCAGGTTATACCACCACTACCAGACCAGGGGTAACAGACACTGAAGGTACACTACCACCAGGTTATACCACCACTACCGGACCCGGGTACCAGGGGTAACAGACACTGGAGGTACACTACCACCAGGTTATACCACCACTACCAGACCAGGGGTACCAGGGTAACAGACACTGAAGGTACACTACCACCAGGTTATACCACCACTACCAGACCAGGGGTACCAGGGGTAACAGACACTGAAGGTACACTACCACCAGGTTATACCACCACTACCAGACCAGGGGTACCAGGGGTAACAGACACTGAAGGTACACTACCACCAGGTTATACCACCACTACCAGACCAGGGGTACCAGGGGTAACAGACACTGAAGGTACACTACCACCAGGTTATACCACCACTACCAGACCAGGGGTACCAGGGGTAACAGACACTGAAGGTACACTACCACCAGGTTATACCACCACTACCAGACCAGGGGTACCAGGGGTAACAGACACTGAAGGTACACTACCACCAGGTTATACTACCACTACCAGACCAGGGGTACCAGGGGTAACAGACACTGAAGGTACACTACCACCAGGTTATACCACCACTACCAGACCAGGGGTACCAGGGGTAACAGACACTGAAGGTACACTACCACCAGGTTATACTACCACTACCAGACCAGGGGTACCAGGGGTAACAGACACTGAAGGTACACTACCACCAGGTTATACTACCACTACCAGACCAGGGGTACCAGACACTGAAGGTACACTACCACCAGGTTATACCACCACTACCAGACCAGGGGTACCAGGGGTAACAGACACTGAAGGTACACTACCACCAGGTTATACCACCACTACCAGACCAGGGGTACCAGGGGTAACAGACACTGAAGGTACACTACCACCAGGTTATACTACCACTACCAGACCAGGGGTAACCCTTCCAGATGTTGTAGGAGAACTTGAGAGTGAAAATATTACTAGTCCCACTGTTCGTAGTACACAAACTGACCCAGATACAGATTATGTTCATACATCAATGTATCCTGAAGGTGAACCAACAACTACTATATTTGCATTAGGAACTGATAGACCTCTTGTATTGCCTGAGGTAACTACTTCACAGACACACCAACCTGATTCTGTAACATCTACTTCGACTCTGATAACAGATCCTAAAATCCCCATGCCTACAACCCCAACATTCACAGGCAAGCCAATAATCTTTCCTGATACTTCTACAACAGAGTCCGAAATATTAAAATCAAGTCCTATAACAGAAGGACCAGATAAAACTTTTACTGAACCTGACAAAAGTTATACGGGTGTTACATTGCCGCCAGGCTACCCTACAACTGGACGACCAGGGGTACCATTGGTAACAGATACTGAAGGTACACTACCACCAGGTTATACCACTACTACCAGACCAGGGATACCAGGGGTAACAGACACTGAAGGTACACTACCACCAGGTTATACTACAGATACCAGACCAGGGGTACCAGGGGTAACCGACACTGAAGGTACACTACCACCAGGTTATACCACCACTACCAGACCAGGGGTACCAGGGGTAACAGACACTGAAGGTACACTACCACCAGGTTATACCACCACTACCAGACCAGGGGTACCAGGGGTAACAGACACTGAAGGTACACTACCACCAGGTTATACTACCACTACCAGACCAGGGGTACCAGGGGTAACAGACACTGAAGGTACACTACCACCAGGTTATACCACCACTACCAGACCAGGGGTACCAGGGGTACACTGAAGGTACACTACCACCAGGTTATACCACCACTACCAGACCAGGGGTACCAGGGGTAGTAACAGACACTGAAGGTACACTACCACCAGGTTATACCACCACTACCAGACCAGGGGTACCAGGGGTAACAGACACTGAAGGTACACTACCACCAGGTTATACCACCACTACCAGACCAGGGTACCAGGGGTAACAGACACTGAAGGTACACTACCACCAGGTTATACCACCACTACCAGACCAGGGGGTACCAGGGTAACAGACACTGAAGGTACACTACCACCAGGTTATACCACCACTACCAGACCAGGGGTACCAGGGGTAACAGACACTGAAGGTACACTACCACCAGGTTATACCACCACTACCAGACCAGGGGTACCAGGGGTAACAGACACTGAAGGTACACTACCACCAGGTTATACCACCACTACCAGACCAGGGGTAACAGGGGTAACAGACACTGAAGGTACACTACCACCAGGTTATACCACCACTACCAGACCAGGGGTACCAGGGGTAACAGACACTGAAGGTACACTACCACCAGGTTATACCACCACTACCAGACCAGGGGTACCAGGGGTAACAGACACTGAAGGTACACTACCACCAGGTTATACCACCACTACCAGACCAGGGGTACCAGGGGTAACAGACACTGAAGGTACACTACCACCAGGTTATACCACCACTACCAGACCAGGGGTACCAGGGGTAACAGACACTGAAGGTACACTACCACCAGGTTATACCACCACTACCAGACCAGGGGTAACAGACACTGAAGGTACACTACCACCAGGTTATACCACCACTACCAGACCAGGGGTACCAGGGGTAACAGACACTGAAGGTACACTACCAGGTTATACCACCACTACCAGACCAGGGGTAACAGACACTGAAGGTACACTACCACCAGGTTATACCACCACTACCAGACCAGGGGTACCAGGGGTAACAGACACTGAAGGTACACTACCACCAGGTTATACCACCACTACCAGACCAGGGGTACCAGGGGTAACAGACACTGAAGGTACACTACCACCAGGTTATACCACCACTACCAGACCAGGGGTACCAGGGGTAACAGACACTGAAGGTACACTACCAAAAGGTTATACTACCACTACCAGACCAGGAGTACCAGTGGTAACAGACACTGAAGGTACACTACCACCAGGTTATACCACCACTACCAGACCAGGGGTACCAGGGGTAACAGACACTGAAGGTACACTACCACCAGGTTATACCACCACTACCAGACCAGGGGTACCAGGGGTAACAGACACTGAAGGTACACTACCACCAGGTTATACCACCACTACCAGACCAGGGGTACCAGGGGTAACAGACACTGAAGGTACACTACCACCAGGTTATACCACCACTACCAGACCAGGGGTAACAGACACTGAAGGTACACTACCACCAGGTTATACCACCACTACCAGACCAGGGGTACCAGGGGTAACAGACACTGAAGGTACACTACCACCAGGTTATACCACCACTACCAGACCAGGGGTACCAGGGGTAACAGACACTGAAGGTACACTACCACCAGGTTATACCACCACTACCAGACCAGGGGTACAAGGGGTAACAGCCACTGAAGGTAAACTACCACCAGGTTATACCACCACTACCAGACCTGGGGTACTAGGGGTAACAGACACTGAAGGTACACTACCACCAGGTTATACCACCACTACCAGAGGAGGGGTACCAGGGGTAACAGACACGGAAGGTACACTACCACCAGGTTATACCATCACTACCAGACCAGGGGTACCAGGGGTACCAGACACTGAAGGTACACTACCACCTGGTTATACCCCCACTACCAGACCAGGGGTACCAGTGGTAACAGACACTGAAGGTACACTACCACCAGGTTATACCACCACTACCAGACCAGGGGTACCAGGGGTAACAGACACTGAAGGTACACTACCACCAGGTTATACCACCACTACCAGACCAGGGATACCAGGGGTAACAGACACTGAAGGTACACTACCACCAGGTTATACCACCACTACCAGACCAGGGATACCAGGGGTAACAGACACTGAAGGTACACTACAACCAGGTTATACCACCACTACCAGACCAGGGGTACCAGGGGTAACAGACACTGAAGGTACACTACCACCAGGTTATGCCACCACTACCAGACCAGGGGTAACAGACACTGAAGGTACACTACCACAAGGTTATACCACCACTACCGGACCAGGGGTACCAGACACTGAAGGTACACTACCACCAGGTTATACCACCACTACCAGACCAGGGGTAACAGACACTGAAGGTACACTACCACCAGGTTATACTACCACTACCAGACCAGGGGTACCAGACACTGAAGGTACACTACCACCTGGTTATACTACCACTACCAGACCAGGGGTACCAGGGGTAACAGACACTGAAGGTATACTACCACCAGGTTATACCACCACTACCAGACCAGGGGTACCAGACACTGAAGGTACACTACCACCAGGTTATACCACCACTACCAGACCTGGGGTAACAGACACTGAAGGTACACTACCACCAGGTTATACCACCACTACCAGACCAGGGGTACCAGGGGTAACAGATACTGAAGGTACACTACCACCAGGTTATACCACCACTACCAGACCAGGGGTAACAGACACTGAAGGTACACTACCACCAGGTTATACCACCACTACCAGACCAGGGGTAACAGACACTGAAGGTACACTACTACCAGGTTATACCACTACTACCAGACCAGGGGTAACAGACACTGAAGGTACACTACCACCAGGTTATACCACCACTACCAGACCAGGGGTAACAGACACTGAAGGTACACTACCACCAGGTTATACCACCACTACCAGACCAGGGGTAACAGACACTGAAGGTACACTACCACCAGGTTATACCACCCCTACCAGACCAGGAGTACCAGGAGTAACAGACACTGAAGGTACACTACCACCAGGTTATACCACCACTACCAGACCAGGGGTACCAGGGGTAACATACACTGAAGGTACACTACCACCAGGTTATACTACCACTACCAGACCAGGGGTAACAGATACTGAAGGTACACTACCACCAGGTTATTCTACCCCTACCAGACCAGGGGTAACAGACACTGAAGATACACTACCACCAGGTTATACCACCACTACCAGACCAGGGGTACCAGACACTGAAGATACACTACCACCAGGTTATACCACCACTACCAGACCAGGGGTACCAGGGGTAACAGACACTGAAGGTACACTACCACCAGGTTATACCACCACTACCAGACCAGGGGTACCAGACACTGAAGGTACACTACCACCAGGTTATACCACTACTACCAGACCAGGGATACCAGGGGTAACAGACACTGAAGGTACACTACCACCAGGTTATACTACAGATACCAGACCAGGGGTACCAGGGGTAACCGACACTGAAGGTACACTACCACCAGGTTATACCACCACTACCAGACCAGGGGTACCAGGGGTAACAGACACTGAAGGTACACTACCACCAGGTTTTGCCACCACTATCAGACCAGGGGTAACAGACACTGAAGGTACACTACCACCAGGTTATACCACCACTACCAGACCAGGGTTACCAGGGGTAACAGACACTGAAGGTACACTACCTCCAGGTTATACCACCACTACCAGACCAGGGGTAACAGACACTGAAGGTACACTACCACCAGGTTATACCACCACTACCAGACCAGGGGTACCAGGGGTAACAGACACTGAAGGTACACTACCACCAGATTATACCACCACTACCAGACCAGGGGTAACAGACACTGAAGGTACACTACCACCAGGTTATACCACCACTACCAGACCAGGGGTACCAGGGGTAACAGACACTGAAGGTACACTACCACCAGGTTATACCACCACTACCAGACCAGGGATACCAGGGGTAACAGACACTGAAGGTACACTACCACCAGGTTATACCACCACTACCAGACCAGGGGTACCAGGGGTAACAGACACTGAAGGTACACTACCACCAGGTTATGCCACCACTCCCAGACCAGGGGTAACAGACACTGAAGGTACACTACCACCAGGTTATACCACCACTACCAGACCAGGGGTAACAGACACTGAAGGTACACTACCACCAGGTTATACCACTACTACCAGACCTGGGGTACCAGACACTGAAGGTACACTACCACCAGGTTATGCCACCACTACCAGACCAGGGGAAACAGACACTGAAGGTACACTACCACAAGGTTATACCACCACTACCGGACCAGGGGTACCAGACACTGAAGGTACACTACCACCAGGTTATACCACCACTACCAGACCAGGGGTAACAGACACTGAAGGTACACTACCACCAGGTTATACTACCACTACCAGACCAGGGGTACCAGACACTGAAGGTACACTACCACCTGGTTATACTACCACTACCAGACCAGGGGTACCAGGGGTAACAGACACTGAAGGTATACTACCACCAGGTTATACCACCACTACCAGACCAGGGGTACCAGACACTGAAGGTACACTACCACCAGGTTATACCACCACTACCAGACCTGGGGTAACAGACACTGAAGGTACACTACCACCAGGTTATACCACCACTACCAGACCAGGGGTACCAGGGGTAACAGATACTGAAGGTACACTACCACCAGGTTATACCACCACTACCAGACCAGGGGTAACAGACACTGAAGGTACACTACCACCAGGTTATACCACCACTACCAGACCAGGGGTAACAGACACTGAAGGTACACTACTACCAGGTTATACCACTACTACCAGACCAGGGGTAACAGACACTGAAGGTACACTACCACCAGGTTATACCACCACTACCAGACCAGGGGTAACAGACACTGAAGGTACACTACCACCAGGTTATACCACCCCTACCAGACCAGGAGTACCAGGAGTAACAGACACTGAAGGTACACTACCACCAGGTTATACCACCACTACCAGACCAGGGGTACCAGGGGTAACATACACTGAAGGTACACTACCACCAGGTTATACTACCACTACCAGACCAGGGGTAACAGATACTGAAGGTACACTACCACCAGGTTATTCTACCCCTACCAGACCAGGGGTAACAGACACTGAAGATACACTACCACCAGGTTATACCACCACTACCAGACCAGGGGTAACAGACACTGAAGGTACACTACCACCAGGTTATACCACCACTACCAGACCAGGGGTACCAGGGGTAACAAACACTGAAGGTACACTACCACCAGGTTATACCACCACTACCAGACCAGGGGTAACAGACACTGAAGGTACACTACCACCAGGTTATACCACCACTACCAGACCAGGGGTACCAGGGGTAACAGACACTGAAGGTACACTACCACCAGGTTATACCACCACTACCAGACCAGGGGTACCTGGGGTAACATACACTGAAGGTACACTACCACCAGGTTATACTACCACTACCAGACCAGGGGTACCAGGGGTAACAGACACTGAAGGTACACTACCACCAGGTTATACTACCACTACCAGACCAGGGGTAACCCTTCCAGATGTTGTAGGAGAACTTGAGAGTGAAAATATTACTAGTCCCACTGTTCGTAGTACACAAACTGACCCAGATACAGATTATGTTCATACATCAATGTATCCTGAAGGTGAACCAACAACTACTATATTTGCATTAGGAACTGATAGACCTCTTGTATTGCCTGAGGTAACTACTTCACAGACACACCAACCTGATTCTGTAACATCTACTTCGACTCTGATAACAGATCCTAAAATCCCCATGCCTACAACCCCAACATTCACAGGCAAGCCAATAAGCTTTCCTGATACATCTACAACAGAGTCCGAAATATTAAAATCAAGTCCTATAACAGAAGCACCAGATAAAACTTCTACTGAACCTGACAAAGGTTATACGGGTGTTACATTGCCGCCAGGCTACCCTACAACTGGACGACCAGGGGTTCCATTGGTAACAGATACTGAAGGTACACTACCACCAGGTTATACCACTACTACCAGACCAGGGGTACCAGGGGTAACAGACACTGAAGGTACACTACCACCAGGTTATACTACAGCTACCAGACCAGGGGTACCAGAGGTAACAGACACTGAAGGTACACTACCACCAGGTTATACCACCACTACCAGACCAGGGGTAACAGACACTGAAGGTACACTACCACCAGGTTATACCACCACTACCAGACCAGGGGTACCAGACACTGAAGGTACACTACCACCAGGTTATGCCACCACTACCAGACCAGGGGTACCAGGGGTAACAGACACTGAAGGTACACTACCACCAGGTTATACCACCACTACCAGACCAGGGGTACCAGTGGTAACAGACACTGAAGGTACACTACCACCAGGTTATACCACCACTACCAGACCAGGGGTAACAGACACTGAAGGTACACTACCACCAGGTTATAGCACCACTACCAGACCAGGGGTAACAGACACTGAAGGTACACTACCACCAGGTTATACCACCACTACCAGACCAGGGGTAACAGACACTGAAGGTACACTACCACCAGGTTATACCACCACTACCAGACCAGGGGTACCAGGGGTAACAGACACTGAAGGTACACTACCACCAGGTTATACCACCACTACCAGACCAGGGGTAACAGACACTGAAGGTACACTACCACCAGGTTATACCACCACTACCAGACCAGGGGTAACAGACACTGAAGGTACACTACCACCAGGTTATACCACTACCAGACCAGGGGTACCAGGGGTAACAGACACTGAAGGTACACTACCACCAGGTTATACCACCACTACCAGACCAGGGGTACCAGGGGTAACAGACACTGAAGGTACACTACCACCAGGTTATACCACCACTACCAGACCAGGGGTACCAGGGGTAACAGACACTGAAGGTACACTACCACCAGGTTATACCACCACTACCAGACCAGGGATACCAGGGGTAACAGACACTGAAAGTACACTACCACCAGGTTATACTACCACTACCAGACCAGGGGTACCAGGGGTAACAGACACTGAAGGTACACTACCACCAAGTTATACCACCACTACCAGACCAGGGGTACCAGGTGTAACAGACACTGAAGGTACACTATCACCAGGTTTTACCACCACTACCAGACCAGGGGTACCAGGGGTAACAGACACTGAAGGTACACTATCACCAGGTTTTACCACCACTACCAGACCATGGGTGCCAGGGGTAACAGACACTGAAGGCACAGTACCAGCAGGTTATACTACCACTACCACACCTGGGGTACCAGGGGTATCAGACACTGAAGGTACACTACCACTAGGTTATGCCACCACTACCAGACCAGGGGTAACAGACACTGAAGGTACACTACCACCAGGTTATACCACCACTACCAGACCAGGGGTACCAGGGGTAACAGACACTGAAGGTACACTACCACCAGGTTATACCACCACTACCAGACCAGGGGTACCAGGGGTACCAGACACTGAAGGTACACTACCACCAGGTTATACCACCACTACCAGACCAGGGGTACCAGGGGTAACAGACACTGAAGGTACACTACCACCAGGTTATGCCACCACTACCAGACCAGGGGTACCAGTGGTAACAGACACTGAAGGTACACTACCACCAGGTTATACCACCACTACCAGTCCAGGGGTAACAGACACTGAAGGTACACTACCACCAGGTTATACCACCACTACCAGACCAGGGGTACCAGGGGTAACAGACACTGAAGGTACACTACCACCAGGTTATACCACCACTACCAGACCAGGGGTAACAGACACTGAAGGTACACTACCACCAGGTTATACCATCACTACCAGACCAGGGGTACCAGGGGTAACAGACACTGAAGGTACACTACCACCAGGTTATACCACCACTACCAGACCAGGGGTAACAGACACTGAAGGTACACTACCACCAGGTTATACCACCACTACCAGACCCGGGGTACCAGGGGTAACAGACACTGAAGGCACACTACCACCAGGTTTTACCACCACTACCAGACCAGGGGTACCAGGGGTAACAGACACTGAAGGTACACTATCACCAGGTTATACCACCACTACCAGACCAGGGGTAACAGACACTGAAGGTACACTACCACCAGGTTATGCCACCACTACCAGACCAGAGGTACCAGTGGTAACAGACACTGAAGGTACACTATCACCAGGTTATACCGCCACTACCAGACCAGGGGTGCCAGGTGTAACAGACACTGAAGGTACACTACCACCAGGTTATACCACCACTACCAGACCAGGGGTACCAGGGGTAACAGACACTGAAGGTACACTACCACCAGGTTATAGCCCCACTACCAGACCAGGGGTACCAGGGGTAACAGACACTGAAGGTACACTACCACCAGGTTATACCACCACTACCAGACCAGGGGTACCAGGGGTAACAGACACTGAAGGTACACTACCACCAGGTTATACCACTACTACCAGACCAGGGGTAACAGACACTGAAGGTACACTACCACCAGGTTATACCACCACTACCAGACCAGGGGTACCAGTGGTAACAGACACTGAAGGTACACTACCACCAGGTTATACCACTACTACCAGACCAGGGGTAACAGACACTGAAGGTACACTACCACCAGGTTATACCACCACTACCAGACCAGGGTTACCAGGGGTAACACACACTGAAGGTATACTACCACCAGGTTATACCACCACTACCAGACCAGGGGTAACAGACACTGAAGGTACACTACCACCAGGTTATACCACCACTACCAGACCAGGGGTACCAGGGGTAACAGACACTGAATTTACACTACCACCAGGTTATACCACTACTACAAGACCAGGGGTAACAGACACTGAAGGTACACTACCACCTGGTTATACCACCAGTACCAGACCAGGGGTACCAGGGGTAACAGACACTGAAGGACAACTACCACCAGGTTATGTCACCACTACCAGACCAGAGGTACCAGTGGTAACAGACACTGAAGGTACACTACCACCAGGTTATACTACCACTACCAGACCAGGGGTACCTGGGGTAACAGACACTGAAGGTACACTACCACCAGGTTATACCACCACTACCAGACCAGGGGTAACAGACACTGAAGGTACACTACCACCAGGTTATACTACCACTACCAGACCAGGGGTACCTGGGGTAACAGACACTGAAGGCACACTACCACCAGGTTATACTACCACTACCAGACCAGGGGTACCAGGGGTAACAGACACTGAAGGTACACTACCACCAGGTTATACTACCACTACCAGACCAGGGGTAACCCTTCCAGATGTTGTAGGAGAACTTGAGAGTGAAAATATTACTAGTCCCACTGTTCGTAGTACACAAACTGACCCAGATACAGATTATGTTCATACATCAATGTATCCTGAAGGTGAACCAACAACTACTATATTTGCATTAGGAACTGATAGACCTCTTGTATTCCCTGAGGTAACTACTTCACAGACACACCAACCTGACTCTGTAACATCTACTTCGAGTCTGATAACAGATCCTAAAATCCCCATGCCTACAACCCCAACATTCACAGGCAAGCCAATAAGCTTTCCTGATACATCTACAACAGAGTCTGAAATATTAAAATCAAGTCCTATAACAGAAGCACCAGATAAAACTTCTACTGAACCTGACAAAAGTTATACGGGTGTTACATTGCCGCCAGGCTACCCTACAACTGGACGACCAGGGGTTCCATTGGTAACAGATACTGAAGGTACACTACCACCAGGTTATTCCACTACTACCAGACCAGGGGTTCCAGGGGTAACAGACACTGAAGGTACACTACCACCAGGTTATACTACACCTACCAGACCAGGGGTACCAGGGGTAACCGACACTGAAGGTACACTACCACCAGGTTATACTACCACTACCAGACCAGGGGTACCAGGGGTAACCGACACTGAAGGTACACTACCACCAGGTTATACCACTACTACCAGACCAGGGGTACCAGGGGTAACAGACACTGAAGGCACACTACCACCAGGTTATACTACCACTACCAGACCAGGGGTACCAGGGGTATCAGACACTGAAGGTACACTATCACCAGGTTATACCACCGCTACCAGACCAGGGGTAACAAACACTGAAGGTACACTACCACCAGGTTATACCACCACGACCAGACCAGGGGTACCAGAGGTAACAGACACTGAAGTCACACTACCACCAGGTTATACTACCACTACCAGACCAGGGGTACCAGGGGAACCAGACACTGAAGGTACACTACCACCAGGTTATACCACCACTACCAGACCAGGGGTACCAGTGGTAACAGACACTGAAGGTACACTACCACCAGGTTATACCACCACTACCAGACCAGGGATACCAGTGGTAACAGACACTAAAGGTACACTACCAACAGGTTATACCACCACTACCAGACCAGGGGTACCAGGGGTAACAGACACTGAAGGTACACTACCACCAGGTTATACTACCACTACCAGACCAGGGGTACCAGGGGTAACAGACACTGAAGGTACACCACCACCAGGTTATACCACCACTACCAGACCTGGGGTAACCGCCATTGAAGGTACACTACCACCAGGTTATACCACCACTACCAGACCAGGGGTACCAGGGGTAACAGACACTGAAGGTACACTACCACCAGGTTATACCACCACTACCACACCAGGGGTACCAGGGATAAATGCCACTGAAGGTACACTACCACCAGGTTATACCACCACTACCAGACCAGGGGTAACAGGGGTAACAGACACTGAAGGCACACTACCACCAGGATATACCACCACTACCAGATCAGGGGTACCAGACACTGAAGATACACTACCACCAGGTTATACCACCACTACCAGACCAGGGGTACCAGTGGTAACAGACACTGAAGGTACACTATCACCAGGTTATACCACCACTACCAGACCAGGGGTAACAGACACTGAAGGTACACTACCACCAGGTTATGCCACCACTACCAGACCAGAGGTACCAGTGGTAACAGACACTGAAGGTACACTATCACCAGGTTATACCGCCACTACCAGACCAGGGGTGCCAGGTGTAACAGACACTGAAGGTACACTATTACCAGGTTATACCACCACTACCAGACCAGGGGTACCAGGGGTAACAGACACTGAAGGTACACTACCACCAGGTTATACCACCACTACCAGACCAGGGGTACCGGGGGTAACAGACACTGAAGGTACACTACCACCAGGTTATACCACCACTACCAGACCAGGGGTACCAGTGGTAACAGACACTGAAGGTACACTACCACCAGGTTATACCACTACTACCAGACCAGGGGTAACAGACACTGAAGGTACACTACCACCAGGTTATACCAGCACTACCAGACCAGGGTTACCAGGGGTAACAGACACTGAAGGTACACTACCACCAGGTTATACCACCACTACCAGACCAGGGGTAACAGACACTGAAGGTACACTACCACCAGGTTATAGCACCACTACCAGACCAGGGGTACCAGGGGTAACAGACACTGAAGGTACACTACCACCAGGTTATACCACTACTACAAGACCAGGGGTAACAGACACTGAAGGTACACTACCACCTGGTTATACCACCAGTACCAGACCAGGGGTACCAGGGGTAACAGACACTGAAGGACAACTACCACCAGGTTATGTCACCACTACCAGACCAGAGGTACCAGTGGTAACAGACGCTGAAGGTACACTATCACCAGGTTATACCGCCACTACCAGACCATGGGTGCCAGGGGTAACAGACACTGAAGGTACACTATCACCAGGTTATACCACCACTGCCAGACCAGGGGTAACAGACACTGAAGGTACACGACCACCAGGTTATGCCACCACTACCAGACCAGAGGTACCAGTGGTAACAGACACTGAAGGTACACTATCACCAGGTTATACCGCCACTACCAGACCAGGGGTGCCAGAGGTAACAGACACTGAAGGTACACTATCACCAGGTTATACCACCACTACCAGACCAGGGGTAACAGGCACTGAAGGTACACTACCACCAGGTTATACCACCACTACCAGACCAGGGGTGCCAGGGGTAACAGACACTGAAGGTACACTACCACCAGGTTATACCACCACTACCAGACCAGGGGTACCAGGGGTAACAGACACTGAAGGTACACTACCACCAGGTTATACTACCACTACCAGACCAGGGGTACCAGGGGTAACAGACACTGAAGGTACACTATCACCAGGTTATACTACCACTACCAGACCAGGGGTAACAGACACTGAAGGTACACTACCACCAGGTTATACCACCACTACCAGACCAGGGGTAACAGACACTGAAGGTACACTACCACCTGGTTATACCACCACTACCAGACCAGGGGTACCAGGGGTAACAGACACTGAAGGAACACTACCACCAGGTTATACCACCACTACCAGACCAGGGGTACCAGTGGTAACAGACACTGAAGGTACACTACCACCAGGTTATACCACCACTACCAGACCAGGGGTACCAGGGGTAACAGACACTGAAGGTACACTACCACCAGGTTATACCACCACTACCAGGCCAGGGGTAACAAACACTGAAGGTACACTACCACCAGGTTATACCACCACTACCAGATCAGGGGTACCAGAGGTAACAGACACTGAAGGTACACTACCACCAGGTTATACTACCACTACCAGACCAGGGGTACCAGGGGTAACAGACACTGAAGGTACACTACCACCAGGTTATACTACCACTACCAGACCAGGGGTACCAGGGATAACAGACACTGAAGGCACACTACCACCAGGTTATACTACCACTACCAGACCAGGGATACCAGACACTGAAGGTACACTACCACCAGGTTATACTACCGCTACCAGACCAGGGGTAACAGACACTGAAGGTACACTACCACCAGGTTATACCACCACTACCAGACCAGGGGTACCAGGGGTAACAGACACTGAAGGCACACTACCACCAGGTTATACTACCACTACCAGACCAGGGGTACAAGTGGTAACAGACACTGAAGGTACACTACCACCAGGTTATACTACCACTACCAGACCAGGGGTAACCCTTCCAGATGTTGTAGGAGAACTTGAGAGTGAAAATATTACTAGTCCCACTGTTCGTAGTACACAAACTGACCCAGATACAGATTATGTTCATACAACAATGAATCCTGAAGGTGAACCAACAACTACTATATTTGCATTAGGAACTGATAGACCTCTTGTATTCCCTGAGGTAACTACTTCACCGACACTACCACCAGGTTACACCATTACTACCCAACCAGTGGTGTCAGAGGTAACGGACAGTGAGGAGATACAACACACTAAATATACCACAACTTCTTTTACTGAAGTTACTGATGATTTGTATACATATCCACCAATTTCCACATCCACTGTAAAATCCGAGACTGATCCAAGTACATATATTCCTACTAGTACATCCGGGCAAGTCATTTTGCAAGTAGTAAATGGAACTGTCACTCCTGATCCAGATATTTTCTCTCGTACTACATTAATTGACGCTGAACTTTCTCTATCTACTACCTTGTCTCTAACCATCCCTGATACACTTACCACCCTTACACCACCTGGAGGCTTTGTATTGTGTGGCCTTGATTCTGAGTGTAGAGGTGATGAATTGTGCCGTGGAGGGTTGTGTGTGGTTGGTTGTTCATTGATAGTGTGTGGCAGCCAGGCCCAGTGTACCACCACCAGACACCGGCCTCTGTGTACCTGTAAACCCGGCTACCAAGGCAATCCTCTCGTCCAGTGCCACCCAACATTAGGTATTGAGGGTTGGCCCCGCCGCCACTCCAAACACAGTACAGTACTTATGATACATGAAAATATAATGGAATAGGAGATCACCTACATATGTGGAGGATTCTTTTTCTTACCTGATCTGAATTTCTTTTTCGTTTTCCTATTTTGTCCTGTTTTTCCGAATTTCATTTATAGTCAGCATGTGATATATGTGAGTGAGTGCAATTCAAATATTGCTGTCTCCTTTGCCAACTGTATTACTAGTCACTATTATCACAATTTCTTATCTTCTGCACGCCAAAATTCTTATTTTTTATCTTTGTAGAGCACTGTTTATGATCTTTATTTTAAACGTGTATAGTATTTTGGGACTTTTCTCATTATTTTCCCATATACTACATGTATTGCTTCACCTATTATGTGCTTCTATACTTCCATATTATTTTCACTCTTGATTACTGTACTTTCGTCCTGGGCTCAATGCAGTGCTACGTCTTCATGATCGAAACAGGGTGTCCGTTATTCTCAGATTACCCTGTGGGAGAATGATATAGTATCCACCTCGTTCACCTCGTTCCGAACTGTATCCTCTGCACACCTGTCGCTTTATATTTTGTTACCACATTCCGAAACACCATTCATAGCAAACAAGAAATCCAAATGCATACACACAACAAAATTAAACACATAATCAACATATTTCATGCTTGCATTCTGTACTGTATATACTGTATATAGTGTATATTTTCCATCCTGCTTTGTCCCTATCATCTTGTGTATAACATTTTGTATATTTCACTAATAACCATGTATAGTAACTTACTTAATTTAATTGTCAAATCATTTTTGTTTTTCTTCTATTATTAACTTTGTCTACAGTTAGGTTTGTATTAATATAGCAGTTTTATGAGTGTGTGGTGTGATGTGATGTATGAATGATGAAAGATACGAATTTCTTGGAATTTTATTGATCCTGGTCGACAATCTCAACATCACAGCAATCGTTTCTTCCTATGACTCAACACTTTATTGTGTAAGAAAAAAAAGTTTCTTCTTTATCTATACAAATTCTAAATGGTGTAGCATATCACCATGAGGTAAGTTGTTGACTTTGACTGACTAGCGTGCCCCCTTCTCTGACTCAGCCCAACTCCCAACCCCGGGCTGCACCTCGGACCTGGCGTGCCCTGACGATAAGGTGTGTTATGACCGGGAATGTAAGGATCCGTGTACCCTGGCCAACCCGTGCACAGCCAGGGCTGTGTGCCGCACACAGGGCCACCGTCCTCTCTGTACCTGCCTTCCTGGCCTCACCGGCGACCCGTATTCTTTCTGCGGAACTGACTCTATTAGTAAGATGACCTGCTGCTTCTTGTCTGTCTGTCATGTACACTGTAGTACTCACTTTGTCCTCCTGTTTCACTCCTCCACCTTGAGTATATGTCATGGTTTACTAATTGATCTAATACAATAGTTTAATATATATAATGAGGTAATTCTTGGTGTCCATACTAACCTGGCCACTCTCAGCTGCGGGTTGCCGTGGTGACAGTGACTGCTCTGCTACACAAGCTTGTATTAACAAGAAGTGTCGATATCCTTGTGAGGATGACCCATGTGGCACTAACGCTGAATGCATCAACAGTGACCACAATGCTCAGTGCAGATGTCGCAACGGGTTCCAAGGTGATCCCCTCAAGGGATGCTTCCCCGGTAAGTCTACTACATTCACCACAACTTCAACTCTCATCCCATCCCTTC
Organism: Paralithodes platypus; assembly: GCA_032716605.1. Classification (NCBI taxonomy): domain Eukaryota; kingdom Metazoa; phylum Arthropoda; class Malacostraca; order Decapoda; family Lithodidae; genus Paralithodes; species Paralithodes platypus. The sequence continues at coordinate 6,420,062 of CM064491.1, read as the reverse complement.
ACCCACAGCCACTCTCATTACTCATAACCCATTCTCACAATCCATACTCACTGTCACAACCCATACCCACTCTCATAACTCATTCTTAGACTCATATTCAACCACTACATACCTTTACTCACTGATCAACTTATCATCGTACCTTAACTATAGCCCTGCATTTGCCTCTACACCTATTCATGAAATACCATAATTACCATAATCCTAACTGACCACTTAAGATTATCAGGCTGTAAGGAAGATTGGAAAATAGGAAGGAAAGAATAGGTCCGTTTGGGGGCCTTCTGTGTATGGCCACCCTCATCAAGGGGAATAAGGCTTCCGGCAATAGATAGATAGATATATAGACATTGATATATAACAGAAAAACAAGCTTAAAGCAAGTTTTCAGTACACACACAAGTGCATCAAATTTATTTCAACCTTATTTCCTTCCATCACAATTCCATTATTCTTTGTATATCTCTTAAATATCAATATCTACAGCTTGAACCTACAGCAATTTATAGCCCGAAACTCACAAGTGGTTAGTTGGTACATCATCTATTATATTTATCCACTCTTTTCATACATGTTAATATCACAGATCTTGTCTAGTTACAGTATGCACCAGAATTCTGGCTAATAGATAGTTTATTATTGTTAATTTTATATGCAGTATGATTTACACAATAACTAGCAGTAACTCCTTGCAATGTTAATGCTTAAATGTTGTCTTAATACAGTATAGTGATCATCTAGCAATTGTTAATGAATACAGTACAATACATTAAATACAATAGAGTATAACATTTACTGCCCAAATCATGTAACATGCAATACAATTCAGCTAATGTTATTAACAGATTAGAATATCCTTTAATATAAATAACAGCTTGCATTGGTAAATCGATTTCTCCAAGAGGTTTTTGTTAGCTAATTAATATCATCATACATTTTCCAAATTACAATATGCTTAAATATACAAATCTATAGTTTTGTAAAGTCTTGACTTAATCTTTTTAATCTAAATAAATATTTCTGGCAATCTATTAAAAACTGAAACTTCTTTGGACTGAAGGATTTAGCAATATAGTAAATGATATTAGGGTATTGCACAGCATATATATACAGTAGTCCACATATTAACCTGCCTGACTGTTGACCACTGGTGACCAATACAGTTGGCTGCTTCACACCCGATGATTGCGCGCTGAGTGAGGAGTGTTATAGTGGACAGTGCGTAAATCCTTGTCGACCAGGCAGCAACCCCTGTCCACCTTCTGCCACTTGTCACGCCCTGGCACACACTGCTACCTGTATGTGTCCACCTGGGTATACAGGAGTTCCTCTTCAGGGCTGCTCCATACTTCCCATATGTGGCTTCAATTCTGACTGTGCTCCTAACAAGGCATGTATTGAACGTGTGTGTCGCGACCCTTGTACTGCGACTTCGTGTCCTGCAGAGTCTTTTTGCCGCGTTGAGGATCACCGACCTGTTTGCCTGTGTCCTAAGGGCTACATAAACAACCCTGAGATAGGGTGTACCCGCACTGATTGTAGCAGTGATGACCAGTGTTCAGGGAGCCGTGTGTGCCGGGGCGGAGCTTGTGTGGACCCTTGTCAAGACTGTGGTCAGGGAGCTCTTTGTCGCCTTGAGGCTCTGAAGCCTGTGTGTTACTGCCCCGTCGGATTCACCGGAAACCCAATATTATTGTGTGACTCAAGTAAGACTTTCTTCACTTTACACTATATTTTACAGTACAGTATATATTATTGTAGTACATTACAGTAGTTTTTCTATCCTCAACACATAATATATCATGTCCACTTCTTAAGTCTTTCATTTCTTGAGGTTATTAACTTACTGAAAATCTTGCAACTCTTGACTTACTGTTGACCTAGACATGGCATGTCACCCCCCCCTGACTTTAAGACTCCTTCAGTCCCTGGGTACTGTACCTCGGACATCGAGTGCCAGCTGCGGGAAGCATGCGTGGCTGGGGAGTGCCGTGACCCCTGCACCACAGTGCCGCCCCCGTGTGGCGTCAGTTCCCGCTGCAGAGTCATCAATCACCGCACCATCTGCCAGTGCCCAGATGGGTACGAGGGTGATCCACGTGACTTGTGTACCCCAGGTAACCCTCCACTATGTGCATCCAAGACCCATACCCCATGATACTCTCCCCCCCCTCATGACCCTCCATTCTGTGCATCCAATACCCATACCCTGTGATCCTCTCCCCCCTCATAACCTACCATTTTGTGCACCCAAGTCCCATACTCTATAATCCTCTCCCCCATCCCTCCTACCCTCCTTTTTCTTTTGCTCCCCGAGGTGTTTGAATGACCCTTGACCTTGACTGTCCTGTACTGTACCTGTCTTGAGGCTGAACACCCAGATACCCCTCTAATTCTTTTCACACTAAGTAACTGAATCACTGCATGACTGAGGTTGTACAACATTGCCTTTTCTGTTACAGTTCTTATTTCTGTAGCATATCATTACCAACTCATCTACTTTTGAAAACCTCTTCCTCCTGGGAAAAGTACCTATAGCATCGTAAATATTGTACAGTATAGGCCTACCTACATACAATATTTATCTTGTAACATCCATCAGTTTTCACCTTCCTTTTATCACTAATATACTGCACTGATTGTCTCTCACTACTCAACCATTATTACCTATATTATCACCAATAAATATAACGATTCTGCATGTGGCCATTCCTACAAAATACTTGGACCTTTAGTCAATATGTACAGTTTGCCGCACATATTCTATTCCGCTGGGGTCGTTATTTGGCAGCGCTGCACCCACTTCCCCAAACCCCCTCCCTCACTCCACCTCCTATTGGTAGGAGATGGAGTGAAGGATGGGGGATGGGGAGATAGGTGCAGGGCTACCAAATCACGACTCAACGGAATAGAATATGTGCGGCAGACTGTACTTTTAGGTTTCACGATGCTATATTTTCTTATCAATCAGATATAATGCATGAATAATGCCTTATATATATTTATTATTGACAACACATTTTCCTATTTTGTTTAAGCATTCCCTTGTCTTTTATTTAGCTGTACAATTCCTACAAATCATAAATCTTTGCTATATAACCTATTCATTATATATCTTCTATGTTCAACCAATTGTTTCACTATTGTCATATACTTTACATTAACTCTCTTCATTATATTCTACAGTATCAAGCTTCTCAATATAATACTATCTCTACCCATTATAATTTGTTAGCTTTCCATCTAATCACTAATCCACAGACCACTACCAAGTCAGCTGATCTTTAACTCTTTAAGTAAAATGATACATTAATTAATTTTATTTGGGCTATTATGAAACTATTTTGTTAAGTTTAGAGTGTATCTATGGCAGTGAAGGGGTTAAATGAGATTGAGTTTACCCCTTTGATTGTTAGAGGTCATTCCTAAACTATATAGAATCGTCTAGTGTTAGCAAGAATAAAAGTAAAAGATGCTTTGTGACTGAAAGGGTTAGTTTACATGTAATGCCTTCTAGGAAACTGAAGTGTGCCCTACGATTAGTCATTCATGTACATACGTTAAAACACTATATTTTGTATCATATTCTTGGTAAATAATCCATAAAAAAAAAAATATATATATTATGAGTGCCAGGGATATGTAGAGAACTTTATTTACCACTTCAGATTTCTTTAGTCTACGTGTAAATATCTTGTTGCCTTAAATCCCAGCGACTTACCTGTACTGTACTTTCAAACCGTGATTAGGTGGTAATGTAGACGAGATTGAAGTTCCATTCCGCCAAATTGCAGAGGTTTTGCACTACTATACCTATGAAGATTTTTCCCTTTTAGCGAAACAGTATGGTGTACAGTACAGCATATTCAATTTGTTATAATTTGGCCAGAAATCTTGACCATTATCCATGCAAATCAAAATAAGGGCTAGAGCAATTGGGCTGTGAATGTCCACACCTATGTACTGTTTGACTCTTCCCAAATGGTAGAAATATACACTCGATTATTAAAGTCCTTCTTTAGTTATAAGAGGTTAGTGTTGAAGGTTTCTGGCCCAAATCATAGTGACTACAGTATAGATGCATTGTATTGTATAGCCTCCCTCCTTGCCACACTGTTCTTGAGTCCCCCACATTTCTTCCAAGCATTATTTTACTACATAATATTGTCCTTCATTGACTATTATTTTCTAAGACCTGACTGAACTGACTGAAGCAATTTGACCTGTCGCATTCCGTACAAGATATTTATTCTCTCGTGGAGCAGTATCAAGCAAGAGAATAACGATAAATTGTCAGCGCCATTTTTATTCCGTGTCTGCGTTTGAGCAACCGAAGAGAACCGCCGCCGTTCAAAATATCTTTATCTATGGGCAGTAGTCTTCAACATGACAAGGGGGCAACCTCTTCCCTTCCCTCATTGTCTAAAAAAGCAGAAAAGGTCAGGGGTTGCCTTCCCAGTGCTTTAAGACTACTGTGCCTCACATTGTTATTGAGTATGTATAACAACATGAGTCTAATAACATTTGCCCTGACAGTGAGCGTTCCACAACCTGGATGCCAGTATAACGAAGACTGCCCCACTACCTTGGCTTGTGACCGACTTACCCGCACCTGTATCGACCCCTGTTCCCGAGATGCCTGCGCTCCCTCGGCCATTTGTCGAGCCATCAACCATAAGCCTGAGTGTCAGTGTCCAGCTAGATACAGTGGCAACCCCTACGTTGAGTGTGTCATCCGTAAGTCATTCTGCTCTTTGTTCAGCTGATGTACTCTTGTAGCTTTAAATAGGATTATAATAATGGAAGATTGATGCTTTCATTAAATTCTATGCTTATAAGATGTTATTAAATGGTCATTATTTCCATTGTTTTTAAATTTTTAAAGTGTTTATTTATTTTAATCTTGCAATCCTAAATTGCTATAATCATGAACATATTAATGAATAATGCTTGCAAGAGACCTAGGAAATAGTTAAACAAAACAAAAATATATATATAAATACAGTGTATATATATATATATACAGTATATACAGTATATATATATATATATATATATATATATATATATATATATATATATATATATATATTATATATATATATATATATATATAAATATATATATACCGTATATATATATATATATATATATACAGTATACTGTATATATATATCCCTATACTACAGGTGTATTTTTCTAATGATTTGTATAATTATATCAATCATTAAGGAATGTTTTGACTGAATAATAAGACGCCAGCCCTTCCCTTATTGAATACAAAGCTATAAAGACATGATGAGATTATAATTGACTTACTTCACTCTGCTGCCAATGTGACTACCATATATTCTGCCACATAAGACTCCTCCTCATATAAGACGTACCCTCAACATGTTTCTGTAATTTGGAAAAGTATCCAAGATAAAATAGGCATTGTCATTGAATATGCTGAGCTACTGTTAACCTATTCAGCACGATCACGCCTCTTTGCCTTTGATCCTGGCTAAAATTAGACGATTGTATGCAGCCTAAGTAGGACCTATGTTGCTTAGAAGGTTTATTGAGCTTGTATTTACCCCTTTGAGTCCCAAAAGTAGATTATAAGCTAAAGAAAATAGTCTAATGGTAACTAGAATATGATAAAAATATGTCATCGTGATGAAGGGGTTAAAGGCAAAGGTGCTTCTAATAAGGCGAAAAATATGGTATGTTCTGGGTGTGGTGGCCCGAGTTCGAATCTCGGGAGGACCATATGCTTTCATTAGTTTATTCAAGTACATTGGGGTTTGTAATTGATGATTAATGTTAAGAATGGGGCGTTACTTACTCAAACTTACTGCTGACAAAGATAATGATAAACCTAATATTTCTAATAAATTAATGACAACCCATAATCATTCTGACTCACGCCACTACTAAATGACACCCTCTAAGAGGAGTGTGTGACAAACTCCAACGGCGATAACCCCATAAAACAACTTATGCAATTCTGGTTTGGCAGCTTCTAAATTAATTGTTATATTGTATGTGACTTCAGCCACCTTAGACAATTTTTTCTTAAGTCTAGTTGCCGATACCATTGCAAGAAGCCCCAAAATGTAGTTAGAAAAAAATGCAATGTGATCCTGCTTTTAGCCTGGCCCACAATCCCACCTATATCTAGTACTGTAGATTTTTAAAATTTTGTCCACCATATTTAGCATTATTTTTCTCCATAACTAGAGGGAACCTACAAACAATTTCTTAAATTTAGTTAATTTAAGACAAGTCAAGTGGGATCATTAAACTGTACTGTAGATGGTAACACTGCATGTAACTATATACCCCTATAGTGTTCAGCTTGGTTTACATACTACCTGTATCTAATAGAAGTCTTACACACTACTGTAGTAACATTATAATAGTCTTATACAGTAGAACCTCGCTCTTTCGGACTTCAATCTTTCGGAATTCTCAGACTTTCGGACTAGCATTTCAATTCGGACTCACGGTTCAGCCTTTCGGATTTGTCTGAAAGGCTGAGAAAATACCTCCATCCTTTTCGGACTACAGTACATTTAACTTCTAACTCATGCTACAGCCTTTCAGATTTGTCTGAAAGGCTGAGAAAAATTAAATTGCATTCGGACCAAAGAGCCGAGTTTCGGACTTGTCTGGTTGTTGTTGTTGTTGTTCCCCAAGCTGCCTGGCCGAACAGCCCCAAGGCCCCGAGTAAGGCCAAGGCCATAAACGAGCGCCCCCACAGAACCCTCCCTGCCGACCACAATAAAGCCTGGGTGACCGAAGCCACTCCATGGCGGGGAGCTGAGAGGGTGCGTAAATGCCCGGGAAACCAAAGCCCCACCCAGGGCCCTGTGCCCCTCAGCAATTATGAAGAGAAAGTTGAGGGGCAAAGGAATAATGTGATGCTTTAGCTTCCAATCTTGGTAGATTGGGAGGTCAATCCACGGAAGAGATGCCGTCACTTGAGATTTAGAAAATATATAAGTAAAAGGAACAGTCAGAGTAAGCTATGGGTATGGCAGAGATCGCTCAGGTCTCACTCTGATAGACCAGCCCATCGCCTGGTTAGGTGAATGTGTATTCGGACTTATAAACTTCGGACTCATGCTTCATCCTTTCGGATTTGTCTGCAAGGTTGAGACAAATTATTTCGCATTCGGACCGAAGTGTGAGTTCGGACTCGGCCCTTTCGGACTTTTGACACTTTCGGACAGGGGTCTCCCCCAATTAGTCCGAAAGAGCGAGGTTCTACTGTAATTCTTAATATTATAGAGCATGGTAAATATTTGGCAACATTTAAGTAATCCATTTGCCCAGCTAGCTCTAGAAGCTGTAAAAAATGGGATTGGGCCAGAGTAAATAGATAGAATAGTACAGATATACTGAACTTGCACACATTAATTCTCTACGAGAATACCAAGATTTTGTTAAGTGGCCTGTAGACTTTTATTCTGTATCTATCATCTTGTGGTATAAACAACACTATCGGACAAGAATAAAGGTGTTTAAGAGCGTCTGTGCCACAGTTGCCACAGGAGAGTGTAAGAGTGATGCCGGGTGCCCTGCGGGGAAGGCCTGTATCGCTGCCACCTGCCTCAACCCCTGCCAAGTAGTCAACCCTTGCAGCTCTGATGCTCTCTGCTCCGTCTCTAACCATGACCCCATCTGCACCTGCCCTCAGGGGTCCTTCGGCGATCCCTTCGTAACCTGTTCTTTCTGTGAGATGGCTTGCTATATTTTAAAGCACTTATGCAAGGCAGACTGGGCCATTTTTTTCAAACTTATTTTTCATTTTAGTAAATACATAAGTTATATTTCAAGCCTGGTATTTTACCATTTATAGACATCTGGAATGATGCTGCTTCCTCACTAAAGCTCAAGTAGAGGCATTATATAACTCAATATGTAGAAATAATAAATAACAACAAATACTATTATATTTGAAATCAATATTTTTGTATGAGCTAAACCAAATCATAATACGTGTATGTCTGAAAAAACTGGCCTAGAGTGATAGTTGCTTGCTTGGAGGAGCTACTCTTAGTATGTACAGTAGTTTGGGAATGTAATAGTAATTTATACATTTAGTGAGAACTCTCTTTAAAAGAAGAAAATATAATATATGCTGCCATGTTACTCCAAGCTAGCTATCTAAAACAATATTTGCTTTTGCCTTTAGTTACTTATAAGTAGGCCTATGTAAGAACTAGATTGCATAGTTAGACATTTCTGAGTATGGGGTGTAATTAGTAGAGTAATAGTGATGGGAGGAATACTTCACAAAACTGTTTAAATTTTCCATTTTAACACTGCTTTGACAAACTCACTAAACAATACTACAACTTACTTTGTGACTGACTTAAGCAACATATCTTCTTATTACTTAATGACTGAAAGACATATTTAGTATACTGTAGAATAGTATAGACAATAGAACTACTGTACCATTGACTGCTTGACATACAGATCAGTTATAGTCTATTTTTTCCAGCTGAGGGTAAATTGTCATGTTTCTATCTTTGTTACTCAGGTATAAGGTAGATTTTGTAGCGAAATATGATGTTAATTATGAAAACTTGGCATTAATACGACACAGCCATAGTAGTTTCATATATTTCCATTAAGAAATCAACTACTAAAGAATTCAATTTACCATCAGCTGGAAAAAAGTTGAGTAGCCTACTGTATAGTGAATGCGTGGTAATAAATCAACGGTTATGTCCCCTTCAGCTGTGGGTTGTCGTGATAACAGTGCATGCCCACCCTCCCAGGCCTGTATAAACAATCAGTGCCAGGACCCTTGTCAGTGTGGTCAAAAGGCCATATGTGAGGTGTCCCAACATCGGGCCACCTGCAGATGTCCCTCCGGCTATGTTGGTAACCCTCTTACTAGCTGTGAATACCCAGTGAGCCCCTGCGACAATGATCCTTGTGGAGACGGTGCCCTCTGTGAACTAGACAATGGCAACCCTATCTGTCTTTGTCCGCGAGGCACTACTGGCAATCCTTTCGAGAAGTGCAGTAAGTAACATATCTTTAGCAGTTGTATATTACCGTTGTTTATACTGTATATAATTATTAAGTTTGAAGTGGTCTAATATTTATAAATTTAGCAATTTCTGTACTTTTTTTATTTTATCTTATAATAAATATTTATTCTCAATTATCAGTTCCCGAGGGAGACGACTGTAAGCCCAATACATGTGGACCAAACTCTGGGTGTAGAATTGTCGGAGGTTCACCAATCTGTTTCTGTTTGCCGGAGTTTGTTGGCAACCCTCCCTCCGTTCCCTGCAGTCCACCAGCCAACTCTTGCAAGCCCTCACCCTGCGGACCCAACACACAGTGTAATGTGGTCAATGGATTCTATCGATGTACTTGTTTGTCCGGCTACATTGGCCACCCTAACACAATCCGAGGATGTGAGCCGCCCGTCAATCCCTGCGTTCCATCACCATGTGGGGACGGTGCTCAGTGTGACCCTAACAGGAAACCTCTCTGCTTCTGTCGACCTGGACTTATTGGTGATCCCTACACTGGCTGCAGAGGTAAGATACTACAACTCACATAATAGAGATTTAGCTAAATGTTTTAGATTTTCATAATACATGTAGTGCAATAAATATACTGTAATTAAATCTACAAAATATTAATTGTTGCATGCTTTTTACTTGCAGTTCCTCCACCAACATGCAGTGCTGGTGTTTGTGGTCAAAATGCTGAATGTTATGTAAGAGGTGACAGGCTGCAGTGTCGATGTCGTCAGGGTTATGACGGTGACCCACGTGTACAATGTCAGGCTGAACCGGACAACCCATGTGAACCATCTCCTTGTGGCTCCAATGCTCAGTGTTCTGTTGGTAGTAACAACTTCCCAGTTTGTGCCTGCTTCCCAGGATTCTTTGGCCAGCCAGACACAGCAGAAGGTTGTAAGCCAGAATGTCGCGTTGACAGTGACTGCAGTAGTGATTTGGCTTGTGTCAACACCCGCTGTATTGATCCATGTCCAAGTGCCTGTGGTATCAATTCACTTTGTGAGGTCAACACCCACCGTCCTGTATGTTTCTGTCCAGCTGGGTTCATGGATAACCCATACATAGAATGTAAGGAAATATCTGAACCAGTTCCACCTACAGCTACGATAACACCTCGGCCACCAACGAACCCATGTGTACCCTCTCCCTGTGGCATCAATACAGAGTGCACTATACAGAATAACAGACCAATCTGCTCATGTATACCAGACTATGTAGGTGACCCCAATGAACTATGTCGCCCAGAATGTGTGAGCAATGCTGACTGTGATGACGACCATGCTTGCATTAACCAAAAGTGCCGTGATCCTTGTCCTGGTATATGTGGCAGTAATGCTTTGTGTGATGTGGACAACCATAACCCCATCTGTTACTGCCCTAGCGACCTCACTGGCGACCCCTTCAGGGCCTGTGTCGAAAGACGTAAGTATTTATTCTATGTCAGTACAGTATAGTATTACAGTACTTAACATATTTTCTTGCTCTTAGAAATATACTGTACTTTTAATTATTGTATTACAGTATCAATATTAACCAATGATGTAATAGTGAATTTGCAGCCTTTCTGCAAAAGAGTGCTTATGATCAGCCATTAATATTTCTTTAATTTGTGTTTTAGCGGTGAAAACCCCGCCGTTGCCTGTGTCGCCGTGTGAGCCGAGCCCGTGCGGCCACAACTCCCAGTGCCGTGTCTCCCCTAACAACCAGGAGGCTGTGTGTTCCTGTATACCAGGATTCTTTGGTTCCCCATGCCGCCCAGAGTGCACCATCAACCCAGACTGCCCGATGAGCAAGGCCTGCATTAACTACAAGTGTGTGGACCCTTGCCCAGGCACCTGTGGCTTCAGTGCTGTGTGTACTGTGGTGGCTCATAACGCCATCTGCAGGTGCCCAGATGGACTCACTGGAGATCCCTTTAGCCATTGCCTCGAGAAGGGTAAGTACTGGCATACACATTCTACTTCTGTTTTCTATCACTCTTAATATTATGTATATAAATGCATTCTCTTGTACAGTGGTGAATGTCTTAACAGCTTTGTCACTAATGGTACATTACAGTATTATTAAGTAAGGATAAAAAATTTGAAGTTAATATTCAATGTATAGTATGTGTGTTTAGTTATATATAAAACAATTAGCCCCTTCAATCAGACAATAATATACTTACTCTATACTACTGCCAGTTGCTTTTACTCAACTTAGGAAGGACCTCTAGGAATCAAATGGTTAAAAAATATCTTGATTAATCCCCTAATTTAGGCAGATCCTTCCTAAGTTTCACAAAATCATCTGGAGGTAGCCAGAAAAAAAAAAATTGTGCATCATCTGATTGAAAGGGTTAACTGAAGACTACAAATGTTTAGTTGATATTCTGTGTACAGTAGCTACAGTATGTGTCTGTTTAGTTATTTATAAGCAATTAACCCTTTGAGTACCAGCGACGTGTGTTATATTGTATTCTAGCTATATTTAGACAATATTATACAGCTTAGGTAGGATCTGTGGTAGTTAAAAGGGTGGGTTAAGACAGTCTGAAGTCTTATTATTGCTTGAGGTCCTTCCTAAGCTGAATACAATTGTCTAATAGTGTCCAGAATATGACGAAAAGGACGTCCCTGGTACTGAACGAGTTATGGGATTGGATGCTAATATTGGTACGTACTATACAGTATATGTACTGTATATACAGTATCTGTTTAAATGTTTACAAACTATTAAGGTACTGGGTGTATATGTTGGTATGGTTATGTATGTGTCTGTTTAGATATGTACAAACAATGAAGAGAGTGGAATGAGTGGATGGCTATATTGGAGCGTGTATATATGTAGGCTGCTTTTATTTTTATGTATCAATATAGTTATTCACAAACAGACCTACTAGAAGAGACAGAGAAAGGGGCGAGGGAATGCGAAAGTGGCCCCGGACCCTAAGAATTGAAACTTTAAATGTTGTTTCTGGTCGGGCTCTGTCTCGAGTCTGCCACCCTCAGCTATGGGGCATGTGCCTGAGTATATACATACATACATACAAACAGTAAAGGGGGTGTAAGCTTATATCGGTATGTATCTGTTGAGTAATTTACAAACAATGAAGAGAATGTATCCTTATATCGGTATATGTATATTCAGTAGTTCCACTAGACCCCGGCATCTTTCCACCTGCTCCTCCACCGTACCCCTGTGTCCCTGCTTGTGGACCCAATGCTGAGTGCAAGGTAGAAGCAGAGGTTGGGGTGTGTACTTGTGTCACTGGGTTCTACGGCAAGCCAGAGATTGGCTGCACACCGGAATGCGTCACCAACTCTAACTGCAAGTCGAGCCAAGCCTGTATCAACCAACGCTGTATTGACCCATGTGTGGGATCCTGTGGTGTGGAGGCCATTTGCAATGTTGTCAATCACAATCCTATATGCTCCTGTCCTCCTGGCCTTGTGGGTGATCCATTCAGAATATGTCAACCTGCACGTCCCGGTATTCCTGGTATGCTCATCGCAATCATCATAGATCTATACTTATCAAAATAAATGTAATATACTATGCATTACTGTAGTATACAAGAAATATTCAGATATCATCATACATTAATAGGTTATCTTGTACTATAAAACAACATACTATGCAACTTTCAGAACCACCACCACATGTAGAAGTACCATGCCGGCCAAACCCTTGTGGAAATAATGCATTCTGCACAGCTGTGGGCACACAGTCTCTGTGTACTTGTGTTGAAGGCTTCAAGGGAGACCCACTAGTACAGTGTCGCCCTGAATGTGTTGTCAGCAGTGACTGCCCTCTCACCTTGGCTTGTATTGGTCAGAAATGTCGCGACCCATGTCCTGGTTCTTGTGGCTCCAATGCTCAATGTTCAGTAATCAGCCATAACCCTGTCTGTGTCTGTCCGGAGGGTTACACCGGTGACCCCTTCAACTATTGCCGAGTTCGACCAATTCCTCGTAAGACTGGGAACTACTTGGACAGGGTTTCTGAACCGTTGATCTTTTTGCCATCATTATGTGGTGTTTATAGTGTTCAGACCCATGCTTACATCAAGTATTTTACTGTGTTTTTCTCTTAGCTTTCTTTGTACAAAGGTTGTTTTCAGCTTGCACAGTAGCCTAAATTTCTACGGTTCAAGAATCTCTGAGCTTTTCTACAGATCATATACTGTACTCTATAAAACAAGTAAATAATGTTGATAATGTCATACTGTCACTATATCTGTATATAGCTTTGTGGTTTAAATTGTTTTTTAATATACAGTTCAACATACTTTACCACACCTCACTTATCTGTATTTGTCTTTTTTCTTCCTCTTCTCTTTCTCTTACCGTTGCATAGCTATATCACCTGAGGCAGTCACCAACCCATGTGTTCCTGATCCATGCGGCCCCAGTACTGAGTGCCGGGTTGAGGGTAAGGTTGCTGTGTGTGTGTGTCTCCCAGGAACCCATGGAAGCCCTTACTTTTCGGGCTGTGCCCCCGAGTGTGTCACCAACTCCCAGTGTGACTTGGATGAGGCGTGTGATAAACAAAAGTGTCGTGACCCTTGTGTAGGCACTTGTGGCATCGAAGCATTATGTGATGTTGTAGCTCACAACCCCATCTGCCGTTGTCCTCCTGGCTATACTGGAGATCCCTTCCACAGATGTACCCTCAGTAAGCTGCTTTCTGGCTCCTTTGATTAAACCTTATGGGTTAATCGTGTAGTTATATGATGAAATTCTTTTCTGCAGACATGACGATAATTGTTATAGATGATTTGAGTATATAAAGTTTTGCATTCGGTGTGTATGTGTGTGTGTGTCTGTGTCTGTGGTGACAGCAGTTATTACTACCCACCAGCATTGCGTCCAGTTGAGCCAGAGGTGGAATACCCGTACGAGAAAGAAGTGGATCCATGTGTAGCCTCCCCGTGTGGACCTGCTGCCCTGTGCTCCTCTGATGATGACATTGCCACCTGTACCTGCCCACCTGGATACTTTGGCAACCCATATGTTGGCTGCAATCCAGAATGTACAGTTAACTCGGACTGTCGTCCTAGCCTGACCTGTCTCAATCAGCGATGTGTTGACCCATGTCCAGGATCATGTGGCCTTAATGCTCAGTGCCAAGTTATCAGTCACCAGCCGCTATGTCTCTGCAAACCAGGCCACACCGGCGACCCATACTCTCGCTGCTATGTCAAGCAACGTAAGGCTCACTACCCTTCCACACTGGGATCTTGCTTATTATCCCTGGACCCTCAGTAGTTTTTCGTTATTTGCTTGCTGCCACGACCTGCTTAATCAAATTCATCTTGCATTCTGTCATCATCATCTGGACCATTACTTGAGAATCTATACTTTCTGACATCACAGCAAATGACTGGACATCTCCATCTTCGTATATTTCTATCGTTCCTGTCTAGATAAATTAATTAGAAGTACGGGTATATTCAGTCTCTAGTATGTAACCTACATAGTAATTTAAATGAGATGGTTTGGAGGTAGGCTATTACAGAAAAACTGCAGTTTGTTGGGAAGGAGGGTATTACCTGTGGACAAACTTAAAACACAAAAGCAAAACAAGTTATTGATGTAGGGAGAAGCACAGTTTTAGGAAATTATAAATAGCTTTGAAGTGTTTGTAGGTTGTAGGTAGTCATTTAATGCAGTGTGTTGTGGGTTTTGTGTTAGTTGGATAAACAATAAAATTGTAGTAGTGTACAGTAGAGTAAAAACAAAATTATTGACTTTGAATTAGCCATGTAGATAGAAACTCCAGGGGTCTCAGCTGTATGGATTATGGACAGATAGTGAGGGGATAAAAGTTATACTGTAAATATATATTTATTTGTATATTAATAGAATGGAACAGAATGAGAAGAGAACAGTGAGATGATTATGTGGGGTTAACCTGATCCCACGTTTTTCTTGGTCTACCTCTCCTTCTGACTCCCTCCACATCATAGACTTGCACAACAATACTCATACTGAAAGACTTTTTATAAGTACTGTAGATCAACAGTTTCTAACATGAGCATTATATTGTTAATGTTTAGAGCTCCTGAAGCATTAAAACTGGGCATTAATTAATGTAAGCTGTCTTATGCCATAGTAGATGCATTGCATTATGGACAGGACTGTAAACTACTGTATTTGTGATGACTACATTCCAGAACCAAGCTAAGTGTACGGTGGCGCTAATAAGTCATGTCTCGGCTGTCATTAAGTTTGGCTCGCTCTGTGCTGTATTAATGTCTGTCATGTGTAAATATTGCTGATACCAGTTATTGATCAAAACATAATTGGTGCCGAGACATCACTTAATAGGCCGATTGTACATCAAAAGACAATATTGCGTGTTTGTGACTATAGACAACGACTACTGTATTATACCAATATCTTTACAACCTAAGACTGTTTTTCAATATTCCTTATTATCAGTGACTATGTTACAGGTGAATATATGTTCAGGAATAATTTAGCTGCTTACTTACTCATAACTGCTTGTTGATAAAGCATATTGAATGTGTTTGTGTGTTTATAATGTAGTGTATGTACAGCATATGCATGACTATTGTAATTATATCTCTTTAGATGATACTGAACTAGCATTTAATAGTGCTGGTGCAATTGCTTTAATCATATATTAATCAGATTACAGTATTAATATATATATTTTAATTCATTACATTTAAGATGGTTTGACTTTGACTAACCATAACCTGTGGGCAATAATTTCTACCATGGATATATACACTATGGGCCATATTCTACCATATATACACTATGGGCCATATTCTACCATATATACACTATGGGCCATATTCTACCATATATACACTATGGGCCATATTCTACCATATATACACTATGGGCCATATTCTACCATATATACACTATGGGCCATATTCTACCATATATACACTATGGGCCATATTCTACCATATATACACTATGGGCCATATTCTACCATATATACACTATGGGCCATATTCTACCATATATACACTATGGGCCATATTCTACCATATATACACTATGGGCCATATTCTACCATATATACACTATGGGCCATATTCTACCATATATACACTATGGGCCATATTTCTACCATGGATATATACACTATGGGCCATATTCTACCATATACACTATGGGCCATATTCTACCATATATACACTATGGGCCATATTCTACCATATACACTATGGGCCATATTTCTACCATGGATATATACACTATGGGCCATATTCTACCATATATACACTATGGGCCATATTTCTACCATGGATATATACACTATGGGCCATATTCTACCATATATACACTATGGGCCATATTCTACCATATATACACTATGGGCCATATTTCTACCATGGATATATACACTATGGGCCATATTCTACCATATATACACTATGGGCCATATTCTACCATATATACACTATGGGCCATATTCTACCATATATACACTATGGGCCATATTCTACCATATATACACTATGGGCCATATTCTACCATATATACACTATGGGCCATATTCTACCATATATACACTATGGGCCATATTCTACCATATATACACTATGGGCCATATTCTACCATATATACACTATGGGCCATATTCTACCATATATACACTATGGGCCATATTCTACCATATATACACTATGGGCCATATTCTACCATATATACACTATGGGCCATATTCTACCATATATACACTATGGGCCATATTTCTACCATGGATATATACACTATGGGCCATATTCTACCATATATACACTATGGGCCATATTCTACCATATATACACTATGGGCCATATTCTACCATATATACACTATGGGCCATATTCTACCATATATAGACTATGGGCCATATTCTACCATATATACACTATGGGCCATATTTCTACCATGGATATATACACTATGGGCCATATTCTACCATATATACACTATGGGCCATATTCTACCATATATACACTATGGGCCATATTCTACCATATATACACTATGGGCCATATTCTTAAGGGGAGTTTGGTTGTATTTCTGGTCCCTCTTCTTCCTCATGTTTAGCCTCATTAGTTTTCAGATTTTAAGATGTTTGCCCCATTAGTTTGTTGAATTTAAGACCTTCCGCCCCATTCCCTTGTCAATATTAAGACCTTTTGTGCTATTTAGGTGTCAATTTTTTTCCTGGTGAACGATAGTGAGCCTGTAATTTTGGAGGAACAGGCCTCTGGCCGGGACCTTTTTCTACGGAAAAATGTACAAATTAATCTAGAAGGGGAATCAAATGGATGTTTTATAAATTTTGATGGAGGTCTAGGGAGGAAACTAGAAAAATAATTGATATATTGACCAAAAAATTAATCATCCCCCCTTAAACAAACACCATTGTTATCGATGGTAATTACTATAGTGTTCCCGTATTCCTAGCCAATCAATGTGATACACTATTGTCTGTTCATTCTAGGTTGGGCAGAACTCGTAACCTATAACCTCTCCTAACTCAAAAAGGACTAGAGTAATCGAGCTAATATTTGTACCACGTAGGAAGAATTGGCTAAGGAATAGGTGTGGAAATTGACAGCTCATTTGCTCTAGCCCTTTTAGAGTTACAGAGGTTAGAGGTTACGGTTTCTGCCCAACATAAAATGAAGGAACTATAGTTGTTGTCATTGCAATTAGAGTACTGCAATAATGTTCCAGTGCTTATCTTTGCAATTACAACAACTATAGTTTATTCGCTGTAAGTAGGCGAGAAATCATGACCTTTGTCCTCTGTAACTCATAAAAGGGCTAAAGCAAATCGTATGTAAATTTCCACATATATTCCTTGACTGACTCTTCCCAAATGGTAGAAATATTAGCTCGATTACTCTCGTCGTTTGTGAGTTACAGAGGTTAGAGGTCATGATTTCTCGCCTACTTACAGCGAATAGACTATACCTGTATAGCTTATTACAGTACAGGTCTCCCTCGATTTATGATTGGGTTACGTTCCTGAAAACCCGATCTTAAATAGAAAAATCATATAGCAAACCCTAAAATTAATGGGGTAAATGGCAATGCATTCTCGGACCAGCCAAAACCCAAACCCAAACACCTAAAAACCTACAATAATGATGTAAATTGCCGACTTGCGAGTTTCGTTCTATAAGGAAGTTGGAGTTATAGACATTGAGATTTAGCAGAATAACCAGCTATAATACGGTGTTAGTAATTATAAATATACACAAAATCAAATTAAACATACTATTTATCCATTATGTATACAGGCCGAACTTCCTTATAGCCTGAAACTCGCAAGTGGTCAATTGGGGCATCGGATAGTGAGGGAGACCTGTAAATTGATTGACTAAGTATCCGGCAAAAGTATACCAATTGCCACCGTAAGTCAAGGAGTACAAACCTATGCAATGGAGCATTTTATTGATAAATTTGTTCATATAGTTTCTTCAGGTCAAGAAGCTATAATGAAAATGTCAATAAAATGCTTCTCACATAATGCTTATACCAATTCTGTCATCTTTTCGGGTACTGTACTGTATATTATTCTGTTTCTAACATGTTTTTGAAAGAGTACGTTGTACAACACTTGTTTTCTTGTACAGTTCTGTTGACTAATGTGTGATTTTCTTCAAGATTTTTTTTTTTGTTTTTTTTTTTTTTATATCACATATTGATTTGACTGCTGCATACACATTGGATAGTCTAAGCTAATATTAATCTGGCTCTACTGCTTATTATGTGAGTAACTTTCGTGGTGCGTTTCCTTGGAGAAAAGGAATCTGAGTAAAAAATGCATTGTACTGGAGTGTATTCGTGTTATTCGCCTCCAAGATGATTTTTTTAATCTGGACACCCATTATCTTCGGGCCATATTAACCCTTTCACTATAGAAATATAGAAATCAAAATTATAATAAAATGGTGACTTATTCAGTTTATCTTGGTTAACACTATGCATTTTATTCAGCTTAGGAAGAACCTGTAGAAATCAAAGGTGTGCAAACTATCTTGACACCAATACCCACAGATTTTTCCTAATCCGAATAATATCGTCTAATATTATCCAGAATAAATTGAAGAAACATGTCGCATGCTGAAAGGTTTAAGCGAAAAGTAAAGAATACAAATCTCTCCAAACAATGTGATAATTCTCAGTAAATTCTCAGACTCCGATGCAAGCCACCACAAATTGACTCTTGACATTTAGGGGTTAAATGTGATGTCACACAGTCACACAAGATCTTTTCCCAGCAATTTTTATTGTCAAATTTCTTCAGCAATATTGGTATGGCAACTAATAATTCAGCCGCCAAAAATATGCAAACCTTCAATGTAAAAAGGCCCGAAACAATGCCCTCCAAAAATTGTTGATCATAAATTGCTGTGAAAAGTGCATACGAGTGTGACTGCCAGAAATTTAATTTGCATACATCAAGTTTCAGCTTACTGAACATATCTCCTCATGGCTTTCTTATGTGTTGTTATTATGGTGTTTATGTCTATATAGTATTGTAGTTTTCCTGTGGATTTGAAACGTTATCTAATATTACCATATATTGTGATCAATTAATTTTGTTGGACTCATACCTTCCTTGCCCTTCCTTGTCATATACTATATATCAATCATTCAACTCTCTCCTCTCTCCTTATAATACAATCAGTCCTTCAACTATCTCCCTACATTACAATCAGTCCTTCAACTCTCTCCCTGGATTACAATCAGTCCTTCAACTCTCTCCCTGGATTACAATCAGTCCTTCAACTCTCTCCCTGGATTACAATAAGTCCTTCAACTCTCTCCCTACATTACAATCAGTCCTTCAACTCTCTCCCTGGATTACAATCAGTCCTTCAACTCTCTCCCTGGATTACAATCAGTCCTTCAACTCTTTCCCTGGATTACAATCAGTCCTTCAACTCTCTCCCTGGATTACAATCAGTCCTTCAACTCTCTCCCTGGATTACAATCAGTCCTTCAACTCTCTCCCTGGATTACAATCAGTCCTTCAACTCTCTCCCTGGATTACAATCAGTCCTTCAACTCTCTCCCTGGATTACAATCAGTCCTTCAACTCTCTCCCTGGATTACAATCCAGGCTCGAACGTCCCTTGATTTTGGCCCTGTCACTCTTTCAACTATGGGGGAGGCACTCGCTATAGGCAGTTATGCCTTTTGCCTCCCTCAATCACATAGAAAAAAAACAAAAACAAAAAATCAGTCCTTCAACTCTCTCCCTGGATTACAATCAGTCCTTCAACTCTCTCCCTGGATTACAATCAGTCCTTCAACTCTCTCCCTGAATTACAATCAGTCCTTCAACTCTCTCCCTACATTACAATAAAACCTTCAACTGTTTCCCCTCTCCCTACATTATAATCATTCGTTTAACCCTCTCCCTGTTACAACCAGTCCTTTAACTATTCATTATAATCAGTTGTTTAGCCATCTCCCTGTTACAATCAATCCTTCAACTCTCTCCCTGCATTTAAATCAGCCCTTCAATCCATTCTCCCTACATTGTAATCAATCGTTCAACTCTCTCCCGTCTCCAGCCCCCGTTCAGCCTCCCGTGCCCTCCGGTGACCGGTGTCGACCTAGCCCCTGTGGCCCCAACTCGGAATGTCGAGTTGAAGCGGACCGGCCAGTGTGCACCTGCTCTGCTGGCTTCATTGGCAGACCACCAAGGTCAGTACAACAATAAATTTTATCGGTGGCTTTGGTCTGCCAGGTTATGAGTTAAACTTGTACAATATTAGGGTTCTGTTACCTAAATGTATCTACAGTCGAAATTCTAACAATTCATCTAAGATACTAATAATAATAATCTTGGGTAATTTATTAAGCACAATTTCTCTCCCCTTTCGAGGTGATTCAATAGCGCGAAGACTACATTATGTAACGCCCGATACCATTACCCATCCCTTGCTCAAGGAGAGACAGTAACCAACCAGGGTTTATGACAAAACCTTCACGCCTGAGTGCGGCGCAAACGCCCAACTCCTGGATAGGAAGTAATGATGCTATCCACTAGACCAGCGTGCTGGCTAGCAAAATTTGGAATAAAACTCAATACATGTGTATCTTTACATGCATGTTGGTGACAGAAAGAGTAATTGCCATACTGCTGCATGCATTTCTAGATTCTTATTGCACTGACTCTCCCTCAGAGCTGTGACTCTTTTCCCATTACAACAGTGATGGGGTACACACAGGCTGATCATGGATGTACTGGTAGGGCTCTAATCTATATATATTAATCCAAAGATATAATTGCTATTGTTGTTGGTGTCTGCAGGTGTCGTCCTGATTGCTTGCTGAATTCTGAATGTCCATCCGACGAGGCGTGCATAAGACAGAAATGTACGGACCCATGCCCCGGTGTATGCGGTGTTAGTGCTCTATGTGAAGTCTCCAACCACAACCCAATATGCTACTGCCCACAAGAACTCACTGGTGATCCATATGTCCGCTGCGTCAAACGTAAGTTACACTTTTTGTTTTTATTATTTTTAGCTCTCCGATAATAGTACAGTACTACATCTGTGTGTGTGGCTCTCTTGTGGCTTCTCAGATAAGGTGAGTGTACATTTAGGTATATAAATGTCATTGTTCAGAGAACTTCCTATACTGTACTTATCAGGCCAGAAAGCATTAGACTTAGTTCTACATAGATGTGTATGATGAGTAAGTTTATTTGATTTGTTATAGTTTCCTTTCTTAATATCACCCAGTATGCAGTGATATCTTGTACTCACTGTCATCAATGTGTCATTAACCCATGGAGCCCCACCCAAAATGTAACTTTATGTGAAACCCAGACCTAGCCATATTGCTTTTCTTTTGTTTACTGAATTATACAGAAAATAGATATATGACCTATAATGCATGTGGGAGCACTTACTGGGGTCATTTGGGGGTCCATATGGGGAGGAGGGGTCCAGGGGAGTTCCTCTCCCATCCGCCTCTTCAAACTTCCCAGCGCTGAATGATCTCTACAGGTCCCAGTGTTTGGCCTTTGTGCCTAAATCTTGTCAATTCAATTCTTCAAACTTCCCACTCGGATGACAGAAGCGACGTTGCCAAGAGCTCGTCAAAGGCGAGCATCAGGCAGTGTTGTTAACACCACCCGAGTGTCTTATGTGGCACCACAGCATGTAGGACTTATGATATACAGTATTGCATTTATATTTTTGTGAGTGTAGGTAAATTGCTTATACAGTAGTAACGTAATAATGGTGTTTATTTGAACGTGTGGTAGCCCGGCTTGGATGCGTCTCGGTTGCCATTGTGACAGCCTTCTTGCCACATGATTGATTCACTCGCGAGAAGAAAAAGTAACTAACCACGCGGCGGGTTGCCAGCTAGTGTTTACTTGCCCCATTTCCTAACGCATCATATGTGTGAATATTTCTCCTGTACGAGCCTTATGAAGGGTATACAGTATATATATATATATATATATATATATATATATATATATATATATATATATATATATATACAGTATATGCTACATACACACAGTATATGGTCCAGTTTAGGCAACGGCTGAGAGTCGTCGCTGGGGCTCCAAGGGTTAGGGTAATTTAGCACAATCTTAATTGTAGTTAGATTATAGTGATTGAATTGTCTCTTGCATGAACATTGATATTTATTTTATGTGCATGATTATGGCTGCATGTTAATATGCAACAGCACTATGGATGGAATGTTTAATTGTAGTGACCACAGATAATGGATATTATTGAAAGTGAATTGTGTTTGTTGAGATGTAAGACTTACTGGGCTGACTTGCTCTCTTGTAGCTGTAGTGAGACCGGAGCCACCTCAAAGCCCTTGTGAAGGAGATCCCTGTGGACCCAATGCCATCTGTCGAGAAGTGAGCGGACAGAGAATTTGCAGTTGCCAGCCAGGATTTACAGGCAATCCACCTGTTTGTCGGCCTGAATGTATCGTTCACAGTGAATGTCCTCCAGTCCTTGCTTGCCTGAACAATCGTTGTGTTGATCCTTGTAGGGGTACCTGTGGTGTCCAAGCCCAATGTCATATCATGAACCACAACCCAATTTGTAGTTGTATTCCAGGATACACTGGTGATCCCTTCATACGTTGTACCCCAATCCCAGCAACGATAGCACCACCTCCTGTAACTGCACTCCCAGCAACCCCTGAGCCTGAAGATCCAACACCCCGACCACCTCTTCCACCTATTGCTGGTGAAACAGAGCCTCCAGACAGAGACCCTATAACTCCTATTGCTGGACCATCAGGCACTACCCCAGGCCCTATTGGTGTACCGGTAGCTCCACAACCACCTGCCCCTCCTCCCAATCCTTGTGTCCCAGACCCTTGTGGGGCTAATACCAACTGCCGCACCCAAGACTACGTTGGCTATATCTGTGAGTGCCGTCCTGGCTTCTTTGGCAACCCCAACATTCAATGTGGACCAGAATGTCTCTTAAACACTGATTGTGACAGAGGGCTATCATGCATAAACCAGAAATGTGTGAACCCTTGCCCTGGAAGATGTGCACCCACTTCTCAGTGTAATGTTGTAAACCACCAAGCTGTATGTTCCTGCCCACCAGGCTTCGAGGGTGACCCTTACACTCACTGTGCTTTGCCTCCCATTCCTGGCCCCACGATACGTAAGACATCCATTTTAATTATTTTCTGTATGATCAATATTATCAGCATGACATATACTGCACCAATAATTTAATCACCTTTTGTTATATGTTTCCTTACTCTGAGCATGTTGCATTGCATGTTACAGCACAACCATCAATAAGACCAATTGTGGAGCCCTGTGGAATCAACCCCTGTGGCCAGAATGCCGAGTGCTATCCAGTTGGCTCAAGAGAAGAATGTCACTGCCTTCCAGGATACTTTGGCAATCCCTTCGAAGCATGCCGAACTGAATGTACAGTTGACAGGGATTGCTCATTCTTCTTGAGCTGTGTTAATGAGAAGTGTGTGGATCCTTGCCCTGGTACTTGTGGCAGTAATGCTGAGTGTAAGGTGGTCAACCATTCCCCTGTCTGTTCCTGCAGGCCTGGCTATACTGGTGACCCGTATACTTCCTGTCGTACTTATACCAGTAAGTACACTACTATGCATACTTTAGTTTTTCAGTTTTGCATTTAAGACATACAGTAAATAGCACTGTTAGTTCACAAGCACCGGAGGAAAGAGAAGTTTCCTGTTTATTTCTAAAAATGTAAACTAATATCTCTAACTAAAAACAATGTTTTGTGTTGATACAGCTGAAGTACTGTACAGTATATGTTTCTGGAGTAAAGTAAGAATACTTTTTTAATCTATGCCATACAGTATATTAATGATTTACTAATCAATATTTTTTGTTCCTAACTGTTAGTAAAATTATCTGTTATCATGTTTTGTATAGATACCTGTAATTAGTATTTGTATTAGCTTACTGTGTATGTGCACTTTAGACAATCAATTATCTCTCCTCCAGTACCTGTGATTTGATACAAATTAGATGAAAAATGCATGCATTGCACATATTGCATATTCTACCAACTTTTGAATTTTGGTTTTGGGTATTAATAAGCATATATTATAGCCCCTCCACCTAGGCCCATCAACGTTTGCAACCCAAGCCCTTGTGGTCCGAACTCGGCGTGTCGGACAGTTGAGAGGAGGCCGGTGTGTGAGTGTCTGCCAGGCTACTTTGGCCGCCCTCCCAACTGCCGCCCAGAGTGTGTCGTCAATTCAGATTGTGACGACTATCTGGCCTGCATCAGTCTAGAGTGCAAAGATCCTTGTGTGGGTGCATGTGGTGTAGATGCATTGTGTGAGGTCAAGAACCACAACCCTGTGTGTTACTGCCCCAGCCACCTCACCGGAGACCCATTCCTCCGCTGCGTACCCTTCCCAGAGGGTAAGTACTTTTTCATTCGGGTTTCACTTACGACGGATTTACGCGTGGGCTGTTTCTGGCAACTTTTGATCTGAAACTATGCTTTAGTAACAATTTGAAAATACTTTACACCGATACCGACAACCAGATTTATTTTAGATTATTATAAGTGATAGAGTACAGTATGTTTGAGAAGCTGCCAGGTCTCAGTTGTGGAAAAAAGTTGCTAGAAAAAGTGCTTGTGTAAATTCCCCATTATTACATGTTTCACTTATATACTCACATCTATCTCAGTCCTGAATACGGTAAGAATATATTAACAGAATATTTAACAAACTAACAAAGATGTTTATTAACATTTCAGCTACAACCCTCCCTACGAAGGAAGATCCATGTGCCCTTGAACCATGTGGCCGTGGAGCGGAGTGTAGAGAGGAGAAAGGTAGTGCAATGTGTGAGTGTAAGCCCGGCCTCATTGGTAACCCTTACCAATTATGTCGGCATGAGTGTCTGGTCAACTCTGATTGTAACCGTGACAAGGCTTGCTCACGTAATAAGTGCGTGGACCCGTGTCCCGGTGCTTGTGGTGTTGATGCCGAGTGTTCTGTCTCCCTCCACAACCCTGTGTGCACCTGCCCTCAACACCTTACTGGCAACCCTTTCTCTCGCTGTTTCCCTATCACCACCAGTAAGCACGAACATTACTCTACACTTTTTTGTACTCAATTTTTGTTTGTTGTTATGTGCATGTCAAGTCTGTGATATACTAATGTAATTTGCATTATACAGTATATCTTTCTTTGCAAGTTTAGAAACTATGTAGTGAATTTTACTTATCTAATATCTGTACTGCTATACTTTAAAAGCTAATCTGCCTTCTATTGAATGAAACGCTAAATAATCATGATTGATACTGCAATGATGAAAGAAAATTTTCTGTTGAATGGGATGTTAACCCCTTCAATCAGATGACATTTTTATTACTTTATTGATGCTATTGCTAGATTATTTTACTCCACTTAGAAAGGATGTTTACTAAAAGAGAATTTAAGACCATATCAATAAACCCACTAACTTTGACAAGTCCTTTCTAAGTTGAATAAAACGGTGTGGAGGTATCTATATTAAAGTCAAAATTGTAGTCATCTGCTTGAGAGTGTTAAATGATTGACACTGACTTCCTCAGCTCCTGTGACCCCGGACGACCCTTGTTCCCCTCCACCCTGCGGCTCAAATGCTTTATGTAAGAGCGATGGAGACACCTATATTTGCCAATGTGTCCCAGATTACTTTGGTGATCCATATAATGAGTGCAGACCAGAATGCATTGTCAATACTGAGTGTGCGAGCAATAAGGCTTGTCGCAACCTTAAGTGTGTTGACCCTTGCCCTGGCACTTGTGGTACTAATGCCCGGTGTGACATCATCAACCATAACCCAGAGTGCTCCTGTCTCCCGGGTTACGAGGGCAACCCCTATGAGATTTGCCGCGTTCAGAGAGACCCAAGTGAGTTCTTGCTTAGCTCAGTGCTCCCATGTATATACAGTATAATTTATCTTCACAGCTGCTCAATATAGACATGTTCATTCCCTTTTGCATATTTCACTATCTACTATCATACTCTAGAAAATGGCCAGTTCTAATCCATAGCTTGCACACCTATACCTGTGTTTATTGTGACTCCTGAGAAAGACGGTTGACAGTACAGAAATAACATTTAATACATGCTTAGTCACCTGACAGCTATCAAAATTAATAGATGTGTGAAAAGTTTCAAAGAAGACATGAAAGAATTTAAGGTACTGCATAAAGACCTCGGTATTAAAATATTGCCTAAAGAGGCTGTAAAACCTAGAGCCATTTGAAGTGCAGCCATTAACCCCTTCTGTACCAGCGACGTCTGTTATATTTTATTCTAGTTATTATTAGACGATTATATGCAGTTCAGGAAGGATCTGTGGTAGTTAAGGGGTTGATTGAGATAGTTCGGAGCCTTATAATTGCTAGAGATCCTTCCTAAACTGAATAAAATCGTTTAGTAGTAGCCATAATATAATAAAATGGATGTCGACGGTACAGTAGGGGTTAAGTGAACAGGGCAAATACATGCTAAGATGGACAAGACTTGCATAAACATATGCAATCTAGTTAGGCAGTGACACTCATATAATACATATAAAGGTAGCTCGCAAAAATAATGTACCGGTACTGTACTTCTACAGTACGGTACTAGAGAGACAAAATTAATAAAATTCATTCTTAAATAATAATCACATGCTTGCTATGTTAATAACATAGCAAGCATTATCTATGTTAGATATTATACATCTACTTGTTATCTGTAGTAAATGCTATAATTTGAGCAGTGCTGTGTTGAGATTATATTGCATAGTTGATATATCCTTGACATCAAATGCTAATGCTGTAGTATAACGAGAAGGTCCCTACAACAGTATTTTCCTCAATGAGTAGGCTTGACAATATTGCAATATTAAAGGGGTATATCAATGCAAACATCTATTAACATGTGAATAAATGTGTGTTGGTAGCTCCTACGGACAGTCCCGATCCGTGTGAGCCTAGCCCATGTGGACCCTACTCCACCTGCCGACCAATGCGAGGTCGACCCGTGTGTGAGTGTGAGGCCGGTTACTACGGTGCTCCACCTAACTGCCGTCCCGAGTGTGTTACCAACTCTGACTGTCCCAAATATCTGGCTTGTGTCAATGAGAAGTGTGTGGACCCGTGTGTTGACACCTGCGGCCCCCAGGCAGAATGTCAAGTTATCAACCATAACCCTGTGTGCTTCTGTCTGCGGGGTTATGAGGGAGACCCTTACATCCAGTGTCTCCTCAAGAGTAAGAGTCGGTCTTGATTCACGGACAACTGAACCAGTAGAATATTTCAACCATTATGTTTCAGTCACTGCCATATTACTGTAGGCCAATAAACCAGTGCCAATTTATTTTAGCTTAACTAAACCAGTGCCAACTAAACCTAGGCAACTAAACCAGTGCTAATTTAATATCCTAACTAATTTAACCTGTAGTTGAGATCTACTAGTGGTTTACTGGTAGAGTTGTCCAGTCACCATCATTCTCACTTGCTCCATGGAATGTTTAAACCACATGAGGCTTTATACATACAGTACATACATATATACATACATACATACATACATACATACATACATACATACATACATACATACATACATACAAGTTTAAAGACCATTTTGTCCACAGAGAATGTGGTGTCAGTCTCACATCTTAAATAGCGGCATTCAAGGCGACCCTGTTTTGGGCTGCCTCTGTTGTCAAGTCCTTTGTTTTGAGATTGAACCAAAGTATCTGATCTTATGTTTTCTTAGGTCTACCACTACTCGCAGCTCCACTAACGTTCACAGTCCAGCATTTCTTCACCCAGTTCTGATCATTCATTCTCTCCATGTGTCCAAACCAACCAAGTCTGCTTGTGCGCATCACTTCACCGATATTCCTAATGCCCAAACGCCTTCTTAGTTCCTCACTCGATACCCCATCCCTGAGGTTAAACCCCCGTTTCCATCTCACCATTCTCTTCTCATTCCATTCCATTCAATTAATATCCTTCGCTTTAACCAGCCACGTCTCCGAGGCATAGGTCATCGCATTCCTAACACACGAGGCATACACTTTCCCTTTAAGGCGAGTTGGGAATTCTTTCATGGTCAAGAGAGGCAACAGTTCTCTAAACTTCCCCCCGCCACTATGACTCTAGCAATGGAGCCACCTTCGGCAGAAACTGTATCGCCCAAGTAGCAAAATTTGTTCACACACTCCAGCATTACACTGTCGAAATCAATAATATCAGGACCACTCTTGATTTGTGCCTCCCCAACAATGTCTGTGCTTCACTCCCGTACGTCAATGTCGGGTTATCACACTATCATGTAATGACTTTACTTCCATGCTGACCACCCTATTCCTTGTCACTGCTTTCAGCATTGGTACAACCCTCTTCTTCTGTTGCACCCTCTCCTGCACTTCATCCTCCATACTCCCATCTTTACTCATCAAGGGTACCTTCTGCACCATCAAAAGTACTTTCTTTCTCACAGGAACTCAGCTTAGGCACATATCACACACTAGGAGCGTATGTTGGGGAATGCATTCCTCACTTTTTTCTTTTTATTTCTATATGTATGAAGGAGACAAAAGGCAAAGCTGCCTGTAACTAGTGTTTCCCCAAAAGTTAAAAGAGTGATAGAGAGTCAAATTCAAGGTACCGGTACGTTAGTCAAAATGTCTGGACACATGGAGCTTGAAGCAGTTCAAGTCATATGATGAGGGAAAGACAGATTGAGGGAGAGCGTTCCAAAGCTTACTTGTTGAATAGAAGAAAGACTGGGAAAATGAGTTCACTCTTGAGTTAGAGAGTTGGACAGAATAGGGGTGGAAGTGTGTTGAATGGCGGGTGCCTCCCGAATTCTGTCAGAATATTGGGTAATTAATTCACATATAACTACGTTTGTCACAGGCCATGCGTGCGCTTCTCGGGTTAAATGAGAATGGTTTGATGGATATGTGGGGTTAATCCCAAAGATAAGATAACTAATGAGGAACTGAGGAGGTAGTTGGGTAGTAGGGGTATCAGTGAAGAAGTGAAGAGACGCACACAAGCAGGCATTGAAAAAAACAACTTTATATTATTTAAGTGAATGGAGATCATGTGTAGAATATACAGTAGAACCTCGCTCTTTCGGACTAATTGGGGGAGACCCCTGTCCGAAAGTGTCAAAAGTCCGAAAGGGCCGAGTCCAAACTCACACTTCAGCCTTTCAGACAAATCCGAAAGGCTGAAATAATGTCCGAAGTTTATAAGTCCGAAACTCTGCTCTTCGGTACGAATGCAAAATAATTTTTCTCAGCCTTTCAGACAAATCCAAAAGGCTGAAGCATGAGTCCGAAGTTTATAAGTCCGAATACACATTCACCTAACCAGACAAGTCCGAAACTCGGCTCTTTGGTCCGAATGCGATTTAATTTTTCTCAGCCTTTCAGACAAATCCGAAAGGCTGAAGCATGAGTCCGAAGTTAAATGTAGTCCAAAAAGTGTAGTCCGAAAAGGATGGAGGTATTTTCTCAGCCTTTCAGACAAATCCGAAAGGCTGAACCATGATTCCGAATTGAAATGCTAGTCCGAAAGTCTGAGAATTCCGAAAGATTGAAGTCCGAAAGAGCGAGGTTCTACTGTACCAAAAGAGACAATAATATCTCCCGATACAAATACACTAGACCTATGCTAATGTCTCTGCGGTTGAAGGCATTCCATGGCACGAGATTTCTGTGATGCCATTAGTTTTGTCTATAATATATTCTGATAACTGAAAAATGAAGAAAAGTTACAGCATACAGTACTTTAAACTGTATTGTAGAGTACTAATAGCATACTGTATTTCGTTCTTCCAGCAACCACCCAGCATCCCATAATAACCACCACACTGCAACCCCTAACAACACCTAGGGTTCCGGTGGTGACCACACCTCCACGCCCCTGCACACCTAACCCCTGTGGCCAAAATGGCTTATGTACACCCATTGGTCAGCACTTTGAGTGTTCCTGCCCCCCAGACATGTTTGGTAATCCGTACACTGAATGTCGACCTGAGTGTGTGGTTGATTCTGACTGTGCTCGCAATAAAGCTTGTCAGCGCAACAAGTGTGAGGACCCATGTCAGGGTGTTTGTGGAGTGCGAGCCATTTGTCATGTGGTTATGCACAAACCTGTGTGTTTGTGTCCAGCAGGTCTCACTGGGGATGGCTATACTTCCTGCATTACTCTACCAGTTACACCTTGTAAGCATTACATACTTCTTCTCTTTCCTGTACTTTTGCTCGATATATGAATAATCTAGTTTATTTTTAATCTTTATCTTCGCACTAGAAATAATTTAGTAAATTAATAAGCTGTTTCTTCGCACTAGCAACACTCTTACACTGACTGTCCCATATTTGAACAGCGGAAACCTCGTCTCCAGCAACTCCTGTGACTGTAGACCCATGCCAACCCTCTCCCTGTGGCCACCATGCCAAGTGTAATGTGGAGAGTGGCCAAGCATCTTGCCAATGTATTAGTGGATACTTCGGTGACCCGTACGACAGCTGCCACCCTACATGTTCTGCCGACTCTCACTGTGACTCAGGTGTGGCATGTGTCAATGGCAAGTGCATTGACCCATGTCCTGGCACCTGTGGCATTGGTGCTGAGTGTAGAGTACCAAATCACATTCCTATATGCACCTGTCCTCCTAGTTATTCTGGCAGCCCTTACCAACGGTGTTTCCCCAATCCGGGTACGATCTCACTCTTACATAAAACTTGTTAATGCACAATACCCACAAATGCATGCCATCTCCTTTAATATATTGACTAATATCTGTCTAAAGATTCAAGCACCAACCTTTTGACATATTGCATGACATAGCATGTGTATCTTGACTGTTCTAGACGTGATCAATCCTGGGAGGGAGAGCCCATGTGAGGTGTGTGGGCCCTATACAGACTGTAAGGAATTGGAAGGTCGACCAGTGTGTACCTGCCTACCGGGCTACTTGGGTGCCCCTCCCGACTGCCGTCCAGAGTGTATTGTCAATCGCGATTGTCCCTCAGATCTGGCTTGTAATAGACAAAAATGTGTTGACCCTTGCCCTGGAGCATGTGGTTCAAATGCTGAGTGTCGTGTCATCAACCATTCTCCAGTGTGTACTTGTATTCCGGGATACACTGGAGAACCATTTGTTCGCTGTAATCGTATTCCACAGGGTAAGATATGTATATTCATTATTATTATATTTTTTTTCCAGCATTTATTTTTTTTGTCATTAACCATTAACAAAATTGTAACATTTATCCACTCAATAATGTAATCTTACTTTTCTTTTGGTCGTTTCCGTGTCGTCTACTGACTCCGATGAGCGAGCTACCCCATGGAAGATAAATTTAAAAAAAAATATCTTGGTTTATTTTTCAGTTGATCCAACCCCCGAGCCTAAGGATCCAGTTCCTTGCCAGGAAGGTACTTGCGGCATCAATGCCAACTGTCATGTGGAAGGCACTCGAGGAGTCTGCACTTGCATTGAGGGCTATTTTGGAAATCCTTATGTGCAGTGTAGACCAGAGTGTGTCATCAACTCAGAATGTCCCTCGTACCTTGCTTGCATCCGTCAACGATGTGTGGATCCTTGCCCGGGCACTTGTGGCATCGATGCCATTTGTGATATTATCAACCACCACCCACTCTGCTCTTGCCCTAAATATATGACTGGCGATCCCTTCAGCATCTGTGAGCCAAGTAAGTCTTCAAGTATTTCAAGTTTCAACGTTCTTTTACTGTAATTATTATGGAAGTTATTGAAATATCCGGTACTACATGTATTGTTGACTAACAGTAATACTTATATCCATAACTGATTCAGTACAGGGAAAAAAGGGAGAGGCTTGCTAATGTCTCAGAACCCTCTCTAAGGGGATATCTTAACCCGGGAACTGCTGGGAGACTCTTAAGAGTTCCCCCGGCGGACTGCGGGAAGACTCTTAACCCGGGAACTGCTGGGAGACTCTTAAGAGTTCCCCCGGTGGACTGCTGGGAGACTCTTAAGAGTGAGTGAAAAAAAAAATCAACTTTTGACATCGAAAAAAAAATATTTTGTTTATTTTTATTTTTTTATTTTTTTATTTTTTTTTGGCCCCTGGGCCATTCAAAATCTCAGTTCTCTACCTCCCCTCCTTCCCCACTTTCCTCCTCTCCTTCAGTTATCACCTATTTTCCCTGTTATTCCCTTATTCTGAGGTATATTTTCGTGCTAACATTAGCGAGTTGCAAGCAGGGTGTTGTCATCACTGATGGCAAGCGAGTGCAAGAGAGAGAGAGAGAGAGTATCGATCGACTGTGTCTCAGTGGCCTTGGGGGAAATTGGCGGGAAAGCAGCTTGCCTCACCCATACATTATACAACTCGCGGGCTATATCTCCGATTTTGACCATCCAAACGCTGTTTTCACTCGTTTTATTGTTGTTTCAGGTTAATACCTTTATAATCAACCCATAATAGGCGCATATGGATAAGTATTAATGCTTTTAATGGTACAATGAATATTTTAGTGACGGAAACACCTCAAATACGTCAGCACAGGGGGACGTTTCCAATTACCCCCATGCGCACTTGTTAGGTTAAGAGTCAGAGAAAAAAAAATCAACTTTTGACATCGAAAAAAACATATTTTTTTTATTTTTATTTTTTTTATTTTTTTATTTTTTTGGCCCCTGGGCCATGCAAAATCTCAGTCCTCTACCTCCCCTCCTTCCCCACTTTCCTCCTCTCCTTCAGTTATCACCTATTTTCCCTGTTATTCCCTTATGCTGAGGTATATTTTCGTGCTAACATTAGCGAGTTGCAAGCAGGGCGTTGTCATCACTGATAGCAAGCGAGTGCAAGAGAGAGAGAGAGAGAGAGAGAGAGTATCGATCGACTGTGTCTCAGTGGCCTTGGGGGAAATTGGCGGGAAAGCAGCTTGCCTCACCCATACATTATACAACTCGCGGGCTATATCTCCGATTTTGACCATTCAAACGCTGTTTTCACTTGTTTTATTGTTGTTTTAGGTTAATACCTTTATAATCAACCCATAATAGGCGCGTATGGATAAGTATTAATGCTATTTATGGTAAAATTAATATTTTAGTGACTGAAACACCTCAAATACATGCACACAGGGAGAGGTGTCTAATTACCCCCATGCGCACTTGTTAGGTTAAATACCTGTACTTGAATTTGCTAAATAAAACATGCTATTTTAACCAACTCTTCAATTACCAAAATTTCAAGTAAGTATTAGTTCCTTTGGGACCAGCAGAGGGTAATTATATGTCATTATAATATGTGGGGATTGTCAGAAAAGGACTAGGATAATATTGGGAAAGTTGGCATTAATGTAACTGATTAAGAACTAAAGAGGCAGTTGGGTACAGTAGGCCTACTAGGAGTATCCACAAAGAGATTTGATACAGCAGGCTTGGTTGGTTTTGACAGATTAGAGAATGGATGAACAAAATTAGGTGAAAAGCTGCAAGTCAGTGAACATGGAGAAAGCTGCACAAAAGGTTAGACCTATAAAGATGTGCAATAAGGTCATTTTATTTGGTCTTAAATATTAAAACTTGACAATTGAGGCAGCCATTAGGATGTGAAACTGAAACGGTACTTCTTAAAATGTATGTCTGTACGTAGCTGTCTTTAAATTATTCCGACCTGACATTACATCCCACCATCACTTACAGCCTTACACCTCTTTATTATGTGGTAAGTGTCTTAGGATGCTCTATCTATCTATCTATCTATTGCCTGACGCCGTGATCCCCGAAGGGGTGGCCACGAACAAACCGCCCCCATGCACCTCTGTCCCCAGTCAGTCGACGCCCCTCCCCCCAACCAGCACTGCCTTCGTTCATGTAGTTCCTCACTCCATCCTTCCACCTCATATTCGGTCTACCTCTCCCCCTCTGTCCTTCCACCTCGCTCTTGTACACCCTCTTAGTCATTCTCTCGCTTTCCATACGTTAGGTTAGGGTGCTCTCCATCTCATAATACCTCCTACCATAACCTATAACACCGCACTTTATCTGTATTCAAGCTATTGTAGAATACTTGCCACCTCACATTATCTTCCACTATAACCTATACAAATTGCCTATATCATAAGGATAAGGTGATAATGTAATGTTGTTTGTGATGAACAGTTCAAGCGCCACCCGACCCGTGTATCCCGACCCCCTGCGGTCTGTACACAGAATGCCAGGTGGTGGTCGACAGGGCAGTCTGTTCTTGCATTCCTGGCTACTCGGGCAATCCTGACCTGGGCTGCAATCCTGAGTGTACCATCAACTCTGACTGTCCGCTGAGCAAGGCTTGCATCAACATCAAATGTGTGGACCCATGTGTGGGAGTGTGTGGGAATGAGGCTGAGTGCAGTGTTGTCAGTCATAATCCCCTCTGCAGCTGCCGAGAGGGTTACACTGGCAATCCCCTTGTTGGATGTCAACCCAAACCAGGTAAGCTACTCATATTGCATATTTGATTACCAGTCTGTCTTTCATTTGTTTTATGTCTCTTCATAAAGAAGCTTTTCATATTTTCCAAGGAGAAATGGGGCCTCTGTATCACAGGAAGAACAATATTTATCTTGTAACTGCATTTTGTTAAAGGCGACTAGAAGGGACGGATGAATATGACTTGTTAACCTTGGTAGGCATTTTGCCTAAGGAAAGAAAACTCTTGTTAAAAAAAAAAAAAAAAAAAAAAAAAAAAAAAAAAAACTTGTAGGTACACCCTTGACAAGCAAAGGATCTGCCAATAAATGTAGCTGGCGTCGGCAAAGACATGTGGGCAGTTAAAATGTGTCTTAAAAGCCTGATCGTGCCTTAGCTCTGAAAGTGATGGGGGCTCTGGACCTCTGACAGTATTCTGTTGTTTGTTACTGTTGGTGCACGGCCCCTTATAGGGTAAAGGGCCGGTGATATTCCGGGTTGTCGATTCCGCACAATAGTGTGGAGCCTGAGCCCCAGAGTAGCATGTTGGGAATTTATCTTATCAATGGGTGTATAATTCTGCATCTTGTGCAGTGATGAGTTAGGCTTGAACAGATGTTCCTTTGACTTAACAGAGTGAAGACTATCACCAATTCTGATAAACAAGAACAAGCATACTAAACGTAGACCTGTGAAACCAAAAATCCCAATAATTGCCCTGGAGCGATATCTCAAGAAAAGATCTCAGGGTTAGGATACTGAAGGTGACATCATGAGACTTGTGACACCTTGAGTAAATGTCCTGTTAAAATGTTAATTCTGCAGAAAGACCCCAATGAGGAGCTCCCAAAGCTTGTCATGTCCTAAGGCTGCCCCTTGTCCACTGCCAAAGCAATGTTAACTCCTCCTCGGCTTCACTATGTTACAAAAACTAATTATTGTAGTGAGCATGGTTAGGTATTACAAATGATAGTTCCATAATTCAATTTTAATTTGTTACAGTTGTGCCAGCAGATCCTTGCAATCCTGATCCCTGTGGCATCAATGCGAACTGTGCTGTTAACAAGAACCGCCATGACTGCACCTGCTACCCTGGCTACTTTGGCAATCCATATGTGGAGTGCAAACCGGAGTGCATCATCAATTCTGATTGTCCTCGATACCTTACATGCCTCAACCAGAAGTGTGTGGACCCTTGCCCTGGTTTTTGTGGCATCAATGCTCTCTGCAGTGTCGTCAATCACAAGCCTAACTGCTACTGTCCCCGTGGCTACGAAGGAGATTCGCAAGTGGAATGTCGTCCATGTAAGTACCCATCCTGAAAACAATTGTTTTTTTTGGTTTGCTGTCTTAATTGGTATCTTGATAAATAGTCAGTTTTCTTGCACAAGTTCAAAACAGCATTGTCAATATGTTTTTGCATTGGTAGCATGAATATTTGAATGTGATACAAGCATGTAATTATGCATGAATATATGTGTAGCATGTTCATACTTCTTTTTATCTATGAAATATGTGCATCCATTTATTACATTTGGGGCATGTACCATAATGTACAAATGTTAAAATGTGTCCTATGCATGTTTTAATTGCATGATCCCTAATTTTTCAGCTCCACCGCCGACCCAACATTGCGCCCCGAATGCATGCGGTTCTAACACTGAATGTCTAGTTACTAATAATGTTCCAATATGCTATTGCCTCCCTGAATATACGGGCAACCCTTACCAAGGATGTTCGCTCATAACAACTCCCCTGCCCCCGCTTGTAGTCCTACCCACAACCCCAAGCCCTCAACCTTTCCATCCCCCAACATTC
Source organism: Paralithodes platypus (assembly GCA_032716605.1). Taxonomy (NCBI): domain Eukaryota; kingdom Metazoa; phylum Arthropoda; class Malacostraca; order Decapoda; family Lithodidae; genus Paralithodes; species Paralithodes platypus. The sequence goes on along the minus strand of CM064491.1, from coordinate 6,383,251 downwards.
CCATCCTCCCCTCCTCTGCCATCCCTAGAGTGCAAGTCTAACTCACATTGCTCCCCAACACACTCCTGTATCAACCGGCGGTGCGTCAACCCCTGCGCCTCCACCGCCCCCTGTGCCGTAGGGGCCGAGTGCACAGTCATCGTTCATCGTCCAGTCTGCAAATGCCCACCAAGATTCCAAGGCAACCCACTCACTCACTGCTTCCCACTGGCAACAACTCCCAAACCTGAATGTTTGGAAGATGATGATTGCCCAGAAGACAAAGCATGTGCTGAGAGGAAGTGCATTAACCCATGTCGGTTGGCTAGCCCATGTTCACACTTGGCTGAGTGCACTGTTGTGTCTCACTTGCCACAGTGTGAATGTTTCCCTGGATATTTGGGGAATGGGTATTACTGTGAACTCTCCACCACAACGACTACTCCTTCACCCCTAGCTCTCTACCCAACGCATACCACTGTCAGACCTGGAGTTGCCACTCGTCCCCCAATCCATGACGACCGTGAATGTACAACAGATTTTGACTGTGACAATGACCAGATATGTCAACATTTTCATTGTGAATTAGTATGCATTGTAACCAATACCTGCCATGGCTCTAACACAGAATGTCGGGGCGTTGATCATCGCCCCGTTTGTAAATGTCTTCTAGGATTTATTGGTAATCCTTACATAGAGTGCAAAAAGCTGACACCACCTAGACCTCAACCAGAGTGCCTAACTGACCGTGACTGTCCCCTCACCAAGGCTTGCGACTACCAGGAATGCATTAATGTCTGCATAATATCAAATCCTTGCTCACCTTTTGCTAACTGTGAAACTCAAAACCATTTTCCAATTTGCTCTTGTATTTTTGGGTACACAGGTTCTGGCTATGAATGTTATCGTCTTCCACCCATAACCGAACGGCCATCATTTCCAACTGTTTCTAACCCACCTGCCATTGCATTAACCACTACAACTCAACGCCCAATTGCTGAATACCCTAGTACAGAACGTGAGCGACCATACACTCGCAAACCAGTACCAATTATACACCCAATGCCAACTGTTGTGACTGGTTGTGAGAGCAATGACGAATGCTCTTATGACACCACCTGTATCAACCGCTTGTGTAGTGACATTTGCAGTCCCTCTTTATGTGGAGAGCATGCAGAGTGTCATACACTTGATAATCGTCCAACTTGTTTGTGCCCTCAAGGAACTACTGGTAATCCCACCATCAATTGTATGGCTCTACAAATGGAACAACCATTTACCCAACCAACACCACTCGCTGGCTCAACAGTTGCCATTCAACACTCTCCAATTCAACCACAGAGTGTTTCTACATCCACTAAGTCTCCCATTGCAGAAATACAGACTGAAAGACCACTTGCAGTTCCACCACTAAAACGTCCACTGCCACCAATTGTTCCTCCAATAGCAATTGCTTGTGAAAATAATGATGATTGTTCAATGGATAACACCTGTTACAATCAGCTATGTTATGATGTTTGTACATTGGGTGTTTGTGGAGAGAATGCAGAGTGTAAAATAGCATCACATCGACCAGTATGCACCTGTCCACCAGGCACATCCGGTCATCCAACAAGTAAATGCACAGCTCTAAAATCAGAGATGCCAACTACAATATCACCCATTGCAGAAGCAAAAAGACCAGAAGATGACCCTGTATATCCCATAGCTGGTCCAAGTGCAACAACACTGCCACCTATATCAGAATCCATAAAGCCAACACCAAGCCTCCCACCAGTAACACAACCACCATCACCACCTACACCTGGTCCAATACCTGTTGGCTGTGAGACTTCAGATGAATGTCCTACAGATAATTCATGTGTAAACAGAATGTGTTTAGATATGTGTTACCCTGGCTTTTGTGGTAACAATGCAAATTGCCAAACAACTGGACACCGTCCGGTCTGCACATGTCCTCCGGGCACCACAGGTAACCCAACAGTAAAATGTTCAGCACTTGCTGTGGACACACACACGTTGCCTCCTCCAGTGGCAGGAGCTGAGCCTCCAGCATATGAAGTAACTATCCGACCCATAGCGGGTGCCACAACAAGACCTCCAACACCACTAGCAGAACAGGGACTACCTCGCCCTCCACAACCTCCAATCATTAGGCCTCCTCCACCTCCAGTTGTTCCTCCTGTCATTATATCATGTGAGAATAATGATGATTGTGACATGGATAACTCCTGCATCAATATGTTGTGTTATGATGCATGTAGCCTTGATACATGTGGGGAGGATGCTGAATGTAAGACAATACAACATCGTCCAGTCTGTATTTGTCCACCAGGAACAACAGGAAATCCCCAATTTGGTTGTATAGCAACTACAACTGACAGAATAACAACATTACCTCCAGTAACTGACAGACCAGTACATTATCCTGAGATTACTTTACAACCCATCGCAGGGCCGTCATCAGAAATGCCTCCTGCTGTAGCAGAACATCCCACAAGTCGACCTCCAGCTCCTCCTACTATTCCCAGACCTCCTATTCCTACGCCTCCACCAGTTAGTATTGGATGTGAGAGTGTGGATGATTGTCCTTATGATAACTCATGTGTTAATCTTTTGTGCATGGATATCTGTTATCAAGGCCTATGTGGAGAGAATGCCAACTGCGATACTGTAGGGCATAGGCCATTGTGTACTTGTCCACCCGGCAGTACTGGTAATCCAACACAAAAATGCATTGCTTTACTTTCTGAGCAACCATCCATAGTAGTGCCATTGGCAGATAGTCCAGAAATACCAGATGATGTGGTAATACCAGTCAAAGGGCCATCAAGCCCTCTACCTCCTCCATTGGTTGAATATCCAACAGAACGGCCACTAGCACCTCTACCACCACCCAAGAAACCTTCACCAATAGTTCCACCAATATCCATTGCTTGTGAAAATAATGATGACTGTTCTATGGACAATTCATGCCTCAACAAACTTTGTTATGATGTGTGCAAACTTGGTGTTTGTGGTGATACTGCTGATTGTAAAGTTGCTTCTCACAGACCTGTATGTAGTTGTCCTCCAGGAACCACTGGAGATCCTACTACAGGGTGCGTAGCCACCCAGACAGAGCGTCCAACCACACAACAACCTCCCATATCTCAACACATGCCAATTGAGGTAGGGGACCCTATAGATCCTGTAGCTGCTCCATCTAGTTCCATTCCCCCTCCATTGGTGGAATTACCAACACCACGACCACCACTACCTCCAGTAACACAACCACCATCACCACCTACACCTGGTCCAATACCTGTTGGCTGTGAGACTTCAGATGAATGTCCCACAGATAATTCATGTGTAAACAGAATGTGTTTAGATATGTGTTACCCTGGCTTTTGTGGTGAAAATGCGAATTGTCAAACAACTGGACACCGTCCGGTCTGCACATGTCCTCCGGGCACCACAGGTAACCCAACAGTAAAATGTTCAGCACTTGCTGTGGACACACACACGTTGCCTCCTCCAGTGGCAGGAGCTGAGCCTCCAGCATATGAAGTAACTATCCGACCCATAGCAGGTGCCACAACAAGACCTCCAATGCCACTAGCAGAACAGGGAACACCTCGCCCTCCACAACCTCCAATCATTAGACCTCCTCCACCTCCAGTTGTTCCTCCTGTCATTATATCATGTGAGAATAATGATGATTGTGACATGGATAACTCCTGCATCAATATGTTGTGTTATGATGCATGTAGTCTTAATACATGTGGGGAGGATGCTGAATGTAAGACAATACAACATCGTCCAGTCTGTATTTGTCCACCAGGAACAACAGGAAATCCCCAATTTGGTTGTATAGCAACTACAACTGACAGAATAACAACATTACCTCCAGTAACTGACAGACCAGTACATCATCCTGAGATTACTTTACAACCCATCGCAGGGCCGTCATCAGAAATGCCTCCTGCTGTAGCAGAACATCCCACAAGTCGACCTCCAGCTCCTCCTACTATTCCCAGACCTCCTATTCCTACACCTCCACCAGTTAGTATTGGATGTGAGAGTGTGGATGATTGTCCTTATGATAACTCATGTGTTAATCTTTTGTGCATGGATATCTGTTATCAAGGCCTATGCGGAGAGAATGCCAACTGTGATACTGTAGGGCATAGGCCATTGTGTACTTGTCCACCCGGCACTACTGGTAATCCAACACAAAAATGCATTGCTTTACTTTCTGAGCAACCATCCATAGTAGTGCCATTGGCAGATAGTCCAGAAATACCAGATGATGTGGTAATACCAGTCAAAGGACCATCAAGCCCTCTACCTCCTCCATTGGTTGAATATCCAACAGAACGGCCACTAGAACCTCTACCACCACCCAAGAAACCTTCACCAATAGTTCCACCAATATCCATTGCTTGTGAAAATAATGATGACTGTTCTATGGACAATTCATGCCTCAACAAACTTTGTTATGATGTGTGCAAACTTGGTGTTTGTGGTGATACTGCTGATTGTAAAGTTGCTTCTCACAGACCTGTATGTAGTTGTCCTCCAGGAACCACTGGAGATCCTACTACAGGGTGCGTAGCCACCCAGACAGAGCGTCCAACCACACAACAACCTCCCATATCTCAACACATGCCAATTGAGGTAGGGGACCCTATAGATCCTGTAACTGCTCCATCTAGTTCCATTCCCCCTCCATTGGTGGAATTACCAACACCACGACCACCACTACCTCCAGTAACACAACCACCATCACCACCTACACCTGGTCCAATACCTGTTGGCTGTGAGACTTCAGATGAATGTCCCACAGATAATTCATGTGTAAACAGAATGTGTTTAGATATGTGTTACCCTGGCTTTTGTGGTGAAAATGCGAATTGTCAAACAACTGGACACCGTCCGGTCTGCACATGTCCTCCGGGCACCACAGGTAACCCAACAGTAAAATGTTCAGCACTTGCTGTGGACACACACACGTTGCCTCCTCCAGTGGCAGGAGCTGAGCCTCCAGCATATGAAGTAACTATCCGACCCATAGCAGGTGCCACAACAAGACCTCCAATGCCACTAGCAGAACAGGGAACACCTCGCCCTCCACAACCTCCAATCATTAGACCTCCTCCACCTCCAGTTGTTCCTCCTGTCATTATATCATGTGAGAATAATGATGATTGTGACATGGATAACTCCTGTATCAATATGTTGTGTTATGATGCATGTAGTCTTAATACATGTGGGGAGGATGCTGAATGTAAGACAATACAACATCGTCCAGTCTGTATTTGTCCACCAGGAACAACAGGAAATCCCCAATTTGGTTGTATAGCAACTACAACTGACAGAATAACAACATTACCTCCAGTAACTGACAGACCAGTACATCATCCTGAGATTACTTTACAACCCATCGCAGGGCCGTCATCAGAAATGCCTCCTGCTGTAGCAGAACATCCCACAAGTCGACCTCCAGCTCCTCCTACTATTCCCAGACCTCCTATTCCTACACCTCCACCAGTTAGTATTGGATGTGAGAGTGTGGATGATTGTCCTTATGATAACTCATGTGTTAATCTTTTGTGCATGGATATCTGTTATCAAGGCCTATGCGGAGAGAATGCCAACTGTGATACTGTAGGGCATAGGCCATTGTGTACTTGTCCACCCGGCACTACTGGTAATCCAACACTAAAATGCATTGCTTTACTTTCTGAGCAACCATCCATAGTAGTGCCATTGGCAGATAGTCCAGAAATACCAGATGATGTGGTAATACCAGTCAAAGGACCATCAAGCCCTCTACCTCCTCCATTGGTTGAATATCCAACAGAACGGCCACTAGAACCTCTACCACCACCCAAGAAACCTTCACCAATAGTTCCACCAATATCCATTGCTTGTGAAAATAATGATGACTGTTCTATGGACAATTCATGCCTCAACAAACTTTGTTATGATGTGTGCAAACTTGGTGTTTGTGGTGATACTGCTGATTGTAAAGTTGCTTCTCACAGACCTGTATGTAGTTGTCCTCCAGGAACCACTGGAGATCCTACTACAGGTTGCGTAGCCACCCAAACAGAGCGTCCAACCACACAACAACCTCCCATATCTCAACACATGCCAATTGAGGTAGGGGACCCTATAGATCCTGTAGCTGCTCCATCTAGTTCCATTCCCCCTCCATTGGTGGAATTACCAACACCACGACCACCACTACCTCCAGTAACACAACCACCATCACCACCTACACCTGGTCCAATACCTGTTGGCTGTGAGACTTCAGACGAATGTCCCACAGATAATTCATGTGTAAACAGAATGTGTTTAGATATGTGTTACCCTGGCTTTTGTGGTGAAAATGCGAATTGTCAAACAACTGGACACCGTCCGGTCTGCACATGTCCTCCGGGCACCACAGGTAACCCAACAGTAAAATGTTCAGCACTTGCTGTGGACACACACACGTTGCCTCCTCCAGTGGCAGGAGCTGAGCCTCCAGCATATGAAGTAACTATCCGACCCATAGCAGGTGCCACAACAAGACCTCCAACACCACTAGCAGAACAGGGAACACCTCGCCCTTCACAACCTCCAATCATTAGACCTCCTCCACCTCCAGTTGTTCCTCCTGTCATTATATCATGTGAGAATAATGATGATTGTGACATGGATAACTCCTGCATCAATATGTTGTGTTATGATGCATGTAGTCTTAATACATGTGGGGAGGATGCTGAATGTAAGACAATACAACATCGTCCAGTCTGTATTTGTCCACCAGGAACAACAGGAAATCCCCAATTTGGTTGTATAGCAACTACAACTGACAGAATAACAACATTACCTCCAGTAACTGACAGACCAGTACATCATCCTGAGATTACTTTACAACCCATCGCAGGGCCGTCATCAGAAATGCCTCCTGCTGTAGCAGAACATCCCACAAGTCAACCTCCAGCTCCTACTACTCCCAGACCTCCTATTCCTACGCCTCCACCAGTTAGTATTGGATGTGAGAGTGTGGATGATTGTCCTTATGATAACTCGTGTGTTAATCTTTTGTGCATGGATATCTGTTATCAAGGCCTATGCGGAGAGAATGCCAACTGTGATACTGTAGGTCATAGGCCATTGTGTACTTGTCCACCCGGCACTACTGGTAATCCAACACAAAAATGCATTGCTTTACTTTCTGAGCAACCATCCATAGTAGTGCCATTGGCAGATAGTCCAGAAATACCAGATGATGTGGTAATACCAGTCAAAGGACCATCAAGCCCTCTACCTCCTCCATTGGTTGAATATCCAACAGAACGGCCACTAGAACCTCTACCACCACCCAAGAAACCTTCACCAATAGTTCCACCAATCACCATTGCTTGTGAGAACAATGATGACTGTACTATGGACAATTCATGCCTCAACAACCTTTGTTATGATGTGTGCAAACTTGGTGTTTGTGGTGATACTGCTGATTGTAAAGTTGCTTCTCACAGACCTGTTTGTAGTTGTCCTCCAGGAACCACCGGAGATCCTACTACAGGGTGCGTAGCCACCCAGACCGAGCGTCCAACCACACAACAACCTCCCATATCTCAACACATGCCAATTGAGGTAGGGGACCCTATAGATCCTGTAGCTGCTCCATCTAGTTCCATTCCCCCTCCATTGGTGGAATTACCAACACCACGACCACCACTACCTCCAGTAACACAACCACCATCACCACCTACACCTGGTCCAATACCTGTTGGCTGTGAGACTTCAGACGAATGTCCCACAGATAATTCATGTGTAAACAGAATGTGTTTAGATATGTGTTACCCTGGCTTTTGTGGTGAAAATGCGAATTGTCAAACAACTGGACACCGTCCGGTCTGCACATGTCCTCCGGGCACCACAGGTAACCCAACAGTAAAATGTTCAGCACTTGCTGTGGACACACACACGTTGCCTCCTCCAGTGGCAGGAGCTGAGCCTCCAGCATATGAAGTAACTATCCGACCCATAGCAGGTGCCACAACAAGACCTCCAACACCACTAGCAGAACAGGGAACACCTCGCCCTTCACAACCTCCAATCATTAGACCTCCTCCACCTCCAGTTGTTCCTCCTGTCATTATATCATGTGAGAATAATGATGATTGTGACATGGATAACTCCTGCATCAATATGTTGTGTTATGATGCATGTAGTCTTAATACATGTGGGGAGGATGCTGAATGTAAGACAATACAACATCGTCCAGTCTGTATTTGTCCACCAGGAACAACAGGAAATCCCCAATTTGGTTGTATAGCAACTACAACTGACAGAATAACAACATTACCTCCAGTAACTGACAGACCAGTACATCATCCTGAGATTACTTTACAACCCATCGCAGGGCCGTCATCAGAAATGCCTCCTGCTGTAGCAGAACATCCCACAAGTCAACCTCCAGCTCCTACTACTCCCAGACCTCCTATTCCTACGCCTCCACCAGTTAGTATTGGATGTGAGAGTGTGGATGATTGTCCTTATGATAACTCGTGTGTTAATCTTTTGTGCATGGATATCTGTTATCAAGGCCTATGCGGAGAGAATGCCAACTGTGATACTGTAGGTCATAGGCCATTGTGTACTTGTCCACCCGGCACTACTGGTAATCCAACACAAAAATGCATTGCTTTACTTTCTGAGCAACCATCCATAGTAGTGCCATTGGCAGATAGTCCAGAAATACCAGATGATGTGGTAATACCAGTCAAAGGACCATCAAGCCCTCTACCTCCTCCATTGGTTGAATATCCAACAGAACGGCCACTAGAACCTCTACCACCACCCAAGAAACCTTCACCAATAGTTCCACCAATCACCATTGCTTGTGAGAACAATGATGACTGTACTATGGACAATTCATGCCTCAACAACCTTTGTTATGATGTGTGCAAACTTGGTGTTTGTGGTGATACTGCTGATTGTAAAGTTGCTTCTCACAGACCTGTTTGTAGTTGTCCTCCAGGAACCACCGGAGATCCTACTACAGGGTGCGTAGCCACCCAGACCGAGCGTCCAACCACACAACAACCTCCCATATCTCAACACATGCCAATTGAGGTAGGGGACCCTATAGATCCTGTAGCTGCTCCATCTAGTTCCATTCCCCCTCCATTGGTGGAATTACCAACACCACGACCACCACTACCTCCAGTAACACAACCACCATCACCACCTACACCTGGTCCAATACCTGTTGGCTGTGAGACTTCAGACGAATGTCCCACAGATAATTCATGTGTAAACAGAATGTGTTTAGATATGTGTTACCCTGGCTTTTGTGGTGAAAATGCAAATTGCCAAACAACTGGACACCGTCCGGTCTGCACATGTCCTCCGGGCACCACAGGTAACCCAACAGTAAAATGTTCAGCACTTGCTGTGGACACACACACGTTGCCTCCTCCAGTGGCAGGAGCTGAGCCTCCAGCATATGAAGCAACTATCCGACCCATAGCAGGTGCCCCAACAAGACCTCAAACACCACTAGCAGAACAGGGAACACCTCGCCCTCCACAACCTCCAATTATTAGGCCTCCTCCGCCTCCAGTTGTTCCTCCTGTTATTATATCATGTGAGAATAATGATGATTGTGACATGGATAACTCCTGCATCAATATGTTGTGTTATGATGTATGTAGTCTTAATACATGTGGGGAGGATGCTGAATGTAAGACAATACAACATCGTCCAGTCTGTATTTGTCCACCAGGAACAACAGGAAATCCCCAATTTGGTTGTATAGCAACTACAACTGACAGAATAACAACATTACCTCCAGTAACTGACAGACCAGTACATCATCCTGAGATTCCTTTGCAACCCATTGCAGGGCCGTCATCAGAAATGCCTCCTGCTGTAGCAGAACATCCCACAAGTCGACCTCCAGCTCCTCCTACTATTCCCAGACCTCCTATTCCTACGCCTCCACCAGTTAGTATTGGATGTGAGAGTGTGGATGATTGTCCTTATGATAACTCATGTGTTAATCTTTTGTGCATGGATATCTGTTATCAAGGCCTATGCGGAGAGAATGCCAACTGTGATACTGTAGGGCATAGGCCATTGTGTACTTGTCCACCCGGCACTACTGGTAATCCAACACAAAAATGCATTGCTTTACTTTCTGAGCAACCATCCATAGTAGTGCCATTGGCAGATAGTCCAGAAATACCAGATGATGTGGTAATACCAGTAAAAGGACCATCAAGCCCTCTACCTCCTCCATTGGTTGAATATCCAACAGAACGGCCACTAGAACCTCTACCACCACCCAAGAAACCTTCACCAATAGTTCCACCAATATCCATTGCTTGTGAAAATAATGATGACTGTTCTATGGACAATTCATGCCTCAACAACCTTTGTTATGATGTGTGCAAACTTGGTGTTTGTGGTGATACTGCTGATTGTAAAGTTGCTTCTCACAGACCTGTATGTAGTTGTCCTCCAGGAACCACCGGAGATCCTACTACAGGGTGCGTAGCCACCCAGACCGAGCGTCCAACCACACAACAACCTCCCATATCTCAACACATGCCAATTGAGGTAGGGGACCCTATAGATCCTGTAGCTGCTCCATCTAGTTCCATTCCCCCTCCATTGGTGGAATTACCAACACCACGACCACCACTACCTCCAGTAACACAACCACCATCACCACCTACACCTGGTCCAATACCTGTTGGCTGTGAGACTTCAGACGAATGTCCCACAGATAATTCATGTGTAAACAGAATGTGTTTAGATATGTGTTACCCTGGCTTTTGTGGTGAAAATGCGAATTGCCAAACAACTGGACACCGTCCGGTCTGCACATGTCCTCCGGGCACCACAGGTAACCCAACAGTAAAATGTTCAGCACTTGCTGTGGACACACACACATTGCCTCCTCCAGTAGCAGGAGCTGAGCCTCCAGCATATGAAGCAACTATCCGACCCATAGCAGGTGCCACAACAAGACCTCAAACACCACTAGCAGAACAGGGAACACCTCGCCCTCTACAACCTCCAATCATTAGGCCTCCTCCACCTCCAGTTGTTCCTCCTGTTATTATATCATGTGAGAATAATGATGATTGTGACATGGATAATTCTTGCATCAATATGTTATGTTATGATGCATGTAGTCTTAATACATGTGGGGAGGATGCTGAATGTAAGACAATACAACATCGTCCAGTCTGTATTTGTCCACCAGGAACAACAGGAAATCCCCAATTTGGTTGTATAGCAACTACAACTGACAGAATAACAACATTACCTCCAGTAACTGACAGACCAGTACATCATCCTGAGATTCCTTTGCAACCCATTGCAGGGCCGTCATCAGAAATGCCTCCTGCTGTAGCAGAACATCCCACAAGTCAACCTTCAGCTCCTCCTACTACTCCCAGACCTCCTATTCCTACGCCTCCACCAGTTAGTATTGGATGTGAGAGTGTGGATGATTGTCCTTATGATAACTCATGTGTTAATCTTTTGTGCATGGATATCTGTTATCAAGGCCTATGCGGAGAGAATGCCAACTGTGATACTGTAGGACATAGGCCATTGTGTACTTGTCCACCCGGCACTACTGGTAATCCAACACTAAAATGCATTGCTTTACTTTCTGAGCAACCATCCATAGTAGTGCCATTGGCAGATAGTTCAGACATACCAGATAATGTGGTAATACCAGTCAAAGGACCATCAAGCCCTCTACCTCCTCCATTGGTTGAATATCCAACAGAACGGCCACCCGAACCTCTACCACCACCCAAGAAACCTTCACCAATAGTTCCACCAATTTCCATTGCATGTGAGAACAATGATGACTGTACTATGGACAATTCATGCCTCAACAACCTTTGTTATGATGTGTGCAAACTTGGTGTTTGTGGAGATACTGCTGATTGTAAGGTTGCTTCTCACAGACCTGTATGTAGTTGTCCTCCAGGAACCACCGGAGATCCTACTACAGGGTGCGTAGCCACCCAGACCGAGCGTCCAACCACACAACAACCTCCCATATCTCAACACATGCCAATTGAGGTAGGGGACCCTATAGATCCTGTAGCTGCTCCATCTAGTTCCATTCCCCCTCCATTGGTGGAATTACCAACACCACGACCACCACTACCTCCAGTAACACAACCACCATCACCACCTACACCTGGTCCAATACCTGTTGGCTGTGAGACTTCAGACGAATGTCCCACAGATAATTCATGTGTAAACAGAATGTGTTTAGATATGTGTTACCCTGGCTTTTGTGGTGAAAATGCGAATTGCCAAACAACTGGACACCGTCCGGTCTGCACATGTCCTCCGGGCACCACAGGTAACCCAACAGTAAAATGTTCAGCACTTGCTGTGGACACACACACGTTGCCTCCTCCAGTAGCAGGAGCTGAGCCTCCAGCATATGAAGCAACTATCCGACCCATAGCAGGTGCCACAACAAGACCTCCAACACCACTAGCAGAACAGGGACTACCTCGCCCTCCACAACCTCCAATTATTAGGCCTCCTCCACCTCCAGTTGTTCCTCCTGTTATTATATCATGTGAGAATAATGATGATTGTGACATGGATAATTCTTGCATCAATATGTTATGTTATGATGCATGTAGTCTTAATACATGTGGAGAGGATGCTGAATGTAAGACAATACAACATCGTCCAGTCTGTATTTGTCCACCAGGAACAACAGGAAATCCCCAATTTGGTTGTATAGCAACTACAACTGACAGAATAACAACATTACCTCCAGTAACTGACAGACCAGTACATCATCCTGAGATTCCTTTGCAACCCATTGCAGGGCCGTCATCAGAAATGCCTCCTGCTGTAGCAGAACATCCCACAAGTCAACCTTCAGCTCCTCCTACTACTCCCAGACCTCCTATTCCTACGCCTCCACCAGTTAGTATTGGATGTGAGAGTGTGGATGATTGTCCTTATGATAACTCATGTGTTAATCTTTTGTGCATGGATATCTGTTATCAAGGCCTATGCGGAGAGAATGCCAACTGTGATACTGTAGGACATAGGCCATTGTGTACTTGTCCACCCGGCACTACTGGTAATCCAACACTAAAATGCATTGCTTTACTTTCTGAGCAACCATCCATAGTAGTGCCGTTGGCAGATAGTTCGGACATACCAGATAATGTGGTAATACCAGTCAAAGGACCATCAAGCCCTCTACCTCCTCCATTGGTTGAATATCCAACAGAACGGCCACCCGAACATCTACCACCACCCAAGAAACCTTCACCAATAGTTCCACCAATTTCCATTGCATGTGAGAACAATGATGACTGTACTATGGACAATTCATGCCTCAACAACCTTTGTTATGATGTGTGCAAACTTGGTGTTTGTGGAGATACTGCTGATTGTAAGGTTGCTTCTCACAGACCTGTATGTAGTTGTCCTCCAGGAACCACCGGAGATCCTACTACAGGGTGCGTAGCCACCCAGACCGAGCGTCCAACCACACAACAACCTCCCATATCTCAACACATGCCAATTGAGGTAGGGGACCCTATAGATCCTGTAGCTGCTCCATCTAGTTCCATTCCCCCTCCATTGGTGGAATTACCAACACCACGACCACCACTACCTCCAGTAACACAACCACCATCACCACCTACACCTGGTCCAATACCTGTTGGCTGTGAGACTTCAGACGAATGTCCCACAGATAATTCATGTGTAAACAGAATGTGTTTAGATATGTGTTACCCTGGCTTTTGTGGTGAAAATGCGAATTGCCAAACAACTGGACACCGTCCGGTCTGCATATGTCCTCCGGGCACCACAGGTAACCCAACAATAAAGTGTTCAGCAATTGCTGCGGACACACACACGTTGCCTCCTCCAGTGGCAGGAGCTGAGCCTCCAGCATATGAAGCAACTATCCGACCCATAGCAGGTGCCACAACAAGACCTCAAACACCACTAGCAGAACAGGGAACACCTCGCCCTCTACAACCTCCAATCATTAGGCCTCCTCCACCTCCAGTTGTTCCTCCTGTTATTATATCATGTGAGAATAATGATGATTGTGACATGGATAACTCCTGCATCAATATGTTGTGTTATGATGCATGTAGTCTTAATACATGTGGGGATGATGCTGAATGTAACACAATACAACATCGTCCAGTCTGTATTTGCCCACCAGGAACAACAGGCAATCCACAAGTCAGTTGTATAGCAACTACAACCGACAGAATAACAACATTACCTCCAGTAACTGACAGACCAGTACATCATCCTGAGATTTCTTTGCAACCCATTGCAGGGGCGTCATCAGAAATGCCTCCTGCTGTAGCAGAACATCCCACAAGTCGACCTCCAGCTCCTCCTACTACTCCCAGACCTCCTATTCCTACGCCTCCACCAGTTAGTATTGGATGTGAGAGTGTGGATGATTGTCCTTATGATAACTCATGTGTTAATCTTTTGTGCATGGATATCTGTTATCAAGGCCTATGCGGAGAGAATGCCAACTGTGATACTGTAGGGCATAGGCCATTGTGTACTTGTCCACCCGGCACTACTGGTAATCCAACACTAAAATGCATTGCTTTACTTTCTGAGCAACCATCCATAGTAGTGCCATTGGCAGATAGTCCAGAAATACCAGATGATGTGGTAATTCCAGTCAAAGGACCATCAAGCCCTCTACCTCCTCCATTGGTTGAATATCCAACAGAACGGCCACTAGAACCTCTACCACCACCCAAGAAACCTTCACCAATAGTTCCACCAATCTCCATTGCATGTGAGAACAATGATGACTGTACTATGGACAATTCATGCCTCAACAACCTTTGTTATGATGTGTGCAAACTTGGTGTTTGTGGAGATACTGCTGATTGTAAGGTTGCTTCTCACAGACCTGTATGTAGTTGTCCTCCAGGAACCACCGGAGATCCTACTACAGGGTGCGTAGCCACTCAGACCGAGCGTCCAACCACACAACAACCTCCCATATCTCAACACATGCCAATTGAGGTAGGGGACCCTATAGATCCTGTAGCTGCTCCATCTAGTCCCATTCCCCCTCCATTGGTGGAATTACCAACACCACGACCACCACTACCTCCAGTAACACAACCACCATCACCACCTACACCTGGTCCAATACCTGTTGGCTGTGAGACTTCAGACGAATGTCCCACAGATAATTCATGTGTAAACAGAATGTGTTTAGATATGTGTTACCCTGGCTTTTGTGGTGAAAATGCGAATTGCCAAACAACTGGACACCGTCCGGTCTGCATATGTCCTCCGGGCACCACAGGTAACCCAACAATAAAGTGTTCAGCAATTGCTGCGGACACACACACGTTGCCTCCTCCAGTGGCAGGAGCTGAGCCTCCAGCATATGAAGCAACTATCCGACCCATAGCAGGTGCCACAACAAGACCTCCAACACCACTAGCAGAACAGGGAACACCTCGCCCTCCACAACCTCCAATCATTAGACCTCCCCCACCTCCAGTTGTTCCTCCTGTCATTATATCATGTGAGAATAATGATGATTGTGACATGGATAACTCCTGCATCAATATGTTGTGTTATGATGCATGTAGTCTTAATACATGTGGGGAGGATGCTGAATGTAAGACAATACAACATCGTCCAGTCTGTATTTGCCCACCAGGAACAACAGGCAATCCACAAGTCAGTTGTATAGCAACTACAACTGACAGAATAACAACATTACCTCCAGTAACTGACAGACCAGTACATCATCCTGAGATTCCTTTGCATCCCATTGCAGGGCCATCATCAGAAATGCCTCCTGCTGTAGCAGAACATCCCACAAGTCGACCTCCAGCTCCTCCTACTACTCCCAGACCTCCTATTCCTATGCCTCCACCAGTTAGTATTGGATGTGAGAGTGTGGATGATTGTCCTTATGATAACTCATGTGTTAATCTTTTGTGCATGGATATCTGTTATCAAGGCCTATGCGGAGAGAATGCCAACTGTGATACTGTAGGGCATAGGCCATTGTGTACTTGTCCACCCGGCACTACTGGTAATCCAACACTAAAATGCATTGCTTTACTTTCTGAGCAACCATCCATAGTAGTGCCATTGGCAAATAGTACAGAAATACCAGATGATGTGGTAATACCAGTCAAAGGACCATCAAGCCCTCTACCTCCTCCATTGGTTGAATATCCAACAGAACGGCCACCCGAACCTCTACCACCACCCAAGAAACCTTCACCAATAGTTCCACCAATCTCCATTGCCTGTGAGAACAATGATGACTGTACTATAGACAATTCATGCCTCAACAACCTTTGTTATGATGTGTGCAAACTTGGTGTTTGTGGAGATACTGCTGATTGTAAAGTTGCTTCTCACAGACCTGTATGTAGTTGTCCTCCAGGAACCACTGGAGATCCTACTACAGGGTGCGTAGCCACCCAGACCGAGCGTCCAATTACACAACAACCTCCCATATCTCAACATATGCCAATTGAGGTAGGGGACCCTATAGATCCTGTAGCTGCGCCATCTAGTCCCATTCCCCCACCATTGGTGGAATTACCAACACCACGACCACCACTACCTCCAGTAACACAACCACCATCACCACCTACACCTGGTCCAATACCTGTTGGCTGTGAGACTTCAGACGAATGTCCCACAGATAATTCATGTGTAAACAGAATGTGTTTAGATATGTGTTACCCTGGCTTTTGTGGTGAAAATGCAAATTGCCAAACAACTGGACACCGTCCGGTTTGCATATGTCCTCCAGGCACCACAGGTAACCCAACAATAAAGTGTTCAGCAATTTCTGCGGACACACACACGTTGCCTCCTCCAGTGGCAGGAGCTGAGCCTCCATCATTTGAATCAACAGTCCGACCCATAGCAGGTGCCACAACAAGACCTCCAACACCACTAGCAGAACAGGGAACACCTCGCCCTCCACAACCTCCAATCATAAGACCTCCCCCACCTCCAGTTGTTCCTCCTGTCATTATATCATGTGAGAATAATGATGATTGTGATATGGATAACTCTTGCATCAATATGTTGTGTTATGACGCATGTAGTCTTAATACATGTGGGGATGATGCTGAATGTAAGACAATACAACATCGTCCAGTCTGTATTTGTCCACCAGGAACAACAGGCAATCCACAAGTTAGTTGTATAGCAACTACAACCGACAGAATAACAACATTACCTCCAGTAACTGACAGACCAGTACATCATCCTGAGATTCCTTTGCAACCCATCGCAGGTCCGTCATCAGAAATGCCTCCTGCCGTAGCAGAACATCCCAAGAGTCGACCTCCAGCTCCTCCTACTTCTCCTAGACCTCCTCTTCCTAGGCCTCCACCTATCCTCATTGGATGCGAGAATAATGGTCATTGTCCGTATGATAACACATGTGTTAATCGTTTGTGCTTTGATATCTGTTATCCTGGTATTTGTGGTGAAAATGCAGAATGCCATACAATGGGACATAAACCATCTTGTACTTGCCCACCCGGTACTACGGGTAATCCTACTAAACATTGTACTGCCATTCTTTATGAATCTATTTCTACACACTCTCCTCTTGCAGACAGTATGGAATATATTGATGACTATGTACTGGCAATTAAAGGTCCAACCAGTCCCAAACCTCTTCCATTAACAGAATTACCTCCTAGTCGACCTATTGAGCATCCTCCTCCGTCTCCATTACCTCCCCCAGTCATTCCTCAAATAGCAATTGCTTGCCAAAATAATGATGACTGTACTCCTGACAACTCTTGCATAAACAACCTATGTTATGATGTGTGTAGTCTTGGCTTTTGTGGTGATGATGCTGAATGTATGATATCCAGTCATCGACCAGTTTGCTCTTGTCCATCAGGCACTATGGGTGATCCTACAACTGGTTGTTTATCCACACAAACAGAGCGTCCAACCACCCATCAGCCCCCCATATCTGAACATGTCCCCAGTGATCCAGACGACCCAGTACACCCTGTGAAGGATCCAACTAGCCCCAGTCCTCCTCCACTTGCAGAATTCCCAACACCACGACCTCCCCTACCTCCAGTAACACAACCACCATCACCACCTACACCTGGTCCAATACCTGTTGGCTGTGAGACTTCAGATGAATGTCCCACAGATAATTCATGTGTAAACCAAATGTGCCTTGATATGTGCTATCCAGGATTATGTGGTGAGAATGCAGGTTGTCAAACCACTGGACATCGTCCTGTCTGTACCTGCCCTTCTGGAACTACAGGCAATCCAACAGTAAAGTGTTCAGCACTTGCTGTGGACACACAGACACTGCCTCCACCACTTGAAGGAACCACTCCCTTTGTTACAGATTCTAATATTATTCCTATTTCAGATTTTACACCAACTAAATCCCCATTAGCTGAGCATGGCACTCACCCTCCTATAGAGCCTCCCTTGACTTTCCCACCTTTACCCCCATTACTTCCATCTTTGCCTGTCGCATGTGAAAATAATGATGAATGCAACTTACAAAATACTTGCTTAAATATGCTGTGCTATGATGCATGCTCTATTGGTATATGTGGTGAATATGCTGATTGCAGAACTTTTAGTCATAGACCTATTTGCCTTTGCCCTCCTGGTACAACTGGAGATCCTCAGTTAAAATGCATATCTATTATTTCTGGAAGTACAACAACAGAACTTCCCATTGCCGACATTTCACAGGTCCCTGAAGAACAAATTCATCCAATTTCAGATGCAACTTCTCGACCTCCACCAATAGCTGAAACAAGACCTCCACGCCCAACTACTCCACCTCCTCCTCCAACAACTCCAGTACCTACCCCTCCACCACTCATAATTGGTTGCGAGAGTAATGATCAGTGTCAGTTTGGAACAACGTGTGTTAATCGTTTGTGTTTGAATATTTGCCACCAAAGCCTGTGTGGCGCAAATGCTGAGTGTGAGACAATTGGACATAGACCTGTATGTCTTTGTCCACCTGGTACTACTGGAAACCCAACTAAAAGCTGTACTGCATTAGTAACTGAACAACCTGAATTGAAAGAACCTATTGCAGACACTTCCAGACCATTACTTGATACTGGCACAATTTATCCAATTGCCCACACAACCACAATGCCTCCTCCATTAACAGAAAGACCAATTACAAAGCGTCCAGTATATATACCTACCTCTCCAACTCCACCCCCTATTATTCCACCAGTAGCAATTGCCTGTAGAAACAATGATGATTGCACCATGGATAACTCCTGCATTAACAACTTATGTTATGATGTATGCAGTCTAGGAGTTTGTGATGATGATTTAGAATGTAAGGTTGCTGATCATCGACCAGTTTGTACTTGTCCTACAGGAACTATGGGTGATCCTGCAACTGGTTGTGTAGCCACACAAACTGTGCGTCCAACCACCCATCAGCCTCCCATATCTGAACATGTCCCCATTGATCCATACAACCCATTACGCCCTATAAAGGGTCCAACTAGCCCCAGTCCTGCTCCACTTGCAGAATTCCCAACACCACGACCTTTCCTACCTCCAGTAACACAACCACCATCACCACCTACACCTGGTCCAATACCTGTTGGCTGTGAAACTTCAGATGAATGTCCCACAGATAATTCATGTGTAAACCAAATGTGCCTTGATATGTGCTATCCAGGATTATGTGGTGAGAATGCAGGTTGTCAAACCACTGGACATCGTCCTGTCTGTACCTGCCCTCCTGGAACTACAGGCAATCCAACAGTAAAGTGTTCAGCACTTGCTATGGACACACAGACACTGCCTCCACCTGTGGTAGGAGCTAAGCCGCCAACAATTGAACCAACTATCCGACCCATAGCAGGTGCTACTACAAGACCTCCAACTCCACTAGCAGAACAGGGAACCCCTCGCCCTCCACAACCTCCAATTACTAAGCCTCCCCCACCTCCAATTGTTCCTCCAATCACTATATCATGCGGAAATAATGATGACTGTGAAATGGAAAATTCTTGTATTAACATGATGTGCTTAGATGCATGTAGCCTTGGTTTGTGTGGTTCGAACTCAAATTGTCGAACCATGGAACACAGGCCTATATGTCTGTGTCCTTATGGTACCACTGGCGATCCTCAAGTGGAGTGTATTGCAATATTAATGGAAGAACCAACAACCATGTCACCACCAGTTGCAGATAGACCAGATATATCTATCCAACCAATTAAGCCTATACCTGGACCAGCTACAACAACATTAGAGCCACTGGCTGAAACTCCTACACCACGACCCATACAACCTCCCCTTACTCGTCCACCATTAGCACCAACTTCGGCACCCAATGCTATTGGCTGTGAGAGCACTGACGAATGTCCCTATGACAATAGTTGCATTAATAGACTCTGTGTGGATGTGTGTCACCAAGGATTTTGTGGTGAAGATGCAAATTGTATAACTGTGGGTCATAGACCAACGTGCATATGTCCACCTGGCACAACAGGAAACCCAACAGATAAATGTGTAGCTTTAGCTACTAAACGACCTATTGTTCAGACACCAGTGGGTGAAAAACCAACTATGCCAGCAACTCAACCTATAGTTCCAGGAGCTGATCCAAGCATGACCACACTACCACCTCTAGTTGAGTTAACAACACCTCGACCTACGTTGCCTATTACCCCTAGACCTCTTCCAACTCCAGTTATTCCACCGTTCATCATTGCATGTATGAATAACGATGACTGTAACATGGATAACTCTTGCATTAACAATCTTTGTTACGACGTGTGCAGTCTTGAAGTGTGTGGGGATGATGCTGAATGTAAAGTCTCTAACCACAGACCTGTATGTAGTTGTCCTCCAGGAGCAACTGGGGATCCTACAACAGGGTGCATTGCTACTCAAACTGAGCGTCCGGCCACACATCACCCTCCAATATCTGAGCATGTATCCAGTGATCCAGTTGACCCAGTACACCCCATGAAGGATCCAACTAGCCCCAGTCCTCCTCCACTTGCAGAATTTCCATCACCACGACCACCCCTACCTCCAGTAACACAACCACCATCACCACCTACACCTGGTCCAATACCTGTTGGCTGTGAGACTTCAGATGAATGTCCTACAGACAATTCATGTGTAAACAGAATGTGTTTAGATATGTGTTACCCTGGTCTTTGTGGTGAAAATGCCAATTGTCAAACCACTGGACATCGTCCTATTTGCACATGTCCTCTGGGCACCACAGGTAACCCAACAATAAAGTGTTCAGCACTTGCTGTGGACACACACACGTTGCCTCCTCCAGTGACAGAAGCTGAACATCTAGCATTTGAACCAACACTCCGACCCTTAGCAGGTGCCACAACAAGACCTCCAACACCACTAGCAGAACAGGGAACCCCTCGCCCTCCACAACCTCCAATCATTAGGCCTACTCTACCTCCAGTTGTTCCTCCAATTATTGTATCTTGCGAGAATAATGATGCCTGTGATATGGATAACTCTTGTATCAATATGATGTGCTTAGATGCATGTAGTTTGGGAGTTTGTGGTGAAGATGCAGAATGTGTCACTGACAGCCATAGACCAGTATGCTTATGCCCTTATGGTACAACCGGAGACCCTCAGGTCCATTGTCAAGCAATTAAAGTTGTGATGCCTGAAGTTATAAAGCCAATATCAGAAATTACTCAGCCACCAGATGGTTACCCTATCAGACCACATGCTGAACCAGCCTCTACCACACCCCCACCACTTGCATCGCAACGTCCTCCACGACCAACTGAACCACCCATTCCCAAACCACCAAGTGTTCCAACTCCACCACCAATCCCCATTGGGTGCAGTAGCAATGATGACTGTGATTATGATAATACTTGTGTTAACAGACTATGCTTAGATATATGCTACCAAGGCTTATGTGGGGAGAATGCAGACTGTAAGACAATAAATAATCGTCCAGCATGTGTATGTCCTCCTGGAACCACTGGTAATCCAACTGTAAAATGTATTGCCCTTGAGGCTGAGACACCACCCACTGTTCAACCACCACTACCTGTGACTACACCTACACCTTCTGGTAAACCAATTGTTCCTGGCAAAGGACCAAGTTCTCCTCATCCTCCACCAATGGTAGAACATCCTATTCCCAGACCTACGGAAGCACCTCTTCCTAGACCAACAATGCCACCAGTAGTTGCTCCAATAATAATAGCGTGTGAAAATAATGATGCGTGTCCAATGGATAATTCATGCCTCAATCACGAGTGCTTTGATGCCTGCGCTCTTGGTATTTGTGGTGAAGATGCTGACTGTTTGATCACAAATCATCGACCAGTTTGTAGCTGTCCACCAGGTACCACTGGCGATCCAACACGAAATTGTGTGGCTTTGAACATGCTCATCACAACCATACCTACACCCATTATAGAGACTCAGCCTCTAGACCCAGATATTCCCATTCAACCAGTCTCTCCACCACCATCTACCCCAATTCCTCCCATGGTAGTTATGCCCTCTCCAATATCCACTCCTCCTCCCATAGTCAGACCACCTCCTCCTCCCACTGCCCCACCTCTACCAATAGGCTGTGAAAGTTCACATGATTGCCCGTATGAGAATTCTTGTGTTAATCGCCTTTGCCTGGACATGTGTCATCCAGGTTTGTGTGGAGATAATGCAGATTGTAGTACTGATGGACATAGACCTGTGTGTACCTGCCCACCTGGTACAACAGGAAATCCCACACTCAAGTGTACAGCAATTGCAGTATTTATTCCTCCGCCACCTTTGTCTCCAATACCTGGAGATGAGACATTGCCTCCTGTTGATCCACTGCGTCCAGTGTCTTCTCCACCTTCCACAACTCCTCTACCCACTGCTGAGCAACCTTTATCAAGACCGACTCTTCCCCCATTGCCCACCCCACCACCAATCCCTATCGTCCCTCCAATCCAAATTGCTTGTACAAATAATGATGATTGTAATATGGATAATTCATGCATTAATCTTCTGTGTTATGATGTTTGCTCACTTGGAATCTGTGGAGAAAATGCCGATTGTAAAACCTTACAACATAGACCTGTATGTCTGTGCCCACCAGGTACAACAGGCGATCCACAAAGAGGATGTGTAGCTCTTGTTGCCAAAGAACCTGATATTGTAAAACCAATTGGAGAAGTAACCCCGGCACACGCTTTTGAACCCATCCAACCACATTCTGAACCAGCTTCTACCACACCTCCCCCACTTGTGTCACAACGTCCTCCACGACCAACTGAACCACCCATTCCAAAACCACCAGGTGTTCCAACTCCACCACCAATCCCCATTGGGTGCAGTAGCAATGATGACTGTGATTATGATAATACTTGTGTTAACAGACTATGCTTAGATATATGCTACCAAGGCTTATGTGGGGAGAATGCAGACTGTAAGACAGTAAGTAATCGTCCAGCATGTGTATGTCCTCCTGGAACCACTGGTAATCCAACTGTAAAATGTATTGCCCTTGAGGCTGAGACACCACCCACTGTTCAACCACCACTACCTGTGACTACACCTACACCTTCTGGTAAACCAATTGTTCCTGGCAAAGGACCAAGTTCTCCTCATCCTCCACCAATGGTAGAACATCCTATTCCCAGACCTACGGAAGCACCTCTTCCTAGACCAACAATGCCACCAGTAATTGCCACAGTCGTAATAGCTTGTGAAAATAATGATGAGTGTCCAATGGATAATTCATGCCTCAATCACGAGTGCTTTGATGCCTGCGCTCTTGGTATTTGTGGTGAAGATGCTGACTGTTTGATCACAAATCATCGACCAGTTTGTAGCTGTCCACCAGGTACCACTGGCGATCCAACACGAAATTGTGTGGCTTTGAACATGCTCATCACAACCATACCTACACCCATTATAGAGATTCAGCCTCTACCCCCAGGTAGTCCCATTCAACCTGTCTCTCCACCACCATCTACCCCAATTCCTCCCATGGTAGTTATGCCCTCTCCAATACCCACTCCTCCTCCCATAGTCAGACCACCTCCTCCTCCAACTGCCCCACCTCTACCAATAGGCTGTGAAAGTTCACATGATTGCCCGTATGAGAATTCTTGTGTTAATCGCCTTTGCCTGGACATGTGTCATCCAGGTTTGTGTGGAGATAATGCAGATTGTAGTACTGATGGACATAGACCTGTGTGTACCTGCCCACCTGGTACAACAGGAAATCCCACACTCAAGTGTACAGCAATTGCAGTATTTATTCCTCCGCCACCTTTGTCTCCAATACCTGGAGATGAGACATTGCCTCCTGTTGATCCACTGCGTCCAGTGTCTTCTCCACCTTCCACAACTCCACTACCCACTGCTGAGCTACCTTCATCAAGACCGTCTCTTCCCCCAATGCCCACCCGACCACCTCTTCCGATTGTCCCTCCAATCCAAATTGCTTGTACAAATAATGATGATTGTGATATGGATAATTCATGCATTAATCTTCTGTGTTATGATGTTTGCTCACTTGGAATCTGTGGAGAAAATGCTGACTGTAAAACTGTTAAACATAGACCTGTATGTCTGTGCCCACCAGGTACAACAGGCGATCCACAAAGAGGATGTGTAGCTCTTGTTGCCAAAGAACCTGATATTGTAAAACCAATTGGAGAAGTAACCCCGGCACCTGATTTTGAACCCATCCTACCACATTCTGAACCAGCTTCTACCACACCTCCCCCACTTGTGTCACAACGTCCTCCACGACCAACTGAACCACCCATTCCAAAACCACCAGGTGTTCCAACTCCACCACCAATCCCCATTGGGTGCAGTAGCAATGATGACTGTGATTATGATAATACTTGTGTTAACAGACTATGCTTAGATATATGCTACCAAGGCTTATGTGGGGAGAATGCAGACTGTAAGACAGTAAGTAATCGTCCAGCATGTGTATGTCCTCCTGGAACCACTGGTAATCCAACTGTAAAATGTATTGCCCTTGAGGCTGAGACACCACCCACTGTTCAACCACCACTACCTGTGACTACACCTACACCTTCTGGTAAACCAATTGTTCCTGGCAAAGGACCAAGTTCTCCTCATCCTCCACCAATGGTAGAACATCCTATTCCCAGACCTACGGAAGCACCTCTTCCTAGACCAACAATGCCACCAGTAATTGCCACAGTCGTAATAGCTTGTGAAAATAATGATGAGTGTCCAATGGATAATTCATGCCTCAATCACGAGTGCTTTGATGCCTGCGCTCTTGGTATTTGTGGTGAAGATGCTGACTGTTTGATCACAAATCATCGACCAGTTTGTAGCTGTCCACCAGGTACCACTGGCGATCCAACACGAAATTGTGTGGCTTTGAACATGCTCATCACAACCATACCTACACCCATTATAGAGATTCAGCCTCTACCCCCAGGTAGTCCCATTCAACCTGTCTCTCCACCACCATCTACCCCAATTCCTCCCATGGTAGTTATGCCCTCTCCAATACCCACCTCCTCCCATAGTCAGACCACCTCCTCCTCCAACTGCCCCACCTCTACCAATAGGCTGTGAAAGTTCACATGATTGCCCGTATGAGAATTCTTGTGTTAATCGCCTTTGCCTGGACATGTGTCATCCAGGTTTGTGTGGAGATAATGCAGATTGTAGTACTGATGGACATAGACCTGTGTGTACCTGCCCACCTGGTACAACAGGAAATCCCACACTCAAGTGTACAGCAATTGCAGTATTTATTCCTCCGCCACCTTTGTCTCCAATACCTGGAGATGAGACATTGCCTCCTGTTGATCCACTGCGTCCAGTGTCTTCTCCACCTTCCACAACTCCACTACCCACTGCTGAGCTACCTTCATCAAGACCGTCTCTTCCCCCAATGCCCACCCGACCACCTCTTCCGATTGTCCCTCCAATCCAAATTGCTTGTACAAATAATGATGATTGTGATATGGATAATTCATGCATTAATCTTCTGTGTTATGATGTTTGCTCACTTGGAATCTGTGGAGAAAATGCTGACTGTAAAACTGTTAAACATAGACCTGTATGTCTGTGCCCACCAGGTACAACAGGCGATCCACAAAGAGGATGTGTAGCTCTTGTTGCCAAAGAACCTGATATTGTAAAACCAATTGGAGAAGTAACCCCGGCACCTGATTTTGAACCCATCCTACCACATTCTGAACCAGCTTCTACCACACCTCCCCCACTTATGTCACAACGTCCTCCACGACCAACTGAACCACCCATTCCAAAACCACCAGGTGTTCCAACTCCACCACCAATCCCCATTGGGTGCAGTAGCAATGATGACTGTGATTATGATAATACTTGTGTTAACAGACTATGCTTAGATATATGCTACCAAGGCTTATGTGGGGAGAATGCAGACTGTAAGACAGTAAGTAATCGTCCAGCATGTGTATGTCCTCCTGGAACCACTGGTAATCCAACTGTAAAATGTATTGCCCTTGAGGCTGAGACACCACCCACTGTTCAACCACCACTACCTGTGACTACACCTACACCTTCTGGTAAACCAATTGTTCCTGGCAAAGGACCAAGTTCTCCTCATCCTCCACCAATGGTAGAACATCCTATTCCCAGACCTACGGAAGCACCTCTTCCTAGACCAACAATGCCACCAGTAATTGCCACAGTCGTAATAGCTTGTGAAAATAATGATGAGTGTCCAATGGATAATTCATGCCTCAATCACGAGTGCTTTGATGCCTGCGCTCTTGGTATTTGTGGTGAAGATGCTGACTGTTTGATCACAAATCATCGACCAGTTTGTAGCTGTCCACCAGGTACCACTGGCGATCCAACACGAAATTGTGTGGCTTTGAACATGCTCATCACAACCATACCTACACCCATTATAGAGATTCAGCCTCTACCCCCAGGTAGTCCCATTCAACCTGTCTCTCCACCACCATCTACCCCAATTCCTCCCATGGTAGTTATGCCCTCTCCAATACCCACTCCTCCTCCCATAGTCAGACCACCTCCTCCTCCAACTGCCCCACCTCTACCAATAGGCTGTGAAAGTTCACATGATTGCCCGTATGAGAATTCTTGTGTTAATCGCCTTTGCCTGGACATGTGTCATCCAGGTTTGTGTGGAGATAATGCAGATTGTAGTACTGATGGACATAGACCTGTGTGTACCTGCCCACCTGGTACAACAGGAAATCCCACACTCAAGTGTACAGCAATTGCAGTATTTATTCCTCCGCCACCTTTGTCTCCAATACCTGGAGATGAGACATTGCCTCCTGTTGATCCACTGCGTCCAGTGTCTTCTCCACCTTCCACAACTCCACTACCCACTGCTGAGCTACCTTCATCAAGACCGTCTCTTCCCCCAATGCCCACCCGACCACCTCTTCCGATTGTCCCTCCAATCCAAATTGCTTGTACAAATAATGATGATTGTGATATGGATAATTCATGCATTAATCTTCTGTGTTATGATGTTTGCTCACTTGGAATCTGTGGAGAAAATGCTGACTGTAAAACTGTTAAACATAGACCTGTATGTCTGTGCCCACCAGGTACAACAGGCGATCCACAAAGAGGATGTGTAGCTCTTGTTGCCAAAGAACCTGATATTGTAAAACCAATTGGAGAAGTAACCCCGGCACCTGATTTTGAACCCATCCTACCACATTCTGAACCAGCTTCTACCACACCTCCCCCACTTGTGTCACAACGTCCTCCACGACCAACTGAACCACCCATTCCAAAACCACCAGGTGTTCCAACTCCACCACCAATCCCCATTGGGTGCAGTAGCAATGATGACTGTGATTATGATAATACTTGTGTTAACAGACTATGCTTAGATATATGCTACCAAGGCTTATGTGGGGAGAATGCAGACTGTAAGACAGTAAGTAATCGTCCAGCATGTGTATGTCCTCCTGGAACCACTGGTAATCCAACTGTAAAATGTATTGCCCTTGAGGCTGAGACACCACCCACTGTTCAACCACCACTACCTGTGACTACACCTACACCTTCTGGTAAACCAATTGTTCCTGGCAAAGGACCAAGTTCTCCTCATCCTCCACCAATGGTAGAACATCCTATTCCCAGACCTACGGAAGCACCTCTTCCTAGACCAACAATGCCACCAGTAATTGCCACAGTCGTAATAGCGTGTGAAAATAATGATGAGTGTCCAATGGATAATTCATGCCTCAATCACGAGTGTTTTGACGCCTGCGCTCTTGGCATTTGTGGTGAAGATGCTGACTGTTTGATCACAAATCATCGACCAGTTTGTAGCTGTCCACCAGGTACCACTGGCGATCCAACACGGAATTGTGTGGCTTTGAACATGCTCATCACAACCATACCTACACCCATTATAGAGATTCAGCCTCTACCCCCAGGTAGTCCCATTCAACCTGTCTCTCCACCACCATCTACCCCAATTCCTCCCATGGTAGTTATGCCCTCTCCAATACCCACTCCTCCTCCCATAGTCAGACCACCTCCTCCTCCCACTGCCCCACCTCTACCAATAGGCTGTGAAAGTTCACATGATTGCCCGTATGAGAATTCTTGTGTTAATCGCCTTTGCCTGGACATGTGTCATCCAGGTTTGTGTGGAGATAATGCAGATTGTAGTACTGATGGACATAGACCTGTGTGTACCTGCCCACCTGGTACAACAGGAAATCCCACACTCAAGTGTACAGCAATTGCAGTATTTATTCCTCCGCCACCTTTGTCTCCAATACCTGGAGATGAGACATTGCCTCCTGGTGATCCACTGCATCCAGTGTCTTCTCCACCTTCCACAACTCCACTACCCACTGCTGAGCCACCTTCATCAAGACCGTCTCTTCCCCCAATGCCCACCCGACCACCTCTTCCCATTGTCCCTCCAATCCAAATTGCTTGTACAAACAATGATGATTGTGATATGGATAATTCATGCATTAATCTTCTGTGTTATGATGTTTGCTCACTTGGAATCTGTGGAGAAAATGCTGACTGTAAAACTGTTAAACATAGACCTGTATGTCTGTGCCCACCAGGTACAACAGGCGATCCACAAAGAGGTTGTGTAGCTCTTGTTGCCAAAGAACCTGATATTGTAAAACCAATTGGAGAAGTAACCCCGGCACCTGATTTTGAACCCATCCTACCACATTCTGAACCAGCTTCTACCACACCTCCCCCACTTGTGTCACAACGTCCTCCACGACCAACTGAACCACCCATTCCAAAACCACCAGGTGTTCCAACTCCACCACCAATCCCCATTGGGTGCAGTAGCAATGATGACTGTGATTATGATAATACTTGTGTTAACAGACTATGCTTAGATATATGCTACCAAGGCTTATGTGGGGAGAATGCAGACTGTAAGACAGTAAATAATCGTCCAGCATGTGTATGTCCTCCTGGAACCACTGGTAATCCAACTGTAAGTTGTATTGCCCTTGAGGCTGAGACACCACCCACTGTTCAACCACCACTACCTGTGACTACACCTCTACCTCCTGACCAACCAATTGTTGCTGGTAAAGGGCCGAGTTCCCCTCATCCTCCACCAATGGTAGAACATCCTACTCCTAGACCTACGGAGGCACCTCTTCCTAGACCAACAATGCCACCAGTAGTTGCTCCAATAATAATAGCGTGTGAAAATAATGATGAGTGTCCAATGGATAATTCATGCCTCAATCACGAGTGTTTTAATGCCTGTGCTCTTGGCATTTGTGGTGAAGATGCTGACTGTTTGATCACAAATCATCGACCAGTTTGTAGCTGTCCACCAGGTACCACTGGCGATCCAACACGAAATTGTGTGGCTTTGAACATGCTCATCACAACCATACCTACACCCATTATAGAGATTCAGCCTCTACCCCCAGGTAGTCCCATTCAACCTGTCTCTCCACCACCATCTACCCCAATTCCTCCCATGGTAGTTATGCCCTCTCCAATACCCACTCCTCCTCCCATAGTCCGACCACCTCCTCCTCCCACTGCCCCACCTCTACCAATAGGCTGTGAAAGTTCACATGATTGCCCGTATGAGAATTCTTGTGTTAATCGCCTTTGCCTGGACATGTGTCATCCAGGTTTGTGTGGAGATAATGCAGATTGTAGTACTGATGGACATAGACCTGTGTGTACCTGCCCACCTGGTACAGCAGGAAATCCCACACTCAAGTGTACAGCAATTGCAGTATTTATTCCTCCGCCACCTTTGTCTCCAATACCTGGAGATGAGACATTGCCTCCTGTTGATCCACTGCGTCCAGTGTCTTCTCCACCTTTCACAACTCCACTACCCACTGCTGAGCTACCTTCATCAAGACCGTCTCTTCCCCCAATGCCCACCCGACCACCTCTTCCGATTGTCCCTCCAATCCAAATTGCTTGTACAAATAATGATGATTGTGATATGGATAATTCATGCATTAATCTTCTGTGTTATGATGTTTGCTCACTTGGAATCTGTGGAGAAAATGCTGATTGTAAAACTGTTCAACATAGACCTGTATGTCTTTGTCCAATTGGCACCACAGGTGATCCACAAAGAGGATGCGTAGCTCTTGATGTTGAAGAACCAGTAATTGTGAAACCAATTGGAGAAGTAACCCCGGCACCTGATTTTGAACCCATTATACCACATGCTGATCCAGCCTCTACCACACTTCCCCCACTTGCGTCACAACGTCCTCCACGGCCAACTGAACCACCCATTCCAAAAGCACCAGATGTTCCAACTCCACCACCAATCCCCATTGGGTGCAGTAGCAATGATGACTGTGATTATGATAATACTTGTGTTAACAGACTATGCTTAGATATATGCTATCAAGGCTTATGTGGGGAGAATGCAGACTGTAAGACAATAAATAATCGTCCAGCATGTGTATGTCCTCCTGGAACCACTGGTAATCCAACTGTAAGTTGTATTGCCCTTGAGGCTGAGACACCACCCACTGTTCAACCACCACTACCTGTGACTACACCTCTACCTCCTGACCAACCAATTGTTGCTGGTAAAGGGCCGAGTTCCCCTCATCCTCCACCAATGGTAGAACATCCTACTCCTAGACCTACGGAGGCACCTCTTCCTAGACCAACAATGCCACCAGTAACTGCGTCAGTAGCAATAGCATGTGAAAATAATGATGATTGTCCAGTAGATAACTCATGTCTTAACCATGAGTGCTTTGATGCCTGTGCTCTTGGTATTTGTGGTGAAGATGCTGACTGTTTGATCACAAATCATCGACCAGTTTGTAGCTGTCCACCAGGTACCACTGGCGATCCAACACGAAATTGTGTGGCTTTGAACATGCTCATCACAACCATACCTACACCCATTATAGAGATTCAGCCTCTACACCCAGATATTCCCATTCAACCTGTCTCTCCACCACCATCTACCCCAATTCCTCCCATGGTAGTTATGCCCTCTCCAATATCCACTCCTCCTCCCATAGTCAGACCACCTCCTCCTCCCACTGCCCCACCACTACCAATTGGCTGTCAAAGTTCAGATGACTGCCCGTATGAGAATTCTTGTGTTAATCGCCTTTGCCTGGACATGTGTCATCCAGGTTTGTGTGGAGATAATGCAGATTGTAGTACCGATGGACATAGACCTGTGTGTACCTGCCCACCTGGTACAACAGGAAATCCAACACTTACTTGTACAGCAATTGCAGTATTTATTCCTCCACCACCTCTGCCTCCACTGCCTGGAGATGAGACATTGCCTCCTGTTGATCCACTGCGACCAGTGTCTCCTCCACCTTCCACAACTCCACGACCTATTGCTGAGCCACCTTCATCAAGACCGCCTCTTTCCCCAATGCCCACCCCACCACCTCCTCCCATTGTCCCTCCAATCCAAATTGCTTGTACAAATAATGATGATTGTGATATGGATAACTCCTGCATCAATCTCCTTTGCTATGATGTTTGTTCCCTTGGAATCTGTGGGGAAAATTCTGACTGTAAAACTCTCTTGCATAGACCAGTGTGTCTTTGCCCACCTGGTACAACTGGTGACCCTCAGATCAGCTGTTCTTCTGTGGTAATTGAAAAGCCCACCACACCACCATCACCAGTTGGAATGACCAGTGAAATACCTGATACCCCTGTTTTCCCAGTAGCTGGGACCTCAACATCTGTCCCTCCACCACTCTCAGAAACTCAGCCTCCAAGAGTGAAAGATCCATCATCTCCTCGTCCGAAACCTCCTGTTACTGATGCACCATATCCTGTTGGTTGTACAACAAGTGGGGAATGTGCATTTGATGAAAAATGCTACAATCATTTGTGTGTAAAAGCTTGCAGTATTCTTTTGTGTGACCCAAGCTCTGAATGTATTGGCCAGATGCATGAAGCAGTCTGTACACCAAAGGCTCCTGTAACAGAACGACCAGAGTGTGTTGTAGACCAGGATTGCTTCACTACACAATTTTGCATCAACAGTGTTTGCCGAGATGTCTGTCTTGCCAGCAATCCTTGTGCCCCAATGGCTATTTGCACTGGTGAGAATCACCGACCTCAGTGCCATTGTCCTCCAGGTTACATAGGAAATTCATTTGTTTCATGCCGGTTGCCAGAGCCTCCAACCTCGCCACCAGCTCCCAAGCCACGACCAGAATGTGTTGTTGATGATGACTGCTCCTATCACTTAGCCTGCATCAGTCAGCAATGCCTTGACCCTTGCATACATAGAAAAGTGTGTGGTTTCAATGCTGAATGTATGGTGACAATCCATACTCCAAATTGTATATGCAGACCAGGATATTCAGGTAATCCATATGTAAATTGTTACCCTCCGACCACTCCTGCACCAACACCACCACCTGTCTTGAGGCCTCAATGCACACAAAATGGGGACTGCCCATATGATCGTGCATGTTATAATGGCAAATGCAAGAATCCCTGTGTGGTGGCCAACCCGTGTGCACCAACCGCAGTGTGTGATGCAGTGAGGCACCGTGCTGTATGTTCGTGCCCCGGCCATCTCACCGGTGATCCCTTCGTCCTGTGCACCACCAGTAAGAAACTCACAATTCTTCCATTCTCTACTTAAAAAATTTACGCATGTCAGAGCACGATGCATGTTTTTTCTTAGTACTTTACTCTTTTGTTATGTTAT
Organism: Paralithodes platypus; assembly: GCA_032716605.1. Taxonomy (NCBI): domain Eukaryota; kingdom Metazoa; phylum Arthropoda; class Malacostraca; order Decapoda; family Lithodidae; genus Paralithodes; species Paralithodes platypus. The sequence goes on along the minus strand of CM064491.1, from coordinate 6,350,031 downwards.
GTTATTGTTTTTTATTATTATTCCAGTATTATTATTGTTTTATTTGTATAATAATTATTATTATTTTTAAGTTTAGTCTGAGCTTAAGCATTCAAATTTCGCATTGTTCAATTTTGCATCCAAGAGCCTGCACTGTTTGAGTCTGCACCTTGAAGCCTGCATCGTACATCCTGCATCGTCCATATTTTAAACTGCATCTTAATCTATGTGCATTGATAAGTCTTGCATTCTTCTGCATGGTAAACTGTTTCTAAGCTTTTTTTTTTCGGAGTCTGCTTTCTATGTATATATAGAACAGTACCATTTCATGCATACATTTTAATATTAAGTGATATAATTAATTTAGGATATTATTCTAATCTTCAATATCTTTGATCTTGTGAAAGAGGCTACTTTATTTGATGACTAGGACGGTGACTAGTTTAAGGTATTTGATGTACTCTAGATAATGTGGTCCAATTGATCCCCTTCAGTAAATCAGGTAACGTAATCTAGTTCCTTTCCTTTTACCAAATATAGTCTTCCTGAATGTTTCACATGCAAAGATATTTAATCAATTTATCTCTCCAACTGCAGAACATCATGCATTAACTGCACCCTGATATCAATAAAAAAGTATACAGTGAATCATTCTGTGGTGTAGTGTTCAATGATGGCTGTTTGTTGGTGATGTGGCTGTTGATTATTAGCTCTAACATGTCCCCATTCTTTCCCCCCAATCTACTCCAGTTGAGATCACAAGACCCGAGCCAGAGTGCGTTGTGGATGGTGAGTGCAGCGACAGTCTGGCATGTATTCAGCAGCGTTGCCAGAACCCTTGTGCGGTGTACGATAACTGCGCTCCAAATGCAGAGTGTCATGTCACGCGCCATCGAGCTATATGTTCCTGCCCTGATGGCTACAGAGGCAACCCCAATATACAGTGCTTTGTTGGTAAGTTTGCATCTCATTTGTTTATTATTTTTTTGTATATGTATGTATGTATGTATTGTGTATGTGCCTGAGTATACAGTATACATACTGTACATACATACATTTTTTTTAAATTCTTAACATTAATATTGGACTGAAAGGTTCAAGTACATGCATTACTGACAATTTTTCAGACCCTCTGACATGTAGGCTACTGTACAGTACAGTATATAAATTATACTGTATGTAGGATTGTGTACAGCATTACTATATGACTTTCGACGCTTTGTTAACTGCATATGTATAATACTGTGTAACTGTACATGTATATATATACAGTATCTTTCTAGTGGACTAACTGTAGCCTTGGTACTGTACTATACTAATTCATTCCTGATGTAGTGAGTAACTAACCTTGGAAGGAATGTACAACTGTACATATATTTTTTTTTACCGCGTATGAATAATGACCAACTTTTCTTCATCTACCACTAAGTCAACAAAAATTATTGGTGACGAATGACTATATTTATATAATTCCATTCTGAACAGTGACATAAAAAAAAACATTGTTTAGCTGACTGGAATTTAGTATTTGTCCTTTAACCCGATGACTAGGAAATGCTTCTCATTAGGTGAGTACAATTATCTAGTATTTGATAGAACCACTTGTGAGTTTTGGACTGTAAGGAAGTTGAAGCTATTGATTTGAATATTTAGCCAAATAACAAAGTAAAATACATTTTAAGTGCATACATAACGACATTAAATTATATTCAACGTACATCAGTTCCATCCTACACAAACCCATATATTTTTGCATTTCTGGTAACTATCAATATTTTTTGTTTTGATTTTCAACCTGCTTGTTAACCTAAATCCATACTTGTTGTGAATCACTCAGTCTTTAAATGACATGTATGTATGCTTACTATCAATGATAATTACTGTACTGTAGCTAGAATATGTTTGATTGCACATTTAAGTACATTAATGTACATTTAATTGAAGATACCGGTAATTTGCATCTATCACAAACCCTTAACCCGGAAACTGTGGGGAGACTCTTAAGAGTTCCCCCGGCAGACTGCGGGAAGACTCTTAAGAGTAAGGGGGGAAAAAAATCCATTTAAAACACCCAAATTTTTTTTTTTTTTTTTTTTTTCTTTTTTTTGCCCCTGGGGTCATGCCAAATATCACTCCTCCACCTCCCCTCCTTCCCCACTTTCCTCCCCTCCTTCAGTTATCACCTATTTTCCCTGTTATTCCCTTATTCTGTGATCTATTTTCGTGCTAACATTAGCGAGTTGGTAGCAGGGCGTTGTCATCACTGTTACCAAGCGTGGGAAAGAGCGAGAGAGAGACTATTGCGTAACAGTGTCTCTCCAGACAAGAGGAGGGGAGGGAGGTTGCCTCAGCCATACATTATGTAACTCCCGGCCTGTAGCCTATCGCCGATTTTGACCATCCAAACACTGTTTCCACTTGTTTTATTGTTGTAACAGGTTAATACCTTTATAATCAACCTATAATAGGTGCATATGGATAAGTATTAATGCTATTTATGGTAAAATAACGATGTTAGTGATGGGAACAGCTCAAATACGTCAGCACAGGAGTGTGGTGTCTCATACCCCCCATGCGCACTTCTTAGGTTAATTCTAACCATCAATGTATTTTTTCCCCAAGCTGCTTAGTAGACTGAAACGTACTTTATATGGATAATTCAGTTTTGAAAGATATGTTACTGTAATTACTGGCATACAAGACAACGATGAGTATAAGACGACACAGTATTTTCCCCTTATGAAGTAGGTACAAGTGATATATTTACCATATAAGACCAGCAAAAGCTTGGTAGTATGTAACTTTGTTAAATCCTTTATAGCTTACCATTTACTGGAGGATTACAACATGCGAAGCCATAATATGGTAAGAGAGGCTTGGCTAACTAGGTGTGCTTCATATCTTTTCCAGTATGACTTATTGTTTCGTATCGCTATAATTATTCGATATACAGTACACTGATTTTTCATTTGAAATTATAATTTCCTCATAAGCATAATAATGTATATTTACATGGTAAAGTGATTTACTTCAACGGTATTTTATTACGTAAACGAGAGCAGCAGAGATGAGACTCAGGTTTAGACTCCCGCTCGAGACTGATCGATACCTACAATAGATATATATTGTGAGGTTCACGAATATGTTTGGTCAAGATTACTCAGTTTATATTAGTTTATTATGAAATATACTTTAGTATTATGGTAAGTAGGCTACCTACCATTATAATTATGTAGTACAGTACAGTAATTATAATTAAATAATCATATATCCACAATTTTGGTCACTCAGAAAATCAGCTGATAAATCTCGGTGTTCCAAATCCAATTGCTGTATAAGTATATGTGTCGTAAAAGACTACCCTTGTTTTTTTTAGGGTTTACTTATAGCATAAAATATTGTCTTGTACTGTATGTCAGTAGCCTATATACGGTATTTGTATTTCTGCTACCTAGCAGTTGCAGAACTTCAGTTTATCCTTAAACACTTGATCTTACTAATTCATAATTACCTCTTCCTGTAGCTGGATGTCGATCCAACTCTGAGTGTCCAGTGGAGCAGGCTTGCATCAACAGGGATTGTGAGGACCCCTGTGACTACGAGAACTGTGGAGATAATGCCGAGTGTCGTGTGGTCAACCATCGTGCCCAGTGCTACTGCCCTGAGCGCTTCTTGGTCAGTCTTTAAGGCATCGTCAGACTAATTATCAATTATCCATTATTTCACCTTGTTCATGTTGGAATTTTGAATTCGATAGACCATATAATTATCTAAAAATTTGCTGAAAACTTTCCGTTGATTTCTATTCTCCTGATATACTGTATTCCCTTGCTAGGCTTAAAGCTCAGAGTAGTCTTATCGAGATTTAAAAATTCAAGTTTGCCTATACGTCAGTACTGTACTTATCTTCCAAGATGTTTTGTTGTAGCAGCCAAACTATAAATAATACATCTCCTTTAGATGAACAATAGCATTGTGTGGTTTTATTGCATGTAATATTTCATGTGAAGTAAATTATCCTAATTGTTTTTTAGTAAAACTATTGTTTTTGGTTTTCAGGGTGACCCATATGTGCGGTGTGAGCGACCCGAGTGTACCAGCGACCCTGAATGCCCATCTTGGCTGGCATGTATGAACCAGGAGTGCCGAGACCCCTGCAACTGTGCCCCCGGTGCCGACTGCCGAGTTGTCAACCATCGACCCATTTGCACCTGCCCTCTGGATATGGAAGGCGATGCTTATGTTGCCTGTACCCATAGTAAGTTTCATAATCTTGATCTTATAAGATTTGTTAGTGTACTTTTCTGGAGCTCTGTGTAGATCTATGTAATTGTGCTTTAGCTTTTGCTCCTTTACTATTTTCTACTGTACCATGCTTTGATTTTTGTTTTCTTTTCTTTTTTCACTGAAGAATGTTTCACTCAGCTCTGTTCACATGATAAATTACATATACAGTAGTGGGAATTTGTATGTATTGTGTTTATTAGGCGGATGGGCTAGAAACCCTCCCCGAAAACCAGGTAGGGAATCGAAAAGATTGCCTCGATGAAGGCGATTCATTCGTGGCCACCTCCACTGGGATCAAGGCATCTGGCAATAGGCAGATAGATAGATTTCTCCTCAAGAAATAGTTTCTTTAACCAAACTGGTTTATCCTCAGAACCTGTTGAACAACCGACAGCGAAGGAGTGTGTAACAGATGGTGATTGTCCCAGCAAACTGGCCTGTTTCGATGGCCACTGTGAGAATCCTTGTGAGATTATCCATCCCTGTGGAGCCAATGCCAAGTGTATGGTCATCGACACTCTTCCCTACAGAACCATGACCTGCGAGTGTCTACCAGGATTCATGGGCAATGCTTATGTGGAGTGTATACTTCGTAAGTTTCTAAATTCCATCAAACACCAGCAAGAATTTTATAATTATTTAGTTACACTGATCAATTTAATCATTAATTAGTTTATATTTTATTACCATTGCCATTTAATTTAACTAACTATTTTCCCAGATTTTTGTTTTTATAATCCCTGTCTTCACAATTTATATTTATTGTTATGAAGAGTATAATTATATACTGTACTGTACAGTACTTGTTTTAATGAACATACATCATACTCTCAATATTATTGTGGATAATATCTTTGCTATACAGTATTATGTGTGGTGCATTTCAGAAATCCAATTTTACTAACAATACAAGAGTTTTATATTTTCAGATCACATCATGTACCAACCAACAACCAAAATGTTTTAAGTGTTGTGTGTTTATCATTTTGAAAAGTTATTTATTGACCAGCTAGAACATTACTATACATTCACACATTATATGTACAGTAAGGTCGCCAATCTTGATAGCAATAGAGATTGAAAAAAACTTGCAAGATAAAAAAAAAAAAAAAAAAAAAAAAAAATGTATATATACAGTATATATATATATATATATATATATATATATATATATATATACCTGTACTGTATATACAAATTCACACACATCTAGGTCGGCCAGAAGACCCAGAGACCCATGCCCATTTGGGGTCCCCAGCAAAAGATTCCCCGGTCCCAGACCTCCCGGAGAGGTTCCGGTCTCAGCAGGCAGACATGCAGCAGAGCACACCACAGTGCCCGACCACCGCACATCTAGGCATGACCCTTCATATATACCGGCTCCTCGGGCCAGGCGCCTAACAGACTATTATATAGTCAAAGTGGCGCCCGACTCCCTCTCCCAAACGACCACGTTTTCACTCATCTATTCACTAGCATTCTTCATTCATTCCTATTTATTACCACTTCTCTTACTTGATCTATAGTCATTCCTCTATCTTTCAATGCTTGTACTACACATTCTCTCCATCCCAATGGAGGTCTTCCTACCCCTCTACCTCCCCTTGTATCTGACTCACATATTCTCTTTGTAAGCCTTTCATTTTCCATTTGCTCAACATGTCCATATTAGCACAGCACCCCTCTGTCCACTCTGGCCGACAAAGGTTCCTGCTGCCTGTATACTGTATATACAGTATATATATATATTAGTTGAATAGAAGCCAAATGGGCGGTCAGTAAAAGCGGTGCATCAGCTAGCGTGCGATTATCAAGAATAGTTATATTTTTTCGAGATTTATCAACTGTGCGAGCTTTAAGGTGGTAACGGGAATCAAATTATCAAGATGAGATCTTTCGAGATTGGCGAGCCTACTGTAGAAAGGAAATATAATGTTGTATCCGATTGTAATTGTTCTAGCATGCACATTAGCCAGCAGAACCGAAAGACAAGCAATTATCTCAGTTATTCCTATCTTCTCTAAGCCAACTTTACTAGAATTTCTATTTTTCTTGGGGAAATTTATTTGATTTTCTTTAATTAGTGCATGTTTATTTTATTACTCTAAAGTACTTCAGAATTCAAGTCCTGTAATAAAATAACTATAGACTTTACTGATATTTATAATGTAAAACTTGTATTAGGTTATGTGTTTGGTTCAGTGTTCGTACCGTTTCTAATGTGTGTTTGTGTTGGTGTGTGTGTGTTTGTTCAGAGCCAACAGAGCCACCAGGATGCACAACAGATGACGAGTGTGGACCCACGGAGGTGTGTCGCAACCGCCAGTGTCTGGACCCTTGTGCTGTCCTCAACCCCTGTGCTCCTAATGCTGAGTGCCAGGTACAATTACTTCTGCCTTCATTCATCTTACTGTAACTAAAAGAATCCTGTCAAGGAACATAATAATTTATATTGGTTCAGGAGTAATTTATCGAGAGGACTTCCCTAAGTGGTTAAGGCCCCATTAATTGCTCTTTCCATTCACATATGCATAGCCTACGTGAGTTGCAGTTGGGATGTGTGTACATGCTTAGATTGATATGCAGGATTTGAAGTTGCATAATAAATCGTAGGCAGTGTCCACCAACCTTTAACTGTCTTCGTGGTGCGATGTATAAGGTGTTGATTTTCGGTGTGAGCATCCTGAGTTCGAGTCCACGGACTGCCACATGTGTTTGTAAATTTCTTTAATCGATTTTAGGAGTATTGTTGGTTGTTGGAAGGAACATAATAATAGGTGGTGTAATGGTTTAGATGCTTATGTTCTGGGTGTGGTGTCCCGAGGTTGAATCCCGAGAGGACCATATGCTTTCATTAGTTTATTCAAGTGCATTGGGGTTTGTAATGAATGATTAATGTTAAAAACTAGGTGTTACTTGTTATACCTTGTCTGATTTTATAGTTACAATATGAGGGAGATTGCACTGTACAGTACTTTACTGTCAAGTATCCCATCACATTAACTGTTCTTGCAAGCGGAAATATGAGTATTAACCCCTTCCATCAGATGATGTCAAATTCTGTTTTAGTCTAGCTATCTCCATATGAATTAATTCAGCATTAGAGGGTCGATTTGATATCTGAAGTTGTTTCCTACGCTGCGTAAAATAATTTGACAGTTGCATTGATCAAGTAGAGAAAATTTTGTCTGGATGAAGGGTTACAGCTTTAATGGAATGAATAAATGTATGATGATGTACTGTATTTCTGCCACAGGTCCTGAATCGCCAAACCCAGTGTACCTGTCCCCCGGGTTACACTGGCAACCCTCACGTCAACTGCTATCTCAGTGAGTTTTGTAACCAACCAGTCTTAAGTTATTTCTTAAACATCCTGTATTTCAGTTGTCAGGTTCTTAAGCTTTAGGCCTAATCATTTTTTACTCGCTTGTCATGTTTTTTAGCTATAATTTTCGTAAACTAACATCACAACATAAGCATTATATTTGACTTATGTGGTGATGGGCTGGTCTATCAGAGTGAGAACTGAGCGATCTCTACCATACCCATAACTTACTCTGACTGTTCCTTTTACTTATATATTTTCTAGATCTCAAGTGACGGCGTCTCTTCCGTGGATTGACCTCCCAATCTACCAAGATTGGAAGCCAAAGCGTCACATTTTTCCTTTGCCCCTCAACTTTCTCTTCATAATTGCTGAGGGGCACAGGGCCCTGGGTGGGGCTTTGGTTTCCCGGGCGTTTCTGCACCCTCCTCAGCTCCCCGCCATGGAGTGGCTTCGGTCACCCTGGCTTTATTGTGGTCGGCAGGGAGGGTTCTGTGGGGGCGCTCGGTTATGACCTGCTTGGGGCCTTGGGGCTGTTCGGCCAGGCAGCTTGGGGAACAACAACAACAACTGGGTGTTGTAGCTCTCATCAACCTTTATTATCTATTTTTCTTATGTTGATCTTAGATTCTTAGTCTCCTTAGCTTTTTCGTATAAGTTATCCTTAAAATGGAATTAATTCCTTCAAATTGGATCATTTTACAATATTACACTCCTACAAATTTCTTGAGTCCATATAATCTTTGGTCTGTATTCTGTTTTAATGCAAGTGAGTATGATTATTTTGATTACGATTTATTGCCTCGTGTATCAATGTTTTAACTTATGTATCTTCAAAGTGCCATAGCATAAAAGCACAGTTCCCTGTAAAGTAAGTATATTGAGGATTTTGTAGTTTGCATTTGAATTACTAGTCTGTGTTGAATTGTAGTGGTATTGGTTGACATCACCTGCAGTATTTTCCCAGCTGATCACGGTATGGAGAGAGAGAGAGAGAGCACTGCTGGCTGCAACTTCACAATTAACTCTGTGGAATCCTATTGGCAAAGTCACATGATTATTTTGTCTGGCAAACTTTCTTTAGTATATTTTCTGGTGGCTATTAATATTACAGTACACAATAATTTGTTAAGAGCAGTCAAGAGTTTTTATGAAGAGAGTAGAGTAGGAAATGATTTGAGTGAATGGTTCTTATAAAAAAAAAAAAATCAGCAGCTACCAGATCAGAATGACTGTACTATACCAAAAAAAAAAAAAAAAAATGCTAGTACTGTAGAAGTGAACATGTGACATTGCCTTAAGATTGCTTAGACCACCATAGCTGTAATACTGAACAAGTGTATTAAGGGGACCGACCTGCTTTTTCTCTCAGAGTTTTATCTATTCGGCCCCATTCAGCCTACTGTTTTAAGACGTTTCTCCCCAATCAGGTATCAATATTTATTCCTGGCAAGCCACAGCGAGCCATCATTTTATGGAGAAATTCGGCTTCGCCGGAGAAATTTACAAATTAAGCCAGCTGTCTAAAAGATAATCCAAAATATGCTGGCTCACTATTGCTCGCCAGGTATAAATTGACACCTGGATGAGGATAAACGTCTTAAAACAGTAGGCTGAATGGGACCGAATGGCTACTACCTAGAAATAAATAAAAAGCGGGTCGGTCCCCTTAACCATTTCTCTTACTAAAGTGTTCAGGCTATAAATCCAATCTGTAAACCTCTATTGTCATAATGTTAGCAAGGAATTGATCTTGAGGCTTAATATGTCAATTATTTTATTAAAATAATAATTCGGTGTGAGTATCCTAGGTTCGACTCGAGTCCTTGAAGTGCCACATGTATTTGTTGATTTCATTAATTGAGTTTAGAAGTGAAGTTGGTTGGTGAAAAAATATAATTAAAACTTACATCATCAAATTTTGCTACAGATAGCAATTTGCTTTGTATTGTAAATACTGTACTGTACTGTACTGTACCAGTAATATTGCCCTCGGGTGTTTTATGGCCTGTTGTTCAAATTAGTGGAAATGGTTGAATTACTATTAACCCTTTGAGGATCGTGACACGTTTTGACTGTTTATTCTGGCTATCATTAGGCAATTTTATTCAGTTTCAGAAGGCCCTCTAGCAGTCAAAGGGGTAAAGACTATCTCAATCATCCTTCTGACTCCCACAATGCCTTCCTAAGCTGAATAACATCGTCTAATGATAGCCAGAATAAACTGTCCAAACGCGTCATAATCCTCAAGGGGTTAACAAATAAGTTCAAGTTCATAGCTTCTCACAACCGTATATAGTTACTGTAATCCTCAAGGGGTTAACAAATAAGTTTAAGTTCATAGCTTCTCGCAACCGTATATAGTTACTGTAATCCTCAAGGGGTTAACAAGTAAGTTTAAGTTCATATCTTCTCGCAACCGTATATAGTTACTGTAATCCCTTCCATCTGATCATTTTCATATTGTATTCTTACTACCTTCAGATAATATTGTACACCAAATACCATATAATAATTTGTATGAAATCTAGAATAAGGAGCAGTAATAACAGAAGCTTGGTGGAGTTTCATCTTGATACAATCCGCAGATGTAAATAGCCCTTATTAACCCCTTCTGTACCGGTGACATTTTTAAAATTTAATTCTAGCTATATTTAGAAGATTTTGTGCAGTATAAGAAGGATGTGTGGTAGTAAAAAGGGTTAAGCGAAATACTGTAGTTCAAAGCTTCTTAATTGCTGGAGGCCCTTACATACGAGTTTAATACATACAGGTTTAAAGACTCCAACCGTCCACAGTGAATGTGGCTTCCATGGTACAATCACAGTAGGCTACTGTACTGCACACAGTACACAGCAATCATAACGCAGTGGCTACAGTCTTTACTGCAGCACAGCCCTTTTTAAACTGAATAAAATCGTCTAATAGTAGCTAGAATAAAATTCAAAAGACGTAGCCGGTACAGAAAGGGTTAACCCGCAGAGTGCCAGAGAATTGTCGACCTTGTGTCACCCCCAGTACTGGCATATACAGACTTGGCACTCTGCGGGATAAGAATGATGCTTAATGCAATTATTAACTGAATGTGTATGAGTACTGCATGGTATTAACACTGTTCACAAGCCCACCTATACTCTATTTAAATTAACTTAGCAGCACATCGTCACCCCATAAGTATGCTTACGGTTGAACTTTATTGGTTGGTAGTGGTTTGTGGAGAGTCCCTTGAAGCTAAATAGTAAAAGCATGTATGACAGCCAAAAGATGATAATATATTGAACCACTCGGGAGTAACTATATTAAAAAGGAAAGAATAAGCTGCCAAGTTAGTTTGAAGAGTCTATTGTGCCTCCTACTAACCACCTAACACCCTAACATCACCCTGTAGCTGCTCTACGCCCACCTCGCAAGTGTGAAATTGACATCGACTGTTTTAAAATCGACAAGTGTGTGGATTCTCGTTGCCAAAACCTGTGCGTGGTTGCCAACCCGTGTGTTGAGAGTGCTGTATGTAAACCTTACCAACACCGACCCTACTGCCTCTGTCCACCAGGCACCACAGGAAACCCATATAATAAATGTTACCCAGGTATGTCTCCCTCTTACACCCAGCTCTCCATCTACATTCCTCACTTTTGAATTACTACTTCTTGAGAAAAAAGAGGGAGGCTTTTAATGTTATTCATTAAGTTTGCTATAATAGTATATATATTTAAAATATATGCTGTAGCAAACTTATTAATGTAGATATGTATGTTTAACCCTCTCGTGCATCAATTACGCACTTTCTAAGACATAAATTACATTTGCAATTAAATCACTGAGTACCGGTAGTGAAGCGTAACTTGATTTTGTTTTATCATTAACATTTATCTGTAACTGTCTCAGATGTTGTGACACTGATTTAAATGAACATTTATTAGAAAGAGTCTGATTTTGGGTGAATTTTTCCCTGCCTGAATTTTTGGTTTTATTAAGTTTCACCTAGAGTGTGAGAGGAATTAACCTATGGACTAGGTTCAGAACTACACACAGTTAATACAGTACTGTACAGTACTCTAGTACTGTACAGTACTCATAAATTTGTCAGTAACGGAAGGTAAGTTATTACTAACCTTCATCTGCTTATACTTGTGCATGTAAGAGCATGACTATGATGAGCATTTTTGCTTGTTATTATTGAATAGAGTAACAAGTCACCAAAGTAACAGTTACTTACCAGCCCTAGTAATGTCCTACAACCTGACCTGTACCTTTCTCACTACAGTACCTGAAGTGGAGCCTGAGTGTCGTCACGACCCAGATTGCCCCACCAATAATGCTTGTATCAACCAAGTGTGTATGGACCCCTGTGTTGTAGAGGACCCCTGCGGTCGGAAGGCTCTGTGTCAAACTAGGCAGCACCGCCCTGTCTGCTCCTGTCCTGAGGGATGGGCAGGCAACCCTCAGATTGAGTGCTTCAAGCGTGAGTAGTACAGCAGGTGTTATTTTGTGCATGAAGGAGTAGGTTTGATTTCTGTTGCAGATATTGAGATACCTGAGTGTGTTATCATCCTGACAGCTGAGGAGATGACCAGCCCCTTATACCCAGGGGCTACTAACCCGCTTCACAACGCCTAATCCGCTTTTGGACATACTGTACCTCTAACCCGCTGCTAGTAGTTAGACTAACAGCCACTGGCAGGTAAGGCCATGCAATAATGTTTCACTCTTAACAGCTGAATGTGTGAGAGACGAGGGGTGTCCCTCGGATAAGGCGTGTATCAACCAAAACTGTGTGGACCCATGCACATACAGTGGCCCGGCCTGCGGCATCAATGCCAACTGTCGAGCCATATTACACCGTGCTCAGTGTTACTGTCCACCGGGAATGCAGGGTAACCCCTCCGTGGCCTGTATCACTGTGGGCTGTAGCTCTCATGATGACTGTGCTGATGACAAGGCCTGCGACCACCTCAACCGTGTGTGTATCCCTGTGTGTGAGACCACCACATGTGCAGTTCAGGCAGAGTGTCATTCCTCCAGTCATGCTGCCATGTGTGTCTGCCCACCACCACTCACTGGAAATGCCTTCCTTCAGTGTTTCCATGGTTAGTATTATCGCTTCTGTATATATCTTCACATAGTTTTGGTTAGTATTATCGCTTCTGTTTATATCTTCCCATAGTTTTCAAACAATGGTATAGATTTAATATAGTTACTACACCTTAATATTTGTACTTGAAATAATTATCCATCATTGTTAATGAAAGGTTTTAATGCACAAATTGCTAGCATTACATACCGGGTACGTATATCTTTGTTTAATGAATTTTCACCTACTCGACAGTGCGAGATCCGCCTATAACGGATGCACCACCTGAACCTGAGTGCCGAAGAGACCCCGACTGTCCACCCCGCCTGGCTTGTGTCAACGAGATGTGCCAGGACCCCTGCGCCCTCACCAACCCATGCCCTGACTCTCAGGAGTGTCGGGTCGTGGACGGAGCGCCGCTTAGGACCATGTTGTGCGAGTGTCCACCCAACCAGATACTCATTAAGGATGGAATCTGCATGAGACCAGGTCAGATATTCTACTAGTATGTTGTGGTTAATGTGATATTTTGTTACTAAAATTGCCTATTATGCTAACTATTACTTGTGTGGTGTAGTTAAGGTGATGTGTGATGATGCAGTTTTTACCACCATACACTCCCTGCTGAATAGCAAGGCTAGGGTGGGTGCCCTGATGAATCAGGGACTTAGTGAATAGTTGCCACAGATTGCTAGACCGCGCCGTTCACCAACAGCACTGACATCTGCCAATAACTCACTGGCTGGCCCGAGGCTCGAACCATCAACCTCACGGTTAGCAGGCGAACGCTCTACCAATCGAGCTACGGCCTGTGGCCGTATGTGTGGTGTATGTTCTGTTGTGCTAGATTGCTATACTGACTGAAATTTGAGTGTTGTGGTTGAGATGATGGGTGTGTTTATGTGCTAATTCTATTGTACCAGTGGCTATTATGTGTGTGTTTTTGGTGACGGTGATGGGTACGGGTGTGCAAGTTGAGATTGTTTATTTTGCCAATAATTTTATATGTTGTATATGTGGTGGATTGTGTTCTTTTATTTAATAATTTTCATTTTAGTAAACGTTGTTTCCACATAGCGATTTTGATAATTTAATTTGACTTTATATTGTCCTTGTCCCAATTTTGGTTTGTTTAGTTTGCAAGTTTTACATTTTAATTGTATGCAGGTGCTGTTGTGCCTGAGTGCGAGGTGGACCCTGACTGTGCGGACCATGAGGGCTGCAGGCAAGGCACATGTGTCAATCTGTGTCGCCTGGAGACCTGCGGCGTCAATGCTCTTTGCAACGCTGATGATCATCACCGAACATGTCGATGTGTTGATGGCTACTTTGGTGATCCTTATGTGCACTGTCGTCAATGTGAGTCTTTCCTTTCTGGTTAATAAGTACAAAAGTGGTGTCTGCTTACCAGGTTTGAAATATTCACATTTATCTTGGAGATGTCAAATTACACCATCAAATACAAATTTGCATGTTTAACGCCTTACGAGCGGGCCCGTAAGGAATTTCTACTACCCGCCAAGCGGGTGGTTTTACCCTAAATGGCCTTGTTTCCGTGCTCTTTTTCATGCATAAACAAGAGCCAGAGCATAATGCAATTATGTATCCCTGAAAGGGCGTTAATTCAGCTTTCCAATGACACCAGAACCATCCTCCTACGACCACGCGTTCTCTTGCAACGATCGTGCAAGACGAAGGAAAAATCCCTAAAATACGGTAATTTCTTGACATAATTCCCTGTGTAGTGAGGGAGGGAGGGTGGATGTGTGTGGAGTAAACGTCAGTAGGCCCGCTGGACCCGTGGCGAACGGTCAGAGCCCGACCTACGCTCCGCCCACCGCTCGTCTCTCTCTCAGAGGCAATATTGCTCCAAAATTGCACACGGACTAAAGTCGGGCCCCGCTCTTTGGGCAGGTGTTCTCTATACGGACTTAAGTCGGGCCCCGCTAATAAGGGGTTAATTCATTTTGAGGATCCATTTGTTGATAATACTTTTAAGCTAAAACAAAAGTGCTACTGTTTAGTTACATTTGTTGTTGTTGTTGATACAATTCAGCTACATTAGTTTCTTTTGTCAGTGCCACCACATATAGGGGAAGTTGAACCTGACTGTGAGAGCGATGACGACTGCAGCGACGACCAATCCTGCCTTAACCAGCACTGCATCAATCCCTGTATATTTGAGGATCCTTGTGGCCCCAGTGCCTTCTGCTATGTCCGCAACCACCACCCAGTATGTCGATGCCCAGAAGGCTTCACTGGAGATCCCAAAGTTGAATGTCGACTATGTGAGTGTTGCTATCTACTCCTCTGTTTATCTGGCAGGGGTTTTGGCTTGCTGGCCGTGCACACCTCTTATTTAATTTTAATACAATATTTCTTTGTCCAAATAATTCCATTAATGTTGCCTTTTGTGATCAACTATACTGTACTTGTATTTAAATTTAAAGCTACCATGTTTTATCTGGCAACACATGTGCATGTGCCAGCCTGCCAACACGGGCTTGGTGCCACGTTGACCCTATTGGTGAACATCTTTATAACTTGGAACCAAGTTAACTCTGCCCATACATCTTCTATAAGTCCACCATATACCTCGTGCTATCATTGAGCTAAAAAAGTATCTTGAGGATAGATTTGAGCTATTTGTCTACGAGACATTCCTAAGCTGAACAAAATATTCTGCTGTGAGCTAGAAAAGATATAAAAGGAGTTAATGTACCGAAGGGCTTAAGAAAGACCTCTAGTAGTTAACCCCTTCTGTACTGGCGACGTCTTTTACATTTTACTCGAGCTATATTTAGAGATTTTGTGCAGTTTAAGAAGAATCTGTGGTGGTTAAAAAGGGTAAGTGAGATAGTTCGAAGCCTGTTAATTACTGGAGGCCCTTTTTAAACTGAATAGCATCATCTTATGGTATCCAGAATATAATATAAAAGACGTTGCGGTACAGAAGGGGTTAACCCGTCCAGTACCGTAGGATACAGTAATAAAAGTCCCCTGCAGTCCCAAGCACTATGGCCAAAATGGCAAGAGAGAACACCTTTCCACCTTAAGAGATGAAGCAACACTGGCTCTGCCACCCTTCAGTGGGTCTTATATAAGCTGAGAAGTGTTGCCATATCGAGAGCAGTGCTCAAACGGTCGTGGTACCAGGTATAGGCATGTACAGGCAGTTACAAGGAAAGTACATTACTGACGGCGATTCGCCATCTCTGGGACTGGGGAGTGACTTATCTACTGACGGCGATTCGCCGTCGCTGGTAGAGCAAGGGTTAAGGGGTTACAGCACTCACATTATTCCTGAAATCACGAGATACGGTGTGGTGGACTTATAACAGAGAGAGTGATCATGGCAAACCTTCTACAGTATCAAGATTGTAATAAGGTAGGAGCAGTGCATTAAGGGCAGATTTTCACTTAACGGATTTATTTTTTCCAACCTCCTCCCTCAGGTTTAGCCCCATTAGTTTTGAAAATTTTAGATGTTCACTCCTTTAGTTTGGCAATTTTAAGACATTTCGCCCAATTTCTGAAAATTTTAAAACCTATCGTGCCATTTAGGAGGAACCGGCCTTCGGCTGTGAAATTTTTCTACCGAAAAATGTACAAATTAATATCGAAGGGGGGTCTTGGGTGTATCTTTTTAAAGCTTGATGGGGGTCTAGGAAGCAAACTAAAAATGTGCCCTTAAGTGATGTGGAAGGTATAGTGTATTGGTATCATGTGATGCCTCTCACTCTCCACACTCCCTACCACTGCTCACTACATGCACTAATATTAATCTGCTAACATCTGGCCAAACTTTACCTCACACCACAAGTTCTACAACATTTACTGTACTGCACATTGTAATCCCTTTTTTGCAGGTTTTAATTTATTTCCATTTCCATCAGATCATCGTTATCATTCTTCACATTCTAATATAAGCAATTGACGTTTTATGAGTATAATCCCTTCTTTGCAGGTTTTAATTTATTTCCATTTCCATAAAATCATCAATATCATTCTTCACATTCTTATATTATCAATTGACGTTTCATGTAAGACTCATCGTATCCTGACATTCTGTAGACAATACTTATATTTTATATCCAACTTTTAACTATGAAACATCTTCTGCAGTTTGGGAATACTTAATGCTTTTATTCATCGGACTGTTTGATAAAAAATAGATTTTGGAGATTATGTTCAGTTGGCCAAATATGTCTTGTCACTGTTTTCATTAAGTTTGACTCAATCTGCACCGAAGTAATGAATGAAGGTGGCAAATACATAAGAGTACAGTAGGCCTACATGAAAACACCTGCATAGTAACTTAACCTTTGATGGGTTGGCATCATTTGCACATTTCATATTTTATCTCTCTAAATGAAAGGGATATGGAACACTTTTAAATAGCATATAATTAAGCATGGTATTCTTTCTGTAAAAAGATATCAAACATTCGTCTGTAGCTTTCTTCATATTCCTGTGGTGAGGAGTTGAATATGTGGTTTGGTTTGGTTTTGTGAGTATGATCAACAAGCATTGGAGATGCTTGGTTGTGGTTAAAGTTACGGGAGAGCGTCAGGGAATACCTCCGTCAACTTTGAACAGACTTGCACTAAAGCTGTTTGAGTGAGTCTCCCTGTCTAGATGCCACTTAAGGCATAAAAATATGCCTAAACGTCTCAGGATGTTGCCCGCCCTTTAAGGGTTAAATGTTGAATGAAGGTGGTAAATACATGAGAGTACTGTACTGTACTTGATAAACGCTTTCACAAAACTCAAATTTTAAATTAAGGAATTAAATACATGAGGAAACTTGAAAAACACTTTCACAATAACTCAAATGTTGAATGAAGGTGGTACTGTAATTATGTGAGAGTACTGTACAGTACTTGAAAAACACCATCACGACAACTCCACGTTGAATGAACTGACAAACGTGAAAATCACATGAAAATACTGTACAGTATGCCCTAACAACAACTTCCGGTAAATTGAGTCTAGAAAATGTTGGATTCCAATTTTGTATTAAGTGATAATAATTGATGCAGTGATATTACTTACTTGGCCAGCTGTTTGTTTCTCTTTGATAACTATAGTCTATTAGCTGTAAGTAGGCGAGAAATCATGACCTCCATCCTCTGTAACTCAAAAAGGGCTAGAGCAAATAGGCTGTAAATTTCCTCATCTATTCCTTGACTACCCCCTCCCAAATGGTAGATATATTAGCTCGATTACTATAGTCGTTTTTGAGTTATAGAGGATAGAAGTCAGGATTTCTCGCCTACTTACAGTGAATAGACTATAGCAGCCAATCTACAGCCATAAGGTCACAAATTGGCTTCCTTGCAGGGGAGCTTGAGTGACTATGGGTCCGAGTGACTAAACTAGCCAAATGTCTTCTATGAAATTTGACTGCCCAACTAATGCCATACTTCTGGAAACAGTAAAACAAGGGAAAATAATATCCAGACATTTGAGGAAATAACTGAAACAAGGATAGTGTATGGAGTTACAGTAATTCAGATAAAAGTTTTTATTTTATTATTTATTCACTGAAGATCATTGTGTTTAAATGTGTGACTAAATAAACTCCAGACATCACCTCTGTGCTTCAGTTATCACCTCAACTTACTTGCATCAACATGGAAACTAAGCAATCAGAAAGTACAAAGAATTACTGTACATATACAGTACTATATTAATAATGGCATTACCTGACATCTTGGAAAAAGACTTGGAAGTGAGTTTCAGTACTGACTCTTAAATAATTCAGTATATATGTGATACCTTGTTGCATGACAAATAGTGAGTTACTGTATTAACCCTTTGAGTACCAGCGATGTGTTATATTTTATTTTAGCCATATTTAGACGTTATTATGCAGCTTAGGAAGGATATGTGGTAGTTAAAAGAGTTGGTTGAGATAGTTCGATGCCTTATTATTGCTAAAGGTCCTTCCTAAGCCGAATGAAATTGTCTAATAGGTGCCAGAATATGATGAAAAGGACGTCCCTGGTACTGAACGGGTTATTGAATGTCGTACACATCTAGTGTGCATGATAGTAAACACTCAGTCTGTGATCCTCTTACACTTAGCAGTCACTATAGAGTAGTCTGTTCAGTATGACCAGTCTAGAAATGCTAACTCCCAAGCTCTCATAAAAGAAGATGAGCAATTGCCGACTTGTGAGTTTTGTTCTATAATGAAGTTGGAGCTGTATACAACGATATTTAACAGAATTTACAGCTAAAATACGGGTGCTGTACATTTATAAGTACTGTACATAAAACCCAATTCAACATACCATTTATCCATCAGAAACGTACATTATTATTGCATTTCTGGTTAATATCGATGTTCACGGTTCTAACTTTCTTATAGCCTGAAACTCACAAGTGGTCAATTGAGCTGACATTTTTACTGTATTGGGAAGAGTCTACCTGTAAATATGTGTGGATATGCACAGCCTGCTTGCTCCCACCCTTTCTGAGTTACAAGAGGCTAGGAGTCACGTTTTCTAGGCTTGTCATAATGAAAAAACTAGAGTTACCAAGGTTTGCCAATATGTCAGAATCTTCACTGCCTGCTTTAGCATAATATTTAATAGATTAATATTTCTAAATGGTTTCATCTAATAATGCAACTTATACTTAACTAATAATCACAACTATATAATTTCAACTAGTTAACCCTCTCCTGATCTAAAATTAGTCAAAGGCTCTACTAGCAATTATTAATGAAAGTTCTTATGAAGTCTGTCTTTAGTGTGACTTATATGTAAGTCTAGCCATACTAACCAACTGTGTGTGTGTGTAGCCCCTGGTGGTGTAATGGGAAGCAACTGGACCATCGGTGGTGAGGGTCATGCCTGCCGTACCAACGCTGACTGTGGCCATACTCACTGGTGTCAGAGTGGTCACTGTATCCCTCTCTGTCCAGTATCATGCCCCACCAGTGCTCAGTGTCTAGTGCACCACCAGCGTCCGGTCTGCTCTTGTCCTCCCAATACCACAGGCAATCCCCATCAAGTGTGCTCTGCAAGTAAGCCTCTTTCCTACATGCTTTACATTCTTACCTTTACTATTCATAGTAATAAATAATTCTAATCACTAGTTCATGCATCATTAGTATGGTACCTTTTCTAGCACTTTATGAGAATGACCATGCATCATGTTATTAACATCTACTACTTCTTGATATGAAACATAAATGTTAGTTTCCCACTCATGCTTGATATGACCTCTCTCTGACTCTATACCTTATTATCACAGTTGGGTGTGAGACTGACTCTGACTGCTCCTACACTGAACAATGTTTGAGTGGTGGTGTATGTGGTGATCCTTGCCAAGTGGGTCGGCCATGTGCCCCCACAGCTTCCTGTACCACCATTAATCACAGTGTAAGATGTTCATGTGGCCCTGGCCACACTGGGAACCCAGCCGTCTCCTGCCACAGTGCAGGCTGTTCCTCCAACGACCAGTGTCCGTTTGAAGAAGCGTGCTACCAAGAATCTTGTGCTGACCCCTGCTTAGTAACTTCTCCTTGTGGATTTGGCTCTGTGTGCCACACCCAGCTCCACACCACCACCTGCACCTGCCCACCACACCTTGAGGGGGACCCATATATAAGGTGCTTTCCACCACACGTACCTAAGTGTCTCGTAGATTATGACTGTGCTCCTGGTCAAGGATGTATTGATGGAGTGTGTAAAGATCTGTGCGCACATATGCAACCATGTGGATCAAAAGCAGTTTGTAAAGTTATTGATGTTATTCAGATGCGAACAGTGTCCTGTGAGTGTCCTCCTAACCATACTGGTAATGCATATGAACAATGTATCACTATAGTAGAAAAGCAACCAGGATGTCTGTATGATGCAGACTGCCCATTGTTGTATGGCTGTGTTGACAAAGAGTGCCGGGACCCATGTGAGGGAAATCCTTGTGCATCTGGTGCAGAGTGCCGAGCTGTCAATCATCGCCCCGTCTGCTTCTGTCCTGCAGGTTATACAGGCGATGGACACCAAGCATGTGTCTCCCTTGAGTGTACCAATGACTTTGATTGTGCTGATAATAGTGTCTGCCTTAATAATAAATGCGTTGAAGCTTGCACATTGTCACGTCCTTGCATTACAAATGCTAAATGCTCTGCTTCCCGGCATGAAACTAAGTGTCTCTGTGAACCAGGATTTGTAGGGGATCCTTATGTGAAATGCAATGCTATTGACTGCAGTGATGACTCCCTCTGTCCTTCCTCTGAAATTTGCCAAGGAAGCATATGCATTGATCCATGTCTCGTAAATAACCCATGCCCTGCTAGTCAAACATGTGTTGTAAACAACCACAAAGTGAAATGTTCTTGTCCACCTGGCTATTCATCTCAGCAAGATGAATGTATTCCAATCATACCAGGCTCAAGACCTCCCTGTCTCACCGATCAAGACTGCAATCTAGGAGAAGCTTGTCTTGATGGCAGATGTGAAGATTTGTGTCAAAAGAATCCTTGTGGTGCCTTATCCACCTGCACCACACAGCCAGGTCATCATCTCTCAACTGTCATGTGTCAATGTGGCCCTGGATTGACTGGAGACCCTTTCCAACAATGTTTCCCTGCACCGATCATCACCGCTGGCTGCTCTGCTAACCAAGAATGCCCCAGGGACAGAGCTTGTGTCAATGGAGTCTGTGAGGATCCCTGCCGAAATATTAAGTGCGCCACCCACACCACCTGCCGTGCTGTGGGCCACAGAGGAGTCTGTTCCTGTTCTCCAGGCTACCAAGGCAACCCCACAGTTGCCTGCACACCAGGTTAGTTCATATGCATTACAGTGTTGCAGTAGCCTATCGTAGTTCCTTGAGTAGCACCAGAGATATGTTCCTCTCACTAATGCTCCCAAACTTCATGCTAACTGTACCATTGTTAAAATTATAATGTAAAACTTGCAAAATAAACAAACCAAAACTGGGACGACACAAGATAAACGCAAAAGAACTAATCAAAATCGCTATGTGGAAACAACGCTTAATAAAATAAAATTTGAAATAAAAGAACACAATCCACCACATAGGGTGTACACTACTACAAAAAAAAATATTCTTTCACCCTAATGTCAACAACAATAAAGTCACCACATTATCAAGTAAACTTGTAGCCTTGATACATGCTACCCATGTTCTTGCTTGTGCTGCTCTTGGACTTGGAACTGTACCAAGCCAAACTCTTGCTACCCATGGAACTACTTTGCTTTATTACCATCATATTGTATTATAATTTTATGGCATATACTTAAATAATGTATTTTAATTATTTTGTTGTCTTATCTAACAACCATAATACACTGTACAGGTATTACAGATTGTTATAAAATAATACAAATCATATAAACATGATAATAATATTTATTTTTATATCGTGAGGAAAAAAAATTAAAGTATTTTCTGTATTACAGTTGGTTGCAGTCAGAGGGGTGACTGTCCATCAGAGCAAGCCTGCATTAACAGCCGCTGTGTGAACCCTTGTGAAGCTCTCAGTCCATGTGGAGCAGATGCGAAGTGTGAGCCAACTGCCCAAGGTCCAGTTTGTTCTTGCCCAGAAGGCTTCTTAGGGGATCCTTATACAAAGTGCCAACCTATTGAGTGCTCACAAGATTCTGAGTGCCCAATTCATCAACAGTGCCAAAATCAAAAGTGCCAGAACCCGTGCCTGACGAAGCGGTGTGTTGCCAACGCCGAATGCTATGTCCGAAACCACCAGGCTGAGTGCGAGTGTGCTGCCAGCTTCCAAGGCGACCCAGACCGCTTCTGTTCTCCAATTCCTCAAGCAGAGTGCAAGACTGATCATGACTGTGGTGAACTCCAAGGTTGTATCGACGATGAGTGCCAGGACCTGTGTGGTGAGCTGCACCCCTGTGGCTCCGGTGCCGTGTGTCAGGTCCTGGACAACAGACCAGTCAAGGCCATGTCTTGTTCCTGTCCTGATGGTTTCCAAGGCAATCCAAACTCTGCATGTATACCAAGTAAGTTATTTGTGTGTGTTTGTGGTGTTTTAACTACTGTATAATACCTTAGTTTTTTACCATATTTGTGAGAGAATGTTGTTGTATACATATGGAAAACACCTTTCTGTTAAAATGTAAAACTTGCAAACAAAGCATCATTAAATTTTGTTATTCAGACATTTGTGAACATTTCTCTTGGTAAGCTTAAGAAGTTGTCTGATCTACAGGGAATTATATTAGTGTGTAAATAGTGAACTTTGATTATTAGGCGGTTGGTTAATAGCAACGCTCCCCTGAAACAAGCTAGAGAAACAAACGATTTGCCTCGATGGAGAAGATTCGTTCGTGGCTTTTCCTCCAAAAAGAGCCAGGTTGAAAAAGTGTATTAATTTATTGCAGTTCATATAGATAGTGATTTGATATAGATGAACACACAATTTGAGGAGTATTATTTTAATGACAATGTTGTGCTCATAACTTCTTAGATCACTAGGCATTTCAGTTTCTAGTATCTATGGTAACTTTTTGACAATGTTGTCAATAAAGTGCTCCTCCTCAAATGGTGCTGTTATCCATTTTGTCAACTTGTCAGAGTATTAAAATGTAAAACTTGCAAACTAAACAAACCAAAACTGGGACGATACAAGATGAAGGTAAAATTACTTATCAAAATCGCTATGTGGAAATAACGCTTACTAAAATAGAATTTATGAAATAAAAGAACACAATCCACCACATAGGGTGTACATTACTACATGAGCAAGTTAATTTATCTTACTAACCTGATCTAATGACTCTCTATAGGTAAGGTGGACAAGGATGACGGATGTTCAAGTGACATCGACTGTCCACTGAGGCTTGTGTGCGAGGCTGGTGTGTGCCGTAACCCGTGTCCTGGTGACTGTGGCCATCTTGCCCTCTGTACAGTGCAACAACACCGACCCGTCTGCCACTGCCAGCCGGGATATGCCGGCGACCCCAAAGTGGAATGCACCAAGAGTAAGTCATCCTTCTACTTTTTCATATCCACTTAAAAAGATTATAGCAATAGAATAAATCAACTCGGCAATCAGTCCTTCTTTTTTATATCCGCTTGAAAAGGTTATCTAGAGTAACTCCTTCATATAGGAAAAGTGGGGATTGGGCCTGAGTAAATAGATAGATAGAATAGAACTACCTCAGTGAAGTCATGTCTTAAACTCTTGCACTCTGGATAACACTAAATGTTTTATTATGCTCCTTCCATAGTCAGTGTTTTGAACTATGGACCTTCTTACTAGCACTACGTTATGGAAGTAGGAGTGGGCTTGAGGTTAAAAAATGTAAAACCTTTGATTATGAGAAACTTTATAGATTGCTTACTAAGCAATACGACATTAATTATTTGTCTTTCTATCTTTCAGTTGACTGTGAATCTAACAACGACTGCCCTGATTCACAACTATGCCAACAGTATGTGTGTATTGATTCATGTAAAAAGAACAATCCATGTCCAGAGAGTGCTACATGTGTGAGTGGGAACCATCAGCCACAGTGCCAGTGTCCTCCGGGCACCTCTGGCAACCCCAGAGTGTCATGTCAGCTGGTAGAGTGCACAGCCAGCCAAGACTGCAAGAGTTTTGAAGCTTGTGTTAATGGAGAGTGCAAGGATCCATGTGAATATTACAATCCATGTGCAGAGGATGCTACATGCAGAGTCACAGATCACGAATACACATGTTCTTGTCCAGATGGCTTAGTCGGTGACCCAAGATTTAGCTGTAAAGAACCCAAGGACCCTCAGAGGTGTGTAGTGGACCAGGACTGTCCCCCCACCCACGGCTGTATCCTGGATGCTTTAGTCACCCGCTACCACAGTCAGGTGTCTGCTGTATATATACGTCTGTCTGACTCCGACTCTGGGGCCACCTGCCGCGACCTATGTCATGAACACAAACCATGTGGACCAAATGCCATCTGCTCTGTCATTGACTCACAGCCACGCAGGTCTATGAGCTGTGCATGTCCTCCAGGCTATCATGGAGATGCCAAGATTGAATGTCGCATAAGTAAGTGTGAAGTACAGTACTGTAATTCTATGTAAAATGTGTATTATAACTTATATTTTTAGCATTGCTAAATGTAGAACCGGTATAGTAAGTAGTGGTATACAGCTTTGTGAATGCATAAAGTCATGTTTAACTTAGCTCATTTAAACCTATATATCGTATGTTAATTGTATAACTAACAATATTCTTTTTTTTTTAATCATCAGTTCCATCGCAAGGAGCATGTACGAAGCATACTGACTGCTTGTTCAGTGAAGCTTGTGTAGAAGGACTGTGTCGGGACCCTTGTAACTGTGGTCTCAATGCACAGTGCCACGTGTCTCAGCACAGACCATTCTGCTCCTGTGCACTTGGTTACACTGGCAACCCTGATGATGTCTGCTACAGAGGTAAATCTTTGACCTTTAGTCCTTTACACTACAATATATTTTGACAATGCAAGATCTAATTGCCACTCAAGAAAGTGGCTTGTTCAATATGTATTATTATTACTGGTATTTATATATGTACCGATATAAGTGTGTGTAGCTATGGTATTTTGATGATTAATTACAATTCTAAGACAAAAAAAATCTTTGTTTTTCAGTTGGATGTGCCAGTGATGTCGACTGCCCAACCAATAAAGCTTGTGTAGCCCAAGAGTGCACAGATCCCTGCACTACAGAGACCCCCTGTGCACTAACAGCAAGTTGCTTAATAGTAAACCACCGTGTGAAGTGTGTGTGTCCCCCTGGTGAACAAGGTGATGGTACTCGTGAGTGTGTGGCTCTTGGGTGTCGTGGTGATGATGAGTGCCCCCCCAGTAGAGCCTGTATCAACCAGAAGTGTGTGGACCCATGCAAAGACACTGTATGTGGTATTGGTGCTCTGTGTCACATACAAACTCAAAACTCAACCTGTATGTGTCCAAGCGGTCACACCGGCGACCCCCGGGTAGCGTGTCGTGCCCCCGCCAGAATCTGTGTGCTCGACCGTGACTGTGGTGCTGGCCTGGTGTGCGCGGTTGGTGTGTGTACAGACCCGTGCAAGCAAGAAAGGCCGTGTGCACCCAATGCTCTGTGCAATGTTCAAGATACCCTGCCTGTCAAGTCTGTGACATGCACATGCCCTCCAGGGTTTACTGGAGATGCTCAAATCCAATGTCGCAAAAGTATGGATAATGGTCACTTACCCTTCATCATTAATGTTATCATCCCTTTCATTTTTTATCATATTCTTCCCACTCTGTCCTTTTATTATTATAACCTAACTTACAATAATTTTTATGATTAATATGTTTTCAAATACTTGCAGGTTTAATGATCATAGCTGAAAATCTTCTATTATTTGTTACTGATTAATTTTGATCTTTAGTACCTGGAACAACTGACACATCGTGTTCAAGCGATGATGACTGCCCAGCCAAATTGGCCTGTCTAGAAGGTCGATGTCTTGACCCTTGCTCCTGCGGTGAGAACGCTGTGTGTCGCGTATTGAATCACCGTGCCGCCTGCTCCTGTGCTCCTAACTATGCTGGAAGCCCATATGAGGCCTGCTACCCTTGTAAGACACACAGACACATAAACATGTCACACCTTACCTCACAAATACTATACAGTATACTTAATTATTTTATATAGCTATATGCAAAGTTAACTCAAATAACTAAACTAATATTAGTTGGGGTTTGGTATTTTGAAATAACACCTTTCCAATTTCTATATATCATGTCAAAATAATGCTCTTTAACATTTAATAGCTGTTTAATATCTACTTCTTTAACATTAGATACAGTAGTACTCGTGCAGCCTCGTGAGACTGTACTGATTTGTCTCTCTCCCCACCAGTGACCGGTTGTGTTAATAATGACGGGTGCCCACTATCACTCGTATGTCGCAATAGCCAGTGTGTCAACCCCTGTGCTTTGGATAACCCTTGTGCCAGAACCGCTGAATGTTTCTCCAACGAACACAGAGCAGAGTGCCGTTGTCTTCCTGGTCAGGAAGGAGACCCACGTGTCCAGTGTGTCGCTCGCACTTGTGACAGTAACAATGACTGTCCCCAGGATAAGATCTGCCGCCAGGGTCAGTGTGTGGACCCCTGTGGATACACTAGTTGTGGAAGGAATGCTGTATGTTATCCTGAGCAGCACCGTGGTGTTTGCCGTTGTCCTCCAGGCTACCAAGGCAACCCCAATTCAGTGTGTGTGCTGGATGTGGACCCTCCTGGCCTGGGCTGTAAAAGTGACCAGGACTGTGACACAGATCTGGCATGTAAAGATGGCAAGTGTGAGGACCTGTGTAAGAGTGACACCTGTGGCCAGAATGCCGAGTGCCGAGTGGTGGACTCGGTACCGTTTAGAAGTGTCATGTGTCGTTGTCCACCAGGGTACCAGGGCCAAGCCTATACACAATGTAGACCAAGTAAGGATATACTCTATTGCATTCACACATAGCCTACATGAAAAAGTTCTGCTCAGTCTGATTTTATAATGCCATTTCTTATTGATATGAATATTATACCTGTAATCTAAAATCAACAACACACCATCTTCTGAAGATAATTATCCACACTTAGTTAAATGGATTACTGTATACACAATTTCTAACTTTGAAGATTACATCACTAACACTGTATTACTAACTTTTAGTTCCAGTGGACAAAGAATGTACACACAACTCGGACTGTACCTTTGGTTTGTCATGTGTGGATGGGGAGTGTCGAGATCCCTGTAGTTGTGGAGAGAATGCAATCTGCTCAATCCTCAATCACAGACCTGTCTGCACGTGTGCACGTGGTTATGAGGGAGATCCACAGATTGCTTGTACCCCTAGTAAGGATTTTAACCTCTACATACTTATTCAATTACAATAATGTGGCATACTAATTTTTAGTAATTAATAAAATGCTTTTCTTTGATAATATTTTATATTAATATACATAATGAAATTTAAGAGCAATACCTATTTAACTAATTAGTTTACCTTTATGGACAATGTACTTACTGATCATAGATTGCTAATCATACTACAATAACATCTACTTTGCTAACATTAAGGTGTAATATAACCCTACAGTATACAGACAATAACACAAATACTGTACTATTTTACCCCAGCTGGGTGCACAAGTGACTCAGAGTGTCCCGAGGATCGTAGCTGCTACAAGGGTAACTGTGTGAATCCATGCCTGCTAGAGAACCCCTGTGCCCCGCGAGCAGAGTGTCGGCCAGTCGCTCATGCAGCCTCCTGTTTCTGTCCCTCTGGAACTCGAGGAGATTCACACACCAAGTGTATTGTAGTGGGCTGCGCCACAGACTCGCAGTGTCCACCAGACCGCATGTGTCTCAATGGAAGGTGTTTGGACCAGTGTATCTACAACAACACTTGTGCTCCCAATGCCGAGTGTCGCAGCATCAACCACCAGGTGGAGTGTCGCTGTCCTCCTGGTTATGAGGGTCAACCATCTGTCGCTTGTTTAGAAAAGATGCGGACATGTCGGTCAGATTATGACTGTGCAGCTGACTATGGGTGTTTGGACCGAGTGTGTCAGAAGGTGTGCCAGTTGTTGGACCCGTGTGTAGACCCCAACATTTGCACCCTGATAGCCACACGACCCGTCAAGACTATGACCTGCACTTGTCCTCCTCACATGGTCACCTCACCACAGGGGCAGTGTGTCGACTGTAAGCATTATTGCATCTTAATTATTTCTTTTGCAGCATATTCCAGTAACTCTCTTTTCCACCAGATATTGTTTGTTTTATTACAGTATGTATTTTGTATGTCTTCACAATTTTTCTCTAATTTACTAATTACTGATAAACATACAAAAAATATCAATAATAATAATTTAACCACCAACAGAAAAACAAATTAACATTTGGCCAGACCATAGGTAGACTTAACCAATATTTAACTTTACCTTAACATCTGAATTCATTTTTCTATGAAACACTTGAGCAGTACTGTAGAGTGTACCTGTTATTAATTTTTGTCTTTTTCCCTCCCCGCCCTCCCCCCTCCCCTTACCAGTGGATACGCCGATTAGTGTAGGGTGCCGCGCTGACAACGAGTGTCCCAGTGATGCTGCCTGTCTGAACACCCAGTGTGTGACTCCTTGTGACTGTGGCATCCATGCAGATTGCCTCGTTATTAATCATAGACCCATCTGCACCTGTCTCCCAGGATATCAGGGCAGCCCTAACATTGGATGCTATAAAGGTAGGACCTCAGTCTCTATGTATGTACTGTACTGTATGTATAAAGGTATGAAGAGTACTACCGGTATAGATTATTTTATGTTTTAATTTGTATATTATTTTTCCTGGATATACTGTATTTGAATTATATGAGCTTTTAATCATCATCATCATCATCATCTACGATGCCTTGCCCCTCACTAAAGAATGGCTATGACAGAAATGTCTCCAGCCTACTTTTTCAAGACATGCTTCCTTTGCCCGTGCCACAATGCCCCTTCCACTATGTGGAAGTTTATCTTCAATATATTTTTCTACTTTCTTCTCCCAGTGGTGGTCTTCCACTACTATTTGCTCCACTCACCTGACTCCCATGCATCTTTCTTGGCATTCTGTCCTCATCCATTCTCTGAACATGACCATTATTTTCTTTATCCACTCAACACTCAATACCCAAAGCATGTTCTTCCATTCCAAAAGACTTGTCTAACCTATTCACACCAGCTGCCATTCTGAGGTAGTTCATCTCTACAGCTCTCAGTTTGGATAGGTCCTTGTCACTTGTTGTCCATGTTTCACTTCCATATGAGAGTGTTGGGAGCAGTACACTGTTCCTCAGTCACTTATTCTTTTCTTGACTAACCATTCAGAATCCAATCAAGTTCAATTACCTTTCATTTTTCTCTCTTTTTATCTCACTCTCCATTTTACCATATGTGCACAGTACAGCTGCCCCCTCCCTGCTGTTGGGTATGTGCCTGAGTATATACCGGTACTGTATAGCTCCCAAATACTGTAGTGTACTTGCAACTTTCACCCTCTTCCAATTCTTCATTTAAATTTTACAACTTTTTTCATGTTCTTTCTTGATTCTGTATATGGTTTCATGCATTCAAAGTATCTATCTATCTATCTATCTATATACTCAGGCCAACTCGAGACAGAGCTCGAACAGGGACAACACAACACAACAAAAAAACTAAAAACCAAAACATAAATTCACACACATCTAGGTCGCCCAGGAGAACACCCAGAGATCCAGGCCAATTTGGGGTCCTCAGCAAGATTCCCAGGTCCCAGACTCTCAGCAGGCAAACATGCAGTGAATCTCTACCACCACAAGCCCGCTCACCACGCATCCAGGCGTACCCTTCATATATACCGGCTCCCCGGGCCAGGCACCTGCCAGACTATTATATAGTCAAACTGGCACCCGACTCCCTCTCCCAAATGACCACATTTTCACTCATCTATTCACTAGCATTCTCCATTCATTCCTATATATTACCACTTCTCTTGCCTGATCTATAGTCATTCCTCTATCTTCCAACACTTGTCCTACACATTTTCTCCATCTCAATGGAGGTCTTCCTACCCCTCTCCTCCCTTTGTATCTGACTCACATATTCTCTTTGTAAGCCTTTTATCTTCCATTCACTCAACATGTTCATACCAGCACAGCACCCTTCTGTCCGCTCTGGCCGACAAATGTTTCTGCTGCCCCACTCTCCTACGTATCTCTTCATTCCTCAATATGTTTCTACGAGTCACTCCACACATAATCCTCGAGCAGCTCATCTCCATTACATCCAGCTTTCTTCTCTCCTTTTCCTTCAGAGCCCATGTCTCAGCCCCATACATCACTGTTGGTACAACTATCCCTTGATACATTGCACTTTTAGCTTTCATTCAAAGATTTCTCACCTTCCACATACTTCCAATTGCTCCGAAAACTTTCCTTCCTTCACATACTCATTCCTTCATACTTCCTTCATACTGTTTTACCTCCATATCCAAAATATACAAACCTAAATTAGTTATTAAATTGTTTTTCAGTTGGATGCACTGTGAATGAGGAATGTCCACTTGACAAGATGTGCCACAATGGACAGTGTGTCAATC
Source organism: Paralithodes platypus (assembly GCA_032716605.1). Lineage (NCBI taxonomy): Eukaryota > Metazoa > Arthropoda > Malacostraca > Decapoda > Lithodidae > Paralithodes > Paralithodes platypus. Next base: position 6,319,244 of record CM064491.1, on the reverse strand, counting down.
CATGTATTGTAAGTGACCCATGTGCCATCAGTGCTGAGTGCTACCCCGAGATTCATGAAGCCAAGTGTCGCTGTCCAACTGGCCTTGAGGGTGACCCATATGTTCAATGTTTACTGATTGGCTGCAGGAGCAATTCTGATTGCCCGACAGATAAGGCTTGTGTCAACAGGAAGTGTGTCGACCCTTGCCTCTACAACAATGAATGTGCTCCTAACGCTGAATGCTATGTCTTCCAACACACTACTGGCTGTCGCTGTCCAACAGATATGCCATACGGTGACCCACGATTCATGTGTGAAGAGAAAACTGTACAAGTTGATTACCCCAAGCCTGAGTGTCGTGTAGATTCTGACTGCCCCAGCAAGAGAGCCTGCATTGATGGACATTGTGTTAACCCTTGCCATGTACTGAACCCTTGTGATGATACTGCATTGTGTGATGTGGTGGACTCCGTTCCAGTACGTACAATGATATGTATTTGTCCTGAAGGGTTCGTCATGACCGAAGAGGGAACCTGTGAACTAGTAGAGATACCGATCCCACCAGGTTGCCGTGCGGACTCAGACTGCCCCGAAAAGGAAGCTTGCGTCAACCGCATGTGCCGTATGCCTTGTGATTGCGGCCCTAATGCCGACTGTGAAATAATTAATCACCGACCTGTATGCACTTGTCAAGTAGGATACCAAGGTAACCCTGATATTGGATGCTTCCCTGTTGGATGCCAACATGATACTGATTGTGAAGACCACCATGCTTGCTACAATGGTGTCTGTGCCAACCCTTGTCTAGTCAACGATCCCTGTGCCACCAATGCTGAATGTTACGCCCAGCAACATCGGGCCAATTGCCGCTGCCCGTCTGGCATGCAAGGCGATGGCTACACTGAATGTATTGTCATAGGGTGTAGAGCCGACACTGAATGTCCTAGTGACCGTGCCTGCATCAATAATCAGTGCAGAGATCCATGCGTATACGAAGATCCTTGCGATGACTCTGGAGAATGTGTTATCAGGAATCACCAGGCTCTGTGCCGCTGTCCACCAGGCACTGCAGGAGATCCCAAGAGATTATGTTCACCCATCCTTACACCAGACTGTGTCTCTGATGGTGACTGTGAGAGTCAACATGCATGCATTAATGAGAAATGTGTCAACCCTTGTGTAGTCTTGGATCCTTGTCATGATAGTGCTGAGTGCCAAGTTATTGATACTCTGCCTGTAAGAACCATGTTGTGTGTCTGCCCAGATGGAAAAGTAACACAAGAAGGAGGAAAATGTGACTTGGTACCATCAATTAAACCTCTATGTGAAGCAGATCCAGAGTGTCCATCTGACTTGGCTTGCTTCAATGGCTTTTGCAAAGATCCTTGCCAATGTGGTGTAAATGCAAATTGTGAAATACTGGAGCACCATCCAGTTTGCACCTGTGAACGAGGATATGAAGGAGATCCAGAGATTGCTTGTTACGAAATTGGCTGCTACAGTAAGGACGACTGCCCCACGACGCACTCCTGCCGCAACGGTCAATGTGCGCCCGTGTGTGGCCCCAACAACGAGCCCTGTGGAGAGGAAGCTATATGCCAGGGCGTCAATCATGAGGCCGTATGTTACTGTCCTCCTGGCTCCAGAGGTAATCCACGCACACAATGTATTGCCATTGGCTGTGCTTCTGATGATGCTTGCCCTGATGACCGCAGCTGTGTCAACCAACGTTGTGTCAGTCCTTGTGCATATGATCCCTGCGAGGAACCTGCCACGTGTCGGGTTTTGGACCACACTGCTGAGTGCCCCTGCCCTCCAGGTTTCAATGGCACACTTGACAAAGGCTGTGAAAGAAGTAAGTCCTTATACATTTACCATGCACACTACTAACAATTAAGCCAACCTTATTATCATATATTGTCATATAATTATAACTGTTTTGATGGTATAATGGTTAGAGCGTGTAAGTTCTGTATGTGATATCCTGGGAGAATCACATGCTTTCATTAATTTCATTGGGGGTGTTATTGGTGTTAAGAACAATGTTAATAATACAATAAAACAAAAAAATCAGGATTTTTGAAAAAATATTTCTCTGTACTGTACCTATACTGAAAATATACAGTACCTTCATTTACTTGGCATTATGTTTACAGCATTTCTGTCAAAAATGTATTCACTAACTACTATCTATTTCATTTTTCCAGTTATCATAGGGTGTCAATCAGATAGTGATTGTCCAAGCAAGACTGCGTGCATCAATGCTAAATGTATTGACCCTTGTGGCCTAGAGCCTTGCGGTGAGAACACCGAGTGCCGGGTCATCGACACTCATCCCATCCGCACCATCGCTTGTGAATGTCTGCCGGGCTACCAGGGTGATGCTGCCGAGAAGTGTATTGCAAGTAAGTTTAAAAAAAAAAAATAATGACAGTGCAGTATTTTGTTTTGTCCTAACATTTATTGGAAATTAATGCAATATAAGGCTTGAAAGCATCCTGCATTATGTTTGTGCTTGCAATATTACTGTTAATGTGAAAATGTTTTGTCAGCTTTTTGCTTGTTTTGTGTATGTTTGCCAAATACAGTATATGTATATGGTATATATATTGTATATATATAGGCCTATACTGTATAGCTTATATAATATTTGAGGGACAATTTAGTTTGGTACCATACTGTATATTCAGTACAGCACATTCTTTGATATAACATCAGTAGTACTGAGTACTGGTACAGTTTAATATAATTTAGCTTAAATTATATATCTAATATTCCCGTTCTTCAAATGTTATCATGGAATATGGCATATTTAAATGTTCTTCAATAAGAACCTTTGAATTGATGCAGCATTATGAGTTTGTAAAAGAAATGCTTTGTTATGTTGATAGTGGTACTGTTTGTTACAAAGTTGCTAGAAAAGTAGAAGTTTGTGCATCCTAATGCTTTATTGTTTTGTTGATGATTTATGTTGATATATTATGGCTGCAGTTATACAGACAAATTATCAAGCATGTATAATATTACCTTAACTTTGAGCTTTATGTTGATACACTAACATGCAAAATTCATTTTTATGCACTAACAATGTTTATTATTTTCATTCCAGGATAACCGCTAATATTTGTATATTTGTGCATGTTTTTTGAGGGGTGATGGTGGCACTTACTATTGTTGTATACATGTATGCTACTTGTGGTATACTGTATTCCTTGTTGATCATATAAGCTTAACTTTGTTGTATTTGTTGCATAATGCTTCACATATATGAGCATGTCAGAGTTAAGTATTCTATGTTTGTAATGTGAACATTTAATCATATGTGTCTTTTAATACTAGAATTAGCTTAATATTTCTAAAACTACTGAATATATGTATATAAAAAGCATTCAATGTACTGTATATTATGAATTATTCAACTATTGTTTTACTTATATAATGGGACAATATTATCATCATCGTTGCTGAAATATGCACCTTCATTAATCATTGCCTGAATCCTCCCTCAGCGCCAGTATGTCCATTTGAGAAGGGCTTCGTGCTAATCGACGACCGATGCGTGTGTCCGGCCGAGCGTGGGTTCTACGTGGACGAGAACGGGAACTGTGTGCGGTGTCCGGTGGAGGTGGGCTACATACTGACGGAAGACGGCCGCTGCATCTGTGACCCAGAGAAGGGCTACGTGGTCACCCGGGCCGGTACTTGTGACTGTCCACTCCCAGCCGAGAAGGATGCGAACGGCTACTGTGTTGGTTAGTCTCGCTATCTTTCTCTCTTATCAATTACTGTCTTGCATAAAGAAACATCAGGGCACCCACCCTACCCCCGCTCTTGAGCAGGGAGTGCATGGTGGTAAAAACTGTATCTGCATTATAAAGAAAGACTAATATCATGGGTCAATCTTATTCCCTTTCGCTCTTATTAATTACTGTCTCTCCTTAGGAAAGTATAAATTATATTGGTAGATTGCATCATATAATTTTATTTTTCCTTTTTATGATAACAAGAGGAGTGTGTATCACTGATTTGATCTGTATTTAGTTTATCTCTTTTATCTTTCCCCCAGTGCGAACCGAGCCGCCCCCTCCCGTGGGTTGTGCGAGTGACGACAACTGCCCAGATGACAAGATGTGTGACCGCAGCGTGTGTGTACCTCCATGTGGCTTCGACCCCTGTGCCAAGTACGCCACCTGCATCAACCTCAACCACAGGGCCAATTGTACTTGTATTGCTGGATATTCTGGCAACCCGTATGAGGAGGATGGCTGCGGTAAGTTGTTTGTTTATTTTTTAATTGTATTCTGATATATTGTTCTTCATGGGACAATTGTTTATGCTGACGAAGAAGTCAGAGATGGTTCAAGGTATACTACGAACGATTACTCAACGTGGAGTTTGAGTGGCATAGAGAGCAGCTTAGTAACGAAAATCCAATACAGGATTATGGTTTTTATATAAGGGTAAGAGGGATTCGTTAGATAGGAGAAATAATATGGGCCTGAAAATGCTTGACCAAGTCCTAAAGGTCTGTGAGAGAGTTTTTAAAGGTAGGATCAGGGAAAGCATTTCTATCGATGATATGCAGTTCGGTTTCATGCCTGGACGTGGTACAATCGATGCTATCTTCATAGTCAGGCAGCTGCAGGAAAGTTATTTACAGATAAGGATCAGTACTTTGTGTTTGTAGACCTGGAGAAGGCCTTTGATAGGGTGCCCAGAGAAGCCAGAAGAAAATTAATATTATCTCAGTGTATTAAACCCCTTCTGTACCGGCGACGTCTCTTTAACCCTTAACTGGCGGCGCGCAACATATGTCGAGTGAAAGAAATTTGGACTATGTGGCGGCTCACAACATAAGTCGTGTGCCATTTTCAGCACGTAATGTTGCTGAGAGAGAGAGATAAGTGGTGGCAGGAGAGTAGCGAGCGTATGACTGCTCCAGACCACCACGGTGGACCAACTGACATGAATCCCACCCTCCTCCACCCTCTCGCACTCGCTACACAGGGAATTATGTAGGGAAAGTACCGAATTACATGGTTTTTGCACTTGTGTTGCGCGATTGTTGCAAGAAAACTAGCGGTCGTACAAGGATCGTTGGGGTGTCATTGGAAAGCTCTGTTTATGCCCTTTCAGGATTAGATACTTGTTTTACGCTCTGGGTCTTATTTAGGCATGAAAATGATCACGTAAACAACCCTATTTTGGGTAAAAACACCCCGCTGGGCGGTACATATTATTTACCGCCTAGGCCGCTCGTTAGGTGTTAATGTTATTCTTGCTAGTATTAGACAATTTTATTCTGTTTTTAAAGGGCTTCTAGCAACTAACAGGCCTCGAACTATCTTACTTAACCCATTTTTACTACCACAGATCCTTCTTAAACTTCTCAAAATTGTCTAAATATAGCTGGAATAAAGTTAAAAGGACGTCGCCGGTACACTGCCATATGAAGGGAGGCTAGACAAATTAAATCTACCGAGTCTAAAAGAGAGGAGAGAGAGGGGAGACATGATAATGATGTACAAATGTACCCGGGGGCTGGAGAGGCTGGATAGGGAGGATATATTAATTATGGATACAGGAATAACTAGAGGCCACAGCTACAAAGTAAAAAGACCTACCTGCAAGAACGATATCAGGAAGTTTAGCTTCCCCTATAGATGTATTGACAAATGGAATGGGCTGGAGGAGGAGGTGGTAGGGGCAAGGAACATCCATATTTTCAAGAAAAAATTGGATAAAAAGTAGACTGAGAGACGGGACAACACGAGCTTAGCTCAACTCCTGTAAACTACAATTAGGCAATTAGGTAAAATACAGAAGGGGTTAAGGGAATGAAGTGAAAGAGGCATCGTTTTTAAAGAGAATATTATTTTATGAAGCCATTACTGGGCGAGCTAATATTGTAACAAAACTTTTCTCTACAGTGAAGAAAGTGGCTCGTACGGACTTCCCCCGGCCGGACATGCTGGTGAACTGCTTGGCTGACGGTGTGCAGGTAGACATCAATGTTGGCAACGAGGGCTTTAACGGGGTCATGTACGTCAAGGGATACTCCAAGAATGAGGAGTGTCGCCGTGTGGTCAGGCCGGATGTCGACGTTGGCACCATTGACTTCAAGGTCAAATTCAACACATGTGGACTTATTCATGAAAATGTAAGTGTGAAGGAAATCTTGTATCTCCTTACTGGTTGTTTGGTTTATTGTATAATCTGAAGGCACTCAATAGTTCCTCAGTTAGTGTTATTTGATGGCCCATTGTACTTCCGTGTTAGCATCACAATACTTTATGACAGTTCTCCAATGGACAGTCACTGCTCTGAAGGACAGGGTCAGTATGCTGAGGGCCTGTAGTTATCATGAGGCAAAAGTATGAAATTATTCACAGCTAGATGCTTTTCCTGACACCAACCTACATGCAAGGAAATCGATTCTGTTCAGTTTTCCTTCCCTTAGACGGGATGCCTACCAATACTAACAAGTCACGTCCATCTACTCCATTTAGTTATATTTTACAACATGCAGGAGTTACAGCAGAAGTATTAATTGACATGCATTTTGACTTAGTGTACTGAATATTGTACATATAACAATATTATTGTTTTGCTTTTTCCTTACACAGGGACTTGCTAGATTCATCCTTGTGCTACAAATGCACCCGAAGCTTGTGACATACAAGGCCCAGGCGTATCACGTGAAGTGTACGTACAACACCGGAGAGAAGACCATCACCATCGGCTTCAACGTGTCCATGTTGACCACGGCTGGCACCATCGCCAACACCGGACCACCACCCACCTGTGTCATGAAGATCACTAACCCCAACGGTGGAAACATCAACCAGGCTGAAATTGGCGACTTGCTCATGCTGAGAGTCGAGGTCGAGCCGTCTAGTAAGTTGCTTGGTCCATCATGTAGTTGCTATACACGGTAATGTTTTTAGTTACTTGTTCAAGTTCTACTATCTCTATACAGTATAAAGAATCCATAAACCATTGATTTTACATTTTTACTCAAGGTACGTCTTTCATAAATGGGGTACATTTTGTTTAATATGCTCAACTAAATGTGCAGTAATTCTCCTTCATTTATCTATTATTTGTTGTATTAAGCAATATTATATATCTTACTAATTAACGTCTGATACAGAGTTGACCCTATTAATCTTAAGTTACAAGTAGTTATGAATGGGGGAATTTTATAATTTGAAGTCATAGGATATTTTCACTGATACCCCATTAGTTTCCTTACTGTCATGGAATACCATGCAACACTAAACCCACTACTATAGGTATCACCAAATACCTGTATTATACTGGTACTCAGCAATATAAACCTCATCATCATGTAATGATACCACACGTCAGACTCATTATTGTCATTATTCTCGGTGTACAGTTCCGGACAGATCAAACAGCAACACCCCGTCCACCAGCTGTGTGGTGTGGGGCTCTGCGGATTTGGTAACACTGGCAGGAGGTGGAAGGGATGTGGGTGGATGATGAGGGGAGGGATGTGGGGGGTTTAGGGGGGAGTGTGGGAGGGTGAAGAGGCAGTAATCATGGTATGGCTGGTGGGAGGGGGCAAACGAGTGACGGGATAGGGGAGAACAGAGTGACAAGCAAATTTTCCTATAGAACAAGTTACTCCCACAGGATTTTAAATTACACACACCTACAATATCACTGTACAGTAGAGTCACGCATCTCACGCATTTCGATCCCACGATTACGCATCCCACGGTACTATCCAATGGCTACCTGAATTCTCATCCCACGAAAAACCACACGATTCCCACGGCTTTGGCGGCGACGGTGGGGTGACGGAGAACGAGAGTGGGGCCACGGAGGGTGGTATCTAACATCCGCCTCCCGTCTATCACCACATCCATCACAATAATCACCTCATCAACTTTTCTAAGTTTTTTGTTTGTGTTTTACTTACCTTTCTTTTCATAGCAGCTTGAAAGCCTGTAAGCTTGTTTTGAAAGGCGTCCGTCCGACGCATGTAAACAACAGCTGGTAAGGCGTCGCTTGTTCGTGTGTGGCTGTGTTATTGTTAAGTAGTGAAAAGTGGCTGACATCGCCACAAGGTTCTCTCCACGGAAATCGTCATCACAACTGAACCAGTTGACTTAGAGAGCTCTACTCAACGCCATTCTACAGGAACGAAACACATCTACGCTTGGGGATGCGTGGGAATGCGGAAGCAGTCAAAATAACAAAGATACGGTAGCCTAGGCGAGACGTTTTTTCGGCCAAATCCCCCAGGTTTTGGGGATATACCGGTATTATAGAATGCGTAGCCGAGGCTGGAGGGTTAAAGCAACTTACTTTTGATTATTGGCATGTAAAGTGATGGTCAATAGTCGCCCGACGATAGCCTCCAGTACTTTTGTAATTTTCCCCATTACTTTAATACTCTGCATCCCACGAATTCCGGTCCCACGGTAATATTTCGGTACCAATAAATCGTGGGATGCGAGATTCTACTGTATGCTACATTTAACAAATTTAACAGTCTGCTCTCCCCTACCCTGTCACTTATTTGCCCCCTCCCACCAGCCACACCATGGTTGCTGCCTCTTCACCCTCCCAATTCCCCCCTAAACCCCCCACATACCTCCCCTCATCACCCACCCACCCACATCCCTCCCACCTCCTGCCAGTGTTACCAAATACGCAGAGCCCCTCACCACATGGCGGGTGGACGAGGTGTTGCTGTTTCATCTGTCCGGGACTGTACATACAAACTCCATATCTTTCATTAATCTTGATGTATGTATTTGCAATAAATTACCTGTACCTAGTCTTGAAAGATTAATTTTTAACATTTATCCTTTTCAGATATTTATGGTGGCTTTGCTCGCAACTGTATCGCCTTAACAGCCAACTTGGATGGTGTCGACAATAAACATATTGTAACAGATGACAATGGATGTGCCACGGATCCATCTATATTTGGAGAGTGGGAACAAGCTGATGATGAAAGCAAAGCATTGGTGGCCCTCTTCAGTGCTTTCAAATTCCCATCTTCTAACTCGATAAGATTCCAATGTAATGTACGAGTCTGTTTTGGACGGTGTCATCCAGTCAACTGCAATGGGTATGATGCCTTTGGCAGACGTCGTCGTAGACAAATTAATCCTGATGCTGAAGTGTTGTATCAACCAGAAGCAGCATTAGATGGACAACTGAGAGAAATTCAAGTCAGTTCACAGGCCATATACACCATTGAAAGTCGTACGGAGAGGTACACGGCACTGCAAGGTATGTCTTTTTCTCTGTTCAGTAGTTCAATTTCTTTATCATCTCTGTTTTGCTGGTTTTGATCTAAATTCCTTATTTTCTCCTTATTCTGGAAATTTGTATTGTCTACTTATTAAATATTCTGTGATGTCATAGCTGTAATTGATACTCTTATATAATAATATGGTTAATGAGGTAGACTAGTGTCCTAACATGACTATCTATAATTTCTAACAGATCAGCGTGATGGTCCAGAAGCAGTGTGTGTGAGCAAGTGGGGCTTCATCATCGCGCTGATCATAACAGCGCTCCTAGCCCTGGTGGCTGTGGCAGTAGCGGTATCGTGTTGGCTGATGGCTTACAGACGTCGACCAAAGCACGCTGGGCCCCTGCCTCACCCGCCAGAGTTCCCTAACCCACTCTTCACCACACCTGAACCCCTGGCGGAGCCTTCACCTGACTACCTCTCTTGAGGGATGGCTGCTGCACTAGAGCCACATCCCTCCTCTCCAAAACTACTGTGATGAACTTTTCCTATGTGTAAACTGTTCTGACTTTTCAAACTGAATGATGTGATGAGCCACATTGATCTAGATTTTCCAAAACAGTGAAGATATTAACTTGATAACAAATCTATGTTGGTGTGAACAAAAGACGTATATGGTGACTTTTCTGTGTGAAGATATATTTTTAACTATGGTTTAACTTAGATAATGCAAAGAAATATATCATGATCTTATAACATCTATAATAGGATGCACTCTTCTTGAAATATAATCTTAAATTGAGCAGAAACCACTAGAGTGCTTCCTGTAATAGATGTCTGAAGCTCATGAATTTTCAGTGGCTTACGGCAAGATGTATGAATTTTCAAGCATTTGTTATTATTTTTGTACAAAGTAATTTCATACTGTTTTATACAAATATATGTCCGCCGTGCTACATTTTTTCCAAGGCATTCTGGGCATCATTTCCGGACGGACGTAACAGTGGAATGAAGTCCTTAATTTTTAATGTGAATGAAACGTGTAGTGTGATAGTTCTCACTAGGTGATGTAGAAGCAGCTCATTGAGTATTCCAAAGAATCATTATTTTTTGTTTTTACTTCAGCAATAATTACACAAGTTATTAGAATATTTAATAATACAATGTAGGTGCTCATGGACACATCCCTGTTATGTCCAGCTTCAAGTGTCAAACGTAATTTAGGGAGCCAGTTCTTTCTTATCTGACTAAGCTGAGTATAGTCCATGACTAGAACTGTAGTGAGGTAGGAACGTATTAGCTCGCCATATTACACTGTATAAAGTCGGTCTGCCATGGCGGCTATGGGGAGTCACAGATGGTTTTTGGCTGTCAGTGTTGCATACTAGTGGTTAGTGATTTGTTTGTAAGAATGTAGATACATTAAAATGGTTGATCTCCCCCTATCTACTTGGCAGGACCTTATAAATGGTTAATGAAATGTGTTAAGTTATATTTGTGCACATAGAACATTAGATAAGTGAAAAACGATGCTGATGATTTACTGTACGAGCCAAAACAACACTTGGATACCACAATCAATTATGAAATCTTATTCACCGTAATTGGTGATAGTTTTGCCCATGATTTGACGAGTGGTTCCATGAGTGTTGTCGGCCCAAGTCTCAGCCTCTACTCTGCCAGGTCAAGTCTTCCACACAGGATTACAACTTTTATAAATCTCTGTTGGTTTTATATAACTTAAGAGATTATCGAATAATTGAAACGAAAACATTATGTGATACTCTCGAATATTGTAGCTTCTTTTAGAAGCAACTCTCCCATTATATAATCTAACAAATACTTAATCTCCCCAAATATAAATTTTGCTAACTAAATACTCATGGCAAGCCAGCATTCTTAACTTCTTTCCTAACTTGGATAATATACTGACTTTAACGAAGGCATATTCTCTCACTCGTTATACCCCCAGTACTGTGATCTATGCCCTGTTGCAATGCTTTAATTGTGATGTGCCTTTGTTCGACTCAAGGGATATACTGTACTTGTGCATTACATATTTTAACAATTTTAAAGGTGATGGGTTCTTTCAAAATTTTAGCAGACTTAATTCATTTTCTGACCTTGCTAAAACTGGTGCTGGTATTCAATTTTTTTATGACCGCATGTATGGCTTGCCTGATATCCTTACCTGGTAGTGAATAATGATTTTAACTCTCCCATGCTTTACAAACCTGTGTTAATGATGTATCACTTGTAACACAAACACTTGTTAATGAATAAAGGATATGGAACAATTACTTTGACAAGTTTTAATATATTATCTATCCTCTTCAAATTAATATATGTAGACTACAGTACACACACGCCTTTGAATGCATGTCATAGCCAATGTACTCTCTGGTAAGAACATTTACTTGAACATGTATTATTTATAGCCTCTCTCGTTCCATCATACATTCCCTCGAAAGTTAAAGAAATCAGCAAAATATATTGAAATTTGCAAAAAAATAAAATATTAGTAGGCTATAATCATGCTTTTAACTAATTTCATGGGTGTTTTGGAGGTGTTCCTGGACAATAGGCTATAGTCGATGGGTGTTTTTGGACCAAAGTTTATGATTATTTGGAAGATGTTTTTGGACCAAAAGCTATAGACCACTGGTGATTTTAAACCAAAGACTATGCTCTATGAGTGATTTAGAGGTGTTTTTGAACCATAGACAAAAGTCCATGGTAGTTTTGGGGATGTGTTTTGACCAAAAACACCCCCAAAACACCCATGAATATATTTAGCAGTGGCTCCTACGTCAATGACGTAAGAGCTTATGATAATATGGCCTCGTTCCGGTCTCCTTAGAGACCGGGTTAACCTTAAGACTGAGGGCGGGTGCCCGGGGTTGAAATAGGGGAGCTATCCCCCCGCCAAAGGCGGCTTTCTAGGGCCTTTCCTAGCTGATGCTGAGAGGTTTGGGTTCTAGTCATGTGGTGATGGGCTGGTCTATCAGAGTGAGAGCTGAGCAATCTCTGCCGTACCCATAGCTTACTCTGACTGTTCCTTTAACTTATATATTTTCTAGATCTCAAGTGACGGCGTCTCTTCCGTGGATTGACCTCCCAATCTACCAAGATTGGAAGCCAAAGCGTCACATTTTTCCCTTGCCCCTCAACTTTCTCTTCATAATTGCTGAGGGGGCCCTGGGTGGGGCTTTGGTTTCCCGGGCGTTTCCGCACCCTCCTCAGCTCCCCGCCATGGAGTGGCTTCGGTCACCCAGGCTTTATTGTGGTCGGCGGGGAGGGTTCTGTGGGGGCACTCGGTTATGGCCTTGGAATTGCTCGGGGCCTTGGGGCTGTTCGGCCAGGCAGCTTGGGGAACAACAACAACAACAACAACAACAACAACAACCTTAAGACTGACGGTCGAGAACCAAGATCATCTTATGGGGTACCCCTTAATCATTCCTAAGTTAAGTCATTCGTACGGAGCCACTGAGAAGTGAAAATGGTATCACATGTTTGCTGGCGCTTCTATCTATCTATCTATCTATTGCCCGACGCCGTGATCCCCGAAGGGGTGGCCACGAACGAACCGCCCTTATGCACCTCTGTCCCCAGTCAGTCAACGTCCCTCCCCCCAACCAGCACCGCCTTCGTTCATATACTTCCTCACTCCATCCTTCCACCTCTCTTTCGGTCTACCTCTCCCTCTCTGTCCCTCCACCTCGCTCTCGTACACCCTCTTAGTCATTCTCTCGCTTTCCATACGTTCCATATGGCCGAACCATCTCAAGTTGTTCCTTTTCACAGTCTCCAGCACATCCACCTCCACACCACACCTCCTTCTTACTTCCTCATTAGTCTGTCTATCCCTCCATGTAACTCCGCACGCACTTCTTAAGTAATTCAACTCCACTGCTCTCACTCTTGGTCTGAGTCTCTCAACCAACGTCCATGCTTCGCTTCCGTAAGTCAGTGTCGGGATTACCACACTGTCATGCAAGGACTTCTTCACTTCCATACTGATCACCCTGTTTCTTGTTACTGCTTTCAGCATTCCTACAACCCTCTTCCCCTGTTGTACCCTCTCCCGCACTTCTTCATCCATAGTCCCATCTTTACTCAACACACTGCCCAGATACTTAAAAGAGTTGACGATTTCCATAGCCTGACCATTCAGCTTCACCTCACACTCTGTGACTTCACCACTTTCGAAGACCATAACCTGGCGCTTAATTCCTTATATTTAGCAATTCGTTGAAGTACTTTCTCCATCTTTCGACTCTTTCTTGCTTCTCGGCTATCACTCTCCCATTCTTATCTTTCATACGGTACCCTTACTACCCTCCCTAACTTTCTTGACCTCTTTCCAGAACAGTTTTTTACACTACCTCCATTTTACATTTAGATTCCTTCCAAATTCCTCACCTGCTCTTTTCTTACTTTTCTTCACTACTCTCTTTTTCTCCAAGTTCCTCGGTCTTTTCTGTCTTTCCAAATCTTCATTCCTTCTACTACCCAACCACTCTCTATACACTTTCTTCTTGCCTTCAACAGCTATTTTTACCTCTTCAGTCCACCATGCTGACGATGCTGTACCCTTCACTCCTCTCCCTCTTCACACCTCCTCACATATCTCATCCATAATTACTTTGCTAACTTCCTCCATATCCTCCAGGTCAAACCTACCTAGTCGTCTCTCTATTGCTCTTAAACTCTTCTCTGATCTCTTCCTGAACCTCTCCACCCTCTTCGCCACTCCACCTTCCTCTCACCTCCCTCCAGCTCTCCTCACCCACTTTTTTTGTATCCTAAGTTTAGTTACTACTACATAATGCAGTGCTGTGGCGGGACTTTATTGTAGGCTATTTCAGTACACTCCAACTACTGAAAGGCAACCCCGTCTGAGCCGTTACAATGCATGTAATGGAAAATGACACTAAAACCATTGTATGCAATGGTCAGACAGACCCCCCCCCCCCAATACCCCTATACACCCTAGTATCCAGCACAAATTCTTCATTCGTTCATCCACACATATATAATCAATCAGTGCCTTTCGTTGCACTACTGTCTCTTCCTTCCTCCTCCACACCACTTAACATATTGTAGTGAAACCAGCTTGATTAGTATTGTGGTTTTATTGTACAAACAATTGAGGTCCGGTACATCACATCCTGTAACAACAACAATCCTTAGTATTACAGTTCTAAACAAAATAACTAATAAATATATGTAGTCTAGGAGTTTCTTATATCCCTATATTATATGCTAAACCTTCAATACATCTGAAATCATTAATACTTATTCCTTATATAGGTAAACCATAATCTCTTAGAAAGTCTTGACACCGACCTGTGTTTGAAATGCTCGGCTGTCAGTGATCTAGTGGGCGGGAAAGGTAGCAGTGATGCGCTATGTAAAAGGGACCCTAAACATAAATGGCTAACTATATTTCATTACATTCTTCCCCCCTAATATTTATGTATAGTCCTGGAGGTACATAGGAGCGGGCCGTTTCCTTCCAGATCGTCGAAGTGAGTCCAGTGATGATGGCATCTCCAGCATCTCCGGCGTTGAAGAGGGATTCCGCTCACTACCTTCTTGTGGGGCAAATCCTTCTGAGTTTTGTTCCTGGTTAAGTAACTCCTTGTGTGATGGTGTCAGGTTCACTTCTGCATCTGGAATGTCTTGGTGTTGTTGGGAGATGGCCATGTTTGTGTCTGCATTCTCTCTGCTCTCTGGGGCCATGGGAGCAAGATGCCTTAAGGAAACTGTAGTAATTCTGCCATCTGGGAACTTGACATGGGCATATTCAGGGTTCACATCCACGACCTCAACCTCATCAACTAAGGGATCACTCTTGCTATATCGCACTTGTCGCTTGAGGAGGGCAGGGCCTTTGCAAGCGAGCCATGTAGGTAGTGTCTGTCCGGATGTTGACCTCCTAGAATGCTGGAAGAAACATTCATGTGGTGTGCAGTTTATAGAGGTGCATAATAATGATCGGATGGAGTGGAGTGCATCAGGAAGCACCATTTCCCACTGAGAGACATCTAAATTCCTGGTTTTAAGAGCTAGCATCACAGTCTTCCATATTATTCCATTATATCTCTCTACCTGGCCATTTCCTCTAGGATTGTATGGTGTTGTACGGCTGGTTGCAACCCCTTTCTTACACAAAAATTCTTTTAGCTCTTCAGACATGAAAGATGTTCCTCTATCAGTGTATATATAAGCTGGCATACCAAATATAGAGAACAGCTGCACCAGACATTGTATTAAAGTAGCAGTAGTCATGTTGGAGCAAAGGAATGCAAAGGGGAATCTAGAGTATTCATCTACAATAGTTAGTATGTACTTATTTTTTGACTGAGATGGAAGTGGGCCTTTAAAATCCATGTTGAGTCTCTCAAAGGGCTGAGTTGCCTTAATCAATGATCCAGATTTTGCCTTGAAAAATTGAGGTTTCAGTTTAGAGCATGTGGGGCATGATGTTGTCATTTTCTTTACGTCTTCAACGGAATAGGGCAAATTTCGACCTCGGACAAAATGAGCCATTCGGGTTACTCCAGGGTGACATAGGTTATCATGCAACTCTTTGAGTTTATCTGTACCAGTAGCTCCACACACACGTGAAAATACATCTGCAGGAATGTTCTCTGAGCCCGGGCGGTGCACAATGTCATAATGGTAACATGAGAGTTCTATACGCCATCTTGCTATTTTGTCATTTTTAATTTTGCCAGCTGATTTAGAGCTGAACATGAATGCCACGCTGCGCTGATCTGTGACAAGCCGAAAATGATGTCCGATGAGATAATGTCGCCACTTTCTTAAAGCTTCTACAATGGCATAAGCTTCTTTCTCCACTGATGAGTGCTTCTGTTCACTACTTGAGAGAGTTCTGGAGAAGGAAGCCACTGGACGGTCATTCTGGGTAAGGGTCGCAGCAATCGCATGATCTGAAGCATCGGTTTCTACTGTGAAGGGAGAGTTTGGGTCTATTGATAGTATCACAGAATCAGCAATGTCTTTCTTTAGATTTTCAAAAGCTTGAGCTGCTGTAGCAGATAAGGGAAACCCATCAGCATGAGAGAGGGGCTGTACTTTTTCTGAAAACCCAGGTATCCATCGAGAGTAGTGAGCAAGCATTCCCATCATCCTGCGTAGCGAAGCCATGTCCTGTGGTAGTGGGAGTTTCAATAGTGGCTCTAGACGTTCTTGGTTAGGTCTGATTTCTCCCTCCTTTATAGAGTAACCAAGCAGATTAATGGACCGGAGGCGAAAGTCACATTTGTCATAATTTAGGGTCAGGTTATACTTCTTGGCAACATCCATAAAGTGCTTCAGATTTTCATCATGGTCTTCTTCAGATTCACCACATACCGTAACATTATCCACATAAGCGAATGTACCCTTCACACTTTCTTTTTCAAGGATTTCATCAATAACTCTTTGGAAACTGGCCACTCCATTTGTCACTCCGAAAGGGATACGATTAAATTCATAAAGCTTTCCTCCTGCTTCAAATGCTGTGTAAGGTTTCTCCTCTTCTTTTATCTCCACTTGATGGTATGCACTTCTCAAATCCAATGTACTGTACACTCTAAACCTAGCAACATCATTCACCATCTCATCAATACGTGGTAAGGGGTAGGCATCCAGCTCTGTGTAACGGTTTATGGTCTGCGAGTAATCTATAACCATTCTTTTCTTGTGATTTTCCCCTGAGGTTACCAGTACTTGAGCTCTCCAAGGAGAATTACTAGGTCTGATGATTCCTTCTTTCAGCATGCGTATGAAGCTTGTATGAATTTCTTGTCTGTTTCTGTGTATCTCCTGGATTTCACAGCGATAGGCCTGCAGTCTGGTGCCAAGTTTCTAAACAGCGATGGAGCAGGTACTTTTACAGCTGCTAATCCACATATCTTGAGGGGTGGTCTTGATCCCCCAAAGGCCATCTCTAATGAAGAATGTTGTTGTAGGAAATCATGGCCTAAAATCACGTCACTACATAAACTGGGAAGGACTTTGAGTTTAATATTGGAATAAGTTTCTCCCTGAAGCTCTAGGTTAACATTGCAGTAGCCCAGGATTTTAGAAGAATGTGATACATCTGCCATGGAAACCTCACCGTTGTCAGGATAGATTGTTAGCTTGTTCTGCTGCACGATATTATTATGGATAAAATTATCGGAGCTACCTGTATCAATTAGGGTAGTAACTGCTATGCCATTAATTTTTGAGCTGCTCACAGATTTGTTAAGACACAAAAGAGAAGTTCCAGCTAGAGTAGCAAGCATTGCAGCTGAATGGTGAGAGGTGGAAGCAGTATTTGTCTGTTTACGACTAGAAGCTCGGCATACCTTAGCGTAATGTCCCTTTTTCTTGCAGTTCATACACAAAGCCTCTCTTGCTGGGCACTGACTACGTGGATGCCGGCTGTATCCACAAAAGAAACACCGGGAAGCACTGGAAGTAGCTGCACTCACTGGATCAGCATTCTTTTCTACTCTTTCTAGTTGTTGTTGTTGTAGATGTTGTTGGACTCTTTCTTGTTCATCTGTAGCTATGCCTAGTTTGCTTAGTGATACTGCAGCATTTATTGACTCTGGGTGCATATAAGAGGCAGAATGTTTCTGAGCCATTTCTAAAGTGTGGGCTTGTTCATATGCAGTTTGCAGATCCAAGGTTTTGTTCTCTAATAAACGTTGCCGTATCGTACGAGAAACTATCCCGTTAATAAAGGCATTTCTAACATAGTTGTCACAGCCTTCCACTGCCGTCACAGCCTTGAACTGACAGTCTTTGGCAAGAAGTTTTAGTGCCTGTAAGAACTGATCCAGTGACTCACCAGGTTCTTGGCGTCGAGTTGCTAGTACATGCCTGGCAAATATTTCATTTTTAGGTTTGATATACAAGTTAGTTAGGGTTTCCTCGGCAGCCTCATAGGTTTTACAGTCAGCAATATAGTCATATACTTGCGGGGCGATGTAATTTGTCAGAAGTACAAGTCTGTCTGCAGTGGGAGTATTCTGTTGTATGGCCTTTGAGAAGTTGTTAAAGGTCCTGAGCCAGTGGTGCCATTCCTTAGCTGCAGTGGTGGAGTTTGGGTCTGTGTCGAACCTCTCTGGTCGTAAGAACCGCTCCATGTCCACTTGTTAATTGTTTGTACAATAAATTGTAGTGAAACCAGCTTGATTAGTATTGTGGTTTTATTGTACAAACAATTGAGGTCCGGTACATCACATCCTGTAACAACAACAATCCTTAGTATTACAGTTTTAAACAAAATAACTAATAAATATATGTAGTCTAGGAGTTTCTTATATCCCTATATTATATGCTAAACCTTCAATACATCTGAAATCATTAATACTTATTCCTTATATAGGTAAACCATAATCTCTTAGAAAGTCTTGACACCGACCTGTGTTTGAAATGCTCGGCTGTCAGTGATCTAGTGGGCGGGAAAGGTAGCAGTGATGCGCTATGTAAAAGGGACCCTAAACATAAATGGCTAACTATATTTCATTACACATGTGTACCTGTGTATCATTCGGAAGTAGGTGCTAGCTATCCACAGCCTCCTCCCCACACATACGTCCACAAGTGCACTACCATTCTCATTCAGCTTTGACGGTACACCCGACCCTCCCACCACTCCATCAACTTTCCTATCACCCACCTTCTCATTCATATCCCCAATCAGAAATATTATTTTGCTCTTGCCAAACTTATCCAAGCATGCCTCAACATTCACCCATAACTCCTCTTTCTCTCTAACACTTTTATCCTCTGTCGGAGCATACATACACACAACCACACACGTTTGTATTCTAGCTAGCTTAGCATGCGCTAGCTTTAAGAACTATTATTATTATTATTATTCCTACTTTCATTTTCACCCACACAATCCTTGCACCCACTGAACCATAGCCTCTCTTAGTGGGTTGCACAGCAGTGTCTGAATATGGATCACATCAGAGCACGCTCCATCCGTATTCCTCAGTGTTCACCGCTGAATTATTAGCTATACAGGGTGCATTGGACATGATAGGTGATCTCCCGTGCAACGTTCCTCACATTGTCATATGCAGTGACTCGATCTTAAAGAAGAAACAATTTATGATAACCGCCCTTCTTCAAGCATACTGTATAAGGCCAGGAGTGGAACCCTGCAACTAAACGATAGGAAAAGACACAAATGGAGAAGTAGAATGCACTCTATGTGGCAATGATTATGAAGATCTGAAACATGTGCCCATCAATAAATAATGAAAGATTGATAGCTAAAGAACTACAACAGCCATACCAAGAAGAACTGGGAATAATAGGAGATTATTTATTCAGAGAAGAACATCTAGAAGAGAAAAGGGAGATTTTATATAAGATGTGGAAGAAGAGAGAAATAATAATTAAAAGTTTGACATCTAATTAAGAAAGATAAAAACCATTGAATGTAAACTAGGAAATATCAAGTAAACTTAAATCTTCAGGGAGCTGCCGTTGCTAAGGCGTTCTGCCCCTTGGAGACGACATCCGATGATCCGACTGGATTCCGATATCCGAAGACAAAGCGACCTCCAACGTTTGTCATTGTCACCGGCGAAGAAAAATCCTAGGAGAAAATTGGTATACATCACCATATTACGAATTGGAACAGGTAGATATGGTGTTCCTAGGTTTCTACGTATATTCCTCCTTCCTTACAGAACGTAGGAGGAACCCCAATTTCGACACATTGCCCAGCATCCCGCATGTCCCATGCGCCTCCCAACTCGATTTGGGAAGCCTAGCCTATGAAAATAATGTCAGTACTTAGGCCTAGGCAGGCTAGGCCTATTACCGAAACTACCACTATTTGTTTTTCAATATTTGATGGCTTAGCCTATATAGAATAAGGATGTTGCAAAGATTAAAATTTGTTTCAACCACCGGAAATGCATTTTATGTGCACTAGGCTAGGCCTAGGCCCTATTTAAAGCACTAAAAAAAAACGGAAAAACTAAATTTTTATGTCACGAATTTTCCCATGGATTTTTTTTATTTTTCCCTGTTAGTTTTCATCAATATAGGCCTATAGGCTAGTGTTTGGAAATAATTACAACCCTCGGAGAAACCATTTTCCCCATTATACAACGATCTTAAGACACGCCGCGGAAAAACTCCATTTATTGGTCACCAATTTTCCCATGGATTTTTTTATTTTTCCCTGTTAGTTTTCATCAATATATAGTGTTTAGAAATAATTAGAACCCTCGGCGAAACTGTTTTCCCCATTATACAACGATCTTAAGACACGCCACCCGATAGTGGGGAGGGCTATGAAGTACAGGGAAAATGAGGGGTTAAATGCGTAAAACGGCGATACAAACGTATTCAAGCAAATCTTGGCTCGGGTTTGAAGGTATTTCAAAGGCCTAAAACCCAATATTTCGAAAACCCAAGCCAAGTTTTGGCCAAAGCTGGCTCGGATTTTGCGAGTTTGTAAACAAACAAATGACAGTAACCTCATTTAGAAATTTGGCTCAGGTTTCCCAAAATTGCAAAGCCATAAAACCCGAATTTTGGAAAACCCGAGCCAGGTTTTGGCCAAAGCTGGCTCGGATTTTGCGAGTTTGTAGACAAACAAATGACAGTAACCTCATTTAGAAATTTGGCTCAGGTTTCCCGAAATTGCAAAGCCATAAAACCCGAATATTGGAAAACCCGAGCCAAGTTTTGGGAAAAGTTGGCTCTGATTTTGCGAGTTTTAAGAGTAAACAAATTACACTAACCTAATTTCGATTTTTGGCTCATGTTAATCTATCATAGTGTTTGCAAGCCTATACCCCTTTGAAAGGACATTAGCCTAACCTAACAACCTTACCTAACCTATCCTAGTATTATGGGTGGGGGCTGCTGCCCCCACACCCCCGCTATTTGCATCTTTGACAGATTGTTTGTGTATTTGTCTGTGAAAAGGGGGTAATTGTTTAGTGTATGGCCTGCTAAAGAAAATGGATTTTTGAGCACAGACTAAACCAAATGTTCACTACTGTATTTACATAGCTGGTCATTAACCTAACCTAACCTAACCTAACCTAACCTAACCTAACCTAAGGTAACCTGGGAATCCTGGGGGCTGCTGCCCCCAGACCCCCACTGGTCTTGGGATGAAAAGTGATAGAAAACACATATCTCTTACCTCATTATTCAAAGTTTTGTATTTGGTTTAATATACACTTCCCAGGTCATTTGAACAGTTCTATTGCTTCTATGTATCATATAATACACCATAGAATACGTTTTTAATAACTAGAAAAAAAGAGGACTTCGATTAAACAATTACGGAAATACCTTAAAACACGAGCCAAGTTTTGCTTACATAATTTTGTTTTCGCCGTTTTTAAACCCGCGAAAATATGAAAGCGTAATTGCATACCTTATTGAGATGTGGAGGGAGTAGGTGGGGAAGAGATGCGTCCACGTTTTCGACGAGGAGTTACGACGAGTAGTGGTTTTATTTCAAAACCAATAATGACCGCATCGCCACTGGTCTGCCGGTTCATAATAGTAACATTCGTTTGAGCAGAGTTTGCAGGAAACAGAGGTAGGCAAACAACCATGGTCAGTAAAAACCTTAAGGGCTGCACTATTGTTCCTTGTAGTGTCAATAATCACTGAATGTGGGAGGGGTGAACAACCATTACAAGTGGCGTCCATGACTAAAGTGAGGAGAGACTTAAATGAAGGTGTGTATCTGTGATTGGTTCAGTGCAATGACGTAATCAAGGTCAATAAACTCACCTGATAGGTTGCTGGTTGTATGCGTGACGGAATCTATGAGTTTAATGACGTGGTCAGAAAAAAACCCCCAATAAGAATCCAGAAGTGTCTCGTGACGTATTGCGCAGGAGTTAGGAAATGAAACTCAGTATTTCCAATGAGGATTGGCAGATGGCGTGATAGTATTACAAAAGTTGAAGGATAAAGCTCTCCAGTTCACGAAAAAATGGCGTCGCTGAAAGCCGCGCCGTCTATAAGAGAGTATTGACAACCGTTTTACGGTAGGTAGACATGTTGTTACCGTTTTTTTTAATAGGTTTTGCCGAGGGTTGAAACTAATTTTAATATGATGCTTAGAGCATATAGATTCCATATCTGTCTTCAAATATGTCAAAATAATTGGTGACCAATAAATGGAGTTATACTCACGCCGCCCGATAGTGGGGAGGGCTATGAAGTACAGAGAAAATGAGGGGTTAAATGCGTAAAACGGCGATAAAAACTTATGGTCAATATTTACGAGTCACACCACAGCTGGAATCTCATTTCTAAGGGTAGTTTTGGGTTCCTATCATTCTATGCTTCATTGCTAGACTATATACTTTTTATCCACCGGAAAATAGCCTATTTTTTTCTTGTTTTTTTTTTTTAGGCCTAGGCCTATTTATTTATTTTTTTTAGCATTAACCTAACCTAACCTAACCTAACCTAACCTAACCTAAATGTGTTTGGGGGCTATTAGGTTAAGTTAGGTTAGGTTTTTTTGGTTAGGTTAGCCTAATGCTAAAAAAAAAAAAAACACCCAAGAAAAAGAAAAATAGGCCTAGGCCTTTTCCGGTGGATAAAAAGTATATAGCAATGAAGCATAGAATGATAGGAACCCAAAACTACCGTTAAAAATGAGATCCCAGCTGTGGTGTGACTCGTAAATATTGACCAAACTGATTTTAGCAAAACTTGGCTCGGGTTTTAAGGTACTGTATTTCAAAGGCCTAAAACCCAATATTTCGAAAACCCGAGCCAAGTTTTGGCCAAAGCTGGCTCGGATTTTGCGAGTTTGTAGACAAAAATTACAGTAACCTCATTTAGAAATTTGGCTCAGGTTTCCCGAAATTGCAAAGCCATAAAACCCGAATTTTGGAAAACCCGAGCCAAGTTTTGGCAAAACTTGGCTCGGATTTTGCGAGTTTTAAGAGTAAACAAATTACAGTAACCTAATTTAGAATTTTGGCTCATGTTTCCCTAAATTGCAAACCCCAACAAACATAATTTTGGAAAACCCGAGCCAAAACTTGGATCGTATTTTTGAGAATCGAAAAAGACTAACGAAATGTCGGAAATCGGTTCATGATTTCACTAATTGCAAAGCCAAATAACAAGATTTATCGAAAACGTAGCACTTATTTAAATCATAAATATCCAGTAACATAGACCTAGTAGTCCATGAGCCAGGCCAGATATCGGTACCACCTGGGGTGACTAAACACGAATGGTACTAAAATGTTTATAGAGTGACTGTAAGTACATTAAGATATGATAGCCTTCTCGCACTGGTAGCTTAGTCTAATTTTTTTGATGCAATAGGGGCGCTACCCAAAAATAAAGATTTTTAGCGTGACGCTCGGCGTTTTCCTCATTTTCTTTAAAATCCATCACACAATCATCGCGAAACTTTGAACACCTATGTAGAATTATATTCTCTACCAGAGTTGTTCCTAGGTATTTTTCAAATTTCCTCATATTTCGGAATATACTCTATATTTTGGGTATTTTCCTCTAAATCTAGAATAAATCCTTAAATATGGGGAACATTGAAAAATATATTCTAACAGCTCTTGTAGCTTATTTGATTCTCTACAAGAATTATTCCGATGTGTATTTCAAGTTTCTCCATATTTAGGGGTTTATTTCATATTTGGGGATTTTTTGTTATATTTTGGGGATAATTTATTATTGGAAGGAGCAAACATATGTAGAGTGGTTTCCATGTAATGTGTTTGTTTGTTCATGGTTTAATGGTGATATTTTTTGCAGGTGTGTGTCGACTGTTTGACGGCAGGATGGAACCATCTGCGAGGAAGAGAGCACGGATCGACTGTATCATCCACTGCTCTGATGATGACAGCGATGCTCTGGTGTCACCACAGGATTTGGACTCCTGGAACACATTGCTCAGGGCTGCAGAAATCAGGCAGCATGATCCAGTCCTGGAAGCAGCCAAGGGCCTTGAAGAAGGAGGAATACCACACATACATTATCACCGTAAATGTCGTAGTCTCTTTACAATGAAGAAGTCACTGGATTCTATCCTTGCCAAGGGTGTCAAGATAGAATCAGCAAGCGTCGACCCCAGGAGGAGGGCATCAAGGGATGCCCCTAGTACTAGCAGGGTGTATGCCAAAGTATGTATCTTCTGCGAGAAGTCAAGCAAGTACATAAAAACAACAAAGACAAGGGAGCCACTCATACAGTGTGTTGAGCTACGAGCAGATGAGAAGATTCGCAGAGCAGCAATAAGGAAACTCAACCAGAGAATCCTTGGTTTAGTTAGCAGAGACCTTGTTGCTGCAGAGGGTCACTACCACAAGTCGTGCTACAAACTCTTCACAAAAGATGATTTCCCAGCGGCCGCCAGGTCGGGTGCAGGTGAAAATCAGGAAGAAAGCGAGGAAGCACGCTACGAAGAGGTTGAGACAGAAGCCCTCGAGGAACTCTGCTTGTATATAAGGACCAAATTATTCCCCAACCCAGAGGTACTGCCTATGACAAACCTCACATCTAGGCTTGAGAGATCCATGATGTCCCGTGGTATTATCCAACTGAAACCAGCGACAAAGAAACATGTTCGCCGAAAGATTGAAACCGAGTTTGGAGAATCACTACGCTTTGTCCCAGATGAGAAAGGAAAGCTTCTAATCTATCCACGCAGCCTCTCAATGGACGACCTTGCCCGGCAAGCACACAAAATGGCAAAAGACCTGCAAGAAGCAAGAGCAGCTAACTCTGAAGATGTCTTAACCAAAGCAGGAATGCAGCTGAGGAATGAGATCAATAAACAAGATGTGAGTCAGCCATGGCCTCCCGATACAGATCAGAATGTCATTCCTGCAGCAGTCACTCAATTCCTGCACACCCTGCTGACAGGAGAGTGTGAGTGTGAAACTCCCTCTGAAAGAGCTCAACGTCTTGCCACTTCCTTTGGCAGTGACTTGGTCTTTGCTGTTACCAGTGGCAAGACAAAACCACCAAGCACGTACTGCTGACCAATGCTGTAAAGTCTTTGACAGGAAACACAGAACTGATCCGAACTCTGAATCGTCTTGGTCACTGTGTGTCTTACTCAATGTTTGAGGAGATCGATACAGCCCTTTGTATCCAGAAGCTGGAATGCTCAAAGGATGACATTCCACTGCCAGCAAACATCTACCCTGGTGTGTTCACAACCCTGGCCTGGGATAACATTGACCGACTTGATGAGACCCTAAGTGGAGCAGGTACTTCTCATAGAGTCAATGGCATTGCTGTCCAGTCCAAGGTTGCAGGCTCTGTGCCAGAGAAAGTCCTGCCAGAGATTACCAAGTCCAAGATAAGAAGCATCACTCAGACATCATCAATGCTGCCAATATACAATGTTGGGCGGCGGGCAGGGCCACCTAGGATTGAGACTGCGTATGTCGACACTACCAAGGAAGTCCAGGATTCAAAGACAAAGAACCATATCTGGCTTCTTACTCGAATGTCAGACCATGAGGACCAGTCCATCAGCAGTTGGACTGGGTTCAACATCAAAATGCGCAGAGACATTGCAGTGGTTCAGGACACTGTAAGCTACCTGCCCACTATCAATGCTCCCGCAACAGAAATGTCCACCGTTAATGAAATCTTGGAACAAACGCATGCTATCATGCAGTCCTTACAGCTTAACAAGATTGTGTGCGTGTTTGATCAAGCACTCTATGCCAAAGCTGCCGAAGTTATCTGGAAACAAGAGAAGTTCAAGAACATTATCATCAGGATGGGCATCTTCCACACAATCTGTAATCTCATCTCCACCATAGGAAAGAGGTTTCAAGATGCAGGTCTTAGAGATCTGTGTGTGGAATCAGGTATCATCGCAGAAGGATCAGTGTCAGGAGTGATGAACGGCAAGAGGTACAACAGAGCAGTGAGACTACACAAGCTCGTGTATGAAGCACTGATGAGGCTTGCATGGAAAGGCTTCCTTTCATGGCTAGAAGAAAACCATTCAAGGGACATACACCATCTAGATGAAACACTGAAGGACATCAACAGCTTTCACAGCAATGTGTCTCAGGGACTCTTTCAAGAGCTGATGGAGAGTGAATCATGCACACATATCATGAAGCTTTTCCAAGTTTATCTTGAGACCCTCAGAGATGAACACAACCTCTCAGCATTCTGGATGTCATACCTGGACATGGTTGAGATCATGCTGGACTTAATTCGAGCCTCCAGAGAAGGCAACTGGATGCTCCACCTAGGAGCAATCCGACAGATGATACCGTGGTGTTTTGCCTATGACAAAGTGAACTATGCCCGGTTCCTAACCTACTACTATGCCTTGATGTCTCGACTGCCCATTGAACACCCAGAGGTCCATGAACACTTCATGCAAGGTGGCTTTTCGGTCCAGATCGGTAGCAAGAATCCCTTTGGACGGATCCCTGTGGACCAGACAATCGAAGAGACGATCAACAAAGACACCCAGACACCAGGGGGCACAAAAGGCTTCAGCCTGAAAGGCGGAGCTGTCGCCAGGTACTACCTGACATCGGAGTATCGCAGCAGGTACTTAAGGCAGCTCAGGACTATGGTAGTAGGCCAAAAGTATACTGACTTCAGCCACCCAGACCTACAGATGCCCAGGATTAGAAGAGATGAGGCCGATGTCCAATCTTTAGTTCAACTGATGGAGACCAGCTGGTTGAACCCCTTCAACGCAGAGCAAGAAGATCTTGTCAGTTTGTCAACTGCGACTATGGCACCACCAGAAGTTGTCAAAGACCTTCTAGGGGCCTACAGAATAGGAGAGGATGCATATCAAGCCTTCAAGGAAGAGCGCCTGGAGATCGATACGCCAACTATACAGTTTCATGACACGATGACGAAGACGAAACTGAGAACGTTCACTAACATCAGAATGAAGCCACGCTCACAAGACCATGCCAAGGAGGTTATCTTAAAGGCTGACAGGAACCTATTTGGCCAGATGATCCTTGTTGCCGAGAACAGAAAGCTCAAAATGAGTGATGTCTTGGCTCATCCCCTGGGGCCTTTGCCTTGGGCACTTGCCAGCGGTGATGGGTCTCTCCGCAAGACCAACAAGGCTGCCCTCGCAAAGGAGTTAGAGAGGAATGTTTCTCCTGCAGAAGTGATACCCGAGCCCTCTGCTACCATAATTGATGGGATGAGCCTGGTCCACAAACTGAAGGGAAACGACAAAACTTTTTCACAGCTTGCAGGTACAGCACTGAGTCACGCTGTTCATGAAGGTGCTAAGAGCAGGCGCATTGATGTTGTGTTTGATATCTACAAGGAGACATCCATCAAGGATGCAGAACGAGCCAAAAGAAGTGCAGGCACAGGAATTCATTTCAAGAACATTCAACCTGGGCACAACATCCAGCAGTGGAGAAAGTTACTCGGTAGTTCCTCCAACAAGGCAAGTCTTATCAAGTTCTTGGTAGAAGAATGGAAGGCACCACAGCACAGGGAGAAGCTCAAGGACAAGGAGCTGTATGTCACATGTGAGCAGCGCTGCTTCAAGATCACCAAAGAGCAGTGGGAAGAGGCTCCTGAGCTTAAGTCAACTCAAGAAGAAGCAGACACACGCCTTCTTCTCCATGCACTTCATGCAGCAGAATCTGGGAACAAGTCTGTCATCATCACTGCAGAAGATACAGACGTCATGGTGTTGTGTCTTGGCATGTGCCACAAGATCCCATCCCATCTGTTCCAGAAGTGCGGGACGAAGAACCGGACAAGATTCCTGGATATCACCACACTGAGCCGCACACTGGGAGGCAGCGTGTGTGATTCATTGATTGGTATGCATGCCTTTACAGGCTGTGATACCGTCAGTGCATTCGCTGGCCGAGGGAAGATGACGACACTCAAGCAGGTGAAGATGGACAAGACATACCAGCATGCTTTTCACGAACTTGGACGCTCATGGGAAGTGTCTCCTGAACTCTTTGAGAAGCTACAGGAAATCACCTGCCACATGTACCTACCATCTACCCACACAACTAAGGTAAACAAGCTTCGGTATGAGCTGTTCTGTGCAAGACGTGGAGAGGTAGAGTCAAGTCAACTCCCTCCTTGTGAGGACTGCCTCTTCATGCATGCACTGCGTGCAAACTACCAGGCTGCGATCTGGAGGAGAAGTCTTCAGAGCCAGCCATTTGTTGCGAACCCAACAGACTGCGGTTGGATGACAGATGAGGACGGTAAGCTTGCCGTCAACTGGATGCGAGGCTCACCAGCACCAGATGCTGTTATGCAGCTACTGTCTTGCAAGTGTGTGCGGTCATGCGAACTCCCTAAGTGTACTTGCCTCAGCAATGGTCTAAAATGCACGGACATGTGCAGGTTACAGACATGTCAGAACAAGGCTATTGAAGAAGAGCCGGTGGCACAACAGTCAGATTCCGAGTCTGACGTAGATGATATTTAGGAGTAGTAATTTGCCATAATAGTATGTACAAGCCCATGGCATGCTTAGTGTGTATTTACAGGACTTGTATTAAATGTGACAATTACTATATGCATTTTGTTGACATTTAGGCATTCCTGTCCCCAAATTTGACATTTTAAAAAATTTCGGAATTTTCGGTAGGGTATGTCTATTCAAGAAGTGATAACGACCATTAAGCTACCAATGTGCAAGGGCTATCATATCAAAACATAAACTAGAGACATGTAGCAAGCTAAAAACACCTAAGAGAATTAGTCACCCCGGGTGGTACCGATATCCCAAAATTCGGGTCTTGGCTCATGGACTATAGTACATTGGATACAAGCCTAATCCACACCTAACACCTACAATGTGTCCGTAGTACCTAGTAGGCCTACGTGGGATACAACACGAACCCTTACCGGTGCCATGGCGGTTGGGCCGCCGCCCATTTAGTATTCGGGCGTATCTGTAAATACTACCGCAACTACAAATCTTGTTTCTGAGACCTAGTATATTAACCTAACCAAACACCCAACCTAACCTAACCTAGACCCAGTACGTGGGATACTAAACTAGCCCTTGCATGTCAGGTACAGCGGATTCATATAGTACTCAGTACGTGGCATACTAAACTAGCCCTTGCATGCCAGGTACAGCGGATTCATAGTATCTTACTTGAAGTCGTCTAGAGGTCCCGTCCTCACAGTCGTGGTCCGCCACCGCTGCGTCCGTCCCGTGCGTCCCTTCGAAGGAGGTCCGTCTGGTCCGGTATAGAGTTTGAGGCCGCCCGGCAGTTAGCAGTGTATCCAGACACTGGTGTTCATTACCAGTTGGATCTGGAACCAGCTTCTCCAGGATTTTCCACACATAAATTGCGCAGTACCTGTCTCGCCTTCTCTGCTGAGAGTACAGCCCTAGCTTCTTGAGCCGGTCCCAGTAGCTAAGGTCCTTCATCCCCCGAATGTTTCTAGTGAAGGACCTCTGGACGGACTCAAGATCTCGTATGTACCCCTTTTTGTGTGGCGACCATAGTTGACTACAGTAGTCAAGGAAGGGTTGTACCATAGACCTCCAGAGAGTTAGCATTGTTTCTTGTTCCCTGGAGTTGAACGTCCGTAGGATCCATCCGGCCATTCCCTTGGCTTTCTTGACAGCTGCAGAAATGTGGTGTTGAAATGTGGCATCGTCGGACAATTGCACACCTAGGCATCTCACATGTGGCTTGGGGGTGATGTCGTGGCCGCCTGCAGTGAGTAGTTTGGTGGTGTCCTTGAGGGTTTGTTTCGGGCCACATCGTAACGCTTCAAACTTTTCTTCGTTGAAGGTCATGTTGTTTTCGTCTGCCCATTTGTAGATTTTGTCGAGGTCATCCTGGAGATTATGAATATCCTCTTCATTTCTGACGACACGACTTATGTTCGTATCGTCAGCAAAGGAAGAGATAACTGATTGACCAACTCCATCATCAATGTTCCCTATCAGTATAAGGAAGAGCAGAGGTCCTAATACTGATCCCTGGGGTACTCCACTAATGACGTGGGACTTTTCAGATGTGTGGCCCTTAACAGCAACAGTCTGCGTTCTTGCGGAGAGGAAACTGTGCAGCCACACACCTATTTTGCCTTGGATGCCGAGTTTCTTAATCTTGTGAAGGAGGATGCCGTGATCCACCTTGTCGAATGCTTTAGCAAAGTCTAGAAACATGACATCCACATTTTCTCCCTCTGCAAGCCTGTGGAGTAGCCAGTCATGATGTGCCAGGAGCTTCGAAAGGCATGACCTGCCTTTCCGGAAGCCATGCTGGCTGGAGTTCATAAGGCCATTTTTCTCCAGGAAGTTGACAAGCTTGTTCCTCAGGACTTTTTCAAATATCTTGATGAGGTGGGATGTTAGAGCTACTGGTCGATAGTTCTTCGCCAGGCTCTTTTCACCACCCTTGTAGACTGGAGTAATGATGGCCTGTTTTAGTGAGGATGGAATTGTGCCTGTGTCCATTGAGTGTCTCCAAAGCTTGCAGATAGGAGGAATCAGGGCGTCACAGCATTTAATCAGCAGTATGGCTGGTACTCCGTCAGGACCAGCAGCTGCATTCGTTCTCAGTTCTTTGATGGCTTTTCGTAGGTCTGCCTCAGTCAGTTCAATATCACTTAGTCGAGTCGGTTGTGGAGTGTCTTCCGTGAAGAAAGCTTTGGGGTCCTGGATTGCAGTTGCTGGCCGTGGTGTGCTGAAGACATTCTCGTACTGTGTTCACAGGATCCGACATACATCTTTGGGGTCGTTTACAGCTTCACCATCCTCTGTTCTTAATGGCCCCACTTGCGTCTTAATTTTTGAGAAGCGCCTGCAGTAACTGTAAAAGAATTTGGGGTTCCGCTTGATGTTCAGTACTGCACGATCTTCCTCTCTTTGCTTTTGACGCTCATGGGATGCTTTAATTTGAGTTTCTATGCTTGCAATCTTGGTAGATAGTGCAAGCTTCCTCGTTTTGTTTTGGGTGTTATTGAGCTGTTTGTTGAGTGATGATCTTTTCTGCATTAGGATTTTTCGGTCCCTCGGGATTTTGAGGTGCCGAGCGTTGGAACGTTTCCTCCTTTGGGGAATGTGATGCTGACACTCCTTCAGTAGGGTGCTGAGGATGGTGTCAAGCATGGCATTTAGATCCTTGTCATGGAGGATCAGGTCCCAATTTGTCTGGGAGAGGGAAGTTTGGAGATTTACCCAGTCAATTGCTTCACTGAAGAAGTTCAAATTTGAGAATGGGTTTGTTGGTTTTGTTGGCGGAGTTACAGTTTCAGCTTGAGCCCCAGCCTTCCTGTACATAGTGTGTATAGTTACAAGGCTGTGGTCAGAGAATATTGTCTTCTCCACTGAGTAGTCGGCAACTATATCCTGGTTGTTAGTGAAGAGGAGGTCGAGTGTGTTATTGACTCTGGTAGGCTTGGTTATCAGTTGTGTGAGGAAAAGCTTGTCAGAGAGTTTAAGGAGAAGCCTGGCTTGTGCTTGCTCCTCTCTGGTACCTCCTGAGACCTTTCCTTCTGGCCAATGGATGATAGGAAAGTTGAAGTCTCCGCAGATGATGATGTCTGGTGTTGGGGTTGGCATATCGTCGATTAGCTTGTCGATTCTGCTGTGTGAATTATTGTAACTTTCAAAGGTGCATGATGGGGGGCGATAGCAATTGAGAATAATTACATTGAGTGACTTAATGTGGAGAGCCAGCATTTCTACTTGAGTATCATAGTAGACTAGTATTGGTTTTGTATCTGAGGCTAGGTCATTTCTTACATATGTGATGACTCCACCATGGCTTCTATTTTCACGATCTGCTCTGTAGGAGGTGTAATTTGCCACTATTATTTCTGCATCACTCACCTCACTTTTGAGATGAGTCTCTGTCAGGGCAATGAACATTAGGTCATTTTCTTCGGCAAGCTCAACAATGAAGGGGATTTTGCTTTTATTTGTCTTTGGGAATAGACCTTGAATATTGCCCATCATTGCATTTTCTAGCATGATTTCATGGCATTTAGCCATGGAAACATTTGGGTATGTGTTGGGACATTGTTGTGTTGATTGCCCATTAGGTGTGTGCTGATTATGGACGCTTGTGACTCCATGGCTTTCGTTAGCGTGTCGAGGGTCCTTTTCACCCCCACCGTTAATTCTAAAAAAGCAGGGGCTGAATTTGTATCCTGGACAGCGTCGACTTTCTTCGAGGCCATGTGGGGCACTTGAGCGGTGGCAGGTACCAGTACTGGATTTACATCTTGCTTGGCTTGGTGTCTCTTTGTCCCTTTGATGTGAGGTAATTTACAGTTACTATTCAAACATTCCTGCTTGGAGATGGAGTCCTCGCACATCTTAGGGTGGAGAAATGAGAATTTTTTCCCTAGTTGGCATCATTGGTCTCTATTTGGCCCATGATTTAGGAGTTTACGACAGACCTTAGGATGACGGTACTCACATTTTGTCCCAAATTTGCCGTGCCGACATGTTCCCCGTCTGTGGTACCTACATATGGGGGTTTCTTGGGCAAGCTGAGTCAACCTGCCATTTCTCCTGTCCTGTGGTGAGATTCTGGTGACATGGGAATGAAGGTATGCTGAGGAATCTGAGGATTTCTGTCTTGGGCTAGGCCTAGTTCTAGCAAGGCTGCATTCATGGCCTTGGGTCTGGGAATTAGGCCTAGGCCTACTGAGAGCCAATTCGACCGATAGATTGAGGTTTGTTGGTGTATTCCCTAATCCTAGGTCAACAGTCTTGTCCTCTTGCTTCCTATTGGGGTCATCAGAGTTGTTTGGTAGTTCTGGTGTAGTTAGGGTCTGAGCTGCCTCGGTTTGTGTCAAGATATCCTCAGATTTGTCTTCAGGCAGAGCTTGACTTGAGCCAATTTGCCTGGCCTTAACTGTCAGAAGTGTGTCTTTGGTGATTGCACCTTTCTTTTTCAGTTCTGCCCTAATTACAGTTCTTTGCCTGTGTTTAGCTTCCTCTGCATTGCTTAGCCAGTAAACCCTCGCTATCTCGGACTAATTGGGGGGAGACCCAGTCCGAAGTCCGACTTATGTCCGACTTAAGAGAGGGAAAATTCCGAATTAGAAGAGGAAAGTCCGCGTCACCAGAGAAATTGAGATTTTTATTATTTTTTTATTTTTATATATCTATTTAATGCATCTATCTCCCTTATACATATATATAACTATGTCTTATTTGGTATTTTTTTAATCTATGAATCAATTCTAATTCGATGGAATTGAAAACAATATTACCCTTCTAACACACAAATAATAAAATGAAAAAGAGAGTAAATAAAAATGTCTCCTTTGTCTTTCAGAAACATAAGTCCGTCTCGTATATGTTAGTATTTTATCGCTCGCTTGCCCCTAGCCACTCTCTCTCTATCTATTTATCTCTCTAATGCATCTAACTAACTTTTTTTTTTTTTTTTAAAAGAGACAATGAACGGAGGAAGGAAAAACACAGATAAAACAAAAAGGTCCATGTGCCTAAAGGCATCCTCCATTCATAAAATGTTTGTAACAACTGGATTTAAACATTTGTAGATTGTAAGTTTGTGGAAAGCAATTCGAGGGAAGTGAATTCCAAAGAGTAGTAGCTCTGGGGATAAATGAATTCTGATAAGCAGAAGTTCTGCATTGTGGAGGAGAAAGTGTAAATTCATGGGCGCTCTCAGCTGCCCTAGTTCTACGGGGAAAGATGTGGAGAGGCGGCACAATTGAAGCAAGTTCCTCGGAACAATTGCTGTGAAAATATCTGTAGAATAATGCAAGGGATGCAACGTTTCTTCGTATGGATAATGTAGGAAGGTCCTGTGTGATTGCAGGGTTATTGATTAATCTAATAGCTTAATTTGAATTTTGTCCAACTGCCTCAATGCAACCACTCCACTTCCACCCCACAGAGGTGAACAGTAATCCATCTGAAAACGCACATGACTTTTATATATCACGGCCAACTGCTCGTCAGTGAAGAATTCTCGAACTCTGTACAGGAGTCCCAGTTTTTTAGAGGCATTCTTAGCAATGCTTCTAACATAATGTGTCCAGCTCAAGTTAGTAGTTAATGTTACACCGAGAATGTCAATACTAGGGGAAGTGGGAATATTTACATCATTAAAAAATATATGGGAGTCAGTGAGATTCTGTCGGTTAGAAAATTGAATGTACTTGGTTTTCTGTGCATTAAAGGAAACTAGATTCTTTTGTCCCCATCCATTAATTCTAGAAAGGTCCTGGTTCAGAGAAATTGCAGTGTTTATTTTTGAATTTATAAGATCGGGTTGGGTGACAGAATTGGTAAATGTGAAGGAACTGTGGAGTGTTGAGTCATCTGTGTAGGAATGTATTGGATTATGAGTGGTAGATATGAGATCATTGATATGAATGAGGAACAGAATTGGGGCCAAAACTGATCCCTGGGGAACACCAGCATTTATTGAGTGAAATTGAGAATAAAGGCCATCTACCATTACACGTATTTTTCTGTTATGAAGATAAGAAGAAATTAGTGGAACTAATGATGCAAGGCCGTAGTGTGACATCTTCGACAATAAGGATTGATGCCAGACTCTATCAAATGCCTTTGATATATCCAGTGCTATTGTATGTGTTTCACCATGTTGGTCTGTAGCTTGGTTGATTTGATGCGTAAGAAGGCAAAGCATGTCTGCAGTTGATCGACATCGTCTAAAACCATATTGCCTATCACTGATTAATTTATTATTCTCAAGATGCTTAATTATGTGATTATTTAATATAATTTCAAAGACTTTACCAAGAGTGGAAGTTATAGCTATTGGTCTGTAGTTTGATGGATCTGAAGAGGCACCTTTTTTAGGAACTGGATGGATGTTTGCTTCTTTCCAGGGTACTGGGAAGCATGAGGTATGAGTACACAGACGGAAATTTTTTGCCAATACAGGAGCGAGCACCAAGGAGCAATTCTTAAGTACTATTGGAGGAATTTCATCTGGACCAGGAGCCTTATCTACCGAGAGATTCTGCAAAATAGTTTTGACATGTCTGGTGTGGATCTTAAGTGAGGGAATTTCAGGCGAATTAAAATTAAGTACAGGACATCTTGATTCATTTCATCTAAGGTTGAGTTGGTGGAGAAAATATCCGCAAGAAGGTTAGCTTTACCTCGTGGGTCACTTACAAGATTGCCAGTCGGAGATTTTAATGGTGGAATGGATGAAGCAGTAGTGAAGTTGGATTTGAATGAGTTAAGAGTAGACCAAAATATTTTGTTATCATTTGGATTATTTAGAAGTTTATTTGCCTGCTTGTGGAGAAAGTTTGATTTAGTTAGGTTTAATACAGTTTTGGCATGATTTCTGATGTTTCTAAAGTAATTAAAGGCTTCATGTGTTTTTGATCTTGTGTATGCATTGTAGGCTATTGCTTTTTGTTCAGTTACTCTAGCACAATTATGGTCAAACCATTTAGGTGAATTAGATCTTTTACTGTACTTTTGATGAGGAATAAAAGTTTCCATTCCAATTTTTACAAAATCTTGTATGTGGCTCAAGGTGGAGTGTGCATCATTAGAAAAGAAAGAGGTCCAGGGAATATCAATAAAGAAACCTTGAAGACCCTCCCAGTCTGCCCTATCGTAATGCCATTTAGTCACCAAAACAGGTTCAGAGTGGGAAGGTGTGGTAGGTGATAGACAGGTGACCTGTATCAGACAGTGATCAGAAGATCCAAGTGGGGACCTCACTGTAACATCATAATTTTCTGAATTGGTTGTTAAAAATAAGTCCAGTAGGTGGGAATTATGATTAGGATTATCTGGTACACGGGTGGGTTGGTTGACTAGTTGAGTGAGATTAAATGAGTCTGCAAATAGCTCACATTCAAGACCAGCATCATCAGTCCTGGCTGAATAAGTGAGCCATTCAACATTATGGACATTAAAATCACCCAACACAGTGATTTCAGAAGAAGCATTTAAGTTGAGGACACTGAGTTGTGAGGACAGAGAATCAAAAAGACTTTGCTCTGGAGGAGTATTTGGGGAACGGTAGATGCAACATATGTATTTAAATTTACCAGCAGAAATTAATTAGTATATAGAATAATCAAAATAGGGACAATTGAAACTAGTACCTCCTCCAGGGCAATTTCAGATTTTGCGAAGCAACATACACCTCCTTTAGGTCTAAAATTTTGGAGCAGTTGATAACCTGGAAAATTAAATCCAGACGTGTCAGATGTGGATGTTACTTGAGTCTCTGTCAAAAAAAGGAGAGTAGGGGATTCTGCTTGAAGAAATTGGTGTACAGAATTGATGTTAGAGTGAAGTCCCCTTATATTGCTAAAGAAAAAGCTGCACCGACGAGCAGCTTTGGGACGTTGCAATGCTCTTGACACAGTCGGGAGGGCCCTGTGTCAATGACCCAACCCTGCCGGGGGTGGATATCCGAGGGACCACCAGGTTTGCTCTTAACAATTGTACTGCCATGTTTATTGGGTAAGGTGTATGGTGTTACATGTATGATATGTAGTGGGAAGAGTAGTGTTTTATGGATAGAGGATAGCAATGTAGGGCAAGTCGTGAAGTTGGATGTGTATGTTATATAAAGAGGGTTTTCCTGATACCCCTGATGTGTGAGGCAGAAAGATATGTATCCAGCTACCAAGGCCTGGGAGAGAAAATGGAATTCAGGCTATTCCCTGAGTCTCCCGAAACCTTGGCGGTAGTACAGTAGGGTCCCGCATAAAACGTGTTCGCATAAAACGAGTCTCGATTAAAACGACCGACCTAAAATATTAATATTTAATTTTCGATCAGAACGAATGTGATCACATAAAACGAGTCCGCCGCCAAAGTGGGGCAAATACAAGGAGTTTTCATATAGAGCGCCGAAATATCGTACAAAACGTACAAAATATCGTACGCTTTCATATAAAACGCCGAAATATCGTACAAAACGTACGAAATATCGTTCGCTTTGTACGAAAATTTTCGCTTACAGTGAACATTGACGATATTGCGCCACCAAAATGCTGTGTTCACATAAAACGAATTCACATAAAACGCCCTCGTTTATCGACCATAAACTCGTTTTATGTGAGACCCTACTGTACTTCCATGGGCGGGGCTGCTTACCCCTACTACCTACAAATAACTCCCTTATACATTAACATAACTATGTCTTATTTGGACTTTTTGTAATCTATAAATAATTTCTAATGCGATGGAATTGAAAACAATATTATCCTTCTAGCACACAAATAATAACATGAAAAAGAGTCAATAAAAATGTCTCCTTTGTCTTTTCAGAACCAATTAAGTCCGTCTCATAATACAGTAAACTTCGGTTAATCCGAAGGGCAGTGGACCGGCCCTCGTTCGGATTAGTGGATTTTTCGGATTATCGGACTTTACCCCTATGAACCTGTGGCCTGACGAAAACATTGAGGCATTAGGCCACCCAAATGACACAATGGTGCACACATATCGGCTCATATGTTCATGAAATCACTTCAAAAGTTTACCATTGTCATTGTAGCCTATTACCTACTTCAAAACATTCAGATCAATGGTCAAAGGAATCTGCTGATATAAACGTAAACACCATAATTATGTCCGCATCGTCTTCTTCTTCCGTCTACTAGCGAGTTTGTCTTGCTCTTGAAGATCAGATCAGATGTGGTTCGGGAAGTAATGCCTTAACAACGGCACTTCCCTGAGAGGTTCTTGTAATTTTCCTTTTGTGACGTGCTCTGTTATATTATATTGTATTGAAAGCACCCTTGTCTTGTTGTCTTGAAAGCACCCTTGGGACGCTCCGATCACTGAACTATAAATAGTAGCGTATCGGAACATCCAAAGGTGCGTTTTCAAGCTCAAGACTGAATGTGCTTGCAGAAAATGTGGTGCAAGCTAGTAGCGCATCGGAGCGTCCCAAGGATGCGTTCAAGAGCAAAACAAACTCTCTAGCAGACGATGTGGTGTTTACGTTTATATCAGTAGCTTTCTTTGACCATTAATCTGAATGTTTTGAAGTAGGTAATAGGCTACAATGACAATGGTAAACTTTTAAAGTGAATTCATGAACATATGATATGTGTGTGCTCCATTATGTGTCATTTGAGTGGACTAATGCCTCAAAAAGGGGACTTTGGGACTTCTTGAAATTCGGACCATTGGGTGAATTCGGATTTGGCCTCAAATTGAAAAATTCGGACTATTGGGAGATTCGAATCATCGGTCGTCGGATTAAAGGACTTTTACTGTAGTTCCTTATCGCTCACTTCCCCTTCTGTAACTCTCTTTCTATCTATCTTGTCTTTTCAGAACCAATTGAGTCTGTCTCATAATAGTTCGTGTTTATCACTCACTCCCCCTCTGTAACTCTCTCTTTCTATCTATCTATCTCTCTAATGCATCTATGTAACTCCCTTATACATTAACATAACTATGTCTTATTTGGACTTTTTGTAATCTTTGAATCATTTCTAATGCAATGGAATTGAAAACAATATTATCCTTCTAGCACACAAATAATAACATGAAAAAGAGTCAATATAAAAGTCTCCTTTGTCTTTTCAGAACCAATTAACCTAAGAAGTGCGCATGGGGGTAATTAGAAACGTCCCCCTGTGCTGACGTATTTGAGCTGTTTCCATCACTAAAATATTCATTGTACCATAAATAACATTAATACTTATCCATACGCTCCTATTATGGGTTGATTATAAAGGTATTAACCTGAAACAACAATTAAACGAGTGAAAACAGCGTTTGGATGGTCAAAATTGGAGATATAGGCCGCGAGTTATATAATGTATGGGTGAGGCAACCTGCTTTCCCGCCAATTTCCCCCAAGGCCACTGAGACACAGTCGATCGATATTCTCTCTCTCTCTCTTGCACTCGCTTGCTAACACTGATGACAATGCCCTGCTTGCAACTCGCTAATGTTAGCACGAAAATATACCTCAGAATAAGGGAATAACAGGGAAAATAGGTGATAACTGAAGGAGGGGAGGTAGAGGAGTGATATTTTGCATGGCCCAGGGGCCCAAAAAAAAAAAAAAAAATTTTTTTGGTATAATCCTGTGTAGCGGGTGGACATGTATTTATACCTCAACAATTTGGTAATGTTACAATGTAGCTTTAAGTTTTACATTCATAAACAGTCCACTAATATACTAGGTTAGGTTTTGGTTAG
Organism: Paralithodes platypus; assembly: GCA_032716605.1. NCBI lineage: Eukaryota > Metazoa > Arthropoda > Malacostraca > Decapoda > Lithodidae > Paralithodes > Paralithodes platypus. The sequence goes on along the minus strand of CM064491.1, from coordinate 6,279,856 downwards.
GTTAGGTTAAAGATATTGTTCAATGTTTCTAAGTAAATAGGCATCTGAAAAACAGTTCTACCCGCTACACAGGATCTTACCATTTTTTTGTGTTTTTTCGATGTTTAACCCTTAAAAAGCGGCTCACCACATAAGTCGTTTTTAATAAAGCTGGACTATGTGGCGGCGCTCGACATAGGTCGAGTGGCAATTTCAGCACGTAATGTTGCTGAGAGAGAGAGACAAGTGGTGGCAGGAGACTAGCGAGCGTATGACTGCTCCAGACCACCGCGGCGAACCTACTGACACGAATCTCAGCTCCCTCCTCCCTCTCTCACTCGCTATATACGGAATTGTATCGGGAAAGTGGCTAATTACCTGCTTTTTGCACTCGCGTTGCACGGTTATTGCAAGAAATCTAGCCATCATAAAAGGATCGTTATGGTGTCATTCGAAAGCTCTGTTTATGCCCTTTCAGGGATAGATACTTGTTTTACGTTCTGGGTCTTATTTAGGCATGAAAATGATCACGTAAACAGCCCTATTTTGGCTAAAAACACCCCGCTGGGCGGTACATATAAATAAACCGCATAGGCCGCTAAAGAAGGGTTAAAGTTGATTTTTTTTTTCTCTGACTCTTAAGAGTCTTCCCGCAGTTCCCGGGTTAAGTCCGTCTCACAATAGTTCGTGTTTATCTGTTTATCGCTCACTTCCCCTTCTGCAACTCTCTTTCGATCTATCTTGTCTTTTCAGAACCAATTAAGTCCGTCTCATAATAGTTCGTGTTTATCGCTCACTCCCCCTCTGTAACTCTCTCTTTCTATCTATCTATCTCTCTAATGCATCTATGTAACTCCCTTATATATTAACATAACTATGTCTTATTTGGACTTTTTGTAATCTTTGAATAATTTCTAATGCAATGGAATTGAAAAATATAATATCGGACATTTTCTTAATACTTATATAAAGTCCAACGTCAGAGACTGTCGGAACGATGACGGAAATGTCCGAAATACCGAAGTGCATGTCCGAGAGGCCGTAGCCAGTCCGACTAGTATGGGTTTCCGACTTCTAGAGGTCCGAGATGGCGAGGGTTTACTGTATACTCAATACGTGGCATACTAAACTAGCCCTTGCATGCCAGGTACAGCGGATTCATAGTACTCAGTACGTGGCATACTAAACTAGCCCTTGCATGCCAGGTACAGCGGTTTATAGTAGGCTACTCAGTATGTGGCATACTAAACTAGCCCTTGCATGCCAGGTACAGCGGATTCATAGTAGGGCCTACTCAGTACGTGGTATTTATTACCCATTAATTTTCGGAAGTTTAAACCTATGCGTAAAAATCTGATAATATTCAAGGACACTAGTGCCACCTTATGAGAAACAATTTATTAATGAAAATAGGCACCAATAGATTCGCCATATTTTTCTCCATATAGTCCGCATGGAGGATTTTTGTTATCGACACATTGAAAAAATACCCACTTACACACAAATACACCGAAAATCTAAGTAAAAAATGTAAACATCGTCTTGTGCTGTCTTGATTTCGGTCGGTTCAAGCATTGCGTCGAACCCCTTTGAATACCTCCGTCCTCCGGCTCGCCTCCATATGTGTTTGAATTTCTTTTAGGCTAGCCCAACTCAAATCTTGTCCAGGCTCGATGTCCGCAGCCTAAGCACCACATATTGAACATAGAGCCTCAATCTGTGAACTAACACTCACCTTCCACTCCTGCATATCCTCCTTCCACCTTTTAATCTCCTTCAGCTCACATACAATTTTCCCTAGAATGCCCCCGCTCTCACCGACTTCAAATCCATCAAAGTCAGCCATATTTGTTTACATCCACTCGCATTCACTATCTTACAGTTTCTTACAGTTTCTTACAGTAGATCCTCTGGAAAAAGGCAAACTATGCCTGTGTATCCAGCTCAGTACCAGTACTTGCACTGCTGCGGTCGTTCACGGTGTTGGCGGCGGCGGTAGCAGACGCAACATTATGAATTATTGAATTATTCTTATCACTCGAAATATCCTCACTTGATTTTATTCTCAAAATATTTTAATACTGCATTATAATACAGGACAACACAAAATATCCTTATACTCAAGTTTAGGTGAGTTTATTTGACGAGCGCTGTAAACAGCTTGCTAGACCAGCTGATTTTCGGGAGCGTGGGTGCAGAGTGTGTTGTCGCGTCGGCTGTTCGACTGTGTGTGTGTGTGGAAGGGGGGGGGGGGGGGGTAACTCAAGACAGAGCCCGAATAGGGACAACACATCAGAAAACAATGAACACACAAAAACAAAACATAAATTCACACACATCCTCATAGCTCTTGTAAATTGCAGATGGAAAGCAGTGGAGGACCTGCGGCAGATGAACCATTTACAAGAGTTTCTACTGCCTGGCAGACCGTTTGTACCGGAGGTGTTCAACGACAAAAAAAGGTAGCTTATTTGATTTTGTTAAGACCTTTCGTGTCATTTAGGTGTCGATTTTTAAAAAGACGTCACCGGTACTGAAAGGGGTACCGTGAACTGGGGCAAATTCGGACAATTTTTGTACCATTGAGTCAGGTTTTTAGTTCTATCGAAGATCTTTAGTATTATACGTGAGGCTGGTCCTCTAGTACAGTACAGTAGTCCCTCGAATTTTGCGTCTTTCGAATTTGCAAAATTTCGATTTCGGGGGGGGGGGTCGTGACGTCGGGCCGCCCTGCGGCCCATTGTTTACTGTTTATAGATTCTCCCACGCTCCTATATGTTCTCACGCTCTCGCAAAATTGAAGTGTTACCTGTGCCCTGGGTCCCCTGAATCTGTATTTCTGTGTTTTTCTTTATTGTAGGATGTATAATTAAGTGTATGTGTCATAATGTGTGTACAAACAAGGACGAAAATCACCAAAAAATAGGCCCTCGATGATGAGATGTCGACCATATTCAATTAATCCCATAAGGTTAGTTATTTGAAATTTGCGATTTTGAATTTTGCGGGCTGCAATGTCGACCATATTCTCGCAAAATTCGAGGGAGTACTGTATATCAAGTCATAGCAGCAAGAAAATATTAGATATCTATTATATACTGTACTATGAAAATATATAATTACAGTGGAGCCCCTACCATATCTTCACGACAGCAATCTTCGCTGTAGACACTAAATAGACTCAATTTCGCTGTAAATGAATCAATCTTCGCAAAAATATACGAGGAAAGTATGCCGCGGTTTTATGCTTCGCAGCTAATATTTCAATCTTCACGCTGCCTAGCTGAGGCATAAACATGCTGGCCAGCTAATCACAGTCCACCATTCGGGCACCATCTAGCAACGTCATTGCAAAGCAGTCAATCACAGGCATCCAGTAGAATGCCATTGGAAGTAAAGTGATTAATTAGATTTTTTCTTATAGGTCCAGGAATCATTTGTAGCGAGGTCGGTCCTTTGAGATCAGTGCCTTATAAATTGTCCTTTCCTTCCACGTAAACATTGCGCTATTCGGTGTGCAGTTGGGTCTGAGTGCATTATTAGGTTAATATCCAGTATTGGATAAATAGATATCAATCGTAGTCATGTACTTAACCTTTAACCCCTTCTGTACCGGCGACATCCTTTTAACTATATTCTGGCTGTTATCAGACGATAGTATTCAGTTTATAAAAAGGCCTCCACCAATTAACAGACTTTGAACTATCTTGCATAACCCTTTTTACTACCACCAATCCTTAAGCAACATAAAATTCTCTAAATGTAGCTAAATTGGGATTAAAAAGACATTGCTGGTACAGATTGGGTTAACTGTCTTTGGTGGTTTAATGGTTAGTGTTTAAAATCTGGATGTGGTATCCCAGGTTCGAATCCCGGGAGGATCACATAGTTTCATTCATTTCATTGGGAGGTGTTTGGTGTTGGGAGTGAAATTAATTAGATAGAATATTAGTATAGGGTCACTATGGTCTATTCATTATATTTAATCTAAAAAAAAATGACCACTAACCTCTATAACTGTGTGTTCTTTTATTTTAGTAAGCGTTGTTTCCACATAGCAATTGTGATCAGTTATTTTGCCTTTTATATTGTCTATGCCCAAGTTTTGGTTTGTTTAGTTTGCAAGTTTTACATTTTAACTCAAAGACTATTCCTTCTAGGTGCTGGCAAGATGGACCGATTGGGTGGCACTGCAAGGGGGCCTGCGGACGGTCGGGGTATGGGGGGGGGGGGGGGCTGGCTTGTTGGTCCCCTCCCCCGCTGCCCTCTCAGAGACAGATCTCATCTCTCCCTGGCCCCTTCTGGGGTCCGAACATCTAAAGCGGCTTCGGTCTACCAGACTCGGGACTAATGTTTCTACCATTTGGGAAGAGTCAGACAGGGAATAGGTATGGAAATTTACAACCCATTTGTTCTAGCCTATTTTAAGTTCCAGACGGTAGGAGTCAGAATTTCTGGCCTACTTAAAATGAATGGACTATAGTGGGAGTCTGTCCAGTCCAAGGACGTTGCCTTTTAATATCTTAATTTTTTCAGGGCATTAGATCACACGTTTGGGGCCACACGCTCGATCGCCCATTATTGCACTAAGTATCGTATTACATGATACTGTACTTTTTGTTCAGCTTATAGCAGAGTTCCAAGCAGCTCATTCTTGGGCACTCCTCTTAGTTAGTCCTTTGGCTGCGAGAATAGTTTGTACTACCTGATCCCACGTCTTTCTTGGTCCACCTCTCCTTGTGACTCTCTCCACGTTCATATACTGTACAGTCAGGACCCCCAATACGCGAGAATAGGGGTGACAGGAGGCATCGCGTATTGCGAATTCGCGTATTGTGGAACTAACTTTAAATGGGAATAATTAGATATGGGTGACATCTCTCAATTATGGCCTATTTTCGACATTCTTGGCTCTACAGTACAGTCTATATCTTATATATAAGAACAACAATGAATAAAAATATGAAACCTTACCTTAAAATCAGTAGTAGATAGGCTAGGACTAGGACTGTAGGACTTCACGATTTTCTCCAACTTCTCCCTCCCTGACCAAATCGTACGAACAGTTTACTCTGACAAGCCCATAGCACGGCCTATTGCACAGTTTCGTTCTCCTTTTTTCTTGCGATCCAACACTTCCACCTTCATTTTGTGTGTTATCTTCTTATATTGGCGTGGCATGGCGAAAAAATGGCAGGCACTACAAACGTTTGGTCACTCCGCGCGGCTATGAGCGGGACTGTGGGAGGGAGGGTAAGCGGGAGGGAAGGCAGGCGTATGCCCTTCTTCTTCTCTTTTCGGAGCCACGCCTGGGCCTCGCGAAACGTAGACCGTGCTCGCGTATCAAGCGGGAATAGCGGATTTGGCCCCTTCTTAGCTCTCGATTCGTGTATTGTGGTACCACCTCGCGTAATTAATGTTTTTAGTTATTTTCGAGGGGTAACTTGTGTATTAGGGTTTTCGCGCATTGTGGAATCGCGTATTGGGCGACCTGACTGTACTTGCTTTTCTTGACCCAATTATTGTCATCCATCCTTTTCACATGTCCACACCAACTAAGCCTGCTCTTACGCATATCCTCATCTCTTTGCTTAAGCTCCTTCTGAGTTCTACATTTGGGTTTTTGTCTTACATTGCAGACCCACATATCCATCTCACCATCCTCATTTCATTTTGTTCCATCGTATTTATATCTTTCATAAAATTTGCACTAAAGTAGATGACTTTTGGGCTAGAGCTGGGTTACTATACAGACTCTTAGTAGACAGAGGTTATGAGGCAAGTAAATTGTTACATAAATTTAATCTTTTTAGGGTCAACTACTGTGACTGTATTCTAAAATTTGACATAAATAATTTCAATCAAGCATTTTTAACTTGAAGTTTCTTCTATAACCTCTGCTTACTTTGTGTCTGTTTGTATTTATTGTTTATCTTTTTCTATTATTAATATTGATGAAGTTTTTAATTAATTGTTCTTGTTAAAAGAGTACTCTTTGGGTTGCCAAAAGAGACCACCGTTTTACCGGTAGCACATGATCATTTGCCAGTTGATGACTGGATTACTGCGTTGCGGCCTATTATTACCCACCGTTGGCAAATCTTTTGGTCTTCCCAATCCTCCTCCACCAATCTTCTCCGCAGTATCAAACCTACGGTTAGCCCTTGGCGTTCGTCTTTCCACTCTGCCCGCCATAGTGAGGTTCTTTTGACGAGGCTCCGAATTGGTCATACACGTTTGACTCATGGTTATCTAATATCGTCTCCTCACGGCCCTCGACCCCAATGCACTACTTGCGACAAGCCCTTAACGATTCACCACGTCTTCACAGACTGTCTTAAATTTTCCCACCTTCGTTCTCTTTATTTCGGTACCGGCACATTTACGGATATATTTGTGGATTCTCCCTCATTCTCGACCTACCGTATTCTTCGCTTTCTCAAAGATTCCTCTCTCCTAGATAAGATTTAATACCTTTTGACTTTTCCTACTTCATCTTGAATAGTCGCCCATTTTATTCTAATCCTTCGGGCCAGCCCTGTGAGAGCTCTTTTAGTGAGCTCGGTGGTCTGGTTTTGTACTATTGTTAATGTCTTGTCATGTTGCAAATTTGATTTTAAATGGAACATTTTAACACTAATTGTAGTTTCTTTTATTCATGCCGAGTTTAGTAATATTTGCCAGAACGTCCCGGACTTCCCAAATTGACTAATTCCCTGAACGTGACGATAGTGCTTTGTTATGTGTGCAATTAGTTTGCTTGGGAACCAGATTAACTTTCTCATGTAGTAATGTACACCCTATGTGGTGGATTGTGTTCTTTCATTTCATAAATTTTATTTTAGTAAGCGTTGTTTCCACATAGCGATTTTGATATGTTGTTTTGACTTTATATTGTCTTTGTCCCAGTTTTGGTTTGACTTTGTTTGCAAGTTTTACATTTTAATATTGATAGGCCAGGTTTCGCTAGCATACACCATCATACAGTACTTCTAACGCATGTACTAGATTAGAAAAGAAATACAATAAACCAAACCTTTGCCTTAAATCACATAGCGGTTTTGATTTAGTTATTTTGTCTTTTTACTGTGTTCGTATAAGTTTTGGTTTGTTTATTTTGCAAGTTTTACATTATAATCTAACATATCCTTAACCTCATACAGGTTTGAGTGCGCGTAATAGAAGATACAACGAGATTGAGTGGTCCCTGTTTTCTGGAATTGGTGAAGATTGACTTGACTGGGACAAGAACTCTATGAAGGAGATTACCAATTGCCTAACTTCAAGAGTTACACTCAATGTGAGGACCAGCATGTACGGTAAGTTTATAGAGTAGTTTTTTTTACTTAAATTTTTGTTATATGCCTTTCAGTAAGATGCCTTTATTACTTCCATTATGGGTTATGATACACAAATTTATTGCGTACAGAAAATATTTATATAAATTAAACACGTAAAAAGTACAGTAGCCTATCTCCTTTTTGAATGCCATAAAGCCTTCCCATTTTTTAATTGACAGATAGGCAGAATAGTTTTACATTGTTTATTTTATGATTACTGTAGTATGTATGTCTTTCGCGACTTCCCAAATTGACTAATTCCTTGAATGTGACGATAGTGCGTTATGTGTGCGATTACTGTAGTTTGCTTTGGAAACAGATTAACTTGCTCATGTAGTAATGTATACCCTACGTGGTGGATAGTGTTCTTTTATTTCATAATTGTTATTTTAGTAAGCGTTGTTTCCACATAGCGATTTTGATGAGTTATTAGTTTGCTTGGGAAACAGATTAACTTGCTCATGTAGTAATGTATACCCTACGTGGTGGATAGTGTTCTTTTATTTCATAATTGTTATTTTAGTAAGCGTTGTTTCCACATAGCGATTTTGATGAGTTATTAGTTTGCTTGGGAAACAGATTAACTTGCTCATGTAGTAATGTACACCCTATGTGGTGGATTGTGTTATTTTATTTATAAATTATTATTTTACTTAAGCATTGTTTCCAAATAGCAATTTTGATTAGTTATTTTGTCTTTTTTACTGTGTTCGTATAAGTTTTGGTTTGTTTATTATTCAAGTTTTACATTATAATTGTCTTTGTCCAAGTTTTGGTTTGTTTAGTTTGCAAGTTTTACATTTTAATGTAGTACACTGAGGTATAATATCCAGTGCTCTAATACTCAAAGCCGTCATAAATTTGGAAATGGTGAAGTTCATTTGGTGAAAGATTTAACAATGTATACTTGTACAGTAGGCCTATACTGTACTTGTAAGCAGGTTGTCAAACCGGGACAATCTGCTGTTAAGACTGGAATGATTATGAGAAGAAATACAAGAAAATTAACATGAATTTGGATTGGTTTGGTAATTTTATCACTCCCAAAGACATAATATAAACTTCCAAGCATAAATGTAACTGTGTATATATTGTTATGGTGACTAAATACAAGGGAATAGGCCTCTTTTTTGACACCCAACAGTAGTAACATACTAACTTGCACACACAGTACAGTCGCGCTAATAAGTGATGTCTCGGCACCAAGTATGTTTTGATCAATAATGTGTACCGTTATCAGTAATATCTAAGCATAATTTCTTCATATCGTGTGAAATATACAAACATGTTCCTACACTTGCCCTCCCTATTCAACATCTGACAGACATTAATAAAGCGCAGTGCAAGCCAAACGTAATGACTGGTGGGACATGCCTTGGTAGCACGACCTTACATGTACTTATACATACATACATACATACGGGTTTAAAGACCGCAACCGTCCACAGTGAATGTGGCTTCCATGGTACAATCACAGTACTGCACACAGTGCACAGCAATCACAACACGGTGGCTACAGTCTTTACTGCAGCACAGTACAACATATATGACTAGACAGTCCTAAGTTTACTACCAGTGTTGAGGTGAGATGCCATAATGATTTAAGTACCGGTACAGTAATTCCTTACTTCAAGTTGTATTTCCATTCCTGGTTTTGTGTTCTTTTATTTCAAACATTTATTGTGCTAAATCGTTATTTCTACAGTGATTTTGATCGATTCTTTTGTCTTTATAGTGTGGCATACCCGTTTTGGTTTGTTTATTTTGCAAGGACTTGTGCAGCAAACTGTACATTACATGTCAATAAAAGGGAAGTTTGGGAGTTTTGCTGAGTCGAAATAGGTCAAAAAGGGGACTTTGGGATTTTGGCTGGGACAAAAAAATTATTTCCCATAAGGTACTGGTATGTTATTTCTGTTCTCCGACACTTCACCTTTGGCACCTGTGGTAACTAACCCAATGCAGGGGTTACATTTTTTGGGTTACCACAGTTTGTCAGCCCAGATGGAACGTCACAACGACCCACTTATACCAGGTTACTATTATGCTGCTGTCACAACAGAAGGATTTGGGCGTGAATAGACCCGCGCGGGATTGATCTCTCGACCTTATGAATTTGGGTCCACTATACCACTGGTAACCATCTATAGATCTCCCTCCTATTCTAATACGACAAGCCCTCTGTAATATTACACTATATATAGTTAGTATTTAATGATTATAGAATATTAGATACAACACGTTTAGATAGTTTCATATTCACTATTCCCTTCCTCCTGTTCCATCTCTATACTGTATATGTCCCTCTCTCATACTCTATAATCTTCTCTCTTCTTCTTTGTCATCCTAGAGTAGCGTGGCAAATCAAAATATAATTTGAAAAGCAGCTACAGGACTTAAGCACATCAGAATTTATTGGTAAATATTACGACATTACAACGTTAATTTTAAGAACAAACGAGTAGGTATGGAATGGATTTTGCACGGCGATTCCGAACCTTGTTGGCAATTAAATGATGGTAATGTGACCAAGTAAATTAGTTACTAGTGTGTATTATATTATCATATTAATAGTAACCCATTACAGTCTTAAATAGCCTATAATGTAACAGACCTATCAAATCATTTCACAATATGATTTTTATATGTAAGCTTAATGTTTGCAAATATAACCTATCAGTTGCTTATAGTTGCCCTATATTTTATTCATAGCAAAAAAAGGATAATCATAATAACACACACATACTATATATCTATAGATAGATATAGATATATAAATTAATATAGAGAGACAGGGAGAGGGAGAAATCTATAGTTGTAGAAATATTATACATTGTGTGTGTGTGTGTGCGCGCGGGTAAGCACACTTAGAGAGCAACATAGATACACAGACCACACAGACCTCAAGGTCCTTACTAGGCAGTCTGGCCTTGCAAACTATATATGTATATATGCATATATATATGTATATATATATATACATACACCGGTACATACATATACACACATACACACACACACATACACATACACACATATATATACAGTATATATATACATACTGTACAGTGCACACACATACACATACATATATATATATATTTTTTTTTTTTTTTTTTTTTTTTTTTTATATCACCCCAGCCCTCTGCAGATAGAGGTCAAGCCTTCCCTTGAAAGCGTTTATTGTGTCGCTCTCCACCACTCTCGCTGGTAGTTTATTCCACTCTGAGAGAGAGAGAGCGCGCGTCTCGGTTCATATTCGAACCAGCGATTACTTGGAGGAATGAGTGTGAAAGGGGGAGGGAGTTTTTAGACAGTTGCCAGCCAATATTTTTCTTCTCTGGCTTGTACGCGCTATAAGTGCGGTAAACTGTACCTACCCGATAGCACTATCGTTAGTGAGTGCTATTTGTATTTTTTACTATTGTTAATGTCTTGTGAGGTTGCAAATTTGATTTCAATAGAATATTTTGTAGTTTCTTTATTCATGCAGAGTTTAGTAAAATTTACCAGAACGTACCGGGCTTCCCAAATTGACTAATTCCTTGAATGTGACGATAGTGCGTTGTTATGTGTGCGATTAGTTTGCTTGGGAAACAGATTAACTTGCTCATGTAGTAATGTACACCCTATGTGGTGGATTGTTTTTTTATTTCATAAATGTTATTATAGTAAGCGTTGTTTCCACATATCGATTTTGATTAGTTATTTTGCCTTTATATTGTCTTTGTCCAAGTTTTGATTTTAGTTTGAAAGTTTTACATTTTAATTTTAATAATTGATGATTTATGTTTGTAAGTAGGCTTACCTGGATGTCGTCACATTGGGTCGCCTAAGTTAGCCCTATTAGTGTTGAGAATTTAAGACATTTGCTCCATTAGTTTGGCATTGTTAAGACCTTTTAGTGTCCTGTAGATGACGAAGTGTTGTTGGCGAACGATAGCCAGTCTGCAATTACTGAAAAATGGGGAAATTGATCTCGAAGGGGGTCTTGGGGTTAATGTTTTAAGTTTAAGATCACAGGGAGGAACTGAACTTATGTGGGCAACTGTACATGTGGTGACATTAATGTAGTAATCTCTTCACATAGAACTGCACTGGCTGCCAGTAAGAGCAAGAATAGAATTTAAGTTGTGTTTGGTGACTTTTAAGGTTCTCAAATGTGGTGAGCCTAGGTACCTTGCGGAGCTGCTCAGGCGCCCACCGGCACACCATGGTGTAGTTGTGCGTCATGACAATGACCCTTTTCGTCTTGATGAACCAAGGGCTTTCCAGCAGTCTTCTTTCTTTGAGAGGTCATTCTCCTACATGGCTCCGAGGTTGTATAACAGGTTGCCGCTGTCCATGAGACAACTGAGTTCTGTTGAATGCTTCAAGAGACAACTTAAGACTTTTCTCTTTGAGAGAAGCTATGATCTTGAGAGAGGTGTCATGACAGATGGCTATAGAGTTTAGGCTATTTTGCCACTGCTAGTGATTGTTAAATGTGTGTTGTATATAAGCCTTCTTTTGATGCATTGATTTTGTTATTTTTTCTTTCTCTTTCCGAGCGCTAGTGAATTCTTCGGAAAAATTGGCGCTTATGAGAAATAAGTAACATGCTTATTATTATTATTATTATTAGTATTGAGTTTACAATGTAAAACTTGACAAATTATCTATAAATGAAAGCTAACTACATTATAACCTCTACAGATTGGTGGTGGGTTCCAAGATGTACAACCATTTATTTGTTAGTAGTCTTGGCAAATCCAACGTCAAGGCTATTAACCTAATTGCAATGACGACTTGTCTATTTTGACTGCTATGTCGTCATTCCAACCGCGGTTAAAAAGAAAACGTCTAGAGTCTACTCCTTATCTTGCTCTAGGAGACGTTGTACATTAACCAAAACTACCACCGAAGGTGAAAAAAGCATAGAAGAGAAGAAAAAGGGGTTTACCTTAGTTACCGCTTAAGGCCCATCCCGTGTTCCGTCATGTGCAGATCCCTGTCGAACGTGCGCATGAGCGACCCTCTCTTGTCATAATTTTTTCACGCGCTCCATTGAATGAAGTCGCTTTTGTTGTGCTCCTTTAATTCACCCTGTTTAGGTTCGTTTCGGCTTATCTGGCCTTCTTTTTTGTTAGACAGATGTTACGTGATCTAGGGCACACGTAAATGGGCTCCTAAGTGTGTATAATGGAGACGCGTGTGGAAATAGCCTACCGAAGGTACGGGGGCGCCTGGCGTTCCTCGTATATGTTTTAATTCTTTCTCTTTTCATATTCTTTTTTCCTGTTAGTCTGGGCATAGTTTAGCTTTTAGCTTAATTTAGCCTAGCTCGTTTTCTCATTCAGGAATTGCTATGCCCCTATGAGTTTTAATTTTTCATAGCCTAGGTGTACCGTTGGTAAACAATCTGAGATTTCGTTGGTGGCGGTGCTGTTTGTAGAGTTTGTGTCGGCCGCATTATTAGCGTTATTCCCGAGTCTCCCCTTTCGAGTCCTTCACTGTGTCTCAAGGGCCTGGGCGACAGGTGGTTCGTGATACTCCAGGGGTACCCCACGGGGGCCCCTCTTTCACACCACAGGGTTTTTTCGCCCCTGACACATTCTCTGCTCACGGCTAGGCCACCCTTTTTCTCACCAGTTTCATTTACTGGTTTTTGTTTTCCCTTCCTGTTTTCACCTCCATCCTTTCATAGCCTTTTGCCCAATCCAGGGGTACCCCACGGGGGCCCCTGTTTGTGCCAAACCACCCTCCCTGCCACTTCTCCTCATGGGCTTTGCTCTATCTCTGGGGGTTGGGTGGTTCCTGGGGGATGTGCCTCCTCTCCCCTGGTGTGTCTTCCTTGCCTCTCCCTTTACCGGTTGAGTCAGGATAAATTCAAGGAAGACACTGCTCAGCTTGATGGCCATCATTGCTTGGAGTTCATAAGGAGATGACGCATTTTTTGTGGCCTTTTTGGTATTCCCTAGACGCTCCTCTCGCTTTTTTCGGCGCCGGACCATCTCGGCCGGTCCCGCAAATTTGCGGGAGCTAGATTCAGGTCCTCTGGGACGTTTCGGCTCCCCGCAAATTTGCGGAGATCGTTGGGGGGTCCCACAAAATTGCGGGAGGGTGGTGTCGGTACGGTTATGCCTCCATTGGCCCGCAAATTTGCGGTAATAGTTGGCTTTCACTATTGACTTTTTTTATGTCATCTTGTTGCCTGATACTATATTGGTGTATGCACTTTACTGGTGTTATAGGCCCTGCATGTAAGATGTTGAGTGGTGGTTAACACTTTCTCCATCTTTGCAGGTTCTGCTAGTGCTCTTCCGCCTCGGCCGCCCTCCTCACCTACCTCTGTGCTCCCAGTTTAGGGTGAGTACGGATACCTGTTTGCATGTGTGTTCCTGTTTCCCCATGCTCCTTCCCTGGTTTTTCTTGGACATTCTCTCTACTTACTCCTTCGACGTGCTGATTATGGTGTGTGTTCTTCTAGTGCAGGTAGGCTGCCTTGCTTTCGCCTTGGTTGTCGCTCCCCGTGCTTGGAGAGCCACAAGTCCTGCTTGCGCCACTCGCTCTGTGTGTCCTCTACGGCCTACCTCCCTGCTCTGTGTGGCACGTGTCTGGCCCTGGTGGATGTGCTGCACCATGGCCCTGGTTCCTCGGCGGCGGCTGTGGCCTCTGCTTCCCTTCCGTCGGTGTGGACGATGGTCTCCCGCCACATTAGGACTGTGGACCACCGTTCCCCGGCCTTTGTTGCCGACCGGATCCGCGTCGCCCTGGGTATCCCTGACCCGACTGAAGGCCGTTCACCTGGCCCTCTCCCTGCTCGGGCCCTCTCCCCTGGGTCCCGCAGCTGGTCGTCCCATCGTCGGGGGGTTCCCCAGCTCCGTCCACGCTCTCGCTCGCCTCGTCGTCCGTCCTCTACTGCCACTCGTCGTCCTCCTGATCGCCTTGACGACACCCATCGCCCTCGTCATGGTTCTCGCCCTGAGGCCGGGATTAGCGGCTCTGCCCCTGTGCGCCCTCCCCTGGCCTCTCCGGATAGGGGCTCTACTCCCTTCCGCCCGCTTCCCCAGCCCAGACGACTTCCTCTTACGTTGTCCTCTCCGCGCACGGTTGTTCATGCTGTAGCTGGCCCTCTGCTCCCTCCTCCTACACTGTCCAGGAGGGTCCGCCTGGATGTCGTTGCTTCTCCTACTTCACCTGCTTCAGTGCATATTCTTCCTTCACGGTCTCGTCCCATGGTGGAGGTCCCTCCCTCCTCCACCTCGGTGTCGGGCCGCCCTGTTATCTCAGCCTGGATCCTTGCTCTGTTTCCCCCCGCGGCTCCTTCTGGCCTCCTTTCACCCGACCAATCTGGGGGGGGGGGGGGTCGCCTCTCTCGGATCGATTGTCGGCTATGCAGGGCTGGGTTGTGTCACGCTTCGATGGGCGCTTGGAGTCGATGGAAGACTCCCTCTTCTCGCGCTTTTTGGCGGTGACTCGCCCTCAGCGCCTCACCCTACCTACCCCTGCTACGGTCCCCCTCCCTTCTGCAGGCCTACGCTCTGGTCAGACTTCAGCCGCCCTGACATCCTTCCGGCTGTTCAGTCCCTGGCTGTGTTGACGGGTCTGTCCTCCTATGGGACAGGTTTGTGCGACGCCGGTACGCCTGGCTTAGCCATCATGCTCGGTCTACCTCTCCCATTGGAGGCCTGGTTTGCTGAGGCCTTCGACTTCACACATCGATCCGTCGACGGCTCTCCTTCAGTCCCTCCCCCGGAGTCATCACTGATTTTGCCTCCTCTTGTGTCTGTCAGCGGGTTGGACGGCGCGTTCTGGTCCTGGATGAGCGCGCCCGTTCTTGAACTTTGTTCTATTGCTACCCCGTTCTTCTCTCACCCGGATCAGCCCTCTGTCGCCAAGGGTTTTCCCTTGCGACAGAGGGTGACGGACTTATTGTCTTGTCTTTAGGTTCCCTCCAGACGTCTGTTCCCCACCTGCGGCTTTTCGAGGCGTCTGCGCCAGGCGATCTTCGCGAGGGTTTGGACCGCATTCAGCGGATCCACCTTCGGCTCGCGGTGTCTTTGGTTCCCGAGCTGAAGGCGGTTTTGTGCTCGGCAACGCCCGACGGTACGGTCCTCGTTCTGCCGGCCGGCCCCCTTGGATATTCGTCAGGGTTTGTTGTACTCTGCGCTATATACGTCGGGGTTTTTTCCGCGGGATGCTTGGGAATGCTACGCTTCTCTGTCGGCGGCCCCTGCTTCCGACACGCGACGACGCGCTGTGTCGTTGCAGACCCTGCTTACGTCACGCACCGACGCGCTGTGTCGCGCGCGGGGTCTTCTCAGTCCCGTCCTTCTGCCGGTCCTCTTCGGGGTGTTGCTGCAAGTGCTGCCGCCTTGCACGGGCGCAGGACTGGGACGTTGCAGGCCAGTGCGTCGGTTCCGCCTCGCACTTCTGTTCTTGCCCCTTTCATCCCCGCCGTGTCGGGGCTGGCCGGCCTTCGACGGGGTCAGCCCCGCGCCGGCCTGGGGTTGGGGTGGCCCGCCCTTTTCGACGAGGTTGGGGGGGGGGGGGGGTAGAGGAGGTCAACGTGGCGCTCATGCCCGCACGGCCCGTACCGGGGGTACCTCCACGTCGACACAATGTGTAGTTCTCTGGGTCGGCCTCCTTGTTCTCCTTCTCACCTGGCCGACCGGGTCGCTCCCCTCCTCTCGGGTGCTCCCTCGGGTTGTTTTCGCCCTTGCGCCCCTCGGTAGCCGCGAGGGACGTTGGGGGCGGCGGGTTGCGCGGAGGGGTCTCAACTGGAGGTGGACGTCCAGACCCCCACTCCGCTCTTGTCACCGACGCCGGCCCGTCTCTTCAGAGGTGGCCCACGTGTTCCCTTCCATGCCCGAGCTGGGTAGCGTCGAGGGAGTTGACCGCCGGTCACCCGGTTTTCCTCTCCCGTGTCTTTCTGGTACCGTCGACGAACTGCGACACGATGCGACCGGTGGTGGATCTGTCGGCCCTCCACGGGCACATCGTGCACACACGGTTTCGGATGCTGCCGGTACGCCTGGCCCTGTGCCCTCTGTCGTGGGTAGTGTCGCTGGTCCTCCAGGATGCGTCATGGCTCGTTCCTCTCCTTCCTCGCTTCCAGCGATTCTTGGCCGTTCGGACTTCCGATCGTGTGTTCCTGTTCGACGGCCTTCCCTTCGGTCTCCACATCGCGCCGCGGATCTTCTCCGCACTGGTGGGGCAGGCTCTGGGTCCTCTCCTCAGGAGCGGGCACCAGATCCTGTTTTCCTTGGCCGATTGGTTGGTAGTTTCCGAAGCCCTAGGACTGTGCATTGGCGACGCCCTCACAGTCGTTCGCAACATCGCACGGTTTGGGTTCCCCTTCGATGTTCCCACGTCACGCTTGACCCTGTCGCGTGTCGTGCCATGGGTCGGTCTCGCATGGGTTTTGTCCGGCGCTACGGTGACCCGGGGTCTCCCGGCCACGGTGCACCTTCGGTGGAAGGTCTTTGCCGTGTTGCACTCGGTCTCCCTCCCGGGGTGGCTCTGGGACTCGTTCGTGGGTTCGCTGCATTGGGCCGCTCTGCCCCTTCCCTTAGGGAGCCTCTGGCTACTCCGCCTCCTCCTCATGGGCACCGCGGTGTTTCCGTTGCCCCTATGGATCGGCTCCTGCCGCTCCCGCGTACCGTTCGCAGACGCTTCGGTCGCTGGGTTGCTCGGGGCTCGCTCTCTGCGGCTGTGCCCTGGACCGCCCCCCCCCGCCGACGGTCTGGGTAGCCACAGATACGTCGAGCGAGGTTGGGTGAGGTTCCCGATCGAACCTGGGACGTCCCCTTCCCGGCAGATGGGTGGGTCTCCCTCCACTTACCCGTCTATGCCCTCGGACTGTTGGTTCCTTTGTTCTTCCTGCGGGACCACGCGCTGGCCCTTCGGGGTAAGTCGGTGGCCTTCGGGTTGGACACTCAGACAAGCTGTCCCCTGTTTCCTTATGCGGGGATCCTCCAGGTCGTTGACTCTATTGGGGGTCTCGGTGGAGTTGTTCTTCCTCGCGGACCGCCACCCCTTCTCCTTGCGTGCCTCCTCCCTGCCCGGGCCTGCCACCCTGTGGGTGGCCGCCCTGTCGAGAGGGCAGGGCGTTCTTGTAGAATGGGCGATGAAACGGACTGTGTTCGCCGACCTCGCGGCTTCCTGAGGTGTTCCGGAGGTCGCCTTGTTCGCATCGGGGGTGCCGCGCCAGTTGCCTTTGGACCTCTCCCTCCGGCCTCGTGCTCCGGGGGGGGTCCAGACGCTTTCATGGTAGCCTGGTACAGGTGGCGGTCGATATACTTCTTTCCGCCACCGGACGCGCTGTTGATGTGCCCAGTCCTCGCGAGGCTGCGTCTGGCTCCTTGCGCCTCTGTGGCCGGCACGGGCTTAGTCCGCCCGGTTGCCGCGGTGGTGCCCGAGTCCGGTTCCTCTACCTGTCTCCGGCTTCCACTTGGGCTCGGTTGGGGACCTGCGGACCTCGTTGGCCTTCGCATCATGCTTGTTCATGAGGCACGGTGGCTCCCGGTCCCCGGCCGGGCCCTGACTGACTTCCTGCAGCGTTCCTGGCCGTCTTCTCCTTGGGGGACTTACGGGTCCCGCTGGAGGTCTTTTACTAGGTGGCTACAGGCCACTCGCCTGCCAGTTGGCTCTCCTTCCCTCGTCCTACGCTCTTTCTTTAACCTCTTCCGTACACGTCACTTTCAAGTCGACGCTATACGTACCCACTTGTCTGCCGTCCGGGGGGTCTTTGGGTCCGTCGCTGGGCTGGTCGTTCCGCCACAGGAGCTGGATTCCTTCCTGACGGCTGCCTTCCGGGATCGACCGCCTCCGCGCCAGGTCCCTCCGCAGTGGGATCTGGGGCGGGCTCTGGTCCTTCTGGCTTCACCCACGTATACAAGGGCCGCTACGCCGGTTCCGTTGCTCGGGCGTCCACTCTTCCTTGTCGCTCTGGCCACTGGGGATCGGGTGTCTGCACTAGCGGCATTGTCACGGCCCCGGGACTGCGTGCGATTCTCCCCGTCCTTGCATGGCGTCTCGTTCGCCTCCTCCCCTCCTTTTGTTACCACGCATGGGAGGGAGGCCCCCGCTTTCCAGCCTTTCGCCGTCCAGGCTTTACGGCGTGGGCATCCTCGCCATGTGTTGTGCCCGGTGTCCGCCTTGCACTCCTCTGTTGCGTCTGTGGCGCCGCCTTCGGGTACTGCTGTGTGGGTGTCTCCTCGGACAGGTGGGAGGGCTCTCGCAGGTGCAGATGGGCCGCCACGTTTGTCGGGCCGTTCGTGCCCGTCACCCTGTTTGTAGGGGTTCTGCGCACGATGTCAGATCCTTTGCTGCCTCCTTCCGGTTCCTGCCACGTCGATCCTTACCTGCCATCGCCTCAGCGGTTTTGTGGGTCTTCTATCAATTCCTTCATCTCCTCCTACCTCTCCATGTTCAGTGTTCGACCCCCTCGGCCGGTGATTGCTCTCGGGGGTCGTGTTTCCTGGTGCTCTGGCGAAGATCCCTGGTCTTCCCCCCTTGTCCCTCGTTCTTTTCCTTCGTTTTATTTGACAAAAGGGGGGGGGGGGGTACGGGTTTGCAACACTGGATTGCAAGTTTGGGATTATGTATTGTTCCAGTACATAAGTGTTTTTGCCACATTGAAAATTGTGTTTTTGTTGGTTTTTGAAGAAAAGGGTTTTGGGTACAGTACCTTTTTGGTTTCAGACAAGTCTATGTTTTTGCATTACTATGAATGACGGGCATGTGTTAAAACTGTTCTTTTTAGCTACTCCTCAATTTTTCACTCTTTTATTAAACTCTCTTGTTTAAATTGTGTCTTTGTCATTCATAATTTTGTTTTATGCATTGTTTTTTTTTGGTAGGTTGGGCTTGGATGTCCTCCTCCTATTTGTTATGCAGCCTTGACGTTGGATTTGCCAAGACTACTAACAAATTGGGAGGTTTGACGTACCTCCCAACCTACCAAATAGGAAAACCTACTATTTGGTAGTAGTCTTGGAAAATCCAACGTACATAATACCCTCCCTCACGCCAGACCCCTGCCCATCCGCGTTCTTCTGCTGACGTGAGATGTGATGACAAGAGAGGGTCGCTCATGCGCACGTTCGACAGGGATCTGCACATGACGGAACACGGGATGGGCCTTAAGCGGTAACTAAGGTAAAACCCTTTTTCTTCTCTTCTATGCTTTTTTCACCTTCGGTGGTAGTTTTGGTTAATGTACAACATCTCCTAGAGCAAGATAAGGAGTAGACTCTAGACGTTTTCTTTTTAACCGCGGTTGGAATGACGACATAGCAGTCAAAATAGACAAGTCGTCATTGCAATTAGGTTAATAGCCTTGACGTTGGATTTTCCAAGACTACTACCAAATAGTAGGTTTTCCTATTTGGTAGGTTGGGAGGTACGTCAAACCTCCCAATGACACAACCACAAGAGGACAAGTGTCCTCTTGTGGTTGTGTCAACTGGTTGAACTGAAACAGGTTGAACTGAAACAGTTGCATCTGATGGTCCCGGAAGTAGTGCTACTTCCGGGACCATCGGATGCAACTGTTTCAGCACAACACGACTCTCATGGTAGGTGTGTTGTTGTTGTTGTTGTTGTTGTTGTTGTTGTTGTTGTTAAGTGTTATGGCAAGATTTTGTTGTTCCCAAGTCCATGTTGCCTAATGTACAGTCGGCCTATTAAGTGATGTCTCGGAACCAAGTATAATTTGATCAATAATTGGTATCTGCAATATTTAAACACAATGTCTTCATTTCAAGGGAGATATACAAACAAGTTCCTGCACTTAACCACCTTATTCAACATCTGACAGACATTAATACAGCACAGAGCGAGCCAAACGTACTAACAGCTGAGATATGACTTATTAGCGCCATCGTACCGTAGTGTCTTGATATAGTACTGTCTTCTTTTGTCTCCCATTTTTTTTTTTTTTAACTACAGTACAGTGTTCCCTGTTTTTAACCTGACAGCATACCCTGCATCGTGTGGTATTTGTAGCGCATCTATGATAGTCAGACATTTGGCCTTTATAACATCTTAACCCCTTCTGTACTCTCTAGGTCTATAATTATATTCTATCTAGATTTTGCCATTTTTTTTAAGTTTAAGAAGGATCTGTGATACTATAAATAGTTAGATACTTTGAAGCTTGTTAATGGCTGGAGGCCCTTTTTCAACTGATTAAAATAGTCTTATTAGTAGCCACAGTAAAGTTTAAAGCACAGCACGGTACTGAGAATGTTAACTAGAAACGCTATAGTATATTCTATATATGGAGTCCTGCGTTGCACTCAACATGGTTGTGTGTAACACAAAGTTCAAGAAAAGACAGAGCCACCTGATCACATATAACTCTGGGGTCTCCAGTAGCCAGATAGATTACTTCTTGGTTAACAGGAAAGACTGGTAACTAGTTCGAGATGTAAAGGTCATCCCGAGCGAAGAATGTATCCCCCAGCATAAGCTACTTGTGTGCGACATGAGCTTATACAGAGATCCTAAGCGCAAGAAGG
This sequence comes from Paralithodes platypus, assembly GCA_032716605.1. Lineage (NCBI taxonomy): Eukaryota > Metazoa > Arthropoda > Malacostraca > Decapoda > Lithodidae > Paralithodes > Paralithodes platypus. Next base: position 6,259,029 of record CM064491.1, on the reverse strand, counting down.
TTTACATACCCAAAAGGAGAGTGTGGCTGCTGAAGGAGTACAAAGGAGTACAAAGGAAATCAAGCAGCAACAGATCTAGTGACCCTTCTAGGTTGCTTGTCCTCCAAAACACTGAGGATCAAGTGTCCAAACAGTGGTTTAGAGTGGGTAAGGGAAAATTGGAAAGGGAATTACTGCCCTGGAACTAATGTCCGTGGCAGGATTAGGAAGTTAGTAGGGGACAGATGGGTTAGTAACTGAGGGGGGGATAAAATAAAGTTATTCATTTACAAACGCAGTCAGTCGCGGGGTTTGATGCGAGATATTTGTCTAGGCGGAGTTTAAATGAATCAACGGTGATGCAGTCTATAACGTTTCGGGGAAGCCCATTCCACAAGTTGACAACTCGGTTGAAGAAGAAATTCTTAGATTCGTGTGAGTTAAAAGATTTACCAATAATTTTGCAACCGTTTCCCCGCGTGTAATTAGATTGGTCGATAGTGAAGTACTTACTACAGTTCATATTGTCGATGCCTTTGATGATTTTGAACACTTGAATTAAGTCACCTCTTAATCTGCGCTGGGTTAAAGGAAATAGATTTAATTCTCTAAGACGCTCTTCGTATGGTTTGTTCTTTAGGCTAGGTATCATTTTGGTAACTCTACGTTGAACTCGTTCTAGCTTGTTTATATCTTTTTGGTAATAAGGGCACCAGGATTGAACGCAGTATTCCAGAAGAGGGCGGACTAATGAATTGTAAAGGGTTAGGATAACTTCTTTGGATTTATGCTCAAATGACCTGCCTATAAAGCCAATTATTTTGTTTGCCTTCTTAACAACTTCTGAACATTGTTGACTCGGTTTTAGGTTACTCGATATTGTTACTCCCAGATCGGTTTCTCTGTTTACATTCTTAAGCTGAGTGCCATTCATCGAATAGTTTTCTTTCTCATTTAGGTATCCGATATGTAGTACTTTACATTTATCCGCATTGAAACTCATTTGCCAAATTTTGGGCCCAACATGACAATTTATCTAGATTGTGTTGCATATCGTCAACTTGTTCTTTTGAGAGTACGCTATTTGCAATTTTTGTATCGTCAGCAAATTTTGAGATTGTACAGGTGAGACCCTCATCTATGTCGTTGATGTAAATTAGAAAGAGAATTGGTCCTAGTACCGATCCCTGGGGTACCCCGCTACTTACATTGCTCCATTTTGATGCCTTACCGTTTATGACTACTCTTTGCTTTCTGTCGCTGAGCCAATTTTCTATCCATTTCAACACACCGTCTTGTATTCCATGCGCTTTTAGTTTTAGCAGTAAACGTTTGTGGGGAACTTTGTCAAAGGCCTTTTGAAAATCAAGGTATATAATATCTACAGCTTTACTCTCATCGTAGAGGTTGAGGATATCGTGGAAGAAGTCTAAGAGGTTTGTTAAACAGGAACGTTTTTTACGAAAGCCGTGTTGAGTATCTTTAAGTATGTTATTTTCCTCTAAGTGATTTACGAGTCTGTCTCGTATGACCGTTTCTAGCATTTTACATACAACTGAGGTTAAGCTAATTGGACGATAGTTACTGGGTAGGGATTTGCTGCCTTTTTTGAATATCGGTGTTACGTTGGCTAGCTTCCACTGATCGGGCATAGTTCCAGACTGCAAGGATTTATTGAATAGTAATGTCAGTGGTTTAGAGAGCTCATCCTTAGCTTCCTTTAGAACTCTAGGCGAGATTGTATCAGGTCCAGGCGTTTTATTTACCTTGAGTTTATCTAAACAATTCAATACTTCTCTCTCTGTAACGGTGATATTGCTTAGAACATCTGAATTATCAATCTGAATCGGCGATGGTGTAGGGATATCACTGAGGTCTTCTGTTGTAAAAACTGATGCAAAGAAGGTATTGAGGGCATTACTCATTTGTTCTTCGTCTTTGGTGTATTCTCCATTTTCATCGACTAACGGTCCAACAGTTGAAGTAACGACTTTTTTCTTTCTGATATAACTATAGAATTCTTTCGGGTTTGTTTTACTTTGATTCGCAATATGTAACTCTAAGATCTTTTTACTTTGCTTAATTAACTTTTTGGCTTTGCGTCGTAGCTCTACAAATTTCAGCCGTTCTTCGTCATTTTGTGAGGATTTTAATCTATCATTAGCAAATTTTTTAGCAAGCAGGCAGTTTGAAATATCTTTATTCCACCATTTGGGCTTATTATTATGGCCTGGACGCCGAGTTTTCGATGGTATGCAGTCTTGCACTGCTTTTAGGTAAGTGGCTTCGAATAACTTCCAAGATGTATTTATGTCGTTATTGTGAATTAAAAAGCTCCAGTCAGTTTCTTTAAACATAGCTCTAAGTTTATGGAAGTTTGCTTTCTTGAAATTAGGGACTTTTTCGATGCTACTATTTGGTTCGTTACTAGTAAACTTTAAAGTGAAAGTTTCGTACGATGGTCGCTGTTACTGAATTCATCACCAACATTCAAATTCTCTATTAATTCTTCTTTTGTTGCAAGTACAATGTCAAGAACGTTATTACCACGGGTCGGCGTTCCAACAAATTGATAGAGCGAACTCTCTTGCAAGTTCGTATACAAGTCATGTCCGGAGTGTGAAGTAAGAGTATCGCCCCACTTGGTCACAGGTAAATTAAAGTCACCAAAAATTACGGTATCTTGTGAGTTACTTACATCTGCAATTTGTTCGTAAATTTCTCGGTCAGTTTGCACTGATTGAGCTGGAGGTCTGTATATTAATGCAAGTATTATTTTGGTACCTTTATTATTCTTTATTAGCACAAAAGATGCGTCGACGTTCACAATTTGAGGTTTTGACAAGAGGGTAGGGTTAAGACTTTCTTTGATATAAAGTAAAACGCCACCTCCATTTCGATTTATTCGGCTTTTCTCAAACATTACATAACCGGGAAGTGAATACTCTGCTAAAAAGTCTCTATCTTCTGTATTGAGCCAAGATTCTGTTATGCCAATCATTATGGACAAGGAAGTTAGGGATAGGTTTCATAGTGAACTGGAGGAAATGAATAGAAATAAGGAAGCTAGGCCTAACGATGTAAATAGCCAATGGAACTTTCTTAAGCATAGCCTTATCGCTGCCACTGACAAAGTCTGTGGGAAAACAAAGGGTCACCCCAGGAATAAGAGCTCTTGGTGGTGGAACGATGAGGTAGAACATGCTGTGAAAGAGAAAAGGAGATGCTTCAAAGCATGGAAGAAAGGAGGCAGCAGGGAGGAATACCAGGCAGCTAAACGAACTGCCAAAAGAGTTATTTACAATGCTAAAAATCGCATTAAGGACCTGGTCCTCGAACAAGTGTGTAACACTGACAATCCCAATGGGATCTTCAACCTAGCTAGGCGATTTAAAAATGACAGTAGGGATATTATAGGTGAACAGTGTGTTAGAAATGATAATGGGAAGATTGTGTGTGCAGAAAATGAAATCAGAGAAGCATGGAAGGTACACTATGAACGATTGCTAAATGTAGAGTTTGAATGGGATAAGGAACAGCTTAGTATCGAAAAACCAATATCTGGGCCCCCTCCTTTGATAGCACCAGCTGTAGTGAGCAACACAATCAATAAAATGAAGGACGGTAAAGCTCCAGGTTGCTCCGACATTGTCGCTGAGATGATAAAAGCCTCAGGGGAGATTGGTGTAAACTTAGTCACCGAGTTGATAAACACCATTATTAAAGATGAGAAAATCCCAGAGGATTGGCTCAAAAGTGTAATAGTAAATATATACAAAGGAAAAGGGGATGCGCTAGATAGAGGAAATTATAGGGGCCTGAAAATGCTTGACCAAATCATGAAGGTCTGTGAGAGAGTCCTTGAGGGTTTGATCAGGCAAAGCATCTCTATTGATGATGTGCAGTTTGGTTTTATGCCAGGACGTGGTACAACCGATGCTATCTTCATAGTCAGGCAGATACAGGAAAGATACTTAAAAGGCAGGGATCTTTACTTTGTGTTTGTAGACCTGGAGAAGGCCTTTGATAGGGTGCCTAGAGATGTTTTGCAGTGGGCTATGAGGAAACTTGGTGTGGAAGAGTGGCTGGTGCGTGTGATAATGAAGATGTATGAGGATTCGCAAAGTGCGGTGAAGGGTGTACTGAGTGATGAGTTCGCAGTCTGTGTTGGAGTCCATCAGGGTTCAGTGTTAAGCCCCCTCCTCTTTATTATGGTCTTGGAGGCGCTGTCTAGAGTTTTTAGAGGCGGACTCCCGTTGGAACTGTTTTATGCAGACGATTTAGTCCTAATAGCTGACAGTATGCAGAGGCCAAATTCAGAGAGTGGAGAGAGGGCATGGCAACCAAGGGTTTAAGAGTCCATATTAATAAAACCAAGGTTATGCATTGTAGATTGAGACGAGGCAATGTGGAAAAGAGCGGTGCATACCCATGTGCAGTGTGTGGAAAGGGAGTGGGTGTTAACTCAATTCAATGTAGCATCTGTCGATGTTGGGTACACCATGGGAGTAAGCGCTGTAGTAGAATAAAGGGGCCCCTGTCGAAGGATAAGTCAGAAATAGAGAAATTTGAGTGCGTAGTGTGCAAAGGCGAGCTTGTGTTAGTGATGATCCTGTGGCTGTGAATTTTGGAAATGAGTCTTTGGAGCTGGTGAACAAGTTTTGTTACCTAGGAGATACCATCTCTGCCGGTGGTGGGGCCGAGGCTGCCACTGTTGCTAGAATTAGGTGTGGCTGGGGGAAGTTCAGAGAATTGATGCCAATCCTGACCATGAAAAGAATGCCTCTCCCCCTGAAGGGAAAGATGTATGCTTCATGTGTTAGAAGTGCAATGACGTATGCCTCAGAAACATGGGCCGTTAAAGTAGAGGATGTCAACAGAATGGAGCGTAATGAGATGAGAATGGTGAGATGGATGTGTGGGGCCAGGCTACAGGATAGAATAACAAATGTTGAGCTGAGGAGACGTTTAGGTATAAAGAGTATTAGCGAGGTGGTGCGTACAAGTAGACTGGGATGGTATGGACATGTGGAGAGAATGGATGAACAAATTTGGGTGAAAAAATGCAGGTCTGTGATTGTGGAGGGAGTTGCACCAAGGGGTGGACCGAGGAAGACCTGGGATCGGACTATACGCGCCGATCTCAAATCCAAGAACTTGACAAGTGAAGCAGCCCTTAACAGGGTTGCCTGGAACGCCGCCATTAGGACAAGAGACTGAAACTGCACTTATGTGTGGAACACTCAGTCTTAAAATGTTATGTATGTATGTATGTATTCATTAAAAGTCGGCCAAAGCTCTTAAATACTAACCTCTAGACCTGATCACTTTCTAAGGAGAACTCCAAAGAAAAAATTAGCTACCGTATGCAGCGTTGGAAACTTCTCACCGAGACGCTATGTCATGGAGTTCATAGCGTCTCGGTGAGAAGTTCCCAACGCTGCATACGGTAGGTCATATTTTCTTTGGAGTTCTCCTTAGAAAGTGATCAGGTCTAGAGGTTAGTATTAAAGATGTTTGGCCGACTTTTAATGAATACACTAAAGCGTTTCCAGTACTTATTATCCGTGTTTTATGTTTATCGAAAGTCTGTACAGCCATTCTTGACTTAGTCGCCTGAATTTAATGTTTTTAATGATTACACTTCATAAATTATTGAACAAAATTAACTCTGCTTCTAAATTCCTCACTTGACCCCTTCACTGCCATGGTTATTTTCATCGTATTCTGGATTTATGTATGTACACTCGGTACAAAAAGTATCTGCACCCCTACGCTGATCATCAGGTGTGTACAGCTCGATAGGGTTGGTACATCTGCCTGCAACTATATCCGATCGTCTCCGACACACGGATATAGTTGCAGGCAGAGGTACCAACCCTATCGAGTTTTACACACCTGATGATCATCGTAGGGGTGCAGATACTTTTTTGACCAAGTGTACATACATAAATCCAAAATACGATGAAAATAACAATGGCGGTGAAGGGGGTCAAGTGAGGGATTTTTGTTTTGTGTACAGTACTGTAGTATATTTCATATTTCTATCTATCTATCTATTGCCTGACGCCGTGATCCCCGAAGTGGTGGCCACGAACGAACTGCCCCCATGCACCTCTGTCCCCAGTCAGTCGACGCCCCTCCCCCCAACCAGCACCGTCTTCGTTCATGTACTTCCTCACTCCATCCTTCCACCTCTCATTCGGTCTACCTCTCCCTCTCTGTCCCTCCACCTCGCTCTCGTACACCCTCTTAGTCATTCTCTCGCTTTCCATACGTTCCATATGGCCGAACCATCTCAAGTTGTTCCTTTTCACACTTTCCAGCACATCTACCTCCACACCACACCTCCTTCTTACTTCCTCATTAGTCTGTCTATCCCTCCATGTAACTCCGCACGCACTCCTTAAGTAATTCATTTCCACTGCTCTCACTCTTGGTCTGAGTCTCTCAACCAACGTCCATGCTTCGCTTCCGTAAGTCAGTGTCGGGATTACCACACTGTCATGCAAGGACTTCTTCACTTCCATACTGACCACCCAATTTCTTGTTACTGCTTTTAGCGTTCCTACAACCCTCTTCCCCTTTCTTTCATATTTTATTTTGCTAAATAGTCTTTTCCACATACTGTATTGAATTTTGTTAGTTGTTTTTTGTCTTTATATTGTGTCGTCCCTATTTTGGTTTGAATTTGAGAAACGTTTCTATTATTTTCATCAACTTATACAACTCCAATGGGTAAATACAATCTCAATGAACCATGTTAGTAACATAGGTCCTTCTTAAACTGCATACAATATTTTGGTTATCATATTTTGCAAGGTTTACATTATAATTGGCTACTGACTAACTGTAGAAATAAAATGCAAGTTGTTACATACTGTATATTTTCTTTTCAGATCAAGTGTTCCCGTGTCCACTACTGCTGTGAAAAATGTAAGTACAGTATATTCTTTCGTTTATCTTGTGTCGTCCCAGTTTTTGTTTGTTTATTTTGCAAGTTTTAATATAATATTGGTAATACAGTAGTTTCATTTTTGGTTGCTTAGTTTATCATCTATTCAATCGACTTGCAGTTAGTTACGCAGTTGACTCGTGTTGATGCTATTAATAAAGCAGTGAAGTCGCACCTATTTCTGAAGGCTTATGATACTGCGGATCAGTTACTGTACTGATGACTATAAACATATATTTTGTAATTGAAAAATTGAAGTTAATGCGAGCGCTCGTGAATCATCTTTGAGAATTGGCGCTCGTTGTTGTTGTTGTTCCCTAAGCTGCCTGGCCGAACAGCCCCGAGTCCCTGAGAAAGGCCATGGCCACGATCGGGCTTTCCCACAGAGCTCTCATTGAGTGTAGATTGTGTTGTTGGCGTAAGTGGTTGTGTGAAATGCAGTCTTCTATGATGTGTTTAATGGTATGGGATGCTGTGTTACATCCCGGGCAGGCGTCGACAACGGAGTCATCCAGTCTCTTCTGATAGCTCAGGAGAGCTGGATGGTGTCCGCATCCCAGCCTGGCCAGGTGGACTCTGTCCTCGCGAGGAAGGGAGGATTCGGAAGGATGGATTTCGGGAGGTCGTGCATGCAGCTGCGTGTTGTCTGTGAGTGAGTGGATGGATCGGTGAGAGATATGAGTATGGATGTGCTTCTGGAAGTTGGTTCGGGGTGGGCAGGGAGGGAGAGAGGACAATAATTGTGTGTGATACCGTGTGCTGGGTGTTGTTTTGATATTTCTTGGTGTCTGTGGGTGTGTTGCCATGTAGTTTAGTGGGTGGTCTTGGTCCGTGGAGGCTGCTGCCAGGAATTGAGTGCCTCTCATGTCCAGATGGTCTTTGACTTTGAGAATTTTGGTTTCTTGATGTAGGTGATCTGTGGGTGAAGTAGCTGTGCAGCCTGTAATGATCTTCAGGGCTTTGTTTTGAATAGTCTGTAAGGTCTTATGATGAGTTTCAGCTAGGTTAGAAGCCCAGGCTGGGCTTGCGTATTCCATCACTGATCTTATGTATTGTTTATATACTGTGGTGGTAGTTTCTTTGTTGTGTCCAAATTTTGTGTGAGCAAGTGACCTGAGGGCGTTAAGTCTGGGTGTCAGTTTCTTTTTAATGTTTGTGGTGTGCTGTTTGAATGTCATATGAGTATCATATGTTACTCCTAGGATTTTGGGTGTGTGTGTATGTGTTAGGGGTGTGTTGTTTATGGTGAGTTGAGGGATGTATTCGTGTTCTGTCCAACTTGTGAGCAGGGTTGCGGTGGATTTGGCTGGGGCTAGATTAAGTCTGTTTGTAGTGCACCAACCATGTAGTGTGTTGAGATAGGGTTGAAGGAGATCTGTTGATCTTTTTGGGTCATGGTGTGTGCATGTGAGTGTTATGTCATCTGCATAGGAGGCTAAGTTTATTTGGGGCGTATTGGGTGTAGTTATATCGTGCATGTACAGATTGAAGAGTGCGGGCGATAGGACGGATCCTTGTGGGACTCCGTTTGGAAAGTTTCTGATTTTAGATGACTGACCGGCAAAAGATACGTGTGCACATCTGCCTGCTAGGAAGTTGGCCAGCCACCTTTTGTGTTGTTGTGCATGTTTGTGTTGTAGATTTTGTTTGTTAGGTTGTGGCAGGGGATGGCATCGAAGGCTTTACTAATGTCGAGTGTGGCTAATAGTGATCTGTGTGGTGGTCTAGCTGAGTTGATGCCGTCGAAAGCTCTTTGTGTAAGGTCTGTGAGAAGAGTGTTTGTGGAGTGCAGTGGCCTAAAGCCATGTTGTGTTGGAGCTAGGGGTAGGTCAGGTGTAATTAGTTGTAATACTAGGCATTCCATGACTTTGGAGGGGGAGCAAAGAAGTGTGATGGGGCGGTGCGAGGAGGGTAGCGTGGGGTCTTTGTTGGGTTTGGGGAATGTGATGATGATATCATTGGCGCTCGTACAGTACAGTAGCAGCCTATTATTATTATTATTATTATTATTATTATTATTATTATTATTATTATTATCTACAGTTGTTGGCTTTGTTGTATAGTGGCACTAATAAGTTATGTCCCAGCTGTCCTTATGTTTGGCTCGCTCTGTGCTGTATTAATGTCTGTGAAATGTTGAATAGGGTGGGTAAGTGTAGGAACATGTTTGTATATTTCCTTCGATATGAAGAAATGAAGATGTTGCTGATACCAATTATTGATCAAAATATACTTGGTGTCGAGACATGACTTATTAGCGCGACTGTACTTTGTCGTGTACTATTATGCATTTCTATAGTTGGTGTTTACTTGTGAATATTTTGGTTGTATTGTTCTTTGCTTGGGTACTTTATATATTGGTTAGACACTTATGTTTTTCAGTATGGCTTGATTTGAGTAGGCCTAGTTTGTTTTGTCATTGGAACTCTCTCAAAATCAGTATTTCTCTGTTCTTATGACTTCAATTGCTCCGTGTGTCCTGGCATTTTGGTTCGAACATCTATTGATTTTAGCCCTGTCACTGTTTCAACTCTGAGGAAGACACTTGCTACAGGCAGTTTTGCTTTTTGTCTCCATCACTCACATAGAAAAAAACAAATAGGTTTTGCTTGTGTATGGGTATTTATTTGATAAGTTCATGTTTGCTTGAATAGTTTACTTTGCTATGTTCTGTACTTGTGAAATGCCTCCTGTTGTTGCTCCCTTTTCTTTGCTTGTCAGTTTGTTTTTAGTTTTATCAATTGTCATTTGTTTGGATATTATGTTAGTTTCCCGAATGTTTAGCGTTATGTTGCTTTAGTTGTTTATCTTATATTGTTTGCTTAACCCCTTCATGATTGACACATCTTGACAGTACAGTAACTTGGCTATCATTTGTCATTGTTTTTGTCCGTTAAACCTTTGAGTACCAGAAGTAACTTGGCTATCATTTTGCATTGTTTTTGTCCGTTAACCCTTTGAGTACCAGCGATGTGTGCTAGATTTGTATTGTGGCTATATTTTGACGATTGGTTGTTGTTGTTGTTCCCCAAGCTGCCTGGCCGAACAGCCCCAAGGCCCCGAGCAAAGCCAAGGCCACAACCGAGCACCCCCACAGAACCCCCCCTGCCTACCACAACAAAGCCCGGGTGACCGAAGCCACTCCATGGCGGGGAGCTGAGGAGGGTGCGGAAACGCCCGGGAAACCAAAGCCCCACCCAGGGCCCTGTGCCCCTCAGCAATTATGAAGAGAAAGTTGAGGGGCAAAGGAAAAATGTGACGCTTTGGCTTCCAATCTTGGTAAATTGGGAGGTCAATCCACGGAAGAGACGCCGTCACTTGAGATCTAGAAAATATATAAGTAAAAGGAACAGTCAGAGTAAGCTATGGGTATGGCAGAGATCGCTCAGTTCTCACTCTGATAGACCAGCCCATCACCACATGACTAGAACCCAATCCTCTCAGCATCAGCTAGGAAAGGCCCTAGAAAGCCGCCTTTGGCCGGGGGATAGCTCCCCTATTTCAACCTCTTTCGGGGTTGGGCACCCGCCATTGGTTGTTAAAAGAGTTGGTTGAGATATTATTGAAGCCTTATTTTTGGCTAGAGGTCCTTCCTAAGCTGAATAAAGTTGTTGAAAAGAGTTGGTTGAAATATATTGAAGCCTTATTTTTTGCTAGAGGTCCTTCCTAAGCTGAATAAAGTGGTTAAGAGAGTTGATTGAGATATATTGAAGCCTTATTTTTTGCTAGAGGTCCTTCCTAAGCTGAATAAAATAGTCTTGCTGTCAGATTATAAAAAGGACCTCTGGTATTGAATGCGTTGATGTTGCTTATTTTAACCCTTTCAGACTCATATGATGCAGAGGTTGCCAGATTAGCAATAAGAAATAGAGTTCTCTCACTCTTATAATTACCTCTCCAAAATTAGTTTTCTGCCCACAGCTAACTCAAAGACAACTGCAGAGGTTGAAGTAACTAAACTAAAGGTTTCTAAATACCTCTGATGGTAACAAAGGCTTTAAAGTATCCGTAATCGGCTCAAAATCGCGTCATATGTCGGAGGGGGTTAATATGTTTGAGTTGCTTATCTGTTATGCGCAGTGATTTAGATTTGTTCTTTTGTCTTTATATTGTCTCGTCTCAGTTTACGTCTATTGGTTTGGTTTAAATATTTGCTTTACTTAATTTCTCATTAAAAAAAAATTATGTTGGTCATTATTGTTTGTGCATTTAGTTGTCTTGAGCATCCAGTCATTAGATACCTGTTGATGCTTCATTTCCCTTTAATTTTGTTGCTCAAGCATAGTTTCCGCAATGTTGATAAGTTCTTTTGTCTTTATACAGTATAGTTTCAGTTTGTTTATTGTGCAAGTTTTACATTATAATAATTGGTTTTGATTATGGTAATATTTGTCTGATGAATGATAGGCTATATAATTTATTTGTTTCCACATAGCAATTTTGACTAGTTATTTTGCCTTTGTCCCAGTTTTGGTTTGCTTAGTTTGACATTTTAATTTATTGATGACGTTTAATATGAATTACTACCACTGAAATCTGGGTTTACTTTACCCTAGACTTATATAATAGTACAAACAAAATCTAGGGTAAAGTAACCCCATATTTGACTTAATATGAATTACTACTGCTGAAATCTGGGTTTACTTTACCCTAGACTTATATACTAGTTAAAACAATATTTTTATATATTTTATTTGCAATTTTAATAGGCTCCCATAATAAGTATATATATTATATATAAGTCTAGGGTAAAGTAAACCCAGATTTCAGTGGTAGTAATTTATATTAAAAGTCATATAGTTTTTAATTAGTCTCCCCATTATAAGTTTTTGAAATTTGGGTAGGCTATACTTTACCCTAGACTTATGATTACACTAATTTAATTGTTAACCCGTGGAGCCCCGGCTAGTTTTGTAATGTTTGCGCACCAGAACCCGACCGGTTTTCAATTTTTTTTTTATTCCAGAAACAATAGCCAATGGGTTAGGAATGAAGGAAAAACCACGAAAAACCGCTCAAAAAGCTTAAAAAATGGTCCTAAAGAGCCCCCGAAAACGGATTTTACAAGAGTAAAAAATTGAAGGCAATTATCCCAAAAAACCAGGTTATTGCGCGCTCGCGCGCACGCACGCACATGGACTTTGAGAGTTTTCAACCATCGGCACGGTTGCGTGGGATACGTACACAGTTCCCATACAAATCTGAGCCCTCTTGAGTGGCTACACCTGAGGTTACGGTCGGTGCAATTAGGGTGACGCGTCAGGCGCGTCTCTGGGGCTGTGCGTTACATACATCGCCGACGCGTCAGGCGCGTCGCTGGGGCTGAACGGGTTAAGAACTTTAAAATTATAACAAGCTCCCATTTCTACAAAAAATGAATATATTTAAAAACGGATTGCGCCATTGGATTCAGCGCGTCCTGAGGAATCCAAACATACCCCCACATGTACAAATCTATTTTTTCCAAAAAAGTTGTTCTATTTTAACTTGTGACCATATCGTTGGAATCCTCTCGAAGCGGAGAGTTCCCTAAAATGAATTGAGGTGATTCTGACCTATGATAACCCCACAAAACACAAACAACATTTGTCAAATTCCTTGTAAAGTATTGTACAATCTTAAAACAGCTCCCAAGGCCACAAAAATGGGCGGAATTAAAATCGGTTTGCGCCATTGGATTTTTCGCGTCGAGAAGAATCCGAATATACCGCTAAAAATATGAAAATCGAAAATGTTCGGTCACCCTCCAAAAAACACCAAGGCGATTTAACCCGTTGAGACCCAGCGTCGCACGTGTTGCGTCGGCAGTCTTTGATCACCAACTCCCAGCGACGCATCACGTGCGTCCGACATATAAAAAACACTTACGTGGCTCGTAAGGTAGGAAATGGCGGGAGAATAGGAGGGGGCGGTACCGTAGTGTGTGGGGGAGCCGGGCCAGTAGGTGTGAGCGGGCCGAGACAGCCGCGCGGCTGGTGGTGGTGGGCTTAGTGGGGAGAGTTTACACCCCTAGTTTACCGCCACTTTGAACCTTCATTACTCCGGTCGTATGGGAGCTAGAGGCTTGAGATTTATGTGAGATACTCCTTAGGATGTATGCCGTACAATGCCATACTCAGTTTTTACCCTAGTACTCCCGGGCGGGTGGTCATGCGGGGGAGACGAACTATTGAAACTCCCCCCCCCCCCCCCCAAATGACCGAAATGAGTTCTTTTTTATTTGTGTGTTCATTTCTCACACCATTCTCTTCCATTTTGGCTCAACAAATGTTTTTGAAGCTCCCCCCACCGGCCCCCCCCCCCAAAAAAAAATGTCAGAGGTGATTTTTTTTTGTTTTTTTTTCATTTCTCATCCTTGTCTTCCATTTTAGCAAACAAAAAAAATAAGTGAAAATGGCTTGGGACTGGGGTGAACAAAATATTATAACTAGCCGGGGCTCAACGGGTTAAAATCGGTGATTTTGGTCGAATTTTGACTTGTCAATATTATTACATATTTGGATTCGTCTCGCCGTATCGGATTCAACGGTATAATTTTGTTTTAATTTTGACCTATTTTTAGGCCCCCTAGGCCTATTTTAAAGATTAAAAACTCCATAGACGAGTAGCCCTCTGTAGCCCAGGCAAATCGGTGATTTTGGTCGAATTTTGACTTGTCAATATTATTACATATTTGGATTCGTCTCGCCGTTGCGGATTCAACGGTATAATTGTTTTTTAAATTTTGACCTATTTTCGGCCAGCCATTAAGCCAGAATCGAAAAAAAAAATCTCAAAAAACCTTGTCCAGGCAAATCTGTGATTTTGGTCGAATTTTGACTTGTCAATATTATTACATATTTTGATTCGTCTCGCCGTTGCGGATTCAACGGTATAATTATTTTTTAATTTTGACCTATTTTTAGGCCCCCTAGGCCTATTTTAAAGTTTAAAAACTCCATAGATGAGTTATTTATGAACGGATTTTGTTTAAATTTATACCATATGTACACTTTGGCAAGCTGAATCGAATGGCGCAAACAGAATTAAAATCGGACCATTAGTTTAGGATTTCGATTTTGACTGGGCCTTCCTGGAGGGCCCAGGGGACCGTTTTTTGGACTTTAAAAGTCCTCTGTAGCCCAAACTATAAGTGCTAGGGAATTCTACTTGGTGCCATTCGATTTTTCTCGCCGAGCTGCTTCTAGACATGGTCTTAGATTTCATTTCGGCCAGAATCGAGAAAAAAAATCTAAAAAAAACTTGGGTTTTTAACCCTCCAGCCCCGGGGGCTATAGCTTACGACTGTGCTCCGGTACCGGGTGTTTTGACGATCTTTGGCCTATGTTAACTACTCTGTAAGTCAATGAATATGTCATGTAATGTTGTGAATAAAAAAGAATAATGTTCCACAAACCTTCCTCTGTCGAATGGCGTTGAGTAGAGGTCTCTAGCCCCTCTGGTTGCATAATGGTGAGCGCGGGAAGAGGAGTGCTTTTCGGCGGCAAATTCTTCCCGCGTTCGGACGCGTCGCCCCGGCCATGGCTACGACGCACCTAGCCGCTCGTCGCGCCAAAGTATTTATCTCCCTTAGACGATTTTAGTGTTTGATATTGAGAATGTGATGTTTATTTGATATTTTCTAGTTATTTTGAGGCCAATTATATAAAATATGTTTATTAGGGTATCACTGTCACTGATATTGCTAATTTTCACTCGATACCGTACATTTTATTAGTAATTGAGGTAGCTTATTGTTGTATTAGGCACTGATTATTCGTTATCACAGGTGTTTATTATACTTTGGCCATCATATATTAGGTCTTGTGTCACTTTCACTTTGACAAATATGCTTTAGAGAGTGTCACTGTCACTGATAATGCTCATTTTCACTCGATACCGTACATTTTATTAGTAATTGAGGTAGGTTATTGTTGTATTAGGCACTGATTATTCGTTATCACAGGTGTTTATTATACTTTGGCCATCAAATATTAGGTCTTGTGTCACTTTCACTTTGACAAATATGCTTTAGAGAGTGTCACTGTCACTCATAATGCTCATTTTCACTCGATACCGTACATTTTATTAGTAATTGAGGTAGGTTATTGTTGTATTAGGCACTGATTATTCGTTATCACAGGTGTTTATTATACTTTGGCCATCAAATATTAGGTCTTGTGTCACTTTCACTTTGACAAATATGCTTTAGAGAGTGTCACTGTCAATGCTCATTTTCACTCGATACCGTACATTTTATTAGTAATTGAGGTAGGTTATTGTTGTATTAGGCACTGATTATTCGTTATCACAGGTGTTTATTATACTTTGGCCATCAAATATTAGGTCTTGTGTCACTTTCACTTTGACAAATATGCTTTAGAGAGTGTCACTGTCACTGATAATGCTCATTTTCACTCGATACCGTACATTTTATTAGTAATTGAGGTAGGTTATTGTTGTATTAGGCACTGATTATTCGTTATCACAGGTATTTATTATACTTTGGCCATCAAATATTAGGTCTTGTGTCACTTTCACTTAGTTATATGATTTGTAAACGTTTTATATACAATTTATTGTGTCTTTTTTCACTGATTTATATATTTCTATAGGTTCTAATCATATGAATGTCACTTGGTATATACATATGTGTCACTCACATATTATTATGGTGTAATTGTATTTGTATCAATGTTCTCATAATACATGACTTTTGTATTACAATACATTGGTTTTCTTCCACTTTTTGCCTATATATAATTATAGTGTACATATTGTCATTTTATTTGGCAATTTCAGTATGATTATTAGAACTCCAGCTTGGAGTGGTAATCAAAGAAGCACTCTAAAGCACAGAGTGCCACCTTGCACTCCACACACTCCAGGGTTGACTTTTTACCTGACCTCGGCTTCACCCTGCTGTTGTAGCAGACATGGCACCGCTTCTGCTGTGTTCTTCCGGATTCATTCTGAGGCAGGGAACCAAGCCTGTGCCTAATCAAGTATTGAGCACACTGCAAGCGGTCAATAACGGCGGGCCCAGGATGTGCCACTGCCCTCTGTGGCATAGCATACTTCTCCAGGAGCTCCGTCAACACCTGCTTTTGGAACCTCCGCAGGCTATTGAACTTCATGGGTGTGTTCACATTCCGAAGCTTGTATATGTTGTAGGCATTCAGAACTGACATGTCCACCATATGCAGAAAGAACTTTTTGTACCATCTGCACGAGGTACGCAGGCAGTCAATGAAGCCTATCTGCATGTCGGACTTGTCCACCAGCCTCATGTTGATGTTGTAGTCCAGGACAGCATCGGGCTTGGTCACCCTGGCCTGGGTGCGGCGATCCACCTTGCCAGTCTCCACCATTTCCCCCTTGTGGATGGTGGTCAGGAGGTTGACCTTCCGCTGGTCGTGCCAGTGGATAGCCAGAATGGGCCCCGACTTCTTCTTGAACACATCACCTTTTTTGGTCTTTGGAGGGAAAGGTGGCATGCCCTTCCTTTTCCCTCGTACTGTGCCTACAGTCCCCGTCTTGCGCTCATGCAGGTACTGTGAGAGAGTGGGGGACGTGTAATAATTGTCCGTGTAGAGGACGTGATTCTTGTGAAAGTAGCGGTCCATCATGGCTTGCACCACTGCTCCGCCAAAGCCAATGAGGGGGTCCACAAGCAAGTCCCCTTCCTTCCCGCTGTAGACCAGGAAGTCCAGGACATAGCCAGTTTGGCAGTCGCACAGCACAAAGAATTTTATGCCAAAGCGATGTCTTTTTGAGGGGATGTACTGCCGGAAGCTGAGTTTTCCCCGGAACAGCACAAGAGACTCGTCAATGACGACCTTGCGGAAGGGCTTGAAGTAGGAGGTGAAGCGTTCTCGCATCATCTCATACAACGTCCTAATCTTCCACAGCTTGTCTGGGAGGTGGACGTCAAGGTTGGTGACAAGATGGAGCGCTGCGAGGATATCAAGGTACCGGTCGCGAGACATATATTTCCCGAAGGCAGGGGTGGATATCAGATCATTGGTGATCCAATAGTCAGGCAACCTATGCTTCTTGACATGAGGCATTAGCATGGTGAGTGCCAGGAACACCATGAACTCTTTATGAGTCACTGGGGTCCACTGCCTCATGTGGCCCTTGGTCACCTTTCCCAAAAAGTGGACCTGGAATTGGTGCTGCTTATTTGTCTCTTTGACAACATAGCCTACCACCTCCTCATCAAAGAAAGCCTCAAACAGTTCGTGTGGTGGAGCATTGGGGCCTGCAGGAAAATTGGGGGTAACGCCTGAACCCTCCAGTACCTCATCAAAAGCTGGCACATCAGGGTTGTATCCATCCTCATCAACTACGTCTTGCCACTGAAAAACGTAGAATGGGTCTTGTCTACGCTGACGAGGAGCTCCAGCTGGTGGCCCAGCACGCCCACGGCCAACTCGGGAGGCGCGCGCCCTAGGGCGGCGAGGGCGGCGGCCAGGGCGGTGGGCAGCACGACGCCGGGCCAAGCGGATGGGTCGAGGGTCGTCGATGTCCATATAGTCATCGTCAGAGTGGTCATCTTGCCCTGACGGTGGACCTATGTAATCATGGCCAGAGTCTTGAGAGAGGTGCCCTTCATCATCAGTGGCCCCCACATAATCTGGCGGGGAACCAGTGATGCGTGGGCGGCGTGCGGGTGGGCGAGGTGGGGAAGGAGTGGCAGGTGAGGCTGTGTCCCCCCGAGGTCCCGGGCTCCTTGGCCTGCGACGAGTGACAGAAAGCAATGTTTCACTGTCACTAGGCCCAGGTATTGGTGATGCGAGCTCAAAGACTTCTTCAGGAAGACATGTTGAAGGCGGGAGAGGTGGGGAGGACCGTGGGGAAAGTTGCGGGGACGTATGGCTGGGGCCGGCCGGGGTGGGAGCCTCGAACAAAACTCTCTTACTTTTCTTGGTATATTTCCTACCTTTCCCCTTTTCGGCAGCAGTATGTCTCCTGTCGGGGGACCTAGGAGGCAAATAGGCCGAAAGTGTGGGGTCCTCAACCCTTGGCAATGGTGGGGGTGGTGGGGAAGAATGCGGGGCATCCGGGTTATCTTGGGTGGCGTGGGTAGATAAGGGAGACAATGGCGGACGAGAAGGGTCACCACGCTGACCCTCACTCACAGCCTCATCCTCACCAAGTAGTTTTGCTTGTTCCCTAGCTGCCGCGGCCGCCTTCTCAAGTATTTTCTGCTTATACAAATGTAGCTTGAAAGGCGATTTACCTGGGGAAGGGCTTGGCGTCATGTCACTTAAGCGAAATTTGGTGAGTGACCTTGAACTCTCCCACTCGCTCACTCTCTCAAGTTCACTGTCTTTAGGTAAACCAGCTTCCTCAACAACTGGTACATCACCTTCATCACTGTCATGTTCTCTCGCAAATCCCAGGAATTGCTCTTCTTTGTCACTCTCATGGCCATAATCACTCGACTTATAATTACTGGAGTCGTCACTGACTTCATCATCAACATTATGCTTGGCATCAGCTCGCTCATAAAGTCTCAATGTCGTCTCAATACCTCCGGGAGATAACACATTTAGGCGATGGCGTCGGGGTAAGGCGCGACGAACAAGCAAGGGCGTCGTAGGAAGCACGGTATCGGACACAGCGGAATCACTATTTGGCGTACTGTCCATGATGGCGTCGGGGTAGATACTGTTGCTGTGGCGTAGTTTACGCCTGGTGGCGCCACCTACCGTCCCACGATACCGAAAATGTACGCGCGGCATTCGAAAGCACGCATGCAAGCAATGGGCGTTCAAGAGCCCTTCCGGGTTGCGCGGGCCGAGGTTGTTATGGGCGTTCAAGAGCCCATCCGGGTTGGAGGGGTTAAGCCCAGGCAAATCGGTGATTTTGGTTGAATTTTGACTTGTTAATATTATTACATATTTGGATTCGTCTCGCCGTTGCGGATTCAACGGTATAATTATTTTTTAATTTTGACCTATTTTTAGGCCCCCTAGGCCTATTTTAAAGTTTAAAAACTCCATAGATGAGTTATTTATGAACGGATTTTGTTTAAATTTATACCATAAGTACACTTTGGCAAGCTGAATCGCATGGCGCAAACAGAATTAAAATCGGACCATTAGTTTAGGATTTCGATTTTGACTGGGCCTTCCTGGAGGGCCCAGGGGACCGTTTTTTGGACTTTAAAAGTCCTCTGTAGCCCAAACTATAAGTGCTAGGGAATTCTACTTGGTGCCATTCGATTTTTCTCGCCGAGCTGCTTCTAGACATGGTCTTAGATTTCATTTTCGGCCAGAATCGAAAACAAAATCTAAAAAAAACTTGGGTTTAAACCCAAGTTTTTTTTAGATCGGTGATTTTGGTCGAATTTTGACTTGTCAATATTATTACATATTTGGATTCGTCTCGCCGTTGCGGATTCAACGGTATAATTATTTTTTAATTTTGACCTATTTTTAGGCACGAACCGAGTGTAATTCCATCCATTTTTGAGGCCTTGAGAGCCGTTTTAAGAATGTCCAAATATTTGTTTTGTGGGTCGGAATCACCTGAATTAATTTTTGGGAACTCTCCGCTTCGAGAGAATTCCAACGATATGGTCATCAGTTAAAATATTTTGTTTTGGAAAAAATAGATTTAGACATGTGGGGATACTTTTGAAATCAAGACATCCAATGGTGAAATCAGTTTATAATTATATTAATTTTTGTAAAAATGGAAGACTATTATAATTTTACTTTAGTTGCCTTGAGCATCCAGTCATTAGATACCTGTTGATGCTTGATTTGCCAATAATTGTGTTGCTCAAGCCTAGTTTCCACAATGTTGATAAGGTCTGTTGTCTTTATAGTTTATTTGTTTATTGTGCAAGTTTTAAATTATAATTAGTTTTGATTATGGTAATATTTGTCTGATGAATGATAGGCTATAGGCTATATAATTTATTTGGTTCCACATAGCAATATAGGTATGGCATATTTACTTAGGTCCTTACTAAGTTTTATTTCTCAGTACCAATAATTGATTCCTTATTTTATATTTGTATAATTAACTATCAAAATATGCTCGGGCACATTCACTTTTATTTATGCTTTTATTAATCTTTACTCAGTTTAAAATGAGTATATTTTTGGTAAATGTACTCTGATGCCAGTCTCTAAGCCACTCAAGACACTTATATTCTTGTTAAGTCCATGATTATTGATATGCATCAAGCAGTCACTTGAACTAGTCGAGTTAGTTCCTTTGAGTCTATCTTGTGTAGTCAAAGTTTTAGTTAGTTTATTTCGAGTTTTAAATTATAATTTGGCAAAGCCAAATGTTACAAGGTGTATTGAGAAACAGAAGTATAAAGTTAATTTTATTAGACAGAAATAACAATAAGGTTTAAAGGTTTATAATAGTTGTTCATTCTAATAATCATTCATGAAACAGTCACTTAAAAAATATCCAGTACCTAAAGAAATTACAGTAAAACCTTTTAGTAACTTCAGTTTCCAAAGTTATAAGTTATAAGTCTGAAAGTTTTAAATTTTAATTTGTTATGTCCAATGACTTTAGTCAATGCTGGTTTATAGTTAGGATCGAGTCGTATAGTAATAAATGGAAAGAATATCACAGTCACCGATGCTTTAAAAATCTATAAAACAGCAGACATTAGTTGTTTATAATCCCAAAGCCTGTAAGTGATGGAACTAGTAGAGTACTTACTATAAGTAAGGTCCATTGAAGACTTAAGTAATTCTATCACAAACAAGTCGTGTAATATTTGGAAATACAGTAAAAGTTGTGAATAACATATCTTTATTGTTTTATTATAATACATGAGGAACAGTTCACCTTAGGTTCTTACCAAAGGCTGGACTCTGAATATCTAAATCCCATTCAGTAAAGTAAGATTATTTTGTTAAAGTATTAAAAAATAAAAAATAAATAATAATAAATGAAAGTATTAACATTCAGCAAAAAAAATAAAAATGACTTGTCAAAACAATGAATGAGATTTAGAATTCAGTTAGCTTTGTCACTTTGCAAAAATGTGCCAGTCAGAGCACCAAACATATCAGAACTGTGGACATGCAAAATTTTCCAAAGTCCAAACCACTAATTTTTTTTTCAAAGTCCAGTCATAGACTGGACTCAGGAAAAAATTTCATTGGTAAAGTCCACAAGTAAGACATGTTTGGCAAAATTTTGCAGTGGCAAAGACTGAAATTTGTCAAAGTCCAGTGGAACTTAGAAAATTTTCAGTGGTGTAAACTTGGGAAAATTTCAACTAGTCTGATGATAATCAGAACTAGAACTTGTGAAATTTTCCAAAGTCCAAACCCCCAGAATTTTTCTAAGTCCAGCCTCTGGCTGGACTTAGAAAAAGTCTAGGGGGTGGCCTCCAATTAACTTACAGGTAGAAAATCAGATCAGATCAGAAAATCAAAATTAAACACCAGAGTGCATTGTGGCTTCAACCTCTGGAATCTACAAACTCGTGGGGCAAAACTGGGGATTTCCCAAATAACTTCCAAGTAGGGTTTACAGAACTGTTAATATGACAAGTACTGTACTTAAAACTTATACATTCTATTTTCTAACCAAATATTTCTAGCATTGGGGAAGAGTCAGCCAGGGCGTATTTTATAGCCAAATTCATCTGCCCATCAAAATCAAAAGTTCTGCCCAAATTACAGTATAAGGATTGCACTATTCACTGGATTTTAGATAAATCTATCTATCTATCTATCTATCTATCTATTGCCGGACGCCTTACTCCCCTTACGAGGGTGGCCATACACAGAATGCCCCCAAGCGGACCTATTCCCTGTGAGAAGGACAACCCGAGCCAGTTTAGTGAAGGACTTACAGGATTGACCACTCAATTTAGGATCCGTCCGACTCCAAGGCCCTCTGTGTATCTTGTTAGCACTATTTTTCTACAGTGGTGTTCGGCTAATCCATCCACTAACCTGCCTTACCCTTAGATAAGCAGTACAGATTTGTATCAGGTTTACTCCCCTAGACAGGTTGCCAACCAAGGCTGACGAGTCCCATCCACCCGGATTTGTATAAGGTTGTCTCCCCTAGATGAGTTGCCTACCAAGGCTAACGAGTCCCATCCACCCGATGATAAATGCAAGTGTTAATTTCTTCAGGCTAACCTTATAATGAATTCTTCACCTTCCAGCCTATTAAACTACACTAAAAAAAATCTACCAACCAAGAATCCACTTTACTCAGCTAATTTGCAATAATGGGAAGTATCTAATCTATTAAATGGACAATTATTATACTTTGCTTTCATGGCTCTGACTTCTGCAACCCTTAAATCCTACAGTGCAAGGACTCTTATTATATCACTTAATGTTAATACAAACTATTTTTTGCTATTTAACAACGACCCGTTATTCAAAGGCTTTATCGAGATCTAATTAACTTTGTCATAGAGTTCCATTAAAAGCTTATGTAAATAATCTAATGGTAATCAAAATATCAAGATTAAAGACTACAGTATTACTCAAAGGGTTAAGTATCCTAGATCCTTGCAAATTTATTCTGACACTGCACTAATATTTGATAAAAATCATTAAACTCTACCACAAGCAGAATTTAATTTGGATCTTCTAGTTTTCATTTAAAGTCATTTATTTATTACACTAAGATAAAATTCTCAGTTCCACATTTACAGTTTTAATTGAAAAATCTATAGCAACACTACACCTCTGGATGCTGCATTTGCAACTCTGATCTTGCATTTATCCTGTGTCGTCCCACTTTTGGTTTGTTTATTTTGCAAGTTTTACATTATAATACGGTCCTGTAGTGCATTTTATTCTCCACAGAGTACCGTATCAACTATTTTAATGGACAATTATTTCAGACTTATTTGGCATTATTCTAGGGAACTAGAATTTAGATAGAATCCTTTACGGCAGAATTATTTGCTTTTGCTTTACAGTAATCCATTTCAAAGTTTATTGCTAAATAATTATTTTTAAAACTACTTTTGTCTTAACTGTAATATAGGGTCATTCCTGTTTTGGTTCCTTTGCAAGTCTTTACATTCAAATTTCTAACCAAGCTGCCAGACTAAGCAAGTCAAAAGAAAGCATTAAAGTAAACCGTTTAACCCTTTCAACCAATAAAACTGAATTCAAATTTTTGGTTACCATTACAATGTTTTCTTTACCTAAAATTCTACTTCGGTCATTTAAAACTAGTAAACCAAGATTCTAAAGCAATAAATATCATCTCTGATAACCTGATTCCTATATGGTGATGGGCTGGTCTATCAGAATGAGAGTTGAGCGTTCTCTGCCATACCCATAGCTTACTCTGACTGTTCCTTTTACTTATATATTTTCTAGATCTCAAGTGACGGCGTCTTTTCCGTGGATTGACCTCCCTACTGCCAACCTAGAAGTTGCAGATTCGGAGCCAAAGCGTCACATTTTTCCCTTGCCCCTCAACTTTCCCTTCATAATTGCTGAGGGGCACAGGGCCTTGGGCGAGGCTTTGGTTTCCCGGGCGTTTCCGCACCCTCCTTAGCTCCCTGCCTTGGAGTGGCTTCGGTCACCCGGGCTTTGTTAGTGGTAAGCAGGGAGGATTTTGTGGGGGCGCTCGTTTATGGCCTTGGCCTTGCTCGAGGCCTTGGGGTTGTTCGGCCAGACAGCCTGGGGAACAACAACAACAACAACAACCTGATTCCTATTAATCAATTTCACTATACAGTATAGAACCACACCTTATCGGATCTTTTACCCAACCTATTCCTGTTTAGAGTGCTGTATAAATAATTCCTAGCATTTTTACACTATTTAAGTTCGGTTACTACTAAACATATGTACTGTTATATATTTACAGCCTAACACTTATTATAAACCTTTCTATCCATTGAACAATACTGCATATCAAAAAGTATAAAGGGCTTATATGGTATACATACTATTTATTCACCAATGGAGCATAAAAATGTCAAAAACTTGCAATAGTGCATTCAAATTAGTGTAGGTTAAGTAAATTAGGTTAAAGCTTTGATACAGCAGATTCATTGCTTTCCTTAACTTTTGGAGTTAAAGATACAAACTAATCAGTAACAAAGCTCTGCCATTCACGGTTACCTTGCCAACTTCGATTTGTATAAATTTACTCCATTAGCAATGTTTAAAGAACCCTACAAAACTTAAATTACTTCCAAAACACCAGCTTGGAAAGTCTGTTAAGTTTATTCACCCATTCAGGATTAGGAAGACTATTTTATTCTTATTAGATTCTTTTATTCAGCTTAGGAAGGATCTACGGGCGTCAGAGGCACAATCGAATTGCTTTCAACCCCAAGACCTTCCTAAACTGCAGAAATTGTTTAATGATCTAATAAACTTTGATATTCTTAATCATGAGGGGGCAAAGACTCTCCAAACATTGCTTATGAAGGAATTAAATAATACCAGTGGAACAATACCCCAAAACTAAACAAGCCTGTGTCCTCAACACCTCTCACTCTCCCATTCATCCATATATCCTGGGGCACCATGGGAGCAGGACCTGACTTTCGGAATTAATACTTAACAACCTTATTGCTTACTAGCAGGAAGACAGTTTTTTTTACTAAAAAAAAAAAAAAAATCTACATCTAAAAATAATTTAAATTGACACTTAATCCTGCTGATCTCCCCTGCCCCGAGAGAAATGCTCTGCGGTTCCAATACTCAATTTATAAACAAACTTACTGCATTAAATCCCATTTCAGAGTAGCAGTACTGTACAAGGGGCAGATCCCTTCTGGCACACAACCATTCACATTCTGGATTAGCAGATAGGTTGCAGGATATAATTTTTGGCAAGATACACATTTTAACTCCATCCGAATACTAAAAGTATTAAGATAGTTAAACATTTTGAGATTTGCCCCATTAGTATGGCAATTGTAAGACTTGAGTAACACCTCATTCTTAAACATTATGTTCCCTCCACCAACCGACTTATCTCCTAAACTCTATTCATGAAATCAACAAATACATGTGGCAGTCCAGGGATTCGAACCTAGGATGCTCACACCGAAATGCAGTGCATTTATCCATTGCGCTAAAAAGACAGTTATTACAAATCCCAATGCACTTCAATAAACTAATGAAAGCATATGGTCCTCCCGGGATTCTAACTCGGGACACCACACCCAGAACATAATCTAAACCATTACACCACTTTTTCAAGACATTTTAGGAGAAACTGGCCTTTGGCCGAGCAATTTTTCTACTGAAAAATGCACCATTATATCGTAAGTGGCAGTCTTTGGGTCATATTCAAAACTTTGAGGTCTAAGGAAAGTTGTTATATAATTCACCGTTCAAATCATGCCAAAATATTTAAATCCTTTGTAACCGTACCTTTTATTCCATCACTATCACAGTTTAAATACTGGTATCTTGTCTTGTTCCAACTGTTATTTATTAAAGTTTACCCTGTAAGCTATCATTTGGCTACATTTATGTTTATAGAGGATACATCACGTTAGGCTGGATTTACAAGTTGTAATAGAAAAGGGGGGAGGAGGGGGAATTGTATATTTTATAACTTCAGTACACCCACTGACAAAAGCGATTTTTCACCTTATCCACATTTTCCTCTATTGGTTTAAAAAAAACAAATAAATACTCCAACATCATTGAACAAACTTTAAACTCCTTCAGGATTGTTTATTGGCCAATTTTCATATTATAATAGTAACATGGCACATTTTTCTATCAAAAAATGTACAACAGGTTCTTCATCTTTTAAGCTTCATTGAAGTATAGAGACCAAATTAAGCAATACAAAATTATAAATAAAATAAATAGAGGTGGGCGACTTCACTTTCAACCTTCACTTTACAGTTCACCATATTAATTTATACCGGATATTTATGTATGGAAATATTATCTACATGGACTGACATTTATACATCGCAATTTTGATTATTTTGTTTTCCTTTTTACTGTGTTCGTATAAGTTTTGATTTGTTTATTTTCCAAGTTTTAAATTATAATTTCTTAAATTTTCTGCACCCTCGTCTCAAGTCATTTTTAGCCTCCTTACTTTAGATTTGTAACTTTCGCTCCATGTTGCCGATCTTAACAAATTGCTAATTTATTGGTCTAATTTCCTGGCGACAAATTAAGTTCAGCCTGAAAATAAGTATAAATGTATCTCAAAGGGGGTGTTTGGGCCATTTCTTTTCAGACATTTATAGCGGTTAGGGAGGAAATTAAGAACTTCACATTATCAATATTTACCTATATAGCAGTATTTATTTTCTTTTTTTCTGTTCGGGCTCTGTCTCTAGTCGGCCACCCCAAGCCATGGGCTATGTGCCTCGGTATATACAGACAAACTGCTATCCATTCTATTTTACTTTTCCATTATGTGCCTCGGTATATACAGACAAACTGCTATCCATTCTATTTTACTTTTCCATTATGTGCCTCGGTATATACAGACAAACTGCATAACAAACTGCTATCCATTTGGTTTTACTTTTCCATACATAAATACCATAAGGTCAAAAAATCAAAAGCCAACTGTATCCTGGTCGCTATTTCACATTTTATAATTCCCATAATCAGTTTAGTAAGGACCTCTAGGCATCCAAAGGGTAAAAGCTAAAGCACTTCGCCCTTTGAGTACCAAAAGTCCTTCTTTAGCTCAAGAAAATGGAATTGTCCGTACAATTTAAAATATGGAGTCTTACTGAAGTTATTTGTATACAGATTATTTTCCATGCTGTATGGAATATCGATATTCTAAATATTCTTAGATTCCGGGCACAATGGTACAAAATCCGCACTTTCCAAGTCAATACTCATATCAGCCACGTTCACTTCATGGAACCGGTACTAGCGGGTGATACTTTCTTTAACAAGTACTAGTGAACAGGCTGCCATCATAGGCACAGAATACGGTATACTAAAATAAATTGGGGGAATGTGCCGGAGTATATAGATAAATATATTATTTATAAAAGAATTATTTTGCTAAAGCGTGGTTTCCACATAGCGATTTTGACCATGTTCGTCCAAGTTTTTTTTGTATGCAAGTTTTACATTTAATGTTTTTTTACACCAACCAACTTCACATCTAAACTATGAAATCAACAAATACATGTGGCACTCCGAGGACTCTAACCCGGGATACTCTCATCTAAATTCCGCGGACTATGCATTACGCTATCAAGACAGTTAAGATATAGTATAGTACTGTGGGACCAGATAGTACTTTCAACAGTTAATTTGCTAATGCAATAGCTAACATTTGGTTAACGGACTTTCCAAATTTACTAATTCTCTGAACGTGATGATAGTGCGTTGTTATGTGTGCAATTAGTTTGCTTGGGAATCAGATTAACTTGCTAATGTAGTAATGTACACCATATGTGGTGTATTGTGTTCTTTAATGTTGTTTCGACTTTGCATCGTCTTTGTCCCAGTTTTGGTTTGACTTTGTTTGCAAGTTTTACATTTTAATTTAAAAGGAACTTTCTACTTCAGGGCACTGTTAGATTTCATTGACGTGCAAAGTATCCAAACTTAAAAGGTTTGCTAAATTGCCCACTTTAGATAAAGATTAATTATATTTTATACTTTTAATTTGCCACAAACTTACTTTAAACCCAATTCAATACCAAACTATCCACCAATTATATTTTAAAGAAAATATAGATTTACTTTAGTGCATACAAATTTTTACTTTATTATTAATTTTTACAAATATATTAATTTCATATATTTTTCAAATTAGTCTTTAATTTATAAATTAGTATTTTACTTAAGCGTTGTTTCCACATATCTAGTTTGATTTTGTTTTTCTTTTTACTGTGTTCATAGAAGTCTTTTTGTAAGTTTTAACATTATAATTTATCTATATATTTATCTATTTATTATTACTTCTACTTCTTTACAGAGGGAAGAGGGGGAGGTTTAATTTACAACCAACAAATCCAGCGTAAGATTGATATATCCTATCTAATATTCCAACCTTATTTACATGTAGTGGTGAGCTGAAGTAGAAGTTTGTAGAGACGATTGAAGATTTCTTGATAAGATGATTGAAGATTTCTTGATAAGATTGAAGATTCTCGTCGACCGAAGATTCAATCTGCACAGCTCTTCGTGCGCTGTAACAATAGAAACTATTAGATATAGGCCTATGGATTGAAGTTAGCGCCATTTCCTATCCGAAGCTTTAAAATTTTGAAATGTATTAGCCTATTCATGAAAATTAGCCCAAATTGCTTTACCACATTCTTCCAGAACTAAAAAACTCAAAAAGTAGCTAAAATCACATATCCTCTTCCTAATAAGTATGCCAATACGCTTTAACCTAAGACGTGCGCATTGGGGGTATGAGACACCACACTTATTTGAGCTGTTCCCATCACCAACAGTTATTTTACCATAAATAGCATTAACACTTATCCATATGCGCCTATTTTACATTGATTATAAAGGTATTAACTTGTTACAGCAATAAAAAAAGTAGAAACAGCGTTTGGATGGTCAAAATCGGCGATACAGGCCGGGAGTTACATAATGTATGGCTGAGGCAACCTCCCTCCCCTCCACTCTTCCCCAAGTCTGGAGAGAGATTGTCGATCGATACTCTCTCTCTCTCTCTTTCTTGCACTCGCTTGGTAACAGTGATGACAACGCTCTGCTTGCAACTCGCTAATGTTAGCACGAAAATAGACCACAGAATAAGGGAATAACAGGGAAAATAGGTGATAACTGAAGGAGGGGGGAGTGGAGAAGGAGGGGATGTGGAGGAGTGATATTTGGCATGGCCCAGGGGCAAAAAAAAAAAAAAATTAAACTTTTTTTTGGAGTGTTTTAAATGGATTTTTTTTTAGCCCAGGATCTTAACCCGTGGAGCCCCGGCTAGTTTTGTAATGTTTGTTCACCAGAACCCGGCCGGTTTTCAAAAAATGGTTTTATTCCAGAAACAATAGCGAATGGGTTAGGAATGAAGGAAAAACCACGAAAAACCGCTCAAAAAGCTTAAAGAATGGTCCTACAGAGCCCCCGAAAACGTATTTTACAAGAGTAAAAAATTGAAGGCAATTACCCCAAAAAACCAGGTTATTGAGCGCTCACGTGGACTTTGAGTTTTCAACCATCGGCACGGTTGCGTGGGATACGTACACAGTTCCCATACAAATCTGAGCCCTCTTGAGTGGCTACACCTGAGGTTACAGTCGGCGCAATTAGGGTGACGCGTCAGACGCATCACTGGGGCTGTGCGTTACATACATCGCCGACGCATCAGACGCGTCGCTGGGGCTGTACGGGTTAAGTCTTCCCGCGGTCGCCCGGGGAAACTCTTAAGAGTATTCCCGCACTTGCCGGGTTTAGGGGACATGGGCCAGTTTTCTGGACCACTTTCTCCCTCAGGTTTAGCCCCATTAATTTTCAGATATCAAGAAGTTTGCCCCATTAGTTAGTCAATTTTAAGACTTTCCACCCCATTTCTAAGATAATATTTAGAACTTTCCTGCTATTTACGTGTCAATTTGTTCCCTGCCGAACAATAGTAAGCCTGTAATGTTGGAAGAATCGGCCTTCGGCCAGTTCATTTCTCTACCGAAAAATTGTAGAAATTAATCTAGAAGGGGGATCTAATGGAATTTTTATTTTTTTAAATTTGATGGAGGTCTACAGAGAAAACTAGAAAAATAATAATTACATGCAAAAATCACCCCAAAAGTGAACCATCCCCCCTCTTAACATTAACTTAAAAACTACAAGAGCAACTAGGCATCATTACTCTAGTCCCTCCCTAGCCCATTCAGTACCAGGGACATCTTTGTACTGTAAGCATATTCTGGCAACTTATTGAAAATGTTATCAATTACTGTGTTATGCTTTTTCCAACCAACTTTACCTTTAAACTCAATTAATGAAACCAACAAATACATGTGGCACTCCAAGGACTCGAACCTAGGATACGCTCATTGAAATTCTGCGCACTTATGCATTATGCTATCAAGGAAATCTTAGGAAACTCTTCTACCAATCATAAGGCTTCAAACTATTTCAATCAACCCTTTTAACCCATTCAGACTCTTATGACGCAGAGGTTGCCAGATTAGCAATAAGAAATAGAGTTCTCTCACTCTTATAATTACCTCTCCAAAATTAGTTGTCTGCCCACAGCTAACTCAAAGACAACTGCAGAGGTTGAAGTAACTAAACTAAAAGTTTCTAAATACCCCTGATGGTAACAAAGGCTTTAAAGTATCCCTAATCAGCTCAAAATTGCGTCATATGTCTGAGAGGGTTAACTACCACAGATCCTTCCCAAGCTTTATAATATCGTCTAAATATAGTTTAATCTTAGCAAAACTCTTCTAACATAAGGCTTCAAACTATCTCCACCAACCCTTTTCCACAGATCCTTCCCAAGCTGTATAATTTCTAAATATAGCTAGTATAAAATGTATTATGGGTGGATGGGACTCTTCAGCCTTGGTCGGCAACCTGTCTAGGGGAGTAAACCTGATCAAAAATCTGTACTGCTTACCTAAGGGTAGGGCAGGTTAGTGGATGGACTAGCCGTGCACCACTAGAAAAATAGTGCTAAAAATATACATACAGGGCCTCATGGTCAGACAGACCATAAATTGAGTGCTCAATCCTGAAAGTCCTTCAGTAAACTGGCTCGGGTTGTCCCTCTTACTGGCGGGTGCCCGACCCCGAAAGGGGTTGAAATAGGGGAGCTATCCCCCCGCCAAAGGCGGCTTTCTAGGGCCTTTCCTAGCTGATGCCGAGAGGATTGGGTTCTAGTCATGTGGTGATGGGCTGGTCTATCAGAGTGAGAACTGAGCGATCTCTGCCATACCCATAGCTTACTCTGACGGTTCCTTTAACTTATATATTTTCTAGATCTCAAGTGACTGCGTCTTTTCCGTGGATTGACCTCCCAATCTACCAAGATTGGAAGCCAAAGCGTCACATTTTTCCCTTGCCCCTCAACTTTCTCTTCATAATTGCTGAGGGGCACAGGGCCCTGGGTGGGGCTTTGGTTTCCCGGGCGTTTCCGCACCCTCCTCAGCTCCCCGCCATGGAGTGGCTTCGGTCACCCAGGCTTTATTGTGGTCGGCAGGGAGGGTTCTGTGGGGGCGCTCGGTTATGGCCTTTGAATTGCTCGGGGCCTTGGGGCTGTTCGGCCAGGCAGCTTGGGGAACAACAACAACTGGAGATAGGTCTGCTTGTGAGCATTCTGTGTATGGCCACCCTCATTTAGGGGAGTAAGGCATTCAGCAATAGATAAATAAAATATAACACTTCACTGGTATTCAAAGGTTTAAGGCTTTTGCTCCATTATCAATTGTATAACTTGTGCCATTCACGCAAAGTTTTTATACCTGGTGAACAATAGATTAACATTTAAGAGGAACTTGCCATCTTTATATTACAAAATTTAAACATTTAAGATTAGCCATTTTTCTGGTCCACCTTCTCGTGTTTAGCCCCATTACTTTAAGATTTTAACACGTTCAGCCCATTAGTTTTTTTATTTAAAGTTCCTTCAGTGTTTTCAGTTACCGTATGTTGTCCCTATTCGGGCTCTGTCTTGAGTCTGCCACTGAACAAGGACTGCTAAACTTAAAATACCAAACTCCACAGAATACTAACCAAATATACTGTATATTAGTCCGTTAGAGTTCATCAGGGTTGACTGAAGATTCTCGCCAACTGTAGATTCATTGACTGTAGATTAAATCTGCCAAGGTCTTGGTGCGCTGAAATAAGAGTAGAAATGTTTTAGTTTTATATATATGGATTCAATGCAATTTCCTATCCTAAGCTTTTAGACTGAAAATATTAGCCTATTCAGTAAAAATTTGCTAAATTTCTTTACCACTAACATCCACAACTACAAAATCGTCCTAAAGTAGCTAAAATCAATTGAATTATGTTTTTTACATCAACCAACTTCACATCTAAACTCAATTAATGAAATCAACAAATACATGTGGCACTCCGAGGACTTACCAAGGATACTCTCATCGAAATTCCACGCAATATGCATTACGCTATCAAGGTTCCAATAGGGGAAACTAAACAAAAATTCTGCTATTTTTCCCGCCTTTGGTTCGCACCTAACCTAAATTTGTTGCCATCGAGTGAATTAAATTTTTAAAATCGCAGTCATCAAAGTATCACTATTTCTATAGTCATGAATGTTACAGATATATTACTCTCAAATTCTATTAATTACATTGTCCAATATACACAGTATTTATGATAAATAAAAACTATTATATTACGCCTACACAAACACATGGTAAGCACCCTAAAAGTAGTCTTGTTAATATTTCATTAGATAGGTATCCATGTCCTAAAAATTATATGTATAAAACTCGAGATGAACGTATAAAATAATCGTCATTAGCCACTTTACTGGATATTAGATTATACAATTATAAACTACTTTCACAACTGGCAAGCGCATCATAAATTGATGCCAGTGTTCGCTACCCATAATAGTCATTAAACGAAACATCTTTGACAGTTAACATCTCATCCCCACTTGACTTACTTTGTTAAATTTGGCATTAGTTGTGCATCTATGTGCACATTAGCAGTAATGGTAACATTTTCAGTTATAGATTATGTTGTGCGTGCGTGTGTGTATTCCAAGGTTGCCAGCGCACATCACATCTCCAAACTCGCCCAATCACCGAATACCGCACAACATACAATTTCAGTTATATTAATCCTATCGCACACATTTTCTGATATGTTTATCTTTAACAGCCATGCGTGCATGATCCTATGAGTTCCCCAAATATCACTAGGCCTAGTCCCATGTAGCCTACTGTATGAGTAGTGGCCTACGTGTCACATCATTTAAATATTAATCAAATGCCACATACATTATTATCACAATCATGCACAATTTGCATCAAATCTGCATCAATTTCCCAATCCCCCCTCACAAGCAATCACTTAATTAGGCTATTCAGTCACCACCACATAGGCTACCATACATGTATAGTACAGTCACCACCACATAGGCTACCATACATGTATAGTACAGTCACCACCACATAGGCTACCATACATGTATAGTACAGTCACCACCACATAGGCTACCATACATGTATAGTACAGTCACCACCACATAGGCTACCATACATGTATAGTACAGTCACCACCACATAGGCTACCATACATGTACAGTGGGCCCCGCAAGGGTGCGCACTAAAAGGGTGCGATTCTCCAACCGTGCGGCAGATGTCCGTGTGGTGCGTATAATCCAAGGGTGCGAAAAAAGCGCGAAAAAAGCAAAGCGTGCGTTTTTTTCGCCCAATAACCCCTGAAAAACATGAACTAAGGAAAGAATACCTAAGTAATCCCTCGTTATCGACGGGGGTTACGTTCTTAAGACTGCCGTCGATAGCAAAAACCGTCAATACCGCATTACCGTACATTACGGTACCGTACATACACGTACAGTATCCGTGGTCTCCTATCCTATGTACTTTTAAGCGTTTCCTTTACACATAACCTTACATATTAGAGTATATTGCAAATATCTATCACTGAATACATTAGAGGCCATAATAAACGCAAGAGATACAAGGTTCAGGTACAAATAAGCAAGTAAAAGGCGGGTGGACTTAGAGCTTCTGCCTTGTTTTGACAACATTAAAAATGGAGGTCGAAAGTGACGCTCCGATCGTCGGTGAATCCGGATTCACTCAAAACCTAGTCTTTAGGCTAATTATTTTTGCTCTCGTTTTCGGTGTATTTTCTTATTATTGTATGTCTTATTGTTCATCATTTAACCCGTACAGCCCCAGCGACGCGCCTGACGCGTCGGCGATGTATGTAACGCACAGCCCCAGAGACGCGCCTGGCGCGTCACCCTAATTGCGCCGACCGTAACCTCAGGTGTAGCCACTCAAGAGGGCTCAGATTTGTATGGGAACTGTGTACGTATCCCACGCAACCGTGCCGATGGTTGAAAACTCTCAAAGTCCACGTGCGTGCGCGCGAGCGCGCAATAACCTGTTTTTTTGGGATAATTGCCTTCAATTTTTTACTCTTGTAAAATCCGTTTTCGGGGGCTCTGTAGGACCATTTTTTAAGCTTTTTGAGCGGTTTTTCGTGGTTTTTCCTTCATTCCTAACCCATTCGCTATTGTTTCTGGAATAAAACCATTTTTTGAAAACCGGCCGGGTTCTGGTGCGCAAACATTACAAAACTAGCCGGGGCTCCACGGGTTAATCCACTTTTGGTTGGTATATTAGAGTAATATAAATAAACAATTAATCCGTCGATATATCAGTCGATACTCGAATCAGTCTAAAGTCAGTCGATAGTCGAATCCGTCTATGATAAAGCAATCCGTCTATAATCAAATCCGTCTATAAAAAAGCCGTCGATAACGAGGGACTACTGTACAGTATAGATATGTGATTAGATATTAGATAGAATATGGGTATTACACTCACTTTGGATGGTTTATGTATGCGTGGAGGTTGGGATGTTGGTCTTACTGAGGGTCCGAGACTCCTCAGTAAGACCAACATCCCAACCTCCACGCATACATAAACCATCCAAAGTGAGTGTAATACCCCTATTCTATCTAATCTAATCACATTTCTATACTGTGCAGGTATTCTTTCCTTAGTTCATGTTTTTCAGGAGTTATTGGGCGAAAGGGTAAGTTTGAAGAGTCCCCGGACTACATAGTGAATTTCCCATAGGTTCTTAAGCTCCAAGGGTGCGTTTTACAAGGGTGCGCGCATGTCTCGGACTTAGGTAACCGCACCCTTGTGGGGTCTACTGTATAGTACAACCAACAGAAAGCCATGATGAACGTTTGTATGAAATGTAGCCTAGCTATAGGCTACTCAACACCTCTACAAATTTAATAGTATATAGAACCAGCCCAATTCCACTTTCCTCAATTTTAGTTAGGATAATACTTCAGAGGCTATCCACCCCATCACACTGTAAATTAAAATGTAAAACTTGCAAACTAAACAAACCAAAATTGGGACAAGGACAATATAAAGTCAAATTAAATTATCAAAATCGCTATGTGGAAACAACGCTTACTAAAATGAAAATTATTAAATAAAAGAACACAATCCACCAAGAATATAATATAGTTTGAAATGGAAACTCAAATCTACGCTTATGAACGAATCCTAACTAGCCCAATGGTGCGAACAAAAGAACACCTTGGCAACACTGTACGTATATCCAGCCGCGGTCAGCTGACTACCTAAACAGTCGCCCGTGGAAAAGGCAGTGTTGTAATTTTTTTTGTCATCTTTTTTTAATTTCCTGCATCTCCACGTATGTAATTTGCTGCCTCTGTGTTCTATGACATTCTGATTCACATTGATTGATTTCCTGTCACTGGTCTAATAAGAAATATAGCCGGTAACATATTTAGCTGCCAGATTTGATAGTGGATTATAAATTGGTAACTTTAAAGCGCACGATAGCTTGTTTTGTAGGAAAGAAACTATAGTGCGCAGGCGCAGACATTCAACCTGCCAAATTCTACAGCTACAGAATATAATACCGTATGTTCAGCCAATTTCTACTGAAACACGTATTTGTTAGTAACAAAAAAGGAAGTAATTACAATACTTCGATGAGTATTCAAATTTCGCCCAGCCTATCACACCACATTAGATGAAACTAAATTTCTTGTTCAGGAAGCTGATATTTATGTATCAAATTATGTTAATTATTATATATTCACCGCATTAACGAGTATATAACCATCATATTATGAATCTAGTAAACATATACTACACAACTATGTGTCATAGATAAGTGTGCGAACTGTATTAAACCTCTTAAATCACGAAAGCCCTCAAACACCTCAATGGTGCATCACACACTATAGTCATTTGAATAAGACCCCCAGCGCCATCTGGATTTTTAGTACAGTTTTCTCTCATTAAGTAGGCCAAAACTAACATTAACATAAAAACTACAAGAGCAAGTAAGCATCTTTACTTTTGTCCCTCCTTAGCCAAACTTTGGCAGCTTTAAGACTTTTGCCCCATTGTCAATTTTAAAACTTGTGCCATTTAGGCAACCACTTTTACCTGGTGAGCAATAGATTCAAATTTACGAGGAACCTGCTCTCTTTCTAGAACAACATTTATACATTTAAGGAGAGGGGAGCCATTTTTCTGACCCACATTCTCCATCGTGTGTAGCCCCATTACATTCTAGGACGTTCGGCCAATTAGTTTGTCAAATTTAAGTTCTTTCGCCACATTTGTCAACATAAGACCTTTCGTGCTATCTATGAGTATTTTTTCATGGTGAATTATTATGTTTTTTACACCAACTTCACATCTAAACTCAATGAAATCAACAAATACAAGTGCCACTCAGAACTCTAACCCAGGATACTCGTCAAAATTCCGCTATAAAGACAATTAGGGAGCCTGTAATCTTTGAAGAATTGCAAGAGATTTTTCTACCGAAAAATTCAAAACTTATTCTAGAAGAGGGATCTAATAGTTTCTTTTTTTTTAAAGTTTGATGGAGGTCTAGCGAGAACAATAATACATTAGGCCTATTATGTTTGTTCACCAACCAACTTCACCTCTAAACTCAATAGTGCGTTGTTATATGTGCGATTAGTTTGCTTGGGAAACAGATTAACTTGCTCATGTAGTAATGTACACCCTATGTGGTGGATTGTGTTCTTTTATTTAATAATTTTAATTTTAGTAAGCGTTGTTTCCACATAGCGATTTTGATAATTTAATTTGACTTTATATTGTCCTTGTCCCAATTTTGGTTTGTTTAGTTTGCAAGTTTTAAATTTTAATTAAATCAACAAATACATGTGGCACTCAAACTACTAACCAAGGATACTCACACCAAAATTCCGCGCACTTATGGATTACGCTATCAAGACAAGAACAAAAGATACATAAATGATCAAATAAATATGCCCATCCTCCCTTAACCAAAATATTATTCAAACTTAAATTTTTACTTTATAATTTAGAACTTACACCTTACATATTGAAACTAAATTTACAACAGACCATGTACAGTTCCCCACATTACTTCGGGTCAAATGTGAAAATACTTAATATAATGCGCACAATTGAATTAAGTTATTATGCAGTGGTTAACTCTTCACATTAGTAAACTATCATTAAAATAAACTATTAAAGTCCTGCATAATTCTACTCTCCTACACAATATCAATACTAGGAACACAACTTACTTTGCCAACTGTACAAACACAGCTAAACTTAAAATACCAAACCCCACAAAATACTTACCAAATATTTTTCCTGCCAGTTGTTCAGGGTTCACTGTAGATCCTCGCCGACTGGATCCTCGGCGATTGTAGATCCTCGTAGACTGAAGATACAATCTGTCCAGGTTTTTGTGCGCTGTAATAAGAGTAGAAAAAATAGGTTACGTATATGGATTCTATGGCATTTCCTATCGTAAGCTTTTAGACTGAACAAATATTGGCATATTCATATTTCTCAAACTTAAGTTTACTTCATAACTTGCACCATAACTTCCTATTTTATACTTGCATATTTTAACTAAATTTTAAGCAGACCATGTACAATTGCCCACATAACTTCTGGTCAAATGTGATCTTATACATGAAAATAGAATGCACACTATTAAGAGTAGTTCTAATGCAGTGAATCACTTCTGATTATTCAACTAATAAGAAATAACTCAGTCATGCAAACTAATTCTACTTTCATACACTAGATTACGTAGGAACAGAACTTACTTTGGTAACTGTAAAAGGACCGCTAAACATAAAATACCAAGCTCCACAAAATACTAACCAAATATTTGTCCAGAGTTGTTCATTGTCCCACAACCTTTTAGGCCCTCTCATCCAAAACGTCAGTCTATCACCAGGTACCATCACTAACTCTTGGTCCAACGCATATCAGCACCAAGTACCGTGTACCATCACTAACTCTTGTTCCAATGCACATCAGCACCAGGTACCATCACTAACTCTTGGTCCAACGCACATCAGCACCAGGTACCATCATTAACTCTTGGTCCAACGCACATCAGCACCAGGTACCATCACTAACTCTTGGTCCAACGCACACCAGCACCAGGTACCATCACTAACTCTTCGTCCAACGCACATCACCAGGTACCATAACTAACTCTTCGTCCAACGCCGCACACAGATGGTTATGTACAGTACCAGGCTCGCTCACACAGAGGTCGCAGTATCCGTCTTGCTCTGCTGGGAGGAAGGACTGAAAATTAAAACCAGTCTTAGTTTTGAGTTTTCTAGACTTCTCACTCATGTTTAGCCCTATTACTTTAGAGATTTCGACATTCACTCCATTAGTTTGGAGACTTTTTGTGTCATGTAGCTGGATTTATCCTGTCGAACTATAGCGAGCCAGCAATATGGGAGGAACTAGCCATTGGCACAGGCATTTTTCTACTGAAAACTGCACAAATTTATCGCCAAGGGAGTTGCGAGAGAATTTGTAATAG
The DNA here is from genome assembly GCA_032716605.1 of Paralithodes platypus. Lineage (NCBI taxonomy): Eukaryota > Metazoa > Arthropoda > Malacostraca > Decapoda > Lithodidae > Paralithodes > Paralithodes platypus. The sequence continues at coordinate 6,220,602 of CM064491.1, read as the reverse complement.
TTCATGGTGGGCTAGGGAGGAAAGCAATAAAGATATATATACCAAAGTTACCAGTTGATTTTAGTTACAGTATTTAGATTTTATGCAATTTTAAAAGGATAAATTGCAAATGGAGGACTTACAATTTGTGGGTGCAGCACTTCCCCTGCAAAGTCTCTTCCACCACCACGTCTCTCCCACCACCAGGCACCAAGTCTCTTTCACCAGCAAAGGCATCAAGTCTCTCCCACGACTCATTCACCAACACCAGGCACCACTTTTCGTTCACCACCACCAAGTCTCTTCCACCACCACAGGCACCAAGTCTCCTTCCACCACACCAGTTGGATTTATTACAGCACCCCCACACATACACCTGTTAAAACAGATTTTGAGGCCGTAGCACGGTTGGTAGAGCACTCTCCTGCAAATCGAGAGGTTCATGGTTAGAGTCTGACCAGCCAGCGTGCTATTTGGCAGACGTCAAGTGTTGTTGGTGAACAGCGCGGTCTAGCAATCTGTCATAACTGTTCACGAAGTCTCTGATCAGGGCGCCCAGCTCTCGAACAGGCCGTGAATGGTGGCAAAAACCTCATCATATTCTACTTATATTTAAATTAAAAATTATAAAAGCTGACACTAAACCAATAATAGGATATACCGGTAGTCTTTTAGGTCCAGGTATAGAATAGATTACCTGCCATTAGGTTTGATGCGAGAGATGTGTAAGAAGCTATAACCTACTGTATATAGAAGTAATAAGTATTTAAAGATTGAGTACACTATCACTATCAATATCCATTTTAGAATTATGGATATCAATCTAATCATGCATATATAAAAAGATAGGAAAGAGTTAAGTCTTTTATCCCACATACTACAGACACTACCTGGTAGACAAAGGTTAGGTTAATCACAAATACTATAGCCGCCTGTACGAACTAGGTACTATTACCATTTACCATACTATACCCAGTTCCAAGTAGGCAAGGCAAAAATTGTGACTCCTAAGCTCTAACTAAAAAAAAAAAAGGGCTAGAGCAAGGGAGCTGTACATTTACACTTATCCCATGTTTTACCCTTCCCAAATGGTAGAAATATTAGCTCTATTGTGAATTATATGTTAATGTTAACCCCTTCAGACTCATATGATGTAGAGGTTGCCAGATTAGAAATAGAGTTCTCTCACTCTTATAATTACCTCTCCAAAATTAGTTTTCTGCCCACAGCCAACTCAAAGACAACTGCAGAGGTTGAAGTAACTAAACTAAAGGTTTCTAAATACCCCTGATGGTAACAAAGGCTTTAAAGTATCCCTAATCTGCTCAAAATCGCGTCATGTCTGGAGGGTTAAGTATTAGCCTAGTTATTTAGAACAGGGTATAGCTGGAAGTTTAGGGTTAGTCTTATCCAATGTACTAGGTACACATGCTATCTGGTAGGCAAGGGTTAGTCTTATCCAACATGCTAAGAGTTTCTTTCCAGCCGACTGTAAATTGCAATCTTAATTACCGGTACTGTATTATGATTAGAGGTATCAGCAAAATAGCGGTCTAAATTCTAATCATGAAAACTGTGCAATACTGTACTGTAATAATATTGAGACAATGGTTTCATATTTATCAATTAGGCATCAAGAAATTATCTAATAAACAATTAAATTTGCAATCGGCTGAAATTAAACCAACTATAGGTCTAGGTTAGTTAACTAGAGTAAAAGCCTTTCTATATCTTTAGTTATTACGCATCTCCCGCATGAATGAAACTTTGAAATGTAGTAGGCCTATACAATGCAGCTAACCTATTATGGTAGATAAAATGGACCGCTTTAAACCCGGACCAAAACACAATTTTACCAATAATGGTTAAGTTTTCAGACTTTGATTGTCATTATATACACAAAAACAGTGGAAGTCTCACCCTCACCTGGTTTATACAAATTTCTCAGTACTGTATCTACCTCTTGTTCTTGTGAAGGGCGAACTCCGAAGTTAAGATAAGCCCGTCATAGCCCTGGCTTCGTAGCAGCCAGAATCCTTAACAGCGGACCATATGGCCTGTGGTCTTCAAGAAGCTGCAGAGGAGGCGAACCACCTGGGATAGTCAGAAGTCTTCCAGTCCCGCCAAGGATGATGGTGAAATCAGCGACACCAAGGCACCAGACTTTCTCTGCGGGAATAAAAGATATACCATAAATTAAGATAAACTAATAATACCGTAATAGTCTGTTTCCTTCTATCACCGGATTTTTTACTACAGTATATTGTTAAGGGGACCGACCGGTTAATTTAGGCTTAAAAACTCTAAATCCTGAAACTACCAATAGGTGTTTACTCAAGAGTCAACATCCCTTTATAAGCCAGTGAAATGTTATTAGTGAAAACCCATTGGAAATAGTTTTTTTTTTATGTTTTGCAAACTTTTCCTGTAATTCTAAAAAAGTTATATAGCGAACTTTGAAATTAACATGCTCAGTAACTACTGGTCGTACGAGGAGCATACCTATATAAATCGAAAGAGCGTAAGCTACTCTACAACCTCCCATATGCTTTATCTTCTACTTTGCCATGTTCCTGCTTAAAATATTGTAAATCTAAAAAACTAAAGTAAAAATGTTCACCTAATTACCTTAGACTTTCACCTGTTTTTCTCAGAACCTATATTGCCGCACTATCGGATGTTATTCTACAGTTATTATTGGACCTATAGGAATGGTGTACAGTAAACCCTCGCTATCTCGGACCTCTAGAAGTCGGAAACCCGGACTACTGACTGGCATCGGCCTCTCGGAAAGTTCGCCGTATATCTCGGAAAATTCCGAGATGTAAGGGGAATACTCCGAGGGCCCACATGGTCTGTCGGACAGGTGTCATATATCTCTGAAAATTCCGAGATCTAAGGCTACAGTGAGGTGGAGAAGGACAGTGAAATGGAGAAGGAAAGTGATATTTATAATATATGTCTGCTGGATACTGTACAGGTACTGTAATTTATCTTGAATCAAAGTTGTTAGTGATAGGGAAGTCTCCGTTTTCTCTGGTGGCTCGGACTCCCTCTTCCAATTCGGACATTTTCCTCTCTTAAGTATGAGAGTTCCGTATGGAGCTCAGTGGTCTGGTTAATCTGCTCTACATAACTAACTAACTCCTCTCTTAAGTCGGACATAAGTCGGACTTCGGACATCTCGGATTTTCGGTCATCTCGGACTGGGTCTCCCCCCAATTAGTCCGAGATAGCGAGGGTTTACTGTATATACCATTGGAAAGGTAATTAAAAACACTAAAAGGCCTATAAAGCCAATTTACTCTAGTAAAAAAAAATCCCACAATATGTCGTCAAAGTTGTAATTTTCTATAAATATATTCGCCTGAATCCGTAAACACCTAAATCGAACAAATACACAAAATATATAAAATGTGTTTTATAGAAACTACAGATACACCTTTTGTGAGTTGTTTGATCACATAAAACATGTGCTATGGGGATTTCTGTAAGAGTTTATCATTTTCTGCAGTGCTATGATTTTCAACGTTTTTTTTACCTAAATTGCAAGAAAAAAGCAAAAAAAAATTGTTTTTGTTTTTTTGGTTGATCTAGTTTTATGGTCAAATACACCTGTGCCAAATTTCATTTAAATTGAAAGTAAGACCTGGAAGTTTGTAATTAACCGGTCGGTCCCCTTAAGGGCAGTGGAGGGTCTAGGGGCGCCAGCCTCCAAATTAGGTTAGGTTAGGTTAATTACGATACAGCGAGTAAACACCATCTCAGACTAATTGGGGGGTGGCCACTTCCAAAATTTTAGATTTTCCGAGATATACAAATTCCGGCTCGTGTCAGACAACAAAGAGGGAAAACGTCCGAATAGGAAGGCATACTCCGCGACGGCATAGAAAACAGAGATCACCCTACCACTGCTAAACTTTAGATTACAGCATTGCATGTGAAATTAATCATATTAATTATAAATAACCTTAAGTTTTCAGGGACAAAAATACAGTACTGTACATACAGTAGTAATTAATATTAACACAATAGTTAAAATGCACAGGCTTCCATTAGTCCTAAAAACCACTTAAAACCGAGTGAAACAATAAACCGGACACAAATCCCGTCCAACTGATATTTACGGAGATCTACAGGGACCTGTCTGACATTCAGAGAAGTACAGTACAAATTTCTGAGTAAAACTAGTGTTATAGGCCTAGAGCGTTTACTGTACAGGGTATTGTCGTCCGAGGCAGCGGGGCAGTCACTTAAGTTTGTTAACGGCCACGAGAATCCATGTACAATTGAAAGCCTTATTCTAAAGAATTACCGGTAAAAATTGCACAACCAACCCGACGAGTTTTTCAGGTATTTTTTTTCTTTGATATACAGCGTTTTTTAATACCGAGGACCATCGCATTAGTATTTTCCCATTATCCATCAATCTTAAGACACTGCCCCTGATAGTAGGGAAGGCTATGAAGATCAGGGAAATTGCGGGGTAAAAGACTAAAATAAGGGGTAATATTAGCCTATCCTAGTATTATATGTGGGGGCTGCCGCCCCCACACGCCCACTGGTTGGGTATTAAAAATAAAAGATGGACGGGCGCCGAAAGAAAGTTTATGAAGTCTACACTGTTAACTCCACAATCTTCAGCTTTGGCTGTCGATAACAGGAGGTAAATATACAGTATGTACCGGTATAATCATGTGTAGCGGTAGCCTATCCCTGTACATATATTTCAATAATTTGGCAAAGTGACAATATATAGGCCTATTTACATTTTACATTAATAAATACTCCAATATACAGTACTAGATTAAGTTAGATTAAAGATATTGTTCAATGTTTCAGGAAGGATGTACTTACCGGGTGTACCACTACCGACATACAACATAAATCATCTATAAATACTTATAATAAAATAAATACTTATAAATCTATAATACTAAGTTAGGTTAGGTTAGGTTGTTTGGTTAGGGTAATGTATGGTAATGTATGGTATATTCCTGCGAAACGGCATGCATTATATCTCAAGAACTGGGCAGTGTTATAGCATATTTGTTGTTTGTACATATACTGTATATGTATTATGTATGTTGCTTCGTAGTATACTATAAATGGAAAATATACTTGGTAAATGAATAATTAGAGGGCATCTGTGGACTCACTTTTACAATTTCCCAGCTCAGCTGGTGGGCGACAAGTGGAGGTGAGTCGAGTTGTATACTGATATTCTATTGGTCAATAAACTGGGTGTGACGTCACGAGCGATTATGGCATATGAATGGTTGTTGTGGGAGTACGTCACTGTCTAGACGGTGACTTCACAAATTCTCGCGACATTTTAACGGGTGTAGAAATAAAAGTCAGTCCATATAATGAGCCTCTTTTGTTTCTTAATCCCTCTACGACGTCACATTGATTCATTTATTATCCTTGGTGTTTATAATCTCTCGGATTCGGGCCAGTCGGCCATATTTGAAATGGTGGAACTGTTGTTCAATGAATAGTGAAGTGTTTTTGCTTTATGAAAACACCTACATCATCTATTTAACGGGATTACCAACGGAGCTTCCAGCGGCATTGTGTTAATTTGGCTGCAGACCATTATTGTCCAGTACACCAAGGGTAAGGGTTTTATACCGTCATTATTTGGGTCCAAGCCTAGGCTACGTTTACCACAGAATCTTTAATGAATATCCTCAATACAGACTTATTTCCTTCACTTACCTCATCAATAATAACCCATATAGGTGGAGAGGTCCTGAATTATATCAAAGAAAAAGTGAGGTCAATATTTAAGAGTCACACCACAGCTGGGATCTCATTTTTAACGGTAGTTTTGGTTCCTATCATTCTATGCTTCATTGCTATATACTTTTTACCACCGTGATATATATATATATTTTTTTTTTTTTTTTTTTTTTTAGCAGCATTAACCCTCTCACCACGGAAGGGCTCTTGAACGCCCATAAAAAAGCATATAACAGGTACCCGGAAGGCCTCTTGAACGCCCAGTGGTTGAAAGCCTGTGAGCTTCGTGTGCGAGGCGTCGGTCCGACGCATGTAAACAACAGCCGGCTGGACCGACGCCCCGCATCTCCGGCCACAAGAAGGAGAGCGTCGCTTGTTCGTGTGTGCCTGTATGTTGTTGTTAAGTATCGAAAAGTGGTGTAAAGTGGCTGTTTTGGCCATAAAGTTATCTCCAATGAAATCATCATCACAGCTCAACCAGTTGACTTAGAGAGCTCTACTTAATGCCATTCTACAGGTAAATAACACAGCTACGCTTGGGGATGTGCGGGAATGCGGGAAGCAGTCTGATTAACGAATATACAGTAGCCTAGCCTAGACGTTTTTCGGCCAAAACACCCGGGTTTCGAGGAATATATATATAATACATAGCCGGGGCTGGAGGGTTAACCTAACCAAAAAACCTAACCTAACCTAACCTAATAGCCCCCAAATACATTTAAGTTAAGTTAGGTTAGGTTAGGTTAATGCTAAAAAAAAAATAACAATAAAAAAAAAAAAATCTGATGGATAAAAAGTATATAGTAATGAAACAGAATGATAGGAACCCAAAACTACCATTAGAAATGAGATTCCAGCTGTGGTGTGACTCTTAAATATTGACCAAAAGGGATGTTGAAACATTATCTGCAATTTAGCCATGTTGATTAACTCTTAGCCCACTTAACCCCTTCAGACTCATATGACGCAGAGGTTGGCAGATTAGCAATAAGAAATAGAGTTCTCTCACTCTTATAATTACCTCTTTTGGCGACAGTCAATCTTTTATGAATTAAATACCAAACTAGCGGGGGTGTGGGGGCGGATTCCCCCTCCTAATATACAGTACTAGGTTAGGTTAGGTAAGGTTGTTAGGTTACGCTAATATTACCCTTTATTTTCTTCTTTTACCCCTCAATTTTCCTGTACTTCATAGCCCTCCCCACTATCGGGGGCCGTATCTTAAGATTGTTGGATAATGGGGAAAACGTTTATTCCGGAATCTTTAATGTAGGCCTATATCCTCAATACAGACTTATTTCCTTCACTTACCTCGTTAATAATAACCCATATAGGTGCAGAGGCCCTGAATTATATCAAAGAAAAAGTGATGTTGAAACATTATCTGCAATTTAGCCATGTTGATTAACTCTTAGCCCACTTAACCCCTTCACTCATATGATGCAGAGGTTGGCAGATTAGCAATAAGAAATAGAGTTCTCTCACTCTTATAATGAACTCTTTTGTCGACCGTCAATCTTTTATGAATTAGGCTAAATACCAAACCAGCAGGGGTGTGGGGGCGGCAGCCCCCACCTAATATACTAGGTTAGGTTAGGTAAGGTTGTTAGGTTACGCTAATATTACCCCTTATTTTCATCTTTTACCCCTCAATTTCCCTGTACTTCATAGCCCTCCCCACTATCGGGGGCCGTATCTTAAGATTGTTGGATAATGGGGAAAACTTTTTTTCCGGAGATTCTAATTAATGACAACCACTGTATAATGATGAAAACTAGCTAAAACCCCCCCCCCCCCAAAAAAAAAAACCTCACGAAATAAAAGTTGGCCAGGTTCCTGGATATTTTCCTTAATTTGCATTAACAAATTGTAATAGGCCTATAGAAACTTTATAAATCATAAATAACAAATCCACAAAAATACAATCATTGAAAATAGCTGTGGTCAGTCTCCTTAATATTGACCAAAAAAACGCCCATTCTAATAAATCTCAGAGCTCTTTCGGACAGTCACTGTTTACAAACTCCGTTATGCAATATAATCAATATTTACCCCCTGCTGGCAACATAGATGACGATTTCAATAATTCATGGGGGGGTGAGGGGGGTGGGCAAAGTCCCCCCCTCAACCCATCGTGTATCCAACATTGGCATTATAACTAAGACCATGAATAGGGCCTACACTTATTTCTCAAAATCTGGAGGAAAAAACATTACAAATAAGGGTGTGAGCCTATTCCCTATAATTACCAATATATCACTTCATCTTGGGACGATACCGCTCTCGCAGATTAACCTTACCGTTCAAGAGCCAAATATGGGGGTGGGGGATACTAATTAGTATTGATAAATAGAAACGGTTTGAATATCAAGACGCAAATTACAGTGCACTAATGACATTATAATACACGTTGTGTGCAACATATACACCGCTGATGTTAAATTAAGCGGGTGTAATGACATGTTGGCCGAGGGCTGGAATGACGTCATCGTTGAGGCCCGCCTTGGCTGATGAAGTCACGATAATCAACAACCAATCACAAGCAAGGATACACAACGTCTTGGCTTGGTTAATCAAGATGGCTATATTCTAGTTAATCTCTGTTTCAACCCCTCTCTTTCCCGGATATATTTCATACCCTCCCGGAGTTTAGTATTGTTGAGGTAAGTGAAGAAAATAACTGAGGATATAAATAAGGATCCTTAGTTAATGGGCAAACAAAATACGGTGACTACCGCTACATAGGATCTTACCGACGGGCGGTACACCCGGTAACTACATTCTTGCCAATGTTTCTTAGTAAATAGGTATCTGAAAAACAGTTGCACCCGCTACACAGGATCTTAGCAAGGGGAGAAGGGGTGTTTGAGAGAGAGGAAGTTGTTGGAGTGGCTTTGTTATGAGTTATAGGTATTAAAGAGAAAGCACCAAGACAAAAAATAATAATACAAAATGGTTTAAGTTATAGCTTCTAAGTTAATTCAAATAACCTTATTTGCGCAAAAATAGACTAGGCCTAGAGTAAATATTTCAAAGTCAGTAAAGTTGCTCAAATGTCAGAAAAATTACCAAGAGTGAATTTTTCCAAGTTAGGCCTATTTGAAATCCTCTTATTTGCACAAAAATATAAAAAGTAAATATTTCTTTCGAAGTCCATAAAGTTGCTCAAATAAAAACAAAATTATCAAGAAGGAATTTTGTTAAGTTATTTAAACCCTCTTTGTGCAAAATTATACAAGAGTAAATATTTCGGTCCCCAAACTTGCTTAAATGTAAAAAAAGGACCATGAGTGAAAAGTTATTTGAAATGGTCCGATTTGCGCAAAAATGTATGAGTAAATATTTCTAAGTCCGTGAAGTTGCTTAAATTTAAGAAAAAAACAAAAATCTAAGTTATTTGAAATAGGCCTAGTCTTATTTGCGCAAAAATGTATAAGATTAAATATTTCAGTCCCCAGATTTGCTTAAATGTAAAAAAAGGACCAAGAGTGAATTTTTCTAAGTTATTTGAAATAGTCTTATTTGCGCAAAAATTTATAAGAGTAAATATTTCTAAGTCTGTGAAGTTGCTTAAATTTCACAAAATGATAGATTTTTTTCGAAGTTATTTTAATTCGCCTTATTTGAGCAAAAATGTACAAGAATAAATATTTCAGAGTCCCCAGATTTGCTTAAATCTCAAAAAAGGACCAAGAGTGAATGTTTCTAAGTTATTTGAAATTTCTAAGTCTGTGAACTTCTTAACACCTTACGAGCGGCCTATGCGGTTTATTTATGTGTACCGCACAGCGGGGTGTTTTTAGCCAAAATAGGGCTGTTTACGTGATCATTTTCATGCCTAAATAAGACCCAGAACGTAAAACAAGTACCTATCCCTGAAAGGGCATAAACAGAGCTTTCGAATGACACCATAACGATCCTTGTATGATGGATAGTTTTCTTGCAATAACCGTGCAACGCGAGTGCAAAAAGCAGGTAATTCGGTACTTTCAGTACATAATTGAGTATGTAGCGAGTGAGAGAGGGAGGAGGGAGCTGAGATTTGTGTCAGTAGGTTCGCCGCGGTGGTCTGGAGCAGTCATACGCTCGCTAGTCTCCTGCCACCACTTGTCTCTCTCTCTCAGCCACATTACGTGCTGAAATTGCCACTCGAGTTATGTCGAGCGCCGCCACATAGTCCAGCTTTATTTAACTCGACTTATGTTGCTCGCCGCTAATTAAGGGTTAAATTTCACAAAATTAGTGATTTTTTTCTAAGTTATTTTAAATCGCCTTATTTGAGCAAAAATGTACAAGAATAAATATTTCAGTCCCCAGATATGCTTAACCCGGGAACTGTGGGGAGACTCTTAAGAGTTCCCCCGGCGGACTGCGGGGAGACTCTTATGAGTGAGTGAAAAAAAAAATCAACTTTTGACACTTTCCTCCTCTCCTTCAGTTATCACCTATTTTCCCTGTTATTCCCTTATTCTGAGGTATATTTTCGTGCTAACATTAGCGAGTTGCAAGCAGGGTGTTGTCATCACTGATGGCAAGCGAGTGCAAGAGAGAGAGAGAGAGTATCGATCGACTGTGTCTCAGTGGCCTTGGGGGAAATTGGAGGGAAAGCAGCTTGCCTCACCCATACATTATACAACTCGCGGGCTATATCTCCGATTTTGACCATCCAAACGCTGTTTTCACTCGTTTTATTGTTGTTTCTGGTTAATACCTTTATAATTAACCCATAATAGGCGCACATGGATAAGTATTAATGCTATTAATGGCACAATGAATATTTTAGTGACGGAAACACCTCAAATACGTCAGCACAGGGGGACGTTTCCAATTACCCCCATGCGCACTTCAGAGGTTAAATGTCAAAAAGGACCAAGAGTGAATTTTTCTAAGTTATTTGAAATCCTCTTATTTGCGCAAAATTATACAAGAGTAAATATTTCAAATTCAATAAACTGCTTAAACAGACGAAAAATGGTCAAGAATAACACCTACTTTACGAGAGAGCTTCCGTACCCAACACCGTCTTGCCACCGACTAAGCTGAGTTTGTCGGCGGTACCAAAGTCGATACCTGTGTCGCTCTCTGATTGGTTGAGGGGGCTACGGCGCTGCTCTCTCATTGGTCAGTCACCCCCCTCCCTTTCCCCCGTTCTTCTCTCCCCCCATCTCCACCTTTCCTTTGTTCTCGCCCCATCACTCCCTCACCTCCCCCTTTCCTTTGTTCTCACCCCATCAGTCCCCCCCCCCCCCCTCAATGACCCTGCTAATTTTTTGCCCAGTGAAGCCTCAAATTATATGAACCTCCAAATATTAGGATATTAAACTGCACAGTATCGTCTAAATATAGCTATTATACGATGATCTTCAGTTTTAAAAGGGACTACTAACAGGCTACGAACTATCTCGCTTAACCTATTCTATAGGCCTACCACAGATCCTTCTTACACTGCACAAAATCGTCTAGCTAGAATCAAATTAATAAAACGACGCCGGTACAGAAGGGGTAAAAATTTGTTGTACAGTTCTAAGCATATTTAAGGAGGAGGTGGTTGTTTTTTCTGGACCCCCCTCTCCCTCAGGTTTAGCCCCATTAGTTTTGACATTTTAAGACGTTCGGGCCATTATTTTTTCGATAAGACCTTTAGGCAGAAAAACGACATATCTCTATAAGTAATAAGTCATGTCCCAGCTGTCATTAAGTTTGTCTTGCTCTGTTGCCGTATTAATGTCTGTCAAATGTTGAATAGGCTGGGTTAGTGTAGGAACATGTTTGTATATTTCACTCGATATGAAATCAAACTTGGATATTGTTGATACCAATTATTGATCAAAACATACTTGGTGCAGAGACATCACTTATTAGCGCGACTGTACCGTCTAATGGTAACCAGATTATGATGAAAATTACGTAATGGTGGTTAGCGTTAATTGGGGGTATTTTCAGAAGTTTTCATAGCCTACTCTCAAAAGGAAAATTATAGTTCAACCCTTTCAGTACCGGTGGCGTCCTTTTAACTTTACTCTGGCTACTATTAGACAATTTTATTCAGCTTAAAAAAGGTCCTCCGACAATGATCAAGCTCTGAACACTCACTTAACACTTTTTACTACCACAGACCCTTCTTATATTGCACAAAATCTTCTAAACATGGCTAGAATCAAGTGAAAAAGACGTGCCGGTACAGAAGGGGATAAGTATTTTTCGGTGTGAGCATCCTAGGTTCGAATCCCTGGACTGCCACATGTATTTGTTGATTTCATTGTAAATATATGAATGAACTGTAAACAATAAAATTGGCTAAAAAAAAATATATCAATAAAATTTATGTTTTAGGAGAGCCACCATTAATTTAATTTGAGGGTGTTTGGTGATAACCCTTTTGAGTACCAGCGACGTGTTATATTAAATTCTAGCTATATTTAGATGATATTATGCAGCTAGTTAAAAGGGTTGGTTGGGTTGAGATAGTCTGAAGCCTTATCATTGCTGGAGGTCCTTCCTGAGCTGAATAAAATCGTCTAAGAGTTGCCAATATACTGTATGATGAAAAGGATGTCCCTGCTACTGGACTGGTTATGTAAGTAACTTAGATTATTGGCCAAAAGTTTTTGAAGCGACCACTATCTATTATTCTAGTTAGTTAAAATAGGACTTCAGAGGCTATCAACTCATTAGATTATTAAGCCAGCACACTGTAAGTCAAGAATAATGTCAGGACTGGAGCCTCTCTGCGAGAACTCCTGTCCCTTGACCCCTATCTGAAGGGGGTATGGTTAACTTTTTGGGCGATTTTTGCATGTATTCATTATTTTTTTAGTGTCCTCCCTAGACCTCCATCAAATATAAACAAAACAAAAATCCATTAGATCCCCCTTCTAGATTAATTTGTCGAGAAATATCCTGGCCGAAGGCCGGTTCTTCCAACATTACAGGCTCACTATCGTTCGCCAGGGAAAAAATCGACACCTATATAGCACGAAAGGTTTAAATATTGACGAAGAAATGGGGCGAAAGGTCTTAAAATTGACTAACTAATGGGGAAACATCTTAGCATCTGAAAACTAATGGGGCTAAACATGAGGGAGAAAATGGTCCAAAAAACCGGCCCATTAACCCGGGAACTGCGGGGAGACTCTTAAGAGTTCCCCCGGCGACTGCGGGAAGACTCTTAACCCTCCAGCCCCGGCTATGTATTATATATATATTCCTCGAAACCCGGGTGTTTTGGCTGAAAAACGTCTAGGCTAGGCTACCATATATGTGTTAATCTGACTGCTTCCCGCATTCCCGCGCATCCCCAAGCGTAGCTGTGTTATTTACCTGTAGAATGGCATTAAGTAGAGCTCTCTAAGTCAACTGGTTGAGCTGTGATGATGATTTCATTGGAGATAAAACAGCCACTTTACACTACTTTTCGATACTTAACAACAACATACAGGCACACACGAACAAGCGACGCTCTCCTTCTTGTGGCCGGAGATGCGGGGCGTCGGTCCAGCCGGCTGTTGTTTACATGCGTCGGACCGACGCCTCGCACACGAAGCTCACAGGCTTTCAACCACTGGGCGTTCAAGAGCCCTTCCGGGCAGCTGTTATATACTTTTTATGGGCGTTCAAGAGCCCTTCCGTGGTGAGAGGGTTAAGAGTAAGGCTTTTAAAAAATATATTTTTTTTTTTTTTTTTTTTTTGCCTCTGGGCCATGCCAAATATCACTCCTCCACCTCCCCTCCTTCCCTCACCTCCTTCAGTTATCACCTATTTTCCCTGTTATTCCCTTATTCTGTGGTCTATTTTTGTGCTAATATTAGCGAGTTGCAAGCAGGGCATTGTCATCACTGTTACCAAGCGAGTGCAAGAGAGAGAGAGAGAGAGAGAGAGAGAGAGAGAGAGAGAGAGAGAGAGAGAGTATCGATCGACAGTCTCTCTCCAGACATGGGGAAAAGTGGAGGGGAGGGAGGTTGCCTCAGCCATACATTATGTAACTCCAGGCCTGTATCGCCGATTTTGACCATCCAAACGCTGTTTCCACTTGTTTTATTGTTGTAATAGGTTAATACTTTTATAATCAACCTATAATAGGCGCATATGGATAAGTATTAATGCTATTTATGGTAAAATAATTATCTTAGTGATGGGAACAGCTCAAATACGTGCGCACAGGAGTGTGGTGTCTCATACCCCCCATGCGCACGTCTTAGGTTAAGAAGGATGTGGTATAGCAATGGTTAAGTGAGATAGTCCGTAGTCTGTTAGTTGCTGGAGTCTCTTTTTAAACTGAAGAAAATCGTATTATAGCTAAATTTAGACGATTTTGTGCAGTTTAAGAAGGATCTGTGGTATAGCAATGGTTAAGGTTAAGTGACATAGTTCGTAGTCTCGTAGTTGCTGAAGTCTCTTTTTAAACTGAAGAAAATCGTATAATAGCTATACTGTATTTAGACGATTTTGTGCAGTTTCAAAAATATATTTGGAAAGGGGGGGGGGGGGGTCTTTGAGGGTATTTTTGTAAGCTTGATGAAGGCCTAGGTAGGAAAGTAAACTAAATAAATAAATAATAAAGTAGACGTGCCGTTTTGCCCAAAATCAAAACGGCATACCCAACTCTGCGAATTTTAACTAAACTAACTTAACCTATCAAATGCGGGGCGAGTTGTTTTCTCCCCCAGAACGCCATCATCATTTCTGGGGGGGGGGGGGGAGGGGAACATTTGTTTTTAACCTAAAATCAAAATTATTGCACAAATTCAAAATATTTGTTTTTAATTACCGTCGCATTCACGCACCGAATATTCGTGTGAAGTTTGGTGAAAATCCGTCGAAAGGTCTAGGAGGAGTTTTCGGACGGACAGACAGACACAGGTATTTCGGACGGCATGTACCACTATACGGGGGGCGATACCACTCTGCTTACGCAGAGTTGATAAAGTAGACGTGTCGTTTCGCCCAAAATCTAAACGGCATACCTAACTCTGCGAAGGGTTACCATCATCACTAATATTACCACCATTATTACTACTACTATCATCATCACCACTACTACTACCATCATCACTAATATTACCACCATCATCACTACAATTGTCACCTTCTAATGTCAACTAACCTAACTTAACCTAACAAGTGCGGGTGAGTTTTTTTTCGCCCCCTGAACGTCTGTGTGACAGAACGCCATTATCATTGCTTGGGAATAGGTACAGGGTGGGTGGTGGGGAGGGGGGGGATAGCAAAAGCAAACCTGTATTTTAGAGAGTAACCGGCCTTTGTGTCCGTCGCCGCTCCGCGTAGTGTAAACAAGGCTGGCGGCCCGAATTCTACATTCTACCCCAATGAAGTAAAGGATACAACTAATATAGGTAAATCTACTGTTATACACAACCCATTTTCCTTTTCATTAAAATTAAAATTAAAATGTAAAACTTGCAAACTAAACAAACCAAAATTGGGACAAGGACAATATAAAGTCAAATTAAATTATCAAAATCGCTATGTGGAAACAACGCTTACTAAAATGAAAATTATTAAATAAAAGAACACAATCCACCACATAGGGTGTACATTACTACATGAGCAAGTTAATCTGTTTCCCAAGCAAACTAATCGCACATATAACAACGCACTATCGTCACGTTAAAGGAAGTAGTCAAGTTTGGGAAGTCCGGGACGTTCTGGCAAATTTTTACTAAAGTCTGCATGAATAAAGAAACTACATGTTAAATGTCAAAATATTATTTAAAATCAAATTTGCAACATGACAAGACATTAACAATAGTACAAAATACAAATATTGATAAGATATCTATACTATTACAAAATAATATATAAAATACAGTACAGCACTCACTAACGATAGTGCTATCGGGTAGGTACCTGTAAGCATAGCATGCCTCAAGTGACCCCTATCAATAACTACCCTACAAATAACCTACATTTATAGCACAAATAAACTAAGGAAATTGCAAAAGTAAGCAATTGATACTATCGACAATGAATACATATAATATAAAGACAAATAATTGCAAAATATGAAGTAACAACAGATTTAAACAAAGAGTACTCTTTTAACAAGAACAATAAATTTAAAAAATCATCAATATTAATATTAATAATAGAAAAAGAAAAAGATAAACAATAAATACAGACAAAAAACAATATATACAGACAAAAAGTAAGCAGAGGTTATACAAGAAACTTCAAGTTAAAAATGCTTGATTAAAATTATTTATGTCAAATTTTAGAATACAGTCACAATAATTGACCCTAAAAAGATTAAATTTATGGAACAATTTACTTGCCTCAAAACCTCTGTCCACTAAGAGTCTGTATAGTAACCTAGCTCTAGCCCAAAAGTCATCTACTTTAGTGCAGATTTTACAAAATCTTATTAATTGTGAATAAAAACAATTATAAGTTATTTTACTATCGATATTACTACTAGGGAAAGGAAAGTTTATGACGTTAAAATTAAAATCAACTTTGTGATATACTTTAAGTATGCACTGTTCATTAACAATCTCTATATTTATATCAAGAACATTTTCAACTTTATAATTTACGTTACATTGTGTGAGGGGAATAGAATTAGGGTAAATAAGTTTAGCAACTTTATTAAAATTTAACAAATTGCAAACGAGAATATCATCAATATATCTACTATTATTACTTAACAATTTAGCAAGTGCTAATTTTTCTGGGATTTTATTTTTCTTGCTACTGTCAACTAAGTCTTTTATATATTTAAATTCTAAAGCAAGCAAGAATAAGTCTGCAATTAAAGGGCTAGCATTTCCACCCATAGGAATGCCTAATATTTGTTTGAAAATGTACGGCCCGAATCTAACATAAGTATTGAAAAGGAGGAATTTAAGGGCATCTTTAAGTTTAGTTCTATCAAAATATACAGAACTAGTGGGAGTAGAGCTAAGTGATGCATTATTAAAATATGTATAAACATTTATGAAATAATTACCATTCCTAACGAACCTGTCAAAGTGCAAATCTATAATAAAGCAAAGCTCTGAATATACTAAATCTAAAGGCAAATTGGTATACAAAGTTGAAAAGTCGAAGCTATGTACCGAGGTAACTTTCGGCATGGTATTTATTTTATCAATAACTTCTAACGAATTGTCAACACTCCAATAATAGTTAATGCCAGTTCTTCTCATGATGGTATTACAATATCTTTTATGAGTACTTTTAATGTATTTTAAGCAATTTACGACTTGTTCTGAGTTTTAGTGGTAGCAAATTTTGCTCCGGCAATAAAGCGATATTTATAAGGTCTTTTATGAAATTTAGGTAACATGTATAATTTTGCAATGCACTTGTTCTTATCAGAAAGTTTAATATCAAATGTTATATTTTTCTTGGTATGTTCATCGATTAAGTTATCAATATTCAGATTATTTTGAATTTCATAAACAGAATTACCGCAAATATTTGTACGTAATATGTTACCCTTAATACCTAATTCTTTTTTCATGTTTTAAAGATAAAATTTCTTACATGTGAAGCTATAATTATTGCTGGCTTTATCTACTGTAGTGATTACAAAATGTTTATGTAAATTTATTAAATCAGCTTTAAGCTTATTATAATTATAGTCTATAAAATCTGAAAGATTAAATTCATTTTTAAGCGAGAAAATTTTATTTCTAATTAACTTAATTAATAATTTAGACCATGCTTCTAGTTCTCTCGCATCGCAGCACGCAATTTTTAACAATTTATCTTTTAATTTATTGACTGAAAAAACAATATCTTTTAAAATTATGTCCCATATTACTTTATTACTCCCTATTCTAAATTTAAACCCTTTACGACATAGCTCCGCTAATTTGTCGTTTGCAAAATGTTTAACTAGTTCTACATCACCTGTTAATATGTGACATATCGGACTATAAATGAACTTTGCTAGTGCATCACGTCTGCTAGCTGGCATATCCATGACTCTTTCACACATGCATTTATTATTATTGAAAATATAATTATCTGAAAGATTTCCTAAAACTTTATTATAATTACAAATAATAGACCCAACAGGTCGTTCATATGAATACACTATTAATGGTTTGAAATCTTTACAACCATCTGGTAACATGGACTTAACTTTCTTTGAATTAATAAGACTGTTAACATTAATTTTGTCTAAAATTTTAGAGGAATAATTTAAAGTGGACATGACTTTATCTTTAATACGGTTATCTTTGGATTTCTTAGAATTAGCTCTAATATATCCCATAAAAGCAAAGACTATATTCTTAAATTTATTTGTGAAATTATGTTTATTGTTTAGAATATATTCTATAAAAGGAGCAAAACTTTTCTTTTGTAGGTCTTTTTTAGTCTTGCCATAGTCAGGATGCCCTATTGATGTTCGAATTGTGGGAGTCTGGGGAAAGTGGCCGGAGGTTAAGTTAGGTTGTCATGTAAGATCAATTTGGCAAGAATGTAGTTACCGGGTGTACGCGGACGCTCACCATCATGTTCCCGTCTATTTTGTCTGCTTTTGGATACAAAAATACATTACCCTAACCAAACATAACCTAGTATTATAGATTTATAAGTACTGTAGTTATTTTATTATAAGTATTTATAGATGATTTATGTTGTATGTCGGTAGTGGTACACCCGGTAACTACATCCATCCCATCAATTTTACCATTGAAAATTAGTCGGCAAGGTAGACATCGCCTAACCTAACCTGGGGGCTGCTGCCCCCAGACCCCCGCTGCTCTAAATAATGATGTAGATGACATAAAATTGCTAAAAAGTACTGCAGGAGAGTGAAAAACACCTTCCGAGATCGTGCGTCTATAGAAAATGGGAGTTTTGGGGGTACAGTCGTCAAACCGCGGCGGACGAGTGACACGAGTCTCACTTTAATGAAGGGTTTAAATACCTTAACCCCTCAAACCGATAGAGCTCTTAAACACCCATAAAAAACTCGGTCCGCGCAACCCGGAAGGGCTCTGAGGCCCCCAGTGCTTGAAAGCCTGTGAGCTTGGTGTGCGAGGCGTCCGTCCGACGCATGTAAACAACAGCCGGCTGGACCAACGCCCCGCATCTCCCGCCACAAGAAGGAGTGCGTCGCTTGTTCATGTGTGCCTGTATGTTATTGTTAAGTATCAAAAAGTAGTGTAAAGTGGTTGTTTTTGCCATAAGTTATCTCCAATGAAATCATCATCACAACTGAACCAGTTGACTTAGAGAGCTCTACTTAACGCCATTCTACAGGTACGAAACACATCTACGCTTGGGGATGCGCAGGAATGCGGAAGCAAGCCAAATAACAAAGATACGGTATCCTAGGCATAGACGTTTTTCGGCCAAAACCCCCGGGTTTCGGGGAATATATATATAATACATTGCCAGGGCTGGAGGGTAAATGCATCTATTTAAAGTCAAATATAAATTTCCGACCATCATCGAACCATACTAAGTCTACTAAGAATAATATTAATCTATTAGGAGCAACAGAATAGCGACAAATCAGGGGTTGTGAAGTTGTAGAATTATCCTAGTATATAAACCTAAATAATAGATCATAACTTCAACCCGGTGTAAAATTGGGGTAATTCTTCAGAATCTTCAGAAC
Source organism: Paralithodes platypus (assembly GCA_032716605.1). Classification (NCBI taxonomy): domain Eukaryota; kingdom Metazoa; phylum Arthropoda; class Malacostraca; order Decapoda; family Lithodidae; genus Paralithodes; species Paralithodes platypus. The sequence goes on along the minus strand of CM064491.1, from coordinate 6,201,281 downwards.
TGCGCTTTCTCTCAACGGTCAATCCCGTCCTCCCCCTACAACACACGTTTAAATATTTGTATTAAACTAACTTGACTTAACTAACCTAATCTAACTAGTAGGCTAAATTATGACTCCCTACTAACCTTTACCTAACAGTTGCTAACCTTTATCTAAGTTACCGGTACTAACCTTTACCAAAAGCTTACTAAGTACAGTACTAACCTTTACCTAACAGTTACTAGGCCTAACCTATATAATGTAACAAACAAACAAATATAGGCAATACATACAGTATATAACACAGCTAGGCTAGTAGGCAGAGTTATCACGCTCAATAATAAAAACTTTCTATGCGATCAGGTAAAAAACCAGGTGTGGGCTCCATATATGGTAAAGGATATAGAAGCAGTGGAGAAAGTGCAGAGAAGAGCTAGCAAGCTGGTACCAACGTTGAAGAACGCGGGCTATGAGCAGAGGTTGAGGACACTGGGACTTCCGACACTGGCATATAGGAGAAAGAGAGGGGATATGATAGAGACTTTTAAGATAGTGTCAGGAAAGTACGATGAGGATGTGTGTGAAGGTATCTTCTTGATGCGGGAGGGAACAAGAACGAGAGGACACTCTAAGAAAATTTACAAAGAAAGAAATAGGCTTGAGAAGGCGAAGAACTCATTTTGTGATAGAGTGGTAAATGAGTGGAACGCACTGCCCCAGTATGTAGTCGATTCCGAATCAATAAGGGAGTTTGAAAGTAATCTTGATAAAGCATGGGGAAGACAAGATTTGAAGTTTGATTATAAAACAAAAATACAGAATAGTAAAAATGTTGCGTCTGCTACCGCCGCCGCCAACACCGTGAACGACCGCAGCAGTGCAAGTACTGGTACTGAGCTGGATACACAGGCATAGTTTGCCTTTTTCCAGAGGATCTACTGTAAGAAACTGTAAGAAAGGTAAAATATTAATTTCCGGTGTAATTTTAACAGTCCTGGAGGTTCTGAATATCATAAAATACAAGTACATAGAATGGGTTTTTATTCACTAAAAGCGGGTGTTGGACTGAACATTTACGAAAATTAGAATAACTGTAAGAGTTCCATTTACCCTAAGCCATGGAGTACAAAAATAAAGTAACTGTAGTAGATCTAATTCAGTATAGGCTAGCCTAATTAGCCTAGCTAAAATATCGGTAACGTTCAACAAGACTACATCGGCCTTATTTACCATGTTTTGTGTTTCTTTCTTCAAGGAACATAGTGTTTCATAGTTATTTTGCATGGTTTGAGTGGAGGATTTGCATAAACCAACCCATTATCTATCAATCTGAAGATACAGCGTCAAATTGCGCCATTTATTGGGTGAATCGCGCATTTACAGTAGGTAAGGGAAATTGTGGTCATTGGATACACGATGGGTTGAGGGGGGGAGGGGAGGTGAGGGGGGGGCCCTCACCTCCCCTTAATTTATTGTCATCCTCATATATGTAGATCTGTAAGGGGGCAAAAACAGGTTGCCGAACTTGCCGGTATTTCGTTTTTGTGAGTAACGCTCACGTCATTTATTGGGTGAATCGCACTCACCGCATCTTTCAAAACAAGAAGGACGAAGGATTCATTGTGCGCAATGCTTTGTTTACGGTCGGGACTTATTATTTTCGTGTTATTTTTCGGTGTACGCCTAATCGGGTTTTTTCAAGTGTTGATAACGAAATTCCTCCATGCTGACTATAATGAGAAAAATATGGCAAGTCTAGGCCCTATTGGTCCCTATTTTCCCTAATAAATTGTTTCTAATAAGGCGGATGTCCGATGTAGTGTCCTTGAAGATTATCAAAATACTCTTGAATAGGCTAGCCTACTAACCTCCAAAGCCTAGGCCTACTTTAAGAATAGTCGGTAAAAGTTTATCACCAACCATTTAAGAGTTTTTCAGGTAATGTGTTTTTTTTTTTTTTTTTTTTTTATAGGCTAAAGTGTTGTTTAACCCTCCAGCCCCGGCTATGTATTATATATATATTCCTCGAAACCCGGGTGTTTTGGCCGAAAAACGTCTAGGCTAGGCTACCGTATATTCGTTAATCAGACTGCTTCCCGCATTCCCGTGCATCCCCAAGCGTAGCTGTGTTATTTACCTGTAGAATGGCATTAAGTAGAGCTCTCTAAGTCAACTGGTTTAGCTGTGATGATGATTTCATTGGAGATAACTTTATGGCCAAAACAGCCACTTTACACCACTTTTCGATACTTAACAACAACATACAGGCACACACGAACAAGCGACGCTCTCCTTCTTGTGGCCGGAGATGCGGGGCGTCGGTCCAGCCAGCTGTTGTTTACATGCGTCGGACCGACGCCTCGCACACGAAGCTCACAGGCTTTCAACCACTGGGCGTTCAAGAGGCCTTCCGGGTACCTGTTATATGCTTTTTTATGGGCGTTCAAGAGCCCTTCCGTGGTGAGAGGGTTAATACCGAGGACCGTCGCATTTTAGGATTTTCAACATTAGCCTAGCCTAACCTAACCTAACTTAGGCTAACCTAACCTGTCTCGCCGACAGTCTAAACCCAGCTCACGTGCCCTGTTTATGGGTGCGCGACGGTCTAAACCCAGCTCACGTTCCCTGTTTATAGGTTCGCGACGGTCTAAACCCAGCTCGCGTTCCCTGTGTTATGCTTATGGGTGAACAATCAAACAGTTTCTCGTAATTCACTTAGGCCTAGGCATATAGTGATTTTGCGACGGTAATTACATGTACACCAACAAAGTAGGCCTAGGCTATCGTTCATGAAAGTGATAAAACACTGATCATCATCGATGGGGCCCGTAACTGGTTGGTCATAAACTAATACCGAATAGTCCACCATATAATAGGTGTAGAAATGTACAGCCCATTTGCTTTAGCCCTTTTGAGGGACAGAGGTTAGGAGTCACGTTTTTTTGCCAACCTAGACCTATAAATTCTAGGCTAATGAATAGACCTAGGCTAGGCCTAGGCCTACAGGGTAGGTCATCAGTAAAACTGAGCCACTATTAAGTTATTAACCCATAATCATCTCAAAATTCGACCACATTAAACGCTTGGGAGTGATTTATTCACAAATAGCCTAGCCTATGTCTATGGGGTTAGCGGTATATATTAAGCAAACCACCCACCAATTTTCATGACAATTTTGAAATGCATGTTGGAATCCCTATAAACTGTAGCCTACTTCATTTTTATGTAAGTTTGATCATTTGGAAAAATCGATTAAGGGAGTTAATTAACGTTGTAAATGATGTGTAAAAAGTCTCCCATAAACGGCGGCCCGCTATGTTATTGTAATTTGCGGCCTAATTTTGTATGTTCAATTTCTCCTTAATTGGACCCCCTATGAAGTACAACAGATTATGATGACATAAGTGACGGGTGTTTAGAGGGGACAGAGCTCCCCCTTCAACATATTACGTGTCCCACAGTAACTTCTATTATATAAACAACCCAAGAATATTCACAGATTTTTTTAAATTTCATTTAGGATGTAATATAACCTATACTCCATGTTAAAATAAGTGTCAACCCTCGAAAAATTCTATTAACCCGGCAACTGCTGGAAGACTCTTAAGAGTTAGCCCGGGCGACTGTGGGAAGACTCTTAAGAGGCTGGGAAAAAAAAATCCATTTAAAAAAAATAAAAAAAATAAAAAAAATAAAAATAAAAATTGCCCCTGGGCCATGCCAAATATCACTCCTCCACCTCCCCTCCTTCAGTTATCACCTATTTTCCCTGTTATTCCCTTATTCTGTGGTCTATTTTCGTGCTAACATTAGCGAGTTGGTAGCATGGCGTTGTCATCACTGTTACCAAGCGTGGGAAAGAGCGAGAGACTTATTGCCTAACAGTGTCTCTCCAGACAAGGGGAGGGGAGGAGGGGACGGAGGTTGCCTCAGCCATACATTATGTAACTCCCGGCCTGTAGCCTATCGCCGATTTTGACCATCCAAACACTGTTTCCACTTGTTTTATTGTTGTAACAGGTTAATACCTTTTTATAATCAACCTATCATAGGCGCATATGGATAAGTATTAATGCTATTTATGGTAAAATAACGATGTTAGTGATGGGAACAGCTCAAATACGTGCGCACAGGAGTGTGGTGTCTCATACCCCCCATGTGCACGTCTTAGGTTAACCCTCCAGCCCCGTCTATGTATTATATATATATTCCTCGAAACCCGGGTGTTTTGGCCGAAAAACGTCTAGGCTAGGCTACTGTATATTCGTTAATCAGACTGCTTCCCGCATTCCCGCACATCCCCAAGCGTAGCTGTGTTATTTACCTGTAGAATGGCATTAAGTAGAGCTCTCTAAGTCAACTGGTTGAGCTGTGATGATGATTTCATTGGAGATAACTTTATGGCCAAAACAGCCACTTTACACCACTTTTCGATACTTAACAACAACATACAGGCACACACGAACAAGCGTCTCCTTCTTGTGGCCGGAGATGCGGGGCGTCGGTCCAGCCGGCTGTTGTTTACATGCGTCGGACCGACGCCTCGCACACGAAGCTCACAGGCTTTCAACCACTGGGCGTTCAAGAGGCCTTCCGGGTACCTGTTATATGCTTTTTTATGGGCGTTCAAGAGCCCTTCCGTGGTGAGAGGGTTAAGGGAGATACAGAACCTAGAACCTGTAACCTGTAACGATATTTGTCCTGGGTTTCCCACAGACGCCACCCCGCTAGGTCAGCCATGTAGGTTAGGTTAGGTTGAAAAACAAGAAAACCCGAGCCAACTTCTTTTTTGCACTTACTGTCTTTTATACAGCTGAAAAATCTTAAAATCCGAGCCAACTTTTGCCAAAACTTGGCTCGGGTTTTGATAATATTTAAGGACACTAGTGCGACGTTATGAGAAACAATTTATTAGGGAAAATAGGCACCAATAGATTCGCCATATTTTTCTCCATATAGTCCGCATGGAGGATTTCCGTTATCAACAAATTGAAAAATACCCACTTCACAGACAAATACACCAAAAATCTAAGTCAAAGCGGGTGTGTAGGTTAGGCTAATGTCCATTCAAAGGGGGATAGGCTAGTAAACACTAGGATAGCCTATACCCGGTCAGAGGTAAAAAGAAGAAGAGTCCTGCAGCAGTCTCCTTGAATGCTACCGGTACCCGGGTTTTTTCATTTTAGGGTTTTCTCAAGTTGAAAAACAACAAAACCCGAGCCAACTATCATCATCAAAGCCATTATATCGCTTTTTTGTCTTTAACCCCACATTTTCCCTGATCTTCATAGCCCTCCCCACTATCGGTCTTAAGATCGTTGGATAAAGGGGAAAACTATTTTTGCGGAGGTTGAAACTAATGTCTATCACTATATATATTGATGCAAATAAACTAAAACTAAAAAAAAAAAAATGAAAATAATTGGTGGGTGGTTTCCTTAATATTTTCCGGGTTAGCCTGCCTGCCCGACCCCAAACACTCGCCACCAGTGACCAAAACACACCAATATCTGGAATAAAATGCCCACTACACATTTAAAAACTTGTTCAATCTTCTCATTAAACCTTTAAGAGTGCACATATACTCACTCGGCTTGCGCTTTCCGCGTCATATTGGATTATTTGACGTATTCACGAATTTCACGAGACTATTTATAATTCAGTTCAGTTGTTGCTTTGTTGGGGCCAGCCGGGAAGCTTGGCCTTTACAACGGCGCCTCCCTTTTGTTGTCATCTTTTTACTTCATTATGTTCAGATGTTTTGTGCTTTTTTTTCTTCTCTTCTTTCTTCTTGGTTATTCTACCTCTTCTTTTTTCTTATTTCCTCTTTATTCTTCTTAAAGTCTTTAATTGTTATTTGTATGATTTTTGCGTGGCGATGAAGCCATCTCTTGATCTTGATAGGGCAAGCCCTATTAACCATGACACGATGTCGGTCAAAGCAACAGTGGCCTCCCAAGAAGGAGGCACTTCAACTACAATGAGCTTGCCAGAACATCCACAGACAAATTCCACAAAATTGGAAAGTCATTGAATCCATCACAAAGCAGTTCCTCCAGGTCAACGCTACTCGCAGTCTAGTACATTGATGAGGTGATGGTGGCCTACAAGGGGAAGAGGGCTGGTAACCGGAGGCAATTGATATATCAAGACAATACCAGAAAAGTGGCCCATGGGGCTTCAAGTTTTTCTGCAGAGGTAGAGGGATGACTGGTATGGTGAAGGGATGGATGGTATGGTGGAGGGATGACTGGTAGGGTTGGTTGTGGTGAACTTTAGGCAATAATTGAAACAGACAGATTCTAGATTACAGTACACTATTTACACTATTTTTGTCTAGATTATGAATTAGTTTATGTTGTTTCTTTTGAGTTATTAAATATTGAATAATATGAGTGTAATAAAATAATACAAATCAATGGTTTAACGTAATTTTTCATATCATACATTGCAACGGCTCAGACGTGGTTGCCTATCCGCAGATAGAATATAATACAATAAAGTTCTGCCACAACACCGCCCTAACATGTTATCACTTTACCTGATGTTGGCATAGTCCTAACAATGCTGTAGCAAGACTCGACTAAGTTCAACTGCAGTACCAGCACCTGTACTATAGGTAGCACCAACGAACTTGACAATAATCTGGACCCCTTAACTTCTAATAACTCAAAATTAATGAAAGCAATCGGGCTGACATTTCTATCACTTGGGAAGAGTCCACCAGGAAATAGGTGTGGAAATTTATATCCAATTTGCTCAAGGTCCTTATGAGTTACAAAGAGGTCAGGGATCGAGATTTTTGTCAAGTTCGTTGGCACTCCCTATAGTATCTGCAATTGCCGACTTGCGAGTTTCGTTCTATAAAGAAGTTGGAGCTGTAGACAACGATATTTAACAGAATTTACTGCTAAAATTTGGGCGTAGTACATTTATAAATACATAAAACCCAATTCAACATACCATTTATCCATCAGAAACTTACATAACTATTGCCTTTCTGTTTAATATCAATGTTCATGGCTTCATGTGTGATGTCCCCGTGGTTGTTTACTGTATATATGGATGGAGTCATGAAAGAAATACGATCAAGAGCAGTGGATGTTGGGTGTATCGCTGAAAAGGGAGGGAATTGAGTGGAAGCTACCTATACTGTACTGCTGTTTGCGGATGATACAGTTCTGATCGAGTGATAATGAATGGGAGTTGCAGGGTCTGGTAAATGAGTTTGGAACAGTGTGCGAAAAACGGAATTTGAAGGTAAATGCGGGGAAGAGCAAGGTTATGGTCTTCGAAAGGGGTGAAATCACAGTGTGAGGTGAAGCTGAACGGTCAGGCTATGGAGATCGTCAACTCTTTTAAGTATCTGGGCAGTGTGTTGAGTAAAGATGGAACTATGGATGAAGAAGTACGGGAGAGGGTACAACAGGGGAAGAGGGTTGTAGGAATGCTAAAAGCAGTAACAAGAAATAGGGTGGTCAGTATGGAAGTGAAGAAGTCCTTGCATGACAGTGTGGTAATCCCGACACTGACTTACGGAAGCGAAGCATGGACGTTGGTTGAGAGGCTCAGACCAAGAGTGAGAGCAGTGGAAATGAATTACTTAAGGAGTGTGTGCGGAGTTACATGGAGGGATAGACAGACTAATGAGGAAGTAAGAAGGAGGTGTGGTGTGGAGGTAGATGTGCTGGAAAGTGTGAAAAGGAACAACTTGAGATGGTTCGGCCATATGGAACGTATGGAAAGCGAGAGAATGACTAAGAGGGTGTACGAGAGTGAGGTGGAGGGACAGAGAGGGAGAGGTAGACCGAATGAGAGGTGGAAGGATGGAGTGAGGAAGTACATGAACGAAGGCGGTGATGGTTGGGGGGAGGGGCGTCGACTAACTGGGGACAGAGGTGCATGGGGGCGGTTCGTTCGTGGCCACCCCTTCGGGGATCACAGCGTCAGGCAATAGATAGACCAAGTATATTTCTATAAACTTTATTCTCAATTCGTTGTACTTCTGACTTGTTAAAATGAATTACATTAGTACCATGTAGGATGGAGGGCAAGGCTACATTTTTCCAAAAAGTTTTGCCAATAATAATTTTATTACAACTCTTGGCTATGATGGAGGGTACCTGGCTAGCTAGGTTATTGGCTTTTGATATTAATTGTGTTTTATATTTCTTAAAGCAATCCCTCTCTCCTGATATAGTTACTCCTAAGTACTTAATACTATCAACTACCTTTATCCCGGCTATATCAACTACCTTTATCCCGGCTATATCTGCAGGTTTTTCTTTCATATTTGCTATTAATATATTACTTTTTTCTACATTTATCTCTAGACTGCTGTCTCCAACTATTTCCCTAATTAAATTAATACTTCTCCTTGCTTCTTCCACTGACTGTGACAAATTTAGTCCGTCATCGGCATAGAATAGAGTATTTATATAAACTGAATCGTCTTTATAGCCTAGTCCTGTTTCGATTAATCTATTGATTATTATGTATGTGACTAGTTTAAATAAAGTTGTAGAGCCTGTGCAGCCCCATTTGATGCCACTGGTGATGTTAATTTCCTTCTCAATGTCTTTGTTTAATTGTAAATTTTTCCTATCTCCTGTATATATTTTTGTAACTATGTATATTATTTGAGGGTGAACCTTGTAGTGGATTAAAGCTTCCAATATATTTTCTCTTTTGATCGAGTCGAACGCCTTCTTGAAATCTATTGCTGTAATTATTAAAGTTTTTTGTTCTTGTAACTCTTTGTAATACAGTATTTCACTATTAATAAATGATCTTCTAGCCTACTACCTTTGGTAAACCCTGATTGGGTATCTATTGTCAGATCATTCTCTTTAATATGTAGGTCTATTTTGTCCCTCACTATAGCCATTATCATCTTATAAGAAATATTTGAAAGCGCTATAGGTCTTAGTTCCTTAGCGGTAGGTTTTTTTACTTTTGGTATTAATTTAGTGTTGGAGGACATCCAGCTTTCTGGTATCTCAGTTTCTCCTCTTAGCAAATTATTTAGGGATTTTGTTAAAGCCTTTTTACAGGTAATACTTTTGTTTAATGTTTTGTACAATTCAGGTTTTATGTTATTGGGTCCGTCTGCTTTATTATTCTTAAGGCTTGTTAAGTATTTAGTAATGTCACTGTCTGTTATTTCTGGTGTGTCCATATAGTTTATGTTATCAAATTTATGTACCATATCTACATGTTCTTCTAAATGCTTTGAAGCTGTGTATTCACCTGTTATGTCAGTAATGATTGATGTGTCCATGTTGAGAAAATCTTCTTTGTACTTTTCTTTAGTTTCATCATTCCATATCTGACCAATTTTGTTTTCATGTTTTTGGTAAATACCCGACCAGAACTCTACCAATTCTCTTTCAGCACCCGTCTCACTCAACTGTTCACCGTCTACATTATATATTGGGTTCTCCTTAGCTATTCTTGCATTGCCTATCAGCTTTTTTATGCATTCCCAAACCTTCTTATTGCTTTTATCCCTTCTTATCTCTTCTGCCATCTTGTTTTCGTGTATTTCGTTTTCTGTTTTTACCATGATTTGAACCTTTTCCTTTTGTCTTTCATATAACTCCCATAATTGTTGTTTTGTTTCTATGTTTTGCTCATTTCTCCTTCTATTCAGCTCTCTCCTTTTTTTAATTTCCTTCCTTATATCATCATTCATCCATATCTGCTCCTTAACCTTCCTATCCCCATTAACCTTTACTCTGATTGTTCTTCCCATGAATTTTCCTGCTGTTGTTAGTATTATGTCATCAATTTCCTTTATATCCCTTAAATCTCTACAGTACTTCAAATTGATCTTTCTACATTTTCTAGGAATATGTCTTTAGTTGTGTTATCAATTTTTAAGTAATTTTTTATCTCCCATGTGTTTCTATTAAAGACTGAGCTGGTATTGGTATCTAATTCAAAGTTTACAGTTATTAAATTATGATCTGAAAGATCAAAGATGTACTTATTCTCATCTATGTGCATATTAACCCTTTCACGCTCATATGACGCAGATGACGTCATATGACGCCAGATTAGCAATAATAAATAGAGTTATCTCACTCTTATAATTACCTCTCCAAAATTAGTTTTCTGCCCACAGCTAACTCAAAGACAACTGCAGAGGTTGAAGTAACGAAACTAAAGGTTTCTAAATACCCCTGATGGTAACAAAGGCTTTACAACAATACAACAAAACAATACATAAGATCAGTGATGGAATACGCAAGCCCAGTCTGGGCTTCTAACCTAGCTGAAACACATCATAAGACCTTACAGACTATTCAAAACAAAGGCCTGAAGATCATTACAGGCTGCACAGCTACTGCACCCACAGATCACCTACATCAAGAAACCAAAATCCTCAAAGTCAAAGACCATCTGGGCATGAGAGGCACTCAATTCCTGGCAGCAGCCTCCACGAACCAAGACCACCCACTAAACTACATGGCAACACACCCACAGACACCAAGAAATATCAAAACAACACCCAGCACACGGTATCACACACAATTATTGTCCTCTCTCCCTCCCTGCCCACCCCGAACCAACTTCCAGAAGCACATCCATACTCATATCTCTCACCGATCCATCCACTCACTCACAGAAAACACGCAGCTGCATGCACGACCTCCCGAAATCCATCCTTCCGAATCCTCCCTTCCTCGCGAGGACAGAGTCCACCTGGCCAGGCTGGGATGCGGACACCATCCAGCTCTCCTGAGCTATCAGAAGAGACTGGATAACTCCGTTGTCGACGCCTGCCCGGGATGTAACACAGCACCCCATACCATTAAACACATCATAGAAGACTGCATTTCACACAACCACTTACGCCAACAACAGAATCTACACTCAATGAGAGCTCTGTGGGAAAGCCCGATCGTGGCCATGGCCTTTCTCAGGGACTCGGGGCTGTTCGGCCAGGCAGCTTAGGGAACAACAACAAAGGCTTTAAAGTATCCCTAATAGGCTCAAAATTGCGTCATATGTCGGAGAGGGTTAACACATTTTTCTTGCATTTTTGTATCTATCATGGCATAATCTATGACACTTCTCATGTTATTGTTATTTGTCCACGTGTATACACCATCACATTCACATACATCATTCAAAAGTGTAAGGTTAAAATTGGGTAGGATGTAGTGAGCGGGTGTACCGCCATCTTTGTTTACATTACGCGTAGTGGCGTCGGACCTTTCCCATCATGTTCCCGTCTATTTTAACCTAACCTAACCTAGTATTCATGTAGTAATGACAGGGGGCAAATAGCAGAAAATATAGCGTCGAAATAGACAGGAACGTAAGTGCGACCACGGCGATCGCCCTATGTAAACAATGACGACCGTACGCCCGAACTCTACATCCATCCCTTAAAATTTTCCATAAACTCTAAAATAAATTTCCCATTTTGGTTTAGTATTTGTTCACCTACAAAGCCCAGGTGGCCATTAAAGTCCCCTAATAAAATTAATTTCTTACAGTTTCTTACAGTAGATCCTCTGGAAAAAGGCAAACTATGCCTGTGTATCCAGCTCACTACCAGTACTTGCACTGCTGCGGTCGTTCACGGTGTTGGCGGCGGCGGTAGCAGACGCAACATTTTTACTATTCTGTATTTTTGTTTTATAATCAAACTTCAAATCTTGTCTTCCCCATGCTTTATCAAGATTACTTTCAAACTCCCTTATTGATTCGGAATCGACTACATACTGGGGCAGTGCGTTCCACTCATTTACCACTCTATCACAAAATGAGTTCTTTGCCTTCTCAAGCCTATTTCTTTCTTTGTAAATTTTCTTAGAGTGTCCTCTCGTTCTTGTTCCCTCCCGCATCAAGAAGATACCTTCACACACATCCTCATCGTACTTTCCTGACACTATCTTAAAAGTCTCTATCATATCCCCTCTCTTTCTCCTATATGCCAGTATCGAAAGCCCCAGTGTCCTCAACCTCTGCTCATAGCCCGCATTCTTCAACGTTGGTACCAGCTTGCTAGCTCTCCTCTGCACTTTCTCCACTGCTTCTATATCCTTTACCATATATGGAGCCCACACCTGGTTCGCATATTCCAGGTGCGGCCTAACCAGCGCTGTATAGAGATTCCTGAAGATTTCTTCAAGTGACACAAATGTCCTCCTTATCAGCCCTACAATTCTATTGGCTTTGTTTATCTTTTCTGCTAAATGTTCTGAGAAATTTAACTTATTGTCTATTACTACTCCTATATCCTTTTCTGCATTCACTTCCTCCATCGCTTCATACATACTGTATCCTACCTTGTCTATCTTGCTGGTCCCAATCCGCATGTACTTGCATTTTTTTGGATGAAAAGGCATTAACCAATGCTGACCATCCCTTCATGCCCTCCACATCTCCTTGAAGCAAACCCATATCTTCCTTACTCCTCACTCTTCTATACAGTTTAGTGTCATCCGCATACAGGTATACCTCACTTCCATTAGTTATAACTTCAGGCAAGTCGTTGATAAATATAACGAACAGCAGTGGTCCCAACACAGATCCCTCTGGCGATGGGCTGGTCTATCAGAGTGAGACCTGAGCAATCTCTGCCATACCCATAGCTTACTCTGACTGTTCCTTTTACTTATATATTTTCTAAATCTCAAGTGACGGCGTCTCTTCCGTGGATTGACCTCCCAATCTACCAAGATTGGAAGCTAAAGCGTCACATTATTCCTTTGCCCCTCAACTTTCTCTTCATAATTGCTGAGGGGCACAGGGCCCTGGGTGGGGCTTTGGTTTCCCGGGCGTTTACGCACCCTCTCAGCTCCCCGCCATGGAGTGGCTTCGGTCACCCAGGCTTTATTGTGGTCGGCAGGGAGGGTTCTGTGGGGCGCTCGTTTATGGCCTTGGCCTTACTCGGGGCCTTGGGGCTGTTCGGCCAAGGCAGCTTGGAACAACAACAGCAACAAACAACAACAAGAACAACAACAACACAACAACAACAACAACACAACACAACAACAACAACAACAACAACAACAACAACAACAACAACAACAACAACAACAACACCAACAACAACAACAACAACAACAACAACAACAACAACAACAACAACAACAACAACAACAACAACAACAACAACAACAACAACAACACAGATCCCTGAGGTACCCCACTTGTAATTTCCCTCCACCCCCAGCCTATTCCATTCACCAGTACCCTCTTAATGGATCATCCTTTGTCTCTCAAGACTTTCTCAATGTTACTTTTAATTTTTATATTTCTGTCCTTATCATTTACAGAAAAATAAACAAGAATCATATACAAGGGATCTGTGTTGGGACCATTGCTGTTCGTTATATTTATCAACGACTTGCCTGAAGTTATAACTAATGGAAGTGAGGTATACCTGTATGCGGATGACACTAAACTGTATAGAAGAGTGAGGAGTAAGGAAGATATGGGTTTGCTTCAAGGAGATGTGGAGGGCATGAAGGGATGGTCTGAGCATTGGTTAATGCCTTTTCATCCAAAAAAATGCAAGTACATGCGGATTGGGACCAGCAAGATAGACAAGGTAGGATACAGTATGTATGAAGCGATGGAGGAAGTGAGTGCAGAAAAGGATATAGGAGTAGTGATAGATAATAAGTTAAATTTCTCAGAACATTTAGCGGAAAAGATAAACAAAGCCAATAGAATTGTAGGGCTGATAAGGAGGACATTTGTGTCACTTGACGAAGAAATCTTCAGGAATCTATATACAGCGCTGGTTAGGCCACACCTGGAATATGCAAACCAGGTGTGGGCTCCATATATGGTAAAGGATATAGAAGCAGTGGAGAAAGTGCAGAGAAGAGCTAGCAAGCTGGTACCAACGTTGAAGAACGCGGGCTATGAGCAGAGGTTGAGGACACTGGGACTTCCGACACTGGCATATAGGAGAAAGAGAGGGGATATGATAGAGACTTTTAAGATAGTGTCAGGAAAGTACGATGAGGATGTGTGTGAAGGTATCTTCTTGATGCGGGAGGGAACAAGAACGAGAGGACACTCTAAGAAAATTTACAAAGAAAGAAATAGGCTTGAGAAGGCGAAGAACTCATTTTGTGATAGAGTGGTAAATGAGTGGAACGCACTGCCCCAGTATGTAGTCGATTCCGAATCAATAAGGGAGTTTGAAAGTAATCTTGATAAAGCATGGGGAAGACAAGATTTGAAGTTTGATTATAAAACAAAAATACAGAATAGTAAAAATGTTGCGTCTGCTACCGCCGCCGCCAACACCGTGAACGACCGCAGCAGTGCAAGCACTGGTACTGAGCTGGATACACAGGCATAGTTTGCCTTTTTCCAGAGGATCTACTGTAAGAAACTGTAAGAAACTGTAAGAAACTGTAAGAATATAAAAAGAAAATCCTTGGATGCTAATTTTTGTGTACCGTACAGTAGATCAATATGTTTTGAAATTAATTTCTCTATTTCAATTTTATCAGTATCCCTGCGTAACAACATTAGGCCTCCTCCCTTCCTGTCGTCAATATTTCTAAACTGTTCTACTTTACATAGTCCTTTAGTTAGTAGGAATCTATCAAATTTTTAATGGGTTTCAGTTAATGCAATAATATCTAATTTATTTACTAATAAATCCTTTACTTCCTCAAACTTATTAACAGTGAGACACTGAATGTTTAATAATCTTATACTAAATTTAAAATTACATATGTTATCTATGTTTTTTTGCTGTAAATCACTTTTGAAAGTTTTTGCTGCGTAGGCCTAGTAGCTTTCCGTCTCGTACATACCACCCTTGCTCGCCTTTCTTCTTCTTTTCAAAAAGTTTGGCCATCAGATCTTTGTGTATTGTTCTTTCTTTATATGTCATGTCTTTCATAATGCTAACTTCCTTAGTCCAGCTTGTTGAGAACTTTAGGTTCTTGGCATTAGCCAGAACCTCCCTCTTCTTCTCACTACTTTCTAGTTTGACAAACATTGGTCTAGGCTTGTTGTTTGGTTTTCCTAACCTCTTAACTTCCACTATATCTGTATTTGCTGTTTTTGTCTTTTATGACCTCTTTACATCTCTTGCCTTGGCTACCTCTATATCTTCCTCCTGCTGTTCTGCTATATTAGCCTAAACAAGATTAAATTTCCCTGTCTCTTCTCTAGCTCTTCCTTCTCTTTCATCTCCTCTACCACAATTCCATGGATTTGTGAAAGTACAGTACTGTCTCTCACAGCATCCAGGACTTTATCAGTAGTCTCCTCCACTATCTCAGCTTTAAATGCTGTGAATTTTGCTTGCCATTCTTCTACTTCATCCTTCAACTTTTGGTTTTCCTCCATCATAGCCTGAAATTTAATCTCTAGCCTGGAAAGTTTTTTAAGCTTAGGTTGTAGATTTGGGAGAAAGACGTTTCGCAGCAAGTGAAGGTTCGCCTTACCGCGGCGAACGAGCCCGGACGCTATTGGAACTGCGGCGAACCGACCCACACCAGGGCCAACAAATCAAGATGCTTAATACAGTACTGTTAGAGTCGTGGGAAAGTAGCTAAATTGATACTGACATCACTGGACAATGTCATACAACTAAGGAAGGATCCCTTACATTTAGAATGCCATCTGATACTTTTCAAATGATAGCCTAAACATTATCTCAATTCATTACATAGGCTATACGTTTCCAAGTATGAAGAAAACAATCTAATATCAGCCAGACAGTAGGCTATATATAATATGCGTCATCGTGTCTTAATTTAAAAAGTATACACATTAATAGGGACGATATACACCAGCACACTTGCGTAAGAGCTTCTTGGCCTCCTGCATGCTTTTGGGTGTGCTTCTCATATATTCTTCCCCAAGTTCCCCCGCCTTGAATAATTGTCCTTGGATGTGTTTATTGGTTGCTCGTTGGTACCTGGACAATGTGCCTTTACTAACAAATTGTAGGCTACCTCCACACTAACTGTTTTAGCTTCTTCTTCAAGCAGATCGACCCGCAGATAAAGTGGAAGTTTAGATTTTCCTGCTCGACGATTTAATGCACCGTGCCAACTTTTACAATCATTGTTTGTCCTGGTTGTTTTAAAAACACCAATTAGGAAATCTTATGGAGATAGAGAGGAACATTATGGTAATTGCGACAAATATACGCTAGACTGAAATTAGGAATGCACTAGAATGTATCATAGGTAGTACGGTAATAACCTGCATAATTACACTATTAAAATATCGCTAAGTATCCTTTGTATTGGAATACAAAATATAAATAGGCCTAGCCTATATTTACTAAGAAAGTTAAAAATAAGGATGTTTAGAAATCGAAGGAAGTCAGAATAAAAGCTGTGGAAGCACTGAATGCATAATCGTATTTTGGATGGTGAACTAAAAAGCCTGCTTACCGGTACCGGTGCATATTTTAAAGTCACCAGTAGGCCTATAATTCACATTTTTTCACCAAACAACTTTAGGGCCTAGGCTACTTCTAAACTCAATTAATGAAATCAACAATTATCCAACATGTGGCACTCCAAGGACTCGAACCTAGCATAGGCTACTCACACCAAAATTTTGCGCATTTATGCATTACACTATCAAAACAGTTAAAGAATTATGCTATGCACAAGCCTACGATTTATTATGCAGTAACCAGTACCGTACTGGTCAGGAACACTGCTGTAAGAAGAGTGACAAAATCTGGGGTTTATATTGCAGTTAAATGAACCTGCTGCGAACCGTCTCATTCATTTACTGCGAACAGGCATAACAAATTCTGGTAGCATTCAAGGAGACTACTGCAGGACTCTTCTTCTTCTTCTTCTTCTTACCTCTGACCGGGTATAGGCTATCCTAGTGTTTACTAGCCTATACCCCTTTGAAAGGACATTAGCCTAACCTAACCTATCCTAGTATTATAGGTGGGGGCTGCCGCCCCCACACCCCCGCTTCGATTTAGATTTTTGGTGTATTTGTCTGTGAAGTGGGTATTTTCAATTTGTTGATAACGAAAATCCGCCATGCGGACTATATGGAGAAAAATATGGCGAATCTATTGGTGCCTATTTTGGTTAATATACAGGAGACGCAACAATATAGGTAGCAAATTTGTAATGGTAGTTTTGGGTTCCTATCATCATATGCTTCATTTCTATATACTTTTTATCCCCGGGGAAAAAAAAAAAAAAAAATCTTGTGATTTTTCATTTTTTTTTTTCTTGGATTTTTTTTTTTGGTCATTAACCTAACCAAAAAACGGTCAATTTAAAGATGATGTAATTAAATTGCTAAAAAATCGTTTCGATTGTTTTTATGTAGTTTAGAGTTGTGTAAGGGTGTTTTGATGTGTGAAAATAGGCGTAAATGCATATTTACCCATTAAACAACAATCTAAAAACACGTCCCTTCACTCGCGAAAAATAACTATTTGGCCATAACCGTTTGCCGTTGGATACACAATATGTAGAGGAGGGGGGGGGAGGGGGGCGGCCCCCCCTCACCCCCCCCCCCAAGATTTATTGAAATTGTCATATATTTAAACAGTAGGGGGCAAAAACCAAATTTTCCCCAACGCTTCTTCTTCTTCTTCTTCGCGGCGGATGTAAACAAAGCCACCCGCCTCTTGCGACGTAGGCGATATAGGGGATATTTTTTTTCTTTTTCAGGATCAGTAATAAATTTTTACGCGCATTTAGACACATATAGGAATGAAATACATGGTATAAGAAACCTGTAGGCCACGATAAATGAATTTAATTCTATCTATCTATCTATTGCCTGACGCCGTGATCCCCGAAGGGGTGGCCACGAACGAACCGCCCCCATGCACCTCTGTCCCCAGTCAGTCGACGCCCCTCCCCCCAACCAGCACCGCCTTCGTTCATGTACTTCCTCACTCCATCCTTCCACCTCATATTCGGTCTACCTCTCCCCCTCTGTCCCTCCACCTCGCTCTCGTACACCCTCTTAGTCATTCTCTCGCTTTCCATACGTTCCATATGGCCGAACCATCTCAAGTTGTTCCTTTTCACACTTTCCAGCACATCTACCTCCACACCACACCTCCTTCTTACTTCCTCATTAGTCTGTCTATCCCTCCATGTAACTCCGCACGCACTCCTTAAGTAATTCATTTCCACTGCTCTCACTCTTGGTCTGAGTCTCTCAACCAACGTCCATGCTTCGCTTCCGTAAGTCAGTGTCGGGATTACCACACTGTCATGCAAGGACTTCTTCACTTCCATACTGACCACCCTATTTCTTGTTACTGCTTTTAGCGTTCCTACAACCCTCTTCCCCTGTTGTACCTTCTCCCGCACCTCTTCATCCATAGTCCCATCTTTACTCAACACACTGCCCAGATACTTAAAAGAGTTGACGATCTCCATAGCCTGACCGTTCAGCTTCACCTCACACTCTGTGACTTCACCCCTTTCGAAGACCATAACCTTGCTCTTCCCCGTATTTACCTTCAAATTCCGTTTTTCGCACACTGTTCCAAACTCATTTACCAGACCCTGCAACTCCCATTCATTATCACTCATCAGAACTGTATCATCCGCAAACAGCAGTATAGGTAGCTTCCACTCAATTCCCTCCCTTTTCAGCGATACACCAACATCCACTGCTCTTGATAGTATTTCTTTCATAACTCCATCCATATATACAGTAAACAACCATGGGGACATCACACACCCCTGTTTCAAACCAACATTCAGGTCAAAGAACTCGCTCTGCTCACTCTCCACACGTACTGCCGCCTTTGCACCCTCATACATGCTCTTCACTGCTTTCAGCAACTTGCCCTCTACTCCGTATATTCTAAGTACTTTCCACAAACCTTCTCTATCCACTCTGTCATAGGCCTTCTCCAAGTCCATAAAGGCAACATACACCTTTTGTTTCTTCTCCAGATACTTCTCCACAACACAATTCATGAATTTAATTACATCATCTTTATATTGTCCCAAAAAACTAACCTAACCTAACCTAATAGCCCCCAAATATGTTATTCACTGAATGTTATTCAGGTTGGTAAAGTTGTCTGCGTGCCTGGTGCCGGAGTCGGGAGGGTGGCTGAGAAGATAGATGCTGTCATGGAAGTGAGTGGGGAGGACCCCATCATCTTCCTCAACGCAGGGAGCAACGACATATGGAGATGCAGGACTGAGGAGTTGCTCTCCAAGTATCAGGAAATGTTGGAGAGGATCAAGGAAAAAGGTGGAGTTCCTGTGGTAAACAGTATCCTGCCTAGAAGAGGGGTAAGGAAGGAATGGTCCTCCAGGGCTATTGGTGTAAATAGCCGGCTGGAGAAGTATTGTAAGGCAAATACTATTCCATTCCTGGATAACTGGTCCCTCTTTTATGGTAAGGATGAACTGTATGCCCAGGATGGAGTACATCTCTCTCGACTAGGAGTTTCGACCTTGGCCAGCTCACTCGACAAGATTGTTGCGGGGTTTCGTTAAAAAAACCTGGGTGTGTAAGTAAAATACTGTCTCCATATGGAGCAGGTACTTCATGTGACAAACCAGTGAGTAAAATAGAAATAATCAGTCAAGATAGTGCGGATATAGTGATGTGTAATAGTAGTATCGATAACACTACACATGTAACTGATAGTAAAGATGAGAATACTGATAGAGTAGAATTTCCGTCTAGAGCTAGTAGTTCAACAGGAAATAATAAGTTAGCTAAACACAATAGAAAATTAGTTGCAAATAAAAGTAATAGGTTGAGGGTATATTATACAAATTGTAGGAGTTTATGTAACAAAATGAACGAACTTAGAGCACTCGTTAGCACAGAAAATATAGACATAATAGCGCTAACTGAAACGTGGATTAATACAGAATCTAGGCATTTTTTAGCAGAATTTGATATTCCAGGATATAGTTTGTTTAAATATGACCGAACAAGTAGGAGGGGCGGGGGTATAGCAGTGTTTGTCAGGAGTACATTAAAAAGCTGTATTAAATCAGGTATTAGACTAAATAATGATAATGAAAGTGTTTGGGTAGAGGTTAACGAAGGT
Source organism: Paralithodes platypus (assembly GCA_032716605.1). NCBI lineage: Eukaryota > Metazoa > Arthropoda > Malacostraca > Decapoda > Lithodidae > Paralithodes > Paralithodes platypus. The sequence continues at coordinate 6,181,276 of CM064491.1, read as the reverse complement.
AGTGAGACCATAGTTATTGGAGTTATATATAGACCGCCTAATATGAGTAGAAATGGCGGAAAATCGTTATGGGAGGAAATTAAAATAGCATCAAGGTTTAGCAATGTGTGCATTATGGGGGATTTTAATTTTCCGAACATTGATTGGCAGCACCAATTAGGCGACTCCGATTCAGTAGAGTTTATTGAGGTAGTACAAGATAGTTTTTTTATTTCAATTCATAGATACGCCGACTAGAGGTATTAATATTCTTGATTTAGTTTTCAGTAACAATGAACATATGATAAATAATGTAGAGATTGGTGACCACCTAGGAAATAGCGATCATAAATCTATTTATTTTAATATACAATGGACAGGGAATGCTAAAGAGAATACGACACTTATCCCAGATTTCAGAAAAGCCGATTATGGTGGGCTAAGAAGAGGCTTAAGGGTGGACCCTATTGTTAAGCAATTAAGTCAGGATATCTATCTATCTATCTATTGCCTGACGCCGTGATCCCCGAAGGGGTGGCCACGAACGAACCGCCCCCATGCACCTCTGTCCCCAGTCAGTCGACGCCCCTCCCCCCAACCAGCACCGCCTTCGTTCATGTAGTTCCTCACTCCATCCTTCCACCTCATATTCGGTCTACCTCTCCCCCTCTGTCCCTCCACCTCGCTCTCGTACACCCTCTTAGTCATTCTCTCGCTTTCCATACGTTCCATATGGCCGAACCATCTCAAGTTGTTCCTTTTCACACTTTCCAGCACATCTACCTCCACACCACACCTCCTTCTTACTTCCTCATTAGTCTGTCTATCCCTCCATGTAACTCCGCACGCACTCCTTAAGTAATTCATTTCCACTGCTCTCACTCTTGGTCTGAGTCTCTCAACCAACGTCCATGCTTCGCTTCCGTAAGTCAGTGTCGGGATTACCACACTGTCATGCAAGGACTTCTTCACTTCCATACTGACCACCCTATTTCTTGTTACTGCTTTTAGCGTTCCTACAACCCTCTTCCCCTGTTGTACCCTCTCCCGCACCTCTTCATCCATAGTCCCATCTTTACTCAACACACTGCCCAGATACTTAAAAGAGTTGACGATCTCCATAGCCTGACCGTTCAGCTTCACCTCACACTCTGTGACTTCACCCCTTTCGAAGACCATAACCTTGCTCTTCCCCGTATTTACCTTCAAATTCCGTTTTTCGCACACTGTTCCAAACTCATTTACCAGACCCTGCAACTCCCATTCATTATCACTCATCAGAACTGTATCATCCGCAAACAGCAGTATAGGTAGCTTCCACTCAATTCCCTCCCTTTTCAGCGATACACCAACATCCACTGCTCTTGATAGTATTTCTTTCATAACTCCATCCATATATACAGTAAACAACCACGGGGACATCACACACCCCTGTTTCAAACCAACATTCAGGTCAAAGAACTCGCTCTGCTCACTCTCCACACGTACTGCCGCCTTTGCACCCTCATACATGCTCTTCACTGCTTTCAGCAACTTGCCCTCTACTCCGTATATTCTAAGTACTTTCCACAAACCTTCTCTATCCACTCTGTCATAGGCCTTCTCCAAGTCCATAAAGGCAACATACACCTCAAGTCAGGATATGCCAGAGTTAAACTTGCCACCTACATATAACCAGTTTATTGCTTCACTCCACAATGCTCAAAATAAATATATCCCTAAAAGAAGATTTAGATCGACGCAGAACCAACCAAAATGGATGACTAATAAGCTAATAGATCTTATAGGAAAAAAGAAAGGAATATATCGAAAAATAAAGAAAGGTGAAAATCATTTACAAATATACTATCAGACTCTATCAAGACAGGTCAAAAAGGAAATCAGGAAAGCAAAAATAAATTATGAAATAAGGATAGCCAGCGACTCAAAAAATAACCCTAAAGCTTTTTACCAACTATATAAATCTAAAGTTAGAGATGTAATAGGCCCCCTAAAAACTTCAATAGGAGAAATAACAGAAAATGATTTAGAAATGTGCAGTACATTAAATAGTCAGTTTCTTTCCGTTTTCACTAATGAAAATTTGGCACAGATTCCAGAAGTCAATATGGTATATAGTGATAGTATAGAAAATATGTTAAGTACAGTTAGTATAAGTAGAAATGATGTGCTTACGGAAATTGACAGACTGAAACCTCAAAAATCGCCTGGTCCTGACGAGGTATATGCTAGAGTATTAAAAGAATGCAGAGATGAGTTAAGTAGTCCATTAGCATTTATATTTAACAAGTCATTAGAAACAGGTTTAGTTCCAGAAGCTTGGAAGCTTGCAAATGTAGTTCCGATCTTCAAAAAAGGTGATAAATCGATAGCATCCAATTACCGTCCCATTAGTCTCACATCAATCATAGGAAAGTTGCTAGAGTCCATTATTGCTAGGAAAATTAGAAGCCACTTAGTAAAATTTAACTTAATAAATTCTTCTCAGCATGGATTCACTCAGGGACGTTCTTGCCTTACTAATTTGCTTAGCTTTTTCTCAGAGGTATATGAAGCAGTAGATAGTGACAAGTCATATGATATTATATATTTAGATTTCAGTAAAGCTTTCGACAGAGTCCCTCATGAGAGATTGATGAGAAAGGTTGAGGCACATGGAATAGGAGGGTCGTTGTTGGGATGGATTAGGTCATGGCTAATTGGTAGGAAACAGAGAGTCAGCATACAGTAAATGGTACCAAGTCAGAGTGGGGAGCAGTCAAAAGTGGTGTCCCCCAGGGATCGGTATTAGGTCCCCTGTTGTTTCTTATATACATAAATGACCTAGATTTAGGTATAACTAGTAGGATAAGTAAATTCGCAGACGATACTAAAATGGGGAGATCAATTGATTCAGATAGCGATATAGAGTGCCTCCAAAGGGATCTAGATACCTTACATGAATGGTCAGTAAATTGGCAGATGAAGTTTAACATTGACAAATGCAAGGTATTAAAGATAGGGAAGATGCAAACAAATGTTAAATATAAACTAGCTAATTTAGAATTAGAAAATTCAGACTGCGAGAAAGATCTAGGTGTGTTTGTTAGCAATGATTTGAAGCCTAGAAAACAGTGTATAAGCGTTCGTAATAAGGCAAACAGGATTCTCGGGTTCATCTCTAGGAGTGTGAGTAACAGAACTGCTGATGTTATCTTAAAACTTTACTTGTCATTAGTGAGACCCCATATGGATTATGCTGTCCAATTTTGGTGTCCTTATTACAGAATGGACATAGATTCATTGGAGAGAATTCAGCGTAGAATGACAAAAATGATCCATAATATTAGAAATTTTCCGTATGAAGAAAGGTTGAAGAAATTAGGTTTACATTCGTTAGAGAGACGCAGAGTTAGAGGGGATATGATAGAGGTGTTCAAGTGGGTTTCCCACTTAACAAAGGGGACATGACAAATGTACTAAAGCTCAGTGATAGCGAAAGAACTCGTACCAATGGTTTCAAATTAGATAAATTTCGTTTCAGAAAAGATATAGGCAAATATTGGTTTGGTAACAGAGTTGTAGATGGGTGGAATAGGCTACCAAGTGATATAGTGGGATCAAGAACGATAGGGAGCTTTAAGAAAAAATTGGATAAGCATATGGACGAGAAGGGTTGGGTGTGAAGGGGGATCAGCCGGGTTGGGCCAATCAGCGCTCTGCAGACCCCCGTAATCCTGCGTTAATCTCTAACCGGTTTGGTAAGATGATCCTCAGGGTATTAGAGTGTTGAGCCTATAATTGGGCTTTGTAATTGGGGTTGTGTGGGACAGGGATCTGCCTTGCTTAGGCCAATCGGCTTTCTGCAGACTCCCATTTTCTTATGTTCTTATGTTCTTAAATACACTTAGGTTAGGCTAGGTTTTTTGGTTAGGTTAACCCTCTCACCACGGAAGGGCTCTTGAACGCCCATAAAAAAGCATATAACAGCTGCCCGGAAGGGCTCTTGAACGCCCAATGGTTGAAAGCCTGTGAGCTTCGTGTGCGAGGCGTCGGTCCGACGCATGTAAACAACAGCCGGCTGGACCGATGCCCCACATCTCCGGCCACAAGAAGGAGAGCGTCGCTTGTTCGTGTGTGCCTGTATGTTGTTGTTAAGTATCGAAAAGTAGTGTAAAGTGGCTGTTTTGGCCATAAAGTTATCTCCAATGAAATCATCATCACAACTCAACCAGTTGACTTAGAGAGCTCTACTTAATGCCATTCTACAGGTAAATAACACAGCTACGCTTGGGGATGCGCGGGAATGCGGGAAGCAGTCAGATTAACACATATACGGTAGCCTAGCCTAGACGTTTTTCGGCCAAAACACCCGGGTTTCGAGGAATATATATATAATACATAGCCGGGGCTGGAGGGTTAATATAAAAAAAATAAAAAAAAAAAAATAAAAAAAAAAATAATAATCCCCGGGGATAAAAAGTATATAGAAATGAAGCATATGATGATAGGAACCCAAAACTACTATTAGAAATTTGCTACCTATATTGTTGCGTCTCCTGTATATTGACCCCTATTTTCCCTAATAAATTGTTTCTCATAACGTCGCACTAGTGTCCTTGAACATTATTCAAATTCTGACCGTACCTGCGGCGAAACGTCACTTGCTGCGAAACATCTCGACCCCGTAGATTTGGCTGACAGATCGGTAGCATTCAAGGAGACTACTGCAGGACTCTTCTTCTTCTTACCTCTGACCGGGTATAGGCTATCCTAGTGTTTACTAGCCTATACCCCTTTGACAGGATATCAGCCTAACCTAACCTAACCTATCCTAGTATTATAGGTGGGGGCTGCTGCCCCCACACCCCCACTTTGACTTAGATTTTTGGTGTATTTGTCTGTGAAGTGGGTATTTTTCATTTTGTTGATCACGAAAATCCTCCATGCGGACTAACCTAGGTTTATAGCCTATGGAGAAAAATATGGCGAATCGGAAAATATCAAGGAAACCGGCCACGAATTTTCCTGGAAATTTGGAAGTCACCCATCGAATGAACATAACCTATACATCATATTTAATATAGCCTAGCCTAGGCCTATGTTTCAACTTTCGGAAAAAACGTTTTCCCCATTAGGCCTATCCAACAATCTTAAGATACGGCCCCCGATAGTGGGGACGGCTATGAAGTACAGGGAAATTGAGGGGTAAAAGACGAAAATAAGGGGTAATATTAGCCTAACCTAACCTAACCTAGTAGGCCTATATTAGGTGGGGGCTACCGCCCCCACACCCCCGCTGGTTTGGTATGTAATTAACCCGCTGAGACCCAGCGTCGCACGTGTTGCGTCGGCAATGTATGTAACGCTAAATCCCAGCGACGCAATGGTTGCGTCCAGGTTACAGATTTGTATGGGAACTGTGTAAGTATCCCACGCAACCATGCCGATAGTTGAAAACTCTCAAAGTCCAACCGCGTGCGCGTGAGCACGCAAAAAATTCCACCATGGTGGAATGGGGAAATAAAACAAGCAAGAAGTGAAAGAAGGGATGCGAACAGAGAAAGGAGAAGGATGATAGAGAGAAATAGGAGGGAAGGCGGAGAGAGGGAACGAGAAGAAAGACAAGCGGTACAAGTATACGAGGAGAAAAAGGAAGAAGGTAAAAATACTAATACAAGAGGCAATGATAAAACACGAGAAAGAAGAAGTAGAAAAGATCAGAAGCAAGGGGAAAGAGGGCCAAAAGGAGTGGTATAGGATGTTAAGAGGTGAGACCGGTAGAGAGGAAGAAAGCGTGGAACTAATAGTGGGAGATAGAATAATAAAGACAGAAGAAGAAATAAAGATTGAAATAAAGCGATACTGGGAGGAAATAGGGGGAGTAAATGAACAAGGGGAGGAGAGGGAATGGAACTTGGAAATGAGAGAGAGAAGGCTACCAGAACAGGATAAGATGGAAATGGAAAGGGAGCTCACAATAGAAGAAGTAAAGAGAGGGATCAAAGCACTAAAAAAGGGAAAGGCGACCGGCCCGGATGGGATACCTAATGAAATGTACATAGAGGGGGGGGAAGAAATGGCAAGAAGACTGAAGAAAATGTTTAATGAGGTAATGGGAAATGAGAGAGTACCAGAAAGATGGAATGAAGCGAGAGTAACACTATTGCACAAGGGAGGGTACAAGAGTAAGAAGGAAATGAAAAGCTACAGGCCAGTGACAGTGACAAACACAATAGGGAAACTCTTCTGCGGGATATTGAAGGAAAGGATGAATAGAGCCATAGAGGGAAACGGGCTAATAAGTGATGAGCAGAATGGGTTCAGAAGAGATAGGAGGGGGACAGATAATATCTATATACTGAGCGAAGTGATGGGGAAAATGAAAAGAGAGAAAAAAATGGGTTACTGTGCATTCCTGGATATAGAAAAAGCCTATGATAGAGTAAACAGGGAACTGCTATGGAAAATAATGGCAAGGAGTGGAATACCAGAAAAGTATATAAACATCATAACATCGATGTACCAAGGAACAAAAGCGAAGTACGCGCTAGGAAATATAGAAACGGGATGGGTAGAAAGCAAGAGGGGGGTAAGGCAGGGGTACGTATTATCGCCGTTATTATTTGCGTTATATATGGAAGAAATGACACAGAGGATAAAAAGAGTTGGGGAGGGGATTCAGATAAACAAAGAAAGACTGGGGGTACTGCTGTTTGCTGACGACGTAGTTCTGATGGCAGAAACGGGAGGAGGGTTGCAGAGACTACTAGAGGAAGCAACGAGATTCGGGGAGGAACTTGAAGTAAGATTTAGTAAAGAAAAGAGCCAGGTGATGAAAATGAATGGAGAGCTTCAAGAAGAAGAGGAATGGACACTGGAAGGAAACAGAATGAAGAAGACAAGGGAGTATAAATATCTGGGGGTAACGATCACGGAGAAAGGGTTTGAGAAGGCGAAAAGTGAAAAGGTGGGACAAATGCAACAATGGAATGGAAGACTATGGAGCGCGACAAGGCTAAGAGCGAATAGCTATGAAATAGTGCGAGGGCTGTGGAAAGGATTGGGAGTACCTGCAATAATGTACGGCTTAGAGGCGGTAGAAACAACAGAGGCGGAAACGAAGAAATTAGAAACGATACAGAATAAAATCGGGAGGACAGGATTGGGGGCAAATAAATACGTAGCTCAAGAAGCAATCCGAGGGGAGATGGGGTGGAGTACGTTTGAGGAAAGGATTGGGAAAGCGAAAGGGAAGTACAAAGTGAGACTAGAGGGGATGGAGGAAGATAGGTGGCCGGGGAAGGTATACAGATGGGCGAGTGAGCAAAGTAAATGGAACAGAGAGTGCAAAAAAAGATTGGGGAGGATAAATATAAAACAGGACCGGGTGGGGGGGGAATTTAGAAAAAGAAATGAGAGAGGGGAGTGGGTCATACTAGAGAATGGGAGGGGATGTGTCAGAGAGATAGAGAAGGGGATAAAGGAGGAGGGGAGAAGAAGATGGAGGGAGGGGGTAGAAAATAAAGCCACGCTGGCATATTATAGAGAGAAGGAAAAACCAGCTAGAGAACTGTACTATGATGGGGGATGGGGATCGAAACTCCTATTTAAAGCAAGAACAGGATCGCTAGAAACAAATGAGAGAACAAGGAGATGGAATGGAGTGGGACCGCACTGCAGTCAATGTGAAATGGGAGGGGATCCAATAGTGGAGGATGTAGAACACATAGTAACCGAGTGTACAAGATATAATGAGGAGAGAGAGGAGTTGGAGAGGTACATGAGGGATAGAGTTGGGGAGAGGGGGTGGGAGGAGATTAAGCAGAGGGAAGATAGAGGGGTGGGGGCGCTATTGGGGTTAACACAGGAGATGGAAACACAAGACATGGAGATGATGAAGAGGATATTGGAGAAAATGTGGAGGAAGAGAAATGAGTGAGGGAGGGGGAGCGGGGGTGAGGGGGAGGGGGGAGGAAGTGAGGGGGGGGGTTTATATAAAAAAAAAAAAAAAAAAACTGTCTCTTAAACTATCCTTCTACTCTAAACTTTCCCTCCTACTAACGTTTCTGAGCCAGTACCGATACAAAGGTCAGCCCTGCGGATCTGCACGGTCTGCGGGCGGGTTCAAAAGAAGAAGAAGAAAAAAGAAGAAGAAGAAGGGGGGAAATTGCCTTCAATTTTTTACTCTTGTAAAATCCGTTTTTGGGGGCTCTGTTACTCTGTAGGACCATTTTTTGAGCTTTATGATCGGTTTTTCATGGTTTTTCCTTCATTCCTAACCCATTCGCTATTGTTTCTGGGAAAAAAAAAAAAAATCAACCCTCTAAGACTGGGTGGGACTTTTATTACAAACTAGCTGGGGCTCAGCGGGTTAATAAAAGGTTGACAGTCGCCAAAAAAAACTTTAATGAAGTCTACGGTATTTACTCCGCAATCTTCAGTTTTGGCTGTGGATAACAGGAGGTAAATATTAACTTTTTCAAAGTAATTGAAAACGGTTTTTCCGAAAGTTGAAACATATATTAATAGCCTATGATGTAGGCGTAGGCCTATAGCCTAGGTTATGTTTTAAGATAAAGTTGGATAAGCATATGGACGAGAAGGGTTGGGTGTGAAGGGGGATCAGCCGGGTTGGGCCAAATTAGCGCTCTGCAGACCCCCATAATCCTGCGTTAATCTCTAACCGTTTTGGTAAGATGATCCTCAGGGTATTAGAGTGGAGCCTATAATTGGGCTTTGTAATTGAATTTGGGTTGTGTGGGACAGGGATCTGCCTTGCTTAGGCCAATCGGCTTTCTGCAGACTCCCATTTTCTTATGTTCATTCGATGGGTGACTTCCAAATTTTCAGGAAAATTCGTGGCCGGTTTCCTTGATAAATACCGGCGAATCTATTGGTGCCTATTTTCCCTAATAAATTATTTCTCATAACGTCGCACTAGTGTCCTTGAATATTATCGACAGACCTTACAGAACCATGGATGTTTAGCCTAGATCCACACATTATATTGTTCTAGTCATGCCCCGACATCCACAGTGGAACCATGTATTACAAAGATCACACAATAGTGCATTATGGTTATCTGTTACTCTTCTGTCACATGTAGGCTACCACAATTTGCAGGATCTGTAAGTAGTGCTTCATCCTGTATACCGTAGTTGTCATTATGGCTATCCGGGTCCGGTGACGCTTACCTGGTGTTGTTGGCTTGGTTGGAACCTTCTTCCTCTCTATCTTCAGTTCTTCACCTCTACGCCGCTGCTCTCTTCCTCTTCCTCCACCTCGGGTTCCCCCACCTCCCCGGTTGCCCTTCCCTGCTGCCATAATACAAATTTCGAGCTCAAAACCACTATTTAACGGGGAGGCCGTACCTCATCCGTTTGAAGTCAGATTAGGACGGGCATGTTCACGCTTCTTCTTCTTCTTGCCAAAATTCCAAATAGCTGTTTTAGTGATCCAGAATATAAAATGATATTAATTAGAGAACGTAACTAATGCTCAGATATTGTGTTATTAATTACATAATACGATGTGGCTATACAATTAATACTGTATGAACTTATATAGGAATTAAAACAATGCCAGGTATTCTTACAACAAAGGGCGCGGATTTTAAAGGCAAGGAAGCGCTTACTTGGAACATTGATATAAATCATTATCCTCCTAAAATACAGGCTTGCTATCGCTCACCAGGAAAAATATCGATACCTAAATGGCACAAAAGGTCATAATATTGGCAAACATGGGGCGCAAGGTCTAAAGATCGCCAAACTAATGGGCGAAAAACATGAGGGAGAAGAGTCCAGAATACCCCTAAAGCTCCCCTTAACCCCTTCAGCACCGGTGACATCATTTGCATTATAGTCTTGCAACTATTAGATTGTATTCAGCTTAGGAAGAACATTTAGCAGTGAAAAGGCTACAGATAATCTCAATTGCCGACTTGGGAGTTTCATTCTATAAGGAAGTTGGAGCTGTAGACATCTATATTTAACCCTCTCCGACATATGACGCGATTTTGAGCCGATTAGGGATAGCCTACCTTAAAGCCTTTGTTACCATCAGGGGTATTTAGAAACCTTTAGTTTAGTTACTTCAACCTCTGCAGTTGTCTTTGAGTTAGCTGTGGGCAGAAAACTAATTTTGGAGAGGTAATTATAAGAGTGAGAGAACTCTATTTCTTATTGCTAATCTGGCAACCTCTGCATCATACGAGCTAAAATACGGTCGTAGTAGGCTACATTCATAAATACATAAAACCCAATTCAACGTACCCTTTAGCCATCAGAAACGTACATTATTATTGTATTTGTTTAAGGTTCCAACTTCCTTATAGAATGAAACTTGTAAGTGGATAATTGACCACTTGCGAGTTTCAGGCTATAAAGAAGTTGGAGTTGTAGAATTACTTACAGCGAATAAGACTATAGGTTACCGTACTGAATGGGTCAAATGATTATATTCAGTAATTAATTAATTAAATTAAGAAGAGCTGAGGTGAAGGGGAGATGGGCCGGTTTGCTGGGCCTCCTTTTCCCTCATGTTTAGCCCCATTAGTGTTCACATTTTAAGACGTTCTGCCCATTAGTTTGGCGATTTTAAGACCTTTCGTGCCATTTCTTTATCGTTATCAAGACCTTTCGTGCCATTTCTTTATCGTTATCAAGACCTTTCGTGCCATTTAGGTGTAAACAAAATTCCACCTAAATGGCACGAAAGGTCTTGATAACGATAGCGAGCATGTATTTTTAAGAAGAACCGGCCTTCAGCAGAGACATTTTTCTATCGAAAAATGTACACATTTACCTTGAAGGGGGGTCTAGGGGGTATTTCTTTCTTTTAACCCCTTCTGTACCAGTGACATCTTTTGTATTTGATTTCAGCTAGATTTTGAAGATTTTAAGTAGCTTAGGAAGGATATATGGTAGCTAAAAGGATTAATTGAGATAGCTTAAACAGACATATGGCTGCCATAACCATTCCTTCTATTTAACCATTCTTTGCAACATATTCTCTTCTATTTATTTAAACACACATTATTATGCTACACAATATTTTCTTTTTCTCAGTAGTAATGGCCACCATGTTTATCGTACCGAACTCTACAACCTACTTGCATCGACGGGCACACCGCCAATTGACCACTTGCGAGTTTCAGGCTATAAGGAAGTTGAAGCCGTGAACATCGATATTAAACAGAAATGCAATAATAATGTACATTTCTGATGGATAAATGTTATGTTCAATTTGGTTTTATGTATTTATAAATGTACTATAGGACCGTATTTTACTTGTCAATTCTGTTAAATATCGTTGGCTACAGCTGCAACTTCCTTATAGAACGAAACTCGCAAGTCGGCAAATTAAACACAAATACAGTAATAATTATGTAGGCTTCTGATCCATAAATCGTATGTTGAATTCGGTTTGATGTATTTATAACATTGCTAAAACCGTATTATAGCTGGTTATTCTGCTAAATGTCTACAGCTCCAACTTCCTTACAGAACGAAACTCGGAAGTGGTCAATTCATCGACTCTGCTGTGTGGACAACATTCACTGGCATGCCCGGCGGACAACCTCGTCTGGACATGCCTTTAGGTGTCTATTTTTCCCTGGCGAGCAATAGCGAGCCTGTAATTTTAGGAGGTACAAATTTTTCTTGAAGGGGGTTTTAGGGGGTGATTGTTTTAAGCTTGAAGATCTAGGGAACAAACTAAATATTGTCCTTGTCCCAATTTTGGTTTGTTTAGTTTGCAAGTTTTACATTTTAATTAATAATATACTGTATATAAATAACAAAAACTTATACTAGTCTAGGGTATATGAAGCTTGATGGAGGTCTTGGAAGGAAACTATAAATAAATACAACAAAATTCAAACCTTAACCCATACAGTACCGGTGACGTCCTTTTCGTTCTATTATGGCAACTATTAGACGATTTTATTCAAATTAGTAAGGATCTCTAGCAATAATAAGGCTTCAAACTATCTCAACCCACTCTTTTATAACTACCGCAGATCCCTCCTAAGCTGCATAATATCGTCTAAATATAGCTAGAATAAAAGATAACTCACGTCGCTGGTACTCGGAAGTTTAAGGAGAGATGGGTCGGTTTTCTGGTCTCCCTTTATGTTTAGCCCCATTAGTTTTCAGATTTTATGACGTTCGGCCCGATAATTTGGCGATTTTAAGAACATTCTTGAGAACTCAGACCAAGAGTGAGAGCAGTGGAAATGAATTACTTAACCTGACAAGCGCGATATAGACCTAGGTGCTAGGGTAGTTATTTGTGCATTTCTAGCCCTGGATTCTGACAGAATTCGTTATATTTACAATATAAACCATTATTTGTTTTCGGTATGCTTTTATTTTACATATATGATGTATATATGAACCTTCAAGAGTGCTAAAATAAGTGGGAAAAGCATTTGGGTGGTGAAAAACGAAGATATTGGCCACCCGGTCATAATCTCAGGCGAGAGAGAGACACAGGCAGCCCTCCCCTCTCGCTGTCTGGGAGTCAACTGAGACGAGCGGGGCGGTGTGTGCCGGTGTCTGGGTGTTGCATAACGATCTTTTATGCAACCCACTTGTGCTACATTATCGCGGGAGAGAAAAATAACCGATAAATGATGATAATAAGTGGATAAATAGGTGATAATTGAGGAGGGGGGGGAGGGGGGAATAAGGTGGGGAAGGAAGGGAGGGGGAGGGGTGAGAAACACATGGATGAGTACTAGAGGGGAATTATCTCACCTAGAGACAAAATCCTTTGTTTTGATAGGCCCTTTTTTTTTTTGGAAGGCTTTTTTTATGGTCCTGCTTCCGTGAGGCCTATCGCGTTCCCTATAGGAAGCCTTCCGTGAGGCCTATCGCGCTTGCCGGGTTAAGGAGTGCGTGCGGAGTTACATGGAGGGATAGACAGACTAATGAGGAAATAAGGTGTGGTGTGGAGGTAGATGTGCTGGAAAGTGTGAAAAGGAACAACTTGAGATGGTTCGGCCATATGGAACGTATGGAAAGCGAGAGAATGACTAAGAGGGTGTACGAGAGCAAGGTGGAGAGGTAGACCGAATATGAGGTGGAAGGATGGAGTGAGGAACTACATGAACGAAGGCGGTGCTGGTTGGGGGGAGGGGCGTCGACTGACTTGGGACAGAGGTGCATGGGGGCGGTTCGTTCGTGGCCACCCCTTCGGGGATCACGGCGTCAGGCAATAGATGGATAGAAGAACATTCGCCCCATTTCTTTATTATTATTATTATTATATGAGATGCCGAAGTCTCCAACCAGGGTGCAGAAACACCTTTACCTTTTGATACCTTTTGATGTGTTCGCCACTCTTCTAGCGGCACCAAGGACCATCAAGATGAATCCACACAAAACGCCCGGAGGCACTGGAGAGAGACTACGGCAACTTAGGAAAAAATAAAAACATATACTGTATACTGTACATATACACATATTAACACACAAAGAGCGGGTGGGTCGGAAACAACCCCTAAATGGGGTTGTTTCCGTGCTCTTTTTCATGCATAAACAAGACCCAGAGCGTAATACAAGTATCTATCCCTGAAAGGGCGTAAACAGAGCTTTCCAATGACACCCGAACCATCCTTCTACGACCACTGGTACTCTTGCAACGATCGTGCAACACGAGTGCAAAAACCCTAAAATAAGGTAATTTCCTTACATAATTCCCTGTGTAGCGAGTGAGAGAGGGTGGAGGAGGGTGTAATAAATTTCAGTCGACCCACGGCGGTGGTGGCGAGCGGTCAGGAAGCAATCTATGCTCCTCGCACCGCTCAGCTCTCTCTCAGAGCACATTACATGCTCAAAATTGCACTCGACATATGCTGAGGCCCGCATATGGGCACGTTTTCTTTAACTCGACAGATGTCGAGTGCCGATGGTTAAGGGTTAAACACAGATAACATATTATACAGTGGAGGATATCAAGTATAAATATAATACAATCAAATAGAATAAAATAAATTTAAAAATTAGAATTAATGCTGCAAACAAGCATTAACTCTAGCCTTAAAAATGGAGATATGAGCTGAATTGACTAGCTCATTTGGCAACTTATTCCACAAGTCAACCATGGCCGGCACAAAACACCGTGAAGACTGTGTAGTAGAAAAATTAACACGGCTCATGGCAAGATCATTAAGATTGCTTGTGAATCTAATTGCACGAGCCCGGACATAGGGCCCAGGCAGAACCCCATGTAAGGGATGCTGAGGGTTGTTAAAAACTTTAAGTAAAAGACTAAGGGCACCAACTTTACGTCGATGACACAGATCAAAAGACAAATGAGGTAGAATAAAACTGATGGAATTTAGCGACCTGTCAAGCAACTTGAGATGGCAGTCAGCTGCCGACAACCAGACAGGTGAGCAGTACTCGAAATGTGGCAAAATAAAAGCATAAAAAGACTTGATAACTGTGGCGTCACAAGCAAATGTTTTATAAACCTTGCAATTTTTTGGGGGGAAATGGAAGAGGAGAAAGAACAAATATGCTTTTCAAAAGTAAGTCCTAACAAACGCAGAGTATCCACATTCTCAATTTGCTCGCCAGAAACTTGTAGATAAGGATGGGGATGATCCAAGGTACGAGATCTGCTGATGATAACGGAGTGTGTTTTACTAGCATTAAGTTTCATGCCCCAAAATTCACACCATGATGTAATTTTGGCTAAATCCCTATTCAGAGCAGTAGCAATTACGTGTCGATCTATTGGTGATGGAATTGACGCATATAAAGTTGTATCATCAGCATAGGAGATTAGTTTATTTTCAAGCTCGGAACACAGGTCAGCAGTAAAAATAATAAAAAGCAAAGGCCCAAGGACACTGCCTTGTGGAACACCAGAAACAACAGTAAGAGAAGGGGAATGACATCCATCAATGACCACAGACTGAGATCTTTTCGTTCAAAAAATCTTCAAAGATCCTTAAAAAATTGCCACCAATACCGATGAGCTGTAACTTATACAGAAGTGCTTTATGGTTGACTAAATCAAAAGCAGAACTAAAGTCAATAGCCACGACACGAGACTCATGTCCCTGGTCCAATGAAGATTGCAAGTCATGGGTGAGTGTCAGAAGCGCATCACATGTACCCAGTCACTTACGAAAACCAAACTGTGAGTTTGGTATCAAATTATGACTATTACAATAAGAGGAAAGGCGTCTGGACAAAAGCCTCTCATAGAGCTTGGATAGGATAGGTGTAATGGAGATAGGGCGATGGTCATTAGATGATGAGGCAGTATTTCCCTTTGGAATAGGAGTGATAATAGCCTTACGCCAGCAAAGAGGAAAACTACCTGATTTCAAAAGCAACCTAAACACCACGGCCAATTTAGGTGCCAAGACCACTGCAACCTTTTTAAAAAAAGAGAGGAAAAACCCATCTGGGTCTGTGCCACCATAGGTATCAAGATCCAGCAAGTACCTTTTCAGTTCAGCTGATTTGAATGCCATTGAATTGAGGTTGGGTCTAGGGAAACATGTCAATGGCAAAGACAATTCCTGATTACTCTGCTTATTAATAAAAATATTAGATAGAATATTGGCCTTCGATAAAGGATCAAAAGAGATGGAGCCATCAGAATCACAAAGAGGAGGCATGGAGGAATCTATTCCAAATAAAGAGGATTTCAAAGCGGACCACCATTTATGAGGCTGTGTAGCTCCTGCCAGAACATCCTGAAGATGGGAGTTATAATCCCTCTCAGCACCATCATAAACTCTCTGCGCAGCTGCCCTTTTAAAAACATAATTTTCCCAATGCAAGGGGGGTTGATTACGCCTCCATAGACGATATGCAGCCTGTTTGTCATCAAATGCACGCTTGCAGTCATCATTAAACCATGCTTTATCCCTGATACGAGACTTGATTGTTTTTTATGGAACTCTTTTGCGAAGGATTAAAATGTAAAACTTGCAAACTAAACAAACTTGGGACAAGGACAATATAAAGTCAAATTAAATTATCAAAATCGCTATGTGGAAACAACGCTTACTAAAATGAAATCTATGAAATAAAAGAACACAATCCACCACATAGGGTGTACATTACTACATGAGCAAGTTAATCTGTTTCCAAGTTAATCTGATAATTATCCAGTTAATCTGATTAGATTAATCTGATTAATTAATTAATCCAGTTAATCTGATACCAAGAAGGGAATTGTTGAGAGCTGAAATCGGGTCATGAGATCTTAGTATGTGATTCCACTCAATATTACACATCATTACAAACGTTGTCCCAGTTAACCCGGGATTTAAGGTAGATTTTACGTGAGAGAGTAATATCAGGAACAGAAAAATCAAGATTAATTTTACACATGATGGCATTGTGGTCGGAAGTGCCAACAGGTACAAGAACGGACGTTTCTACAACGCCAGGAATATCTGTTAGTACTAGATCAAGACAATATCCAGACATATGAGTAGGTCCTTGGAGTAGCTGTTCACAACCAGATAAGTTTGCAAAATCCAATGCAGCAAGACCATTTCTATTAGTTGGAGAGACCGAGTTCAACCACTCTTGATGATGCGCATTGACATCACCAACAAAAATAAAGGATGATTTGATATCTACAGACTGTATTGAAGCCATGGCTGTTAAGAGGCAGTCATATATGTCATTGTTAACATCAGGATTTCTGTACAGGCTAAAAATGTAATGATTATGATACTTGCTGGAAGCTTTAACTAACTGCATCTCATGGCATTTACAAATATGCTTAGTTAAGTGCTGAGCATTATACCCAGATCTAATATACAAGCTCATTCCACGAGCACGAGGAATAGAATCACGCCGAATAAGAACTGGTTTACCGAAGTTAGGTATAAGTTCAGAATAATCTCTATAACCAGAGACAAGGGTTTCAGAACAAAAGACAATATCATAATCAACAGATGCCAATGTAAGATCCTTGATGTTCTTATAGAGACCACGAATATTGGAATAAAATACACGACAACTTGTAACAGGTTTTCTGTGAGGACCGGGATTAACTTCTATATCACCGGACAAAAGTAGAAACAAAAACAGAAAAAGTTGAAAGCAATCCATACACAAATACATAAAGATGGATATAAACAGGTCGACCCAGACGGAGCCATCACATCTGGGTAAGGTATAAAACAAGCCCCAAAGACACCATATCCAGGGGGGAGCAGTAGCGGTGGATTTTATTTGTATAGAAAAGACAAGAAACAGAAAAAGAATGCCAAATCTCCTGAAAATCCACCAGACTCAAAAGTCTTCCTCATTGGCCTGCTAACCACCGTGGGGGAAAAAACAGGAGATTGCAGGAAAAGGAAGGAAAGTTGCTGTATAGCACCAAACAGCAGGGATAGATGAAAACGGACAATGGAAGACCTTGGTGCAGGCTATGGCAGCATCCTAAACATCCATCATGGTAAAATACCATAGGTTTGCTAGATGGCCGTTGACTAATATAGAGTTCATCCGCCCTTTGACAGGTATTGCTTTTAGTCCTGCAGGGTGTCTAGCCACCCACCCTCCAATTGAGGACCCGGAGGGGGAGCCGGTTTAGTCTCCGACAATCCGACCATGAAACAGGTAGTATCAGATTACATGTTACTGATAGCAGGAATACCTGACCTGACCTCAAAATTGTCAATATTGAGACTGTTGCATTGTCGTGGTCGTCGGGTGAATGGTCGCACCTGGAGTTTACGACCCGCAACATTGACAGTTGCCGGTAGGTCATGGCAATCAAAGCATATCTTGACTATGCGGAGAGGGGGCCGACCTTCGGCCCTAACACCTCTCGCAGTGATGGTGTACGTGTCAACCGATTTGATGGTGGGGTCATGCTTGCGGAGCGAGGCACAGATACATAGAAAGCTAGAGTAAAGTTCTGATCAGCTACACAGATGTCAGACGGGAGCGCAATTGTGCCAATGCACTGATTAAGAGTGTCGTCGGCACGAGCCGACATATTATTATCATTCGGGACACGGACAGACTGCAGTAAGGTGGACCGAGTTTCATTAGCGACCTCAATCACGCGAGTAGTGGCGGATGTTGCATGCATGGACACCGCTCCCACCTCATCTTGGAGGAGAGCGTAGAGTGTGAAGTCATCCATGGGGTCAGCTGTAATTTTGAAAAACCTAGGCCATCGAGCAGGGCCAAACATATCGGAAAGAACCTGGGTTGACGGAGCCACAAAATTAGTACGTTTGCGGCGAGGAGTGGTGGTAGGGCGCATGTAAGGCGTCAACGTCGCGATGAGAGAGCCAGAGTCAGAAGTAGTGGTCGGGATAGAGGTAATGGACGGCGTAATAGATGTTGGTACGGTAGTGAGAGTAACTTGGTCGGAGATCGAGACGGCTTTTGTAACTGCTGTGCTCTGAACGTACGAAGGGGATATCGAACTTGCAGGTAGAGCAGGAGGAGACGTGGTATGCTCCACTGCGTCTACACTTGGAGGAGAATCGTCAGTATCAATGGTCATGGACTCGCATTGTTCAGCAGAAAGTGGGTCATGTGGGTTCAGAGGAGTAGTGTGCTCGGTAGGGGAGTCCACAGAACCGGTCGGGACCTTTGGCGATAAAGCGGCAAGACCAAGGGGAGAGGGGGAGGGGGAGGGGGAGGGAGAGGGAGGAGGAACATAAATGGCAGCGGAAACATCGTGTTCTAGTGGAGTCGTTGCCATGATCAGAAAAGATAAGGGAGTTGTCCCTGAGAAGGCAGGGACACCTGTCCCTGAGAAGGCAAGGACACCTCGCAGGGAAAGTTAGTGCCCACACACCAAAGCTCTCCACGCTGAGACGTAGAGATAGAATAAAGGTATGAAATAAAACACCTGGGTATGGATAATAAAATCTTTTAATTGTGTTTATTGTTGTGTACTGTAGGGGTTGTGAGGGTGGCCGCGGGTGCACCTTTATCACAGACATGGCTATATTGCTCCCCCACCCGGGCATACCACACACCCCACACTCACCCACAATAAAATGTAAAACAATTCAAACATGTACATAATGAAGATGGTCCTCCTAGGGTGCAACAGATAAACATGGGATACTCATACATATGGTTGCATGGTGGGTTGTAATGACAGCACTTTCTCTGATTGTAGGCACATTATTTTTGCTGTCAAGTAACAGTTTATATCTCGCCCAAATTCCAACAGTCATGGAAAGTGCTGCTTTTACACCGTCTTTTACATGTACAGTATATACTTAAAGTACAAGTGGCATAGTGTATGAGAAAGGCATCATCATCATATTTGGTGGCTACTAGATTCATTTTCAATAATCAAGAACAAATATGTTGATCACGGAACATGAAAAATATAATTGATTACAAGTGACTTTGTACAACTTTGTCCCAAGTGTTATGTTTCTAACAATAGAATCTGATTTGATAAAAAAATAGCCCACAACAGATACGATACTATACAAGGCATGTGATACCAGTAGAGTAGCGAGTCAGTCCCACTGAATTCACTACAACAATCTGGAAGGCTCAAAACTCACTAAATAATACAACTGGAGCTGAGTTAGCAAATTTATAAAATTACTCAATATTGACTTTATGTTGACTAAAAATGTAATATACTGTATATTGAATATTCATCCACAAACTTTAAACAGTTTGCTTCGTAGAAAATTCTCAAGCATGTTCTAGCATAATATTCAATAAAGCCAAACTTTCTGCACCCTAGGTTTTTCAACAGGACAAGGAATGGTGGTGGTGGCTTCAACTGATGTGAGCAATGAGCCATCCAGTTGTTATATAGATCAGTGGTAAGTCTATGTGTTATATTGCCTCACTGACCAGCTGCCGTCGTCTTCCCTCAACTTTACTTTAAATATGTACAGTGTGAAAGCTGAGATAAAAGAACAATGTGAATGTATATGAAGAGGTTATCACACTATACTTCATGTCTCAAGATTAGAATACTGTAATAAGCAAGTTTTAATGTCACTCTAGTAAATAATACAGTAAATAATTATCAATGTGACTTTATTTTGCACATTATTACATTGAGGCTAACTGACATGGATAAACTTTTGAAGCCATACATAACCCAGGGTAGCGACCAATATTGACGAAATAAAGTGTGACAACCTCCCCCGCGTGCTGGCTAAACTAGATGAAGCAGGTGAGCAGTTTTGGCCATTAAATACTACCACCAGATGACTTTAACCCGCTTAGAAAGGACCTCTGGCAATCAAAGGGTTAAACACTACCTTACCTGACGTAATTAACCCCCTAAAGGTGGAGTTACAGGATTTTTTGTTTACAACTTTTGCTCTTCAACTCTATTTAGCAACAATAAGAAACTATTTTTTAAAACTGGGATTGATAACTATTCTGAAGGTAGAGTATTAGAAGTGACATAAGATTTTTTTTTTTTTAACTATGATTGATAACTAGTCTGAAGATAAAGTATTAGAAGTGACATAATTCATACAAAAGTATATTTCAGAAGCTGCCAGAATATAGTTGCGGGTAAAAGTTCCGTGAAAAAGTGTAAATCCGCCTAACTCTGACACGTCCTTCCCATGTTCTATAAAATCATCTTGAGGTAGCCAGGATAAAACCTATATTGGCGTAATCTGATCAAAAGGGTTAATGACATAATACCTGTCAAATAAAATTCATATAAATAATAAATGTCAATACAAGCATTAACATCATCATCATACTGAAGGCATTTACAAAAGAAACTAAACCATATTGTACAGTAGTCAATAATACACTGAAATTTATAAAATATTACAAAACAAAACTATAAAGGAGTTAATATAAAATCATATATATAATACTGTACTCTTGGTCAATTAAAGGGTAGTATATCTCTCCACAACGACTTCTAAAATTAGTGGGCAGCCTACGTGGTAACAATATACAGAAAATTAGCAGCGGAGCAATTCTGACCACAGCCAGCGGTCACCTACTGTATATGGAGAAAAAATAATCTATGCTGTATACAGTATATGTATAATACTCTCACATTAAACATCAAAATCAATAACAGTATTTTGTTATAAAGCTAATTTATTGAGTTTTGATCTATTATATATTATTACTTGTGAGCTACATTTTGCACAGGCTATAACCTAATGGACATGTGTGTGTGTGTGTGTGTGTTTTAATGATACGAGTCTGCATTCAAATTCCTCCTTACTTTTATCTCTTCTTACACAGTATTTATAAGCTGTCTTTCAATTTGCACTATTAACTCAATCAATTGTTCTGATATTGTATAAAAGAGCTGTCAGACTTGGTACTTCTTTCATCGTTTCTTATTAGAGATCCTCCTTTAATTACTGTAAATTATAAAGGATTCTGTCATTTCTCTTAGTGAAAGCGCTTTAATTGTCGCATTTTGAGCATTTTCTAGTCTTGCTTGCTTTCAGAACTTATCATTCATTACTTTACTTCTCTAATCATCATATAATGTTTTATCATTTGTTTCTTTATGCCACTATTCACTTCTATGCTTTTCCAATTCCACTTTTTGACTAACATTATTATATTTTCACCAACTTCTATTAGCATTGATAACTTCTTCGACATCCACATTGTCACAATATTTCTCAATGGTTTTCCAAATCTTATGCCACTGTGTGTAGCGAAAGATTTAGATCATGTCCCACTTTGTCCCAAACGCATTTTAACAATGGTGAAACAAATCGAAAGCTGGTGAAAGAAAATGCACATGCTACATGGACAATAGGGGCAGCATTCCACTCTTATCCAAGTGCATTCACTACACATTGGGACCACAGTTCTGTCTTTGTAAAGTTAAAATCCAAAGTTTTGCTGACAACAATCACATGGTAGAGTGTAATTTCCTGATAATAAACACTTCACCTTGACAATTATCAGCTATTTCCCATCATCTATGATTATTGTTCTTTACTTTCACTAACAGGACTGTCAAGTATAAAAAGAGGCATGTATAGGTACCTCTTATTTTGAAATTTGAAGTCAGAGAACTTTTTAACTCAACTTTACATCGGTGCCCCACATCACTTCCAATAACTTTGGTTCTTTTGGCTTCTCTCCAACCCAGGGTTTCCATGCTCAATCTTATTTCACAGTATTAATATCTAGTTAATACAGAATAATTTTAGTCTCAAAGTGTCCAACTCTGTAATTTTTTTCAAAAACTGCTTTCAAACTTTAGCATTAATTTTTCAAATATAGTTTTCTACATTCAACATTAGTGCTTGATGTCCTTCATTTAAACTCAATGTCAAACCTTGAATTCTAGTTTTCAAAGTTCAAAGAATAGTTTGTCATCCTAATGTTCAATGTCCCTCTGGGCTCGACTAATTTTTACCTTGTCCTTAGGCGAGTCATCGTCCCCAGTCTCCATGGCAAACATCTTCATTTTCTCCTTAAACGTTAGCTTCTCGGGCCCTGGGTTCTTGGCTGCTGCCTGTTCAGCTTGTTTCTGTTGCAGTCGCCTCATGCGGGGATCTCTGTTAGGTTGAGAGAAGAGATTAATATGATGTAAACAGAAGAGATTAATATGATGTAAACAGAAGAGATTAATATGATGTAAACAGAAGAGATTAATATGATGTAAACAGAAGTAACTCAGTCTCTCTCAATGCAGACTATACAATATAATGTCTATCAAAATCCAATTTAAAAATACACAACTAGAAAAGACTGCAATAAAATTAAAGTCAACCCAACCATAATACATAAACAAAATACTAATTAATATTTAAACCAATTTCAATTTAACAAAGTCCAATCCACAGCCATGCTTGTAAGTATATTATATACTGTATATCTTTACAATACTTAGCACACTTCCTCTAACATTATGGGAAATAAGTAGGATGAACCAACTTGGCTCAATAAATTAGGCCATATGTCGCAAGCCGTGACATAGTCAGTAAAGCGTCAGCAGCTGATCAAAGGGTCGGGAGGTCAAACCCTCTCTGTCAAAATGTTATTGGTAGATGTCAAGCCCGGGCAACTTGACCTAGCAATTTGTGACAAACGCCTAATGTTCATGGCCACCCCTTCACAGGAATTATGGCGCCTAGCCAAAAAATAAAAATAAATACAAGTAAAACAAAAATAACCATAATAATATAAATGATAAAATAATATATAATGTTTGTATGAGGGCCACGAACCAAGCAAATGTGAACTGTAAGAGTTTGTTACCTGTAGACCTCCTGAGCCCCGATGACCCCTGGGGTGCTGCCTCCGGTGGTACGGGTCGGAGACGAGTTCAGCATTGTCTCTGCTTCATTGATGAAGTTCTGAGGGCAACACAGTAAATAGAGTTTAGTAATTTGGTAGATATTTATACAGTATACTTTGAATTCAACAATCTGATTAATTCATATTTTTTTCACCAACCAACTTTACTTCTAAACTCAATTAATGAAATCAACAAATATATGTGGCACTCCAAGGACTCGAACCTAGGATACTCACACTCAATCACAGAATAGACCGGTATATACAGTACTGTATACAGTACTAACAGAATTGCCACTATTAGGGGAAAGACAAAATTAGCTAGACTGTACATAATGAACAGTGATTTTATGTATGTAAAGCAACAGATTGTGCTGGGCCATTGCTATTCTTAACCACAAAAACAGTGCTAATGTGAGCAAAAGAAATGTTGAAGTTGTGAGAATGTCCATTTTCATTTGTTTCTTTTTCCTTATTATTTAAATTTTAACTTGCAGTTTTTTGTATTTCTTTGGATCACCTTGCTCAGGATGGAATCAGGTTTTGGTATTAAAAAAAATAAAAATAATAATAATACAAAATAAAATACAAATAAAATAAAAAAGTATGTACAGGGTGGTGCAGAATTTGATTACCCACCTGCCAGACATAGGCAACGCTGCCTGACTACCTGCTGCACTTTCTCCTCAGAATCTGCCACCAACGCTGTGTCATCAGCGAACAGCAACTGATTCAATTAATTAAAATGTAAAACTTGCAAACTAAACAAACCAAAATTGGGACAAGGACAATATAAAGTCAAATTAAATTATCAAAATCGCTATGTGGAAACAACGCTTACTAAAATGAAAATTATTAAATAAAAGAACACAATCCACCACATAGGGTGTACATCACTACATGAGCAAGTTAATCTGTTTCCCAAGCAAACCAATCGCACATATAACAACGCACTATCGTCACGTTAAAGGAAGTAGTCAAGTTTGGGAAGTCCCAACTCCCAATCTCTACCATTCTTTCCTACTAAACCCAATCCTCTACCTATAGTTCTCGTTTTTACCTCCCTCACCACATCATCCATATATACTGTACACTAAACAGCCACGGTGACATTACACAACGTTGTCGCAAACCTACATTTACCTCAAAACCATTTACTCAACCCATTATTTCCTACTCTAACACACGTTCTGCTCTCTTCACAAAAACTCTTAACTGCTGTTAACAAATTTCCTCCAATTCAAATGTAAAACTTGCAAACAAAGCAAACCAAAACTGGGACAAAGACAATATAAAGTCAAAACAACTTATCAAAATCCACCTTCCACATTGCTTCTCGATCCACACGATCATACGCTTTTTCCAAATCCATAAAAGCCCAAAATGTCTCCTTATGCTTCTCTAAATACTTCTCACATAGCTGTCTTACTTCAAAAATCTGAATGGAATGAATGGAGAATGCTAGTGAATAGAAGAGTGATAACGCGGTTGTAGGGAGAGGCGTCGGGCGCCACTTGGACTAGATAATAGTCCGTAAAGTGCCTGGCCCAGGGAGCTGGTGTGTGTTGTGAAGGGCCATGCCTGGAATTAAGGTGGGCGGGCATTGTGGTGGTGAGCTTTGCTGCGTGTCTGCCTGCTGAGATCGGAACCTCTCCAGGTCTTTCTTGGACCTGGGATTCTTTTGCTGGGGAACCCAAATGGGCCTTGGTCTCTGAGTCTTCTCCTGGGCAACCTGTTCCTGTGTAAGTTCTGTCTCGAGTCGCCCACGTATATTTATGTATGTACTGTATGTTTTTTTAAGACCTACAGTGGTGATACTCGAGGGAACACTGTACATCCATGATAGCAAGGTTCTTTATTTAACCCTTCTGGCCCGGTTGTCATTTTAAAATGACACCACGAATGAAGGGCAGGAGCCCGGTTGTCATTTTAAAATCTGTAAGCTTGAAAGCCTATTCAGCTTGGTCTGAACGCCGTGCGTCCGACGCATGTAAACAAAGCCGATCGTTACGTCACCGCACCTCCGAAAACAAGAAAGAGAAGACTCGTTTGTTATTGTATGTCTGTATGTCGTTGTTTCAGTAGTGAAAAGATCGTCATATTGCTAACATCGCCTGCAAGTGCTCTCCACTGAAATCGTCATCACAACTGAACCAGTTGACATAGAGAGCTCTACTCAACGCCAGTCTACAGATTGGAAACCGCACTACATTTATAGATGCGTGGGAAATTTCTAGCAGTTAAACTAAAAAAAAATACGGTAGCCTAGGCCTAGACGTTTTTCGGCCAGATCGCCCGGGTAGCCCACACTGTTATTTTGAGAGCCTGCCCGGGCAAGGAGGGTTAAAGACTAGACACAATAGTCTATTCGCTGTAAGTAGGCGAAAAATCATGACCTCTATCCTCTGTAACTCAAAAAACGACTAGAGTAACAGAGCTAATATTTCTACCATTTGGGAAGGGTCAGTCACAGAATAGATGTGGAAATTTACAGCCAATTTGCTCTAGCCCTTTATGAGTTACAGAGGATAGAAGTCATGATTTATCGCCTAATTACAACGAATAAACTATAGCTCATTAGAACAATAAAATATAGGTTTTTAAGTTAATGCTTGTTAATCCTACCGGGATTGATGTATAAAAATGGAAAAATGATCCACTACTGACATGCTTAATGTGAAATTAAGTAATAAAATGTTACTTACTTTAGGAACAAATGACCTTATATGCTTGAAATTAGAAAAATAGTATAGTGTTAGTATAGAAAGGCTTACAAACAGTGGGACAATTGAAAAATATACCATTTTTATACTATTGCACAGTCAGTCATACAGTAATATTGTCAATATATTCAAATATTTTTAATATATAAAACAAACAATTACTTATGCTACTCAAGATAGGAAGAAGATTCGAAGATATTCTCCTAACCTTATTAAAGTTTTTTGACATTAACCACAATACAATATCAGTAAAATCAGAGTGAAGCCTTCCACTATCACACTCTTGGTAAATATTCATAATAATTATAGCAATATAAATAAAATACTCACATTAGGGTCTTCCCGAGGTGCCTTCTCTTGGTTGGCATTATTGTCATAAGTGATCTGTGTCTCAACATTTGTTTCAGAAAACTGGACACGCTTCACCGTGGCTGGTGGTGGGGCGTCTGATCCCTTATGGCGGTTGTTGTGGCTCGATGATGATGATGATGATGATGATGATGTGGTGGTGGTGCTGCCCTGCATCACTGAGTACGATGAACCTCTCTCAGGGGGAACGGGGCTATGTTGAGCGCCGGGGATTAGGTTGTCTGAGCGGTGTAAGGGGTCGTGGTGTCCTACCTGATCGTGGTAACCAGGGTGGGAGCCTCGAATGCCATTAACCGGTCCATTTGCATATTGTGGGTGGTGGTAAGGGGCTGCCACCAAAGAGTCGAGACGTTGAGATGCGTGGTGCTGAGGTTGTTGAAAGTGACCTTGTTGCTGCTGTTGCATTTGTTGCTGCTGTTGTTGTAGGTGAAGTTGCTGCTGTTGCTGTAATTGTTGTTGTTGTAGCTGCTGTTGTTCCTGTTGTAGCTGCATTCGTCTCATCTGTTCCTCCTGCTGTCTGCGCTGAGCCTCCCGTAGAAGGCGTTCCTCAGCCTCCTTAGCGGCCTCTAGCTCCTGCTGTTTTCGTCTAATCTCGTCAACCTTCCTGGCTCGCTCCTCATCAACTGGACCTCCGCCGTTCATGCGGGGTTCTGGTAGTTGGTTGTGAGATGGTGGAGGCTTTCCATATTCCTGCTCACTACTTCGACGTTCAATAGTTTCTCTCAGATCAATATCATCGTCGTCATCAACATCCTCATCATCATCGTCGTCTTCATTAGTAAGAGCTTCTTGTGCTCGACGCTGGAACTCTCGCTCCAGTCGCAGTGTCCGAAGCCGCTCATCCTGTTGGCTGGTTCGGACTTCCATCACCTCTAAGGATGTGATTTGTTCATCACGCCAGTGTCGAGCAGCTTCACGTCTTCGCTGTTCATGCTGAAGATAAAATAGATGTGAGTACAACAAGTACACCTGTCATCTAGCTTATCTGATTATACAATATGCTTTAGATTTTTTACTCCAAATACAGTGTTAAAGTTGAAAGAAAACAGAACTCTTCTAGCTTACTTATACTGTATAGTTTTTAGATTTCATTAGATATCTTTTAACATAACAAACAAATGGTGCAAACATATTTTGCATACCAATACACAGTATTAGACTCCAGCAATTATGATTGCTTTGAGATCAGTGGTTAGAAATCATTGATGGCTAAAGAATACACTTTATATGTTACAAAGAAAATATATTGTCAAAAATTATCTTACCAATTCTTTCTGCTCTCTATCCCAGGGGCTGGTCTTGTTGAAGGCTGATTTGACTGGCAGTTGACCTACAAATCCAGCACTGGAGGCTGGTCGGGAACCTTGAAGGAGTGGGTGGGTGGAGGTGGGAGGAGGTGGTGGCGGAGGAGAGTCCCGGTAGCCCTCCTCTGGTGCTGGTGGTCGGGGTGGACCGTCTCCAGGACCACCATCATAACCCAACTGCCGGGAAGGCTTCTCTGGGGCCTCTGAAGCTTGTGGACCACCCTGAGACTTGGGCTTAGGGGCAGTAGGGGGTGGTAGCTTTCCAGGGAAGCCTTGAGTTTGAGAGGGATGCTGTTGGTTACCATGTTGCGGATGTTGTTGGTTTGTGTGATACCCACTGGGCTGGCCAGGAAAACCTTGTGGGTTGTTGTAACCCTCAGGTGAGAATGGGGCATTGCCTGGAGGGAAGGCACTTCCTGGTGATCGGTGTGGTACCTGCTGGTGTGATGGCCTAAGTGTGGGTGCTGGAGCAAGGTGACCATTGTGACGGGCACGCTCCTCCCGCCGCCGCACCTCCTCTGTCATCTCTATCATCTTGGCATCTGCCCGCAGATCCCGCTGTGAGGCCGGGCGCTGTAACTCTGTGCGAGGTGGCAACATGTCCTCCCGCTGCATGAAGGCTGAGGCTGGGCGGGTGTCTGACCTGGGGGGTTCAGGGGTGTCGTGTGAGGCGGGGGAACTAAGGGGTAGGGTGTGGTGGCCGGGACCAGGGCGGGTACGGTTGCGGGGGTCAGGGTGGAAGGTGACGTTCTGGTAGTAACGTTCCTCCTCCATTGCCAGGCTGGGGTTGCTGGGATGCCGACCAACACCACCACCCACACCGGGATAACCTCCTTCACTCAAGTTCTGGGTTGATCTGGAAAACAAGCAATATTATAATCAATGTTACAAATGGTCTATACATGAAGTTAAAAAGGACAAATACCATGAACATTTTTCAAAAGCCTTTAACCCACAGAACACGGATGGCCCCCCGCGCGGACAAATTGAGTCTTCATCGCGCAGCCCAGAGCTGACTCCTGCTTGACTCAGGGCCAAAAGCAACTGATCAATGATTTTCTGCAGTCCGAATCGATGTATGAAAGCAGTGGACAGTGACTTAGGAATGGTTACAATGGTGGAATAAATCAATAATCAAGAATAATACATAATCCACAGTTGATCAAGAATAAACAAGCTGAAGTCGTAGGCGCCGATTATCCGATATGTCGGCCGTGTAATCAAATGAAAAATGGACACGGTGCCAAAACCCCAGTTTTATATTATTACCTGAAATGAGAACCACTTGGTGTACAATATCCTAGTCTTCACCATTCACAAGATAAGAGTGAGTGCTGCCTCATGATTTATATCTAACCTAGGTGAGGCCATTTCATTGTGGAGATAATGAGTACTGTATATGGAAATTATGAAAATTCCTGAGACTCCCGCTATTACCCCAGAATGTGGTAAAACTTGACCTTGAAAATAATTTCACCATCAAAACTGAAGCACTTGGTCTATAGTGTTCTAGTCTGCACCATTCGCAAGATAACAGTGATTGTTATATTTTGCTATATAACTCACCTAGCTTAGGCCATTTATTTGCGGAGATATGAATACGTCAAAACCACGAAAAGCAGCGCGAGAGTTCAAACCTCGCCGTGGGACGAGGGTTAAAACCTGTGTGACGCCATTTAAAAACCTGTATGGTCACACATCGATACTGCGTCCCACATCGGATAGTGGGGGAGACCTGTATCAGTATTAATTTAGAAGTTAAACTTATGCTTTACAGTTCTTATTATACAGTACCTTTAAAAATAACAAAATGGCTAAAACAACAGAATTTTGAGTCAAATTTCCTGTATTTTTTCATCATTAAAATGTAAAACTTGCAAACTAAACAAACCAAAATTGGGACAAGGACAATATAAAGTCAAATTAAATTATCAAAATCGCTATGTGGAAACAACGCTTACTAAAATGAAAATTATTAAATAAAAGAACACAATCCACCACATAGGGTGTACATTACTACATGAGCAAGTTAATCTGTTTCCCAAGGAAACTAATCGCACATATAACAACGCACTATCGTCACGTTAAAGGAATTAGTCAAGTTTGGGAAGTCAATTCAATCCAGTCCTCAAACCACATCAATCCGGTTTAACATCCTGATTGTGTTCAGTAATTACATGCATGCATCTAGGAAACTACTCAACGCAAGTGAGATACCAGTACAGTATAAGGTTTGACACTATTTGAGTCCAACTATATAACAGAACTACAGTATATTATTATGTTTTTACACCAACCAACTTCACACCTAATATTAACCAACTTCACATCTACTATTATAACTGATAACAAACAGAGAGCAGTGTCCAGAGACTATTCAACAAAATTGTACAAAAAATCCAACAGTACAGTATAGCTAACCTTGATCGCAGAGGTGGCTGGTGGTGTTGCTGAGGGTGCTGCTGCTGTTGTTGTTGTTGTTGTTGTTGTTGTTGCTGGTGGGGGGGGGGGGGGTGAGGGTGGTGGTGGGGGTAGTGGGGGTTGGAGGAGGGGGGCTGGGAGAGAGAGGTGTTGGAGGAAGTGCGGGAGTATGATGGGTTAAATACTTCTAGGTTGGCTGGTTTGCTTCCTCCTGTGCTGCCATCACCAGCTGATATATAAGAAAGAAATATGTTAAAAACTTCAACTAAGAAATATATTTGTTTTCCAAAATTAACCATGTATTGCTCCTGCCCTTACCTTTTGAAATACAATCACTAAATATGCAAATATCTGAAATTATGAGATTTGTCTCAACTTTATCGTTAATATTTCTATTTTCGAGAAAATAGAAGTACAGTAGGTTTATTATCACCACCATTTGAACATGAAATAATCTAATTCACTATATCCAGTGTGATCTAGGGACATATTGAAATGAGTACAGTACTGTACAGTATAGTACAAAGTACAAAGGAGTACAAAGGAAATCAAGCAACAACAGATCTAGTGACCCTTCTAGGCTGCTTGTCCTCCAAAACACTGAGGATCAAGTGTCCAAACAGTGGTTTAGAGTGATGATGATGATGCAGTTTTTACCGTTGTGCACTTCCTTGATTGACAGGGCTAGGGTGTGCCCTTGTTACAGGGACTTTACTGGACATTTCCCACAAATCGCTAGACCTGAGAATCCAAACTCTTGAAATCTACCAGTGGCACGAATGAGATCAAACTGCAGACCTTTCGATCAGCAGACTACGTCATAGGATGAAGGAAAGGTTGATTGGGGTAGAAAGTTCCAAAATTAACTTGTGGAGTAGAAGGAAGACTTAGAAAATATGTGAATTCATTTCCTACTCTAACACACGCTCTGCTCTCTTCATAAATACTCTTGGCTGCTCTTAACAAATTTCCTCAAATTTCATAAATCCTTAGCACCTTCTACATTGCTTCTCGATCCACACGATCATACGCTTTTTCCAAATCCATAAAAGCCCAAAATATCTCCTTATATTTCTCTAAATACTTCTCGCATAACTGTCTTACTGCAAAAATCTGATCCACACACCCTCTTCCCCTCCTAAAACCGCACTGCTCTTCTCCTAGTGCATCTTCTGTACCCTTTATTAACAGATCTCTCTTACTATGTGATCTCTACTGCCCGAGAATCTTAACTAAACACATAAGGGTGGAACTCACTGTTGAGGGATGGGACGGACTTGGAAGCCTGTATGCGGGGGTGGTGCGGCTGGGGGTGCTGGGAGTGGTGGAGGTGGTGCGGGGGAGGGGCAGGAGTGGTGGTGTTGAGGTCTTCGCTACGTCCCACTTTGGAGGGCAGGTCTCGCTCGCTCAGGTGGCGCCCTCCGGGGTAACCTTCAAGGAACGGTTAGCAGGCATTGAGGGTAGGAACGTCATAATTCAACCCTAACTGATTTATATATCTATAGGAATGGGATGGATGTTGTCCTAATTTTATGTGTATCTAGAGAAATGTGTTTCTTGCATTTCATATATCTAGAGGAATGTGATGGATGTTGACCTAGCTTTATGTACTTTCTTTGAACTTAGAAGAATATGGGGATTGTAGCTCTAACTTTGACCATATGTAAATAAATATGATGGACGTAGCTCTAATTTTGACCTTATCTAAATAAATATGATGCATGTAGCTCTGTCACCATATCTAGAGGAATATGAAGGTTGTAGCTGTCACCATATCTAGAGGAATATGATGGTTGTACCACTAACTTTGACCATATCTAGAGGAAGGTAGATGTAACTCTAACTTTCAATGTATCTAGAAGAATGTGATAGATGGTGCCCTAGCTTTCAGTGTATCTAGAATAGCTTTAAGCTTATATTTATAAGATAATAATATGAACTATGGTAAGCCAAATTATATATACTGTATGGAACTCTTCCTCATATTAGGTAAAAATATTTATCATGATGTTTTGTAGTGTATCTTACTAAAACAAAACTGTATGTTTCTATTTTAGTGTATCAGGTGAGATGATGAATCTAGACTAACATTAATAAGACAATAGCCTAGGACATACAAATCAAATTAACTTTAAGGGAGCCCACCTCGTTTTTTATCTCTTTCTCTCCCTCTCTCTTTGGCTTGTATCCATTCGGCCCCATTCGGCCTACTGTTTTAAGACGTTTACCCCTATCCATGTGTCAATATTTTCCTGGTGAGCGGTAGCGAGCCAGCATATATTTATTTTTGTTTTGAGAGCAAGCTAAATTTGTAAATTTTTCAATAGAAAAATTTCTTCGGCGAAGCCGGATTTCTCCATACAATGCTGGCTCGCTATTGCTCGCCAGGAAGATATCGACACCTGGATGGGAATGAACGTCTTAATACAGTTGGCTGAATGGGGCCGAATGGATACAAGCCAGAGAAAGAGAGAAAAGGAGACAAAGAGATTAAAAGCAGGTGACCCCCCTTAATCAACATGAATACTAACGGAACTTATTACATACAAATCACTATCAAAATCAAGCCTCTAAATAAAGGGAGGAAACTGAACAATATCCTACAAAACAAACTGTGCATTGGAAACTTCTTATCAACTGAACAATATCCTACAAAACAAACTGTGCATTGGAAACTTCTTATCAACTTTAAGGGGAGATGGGCCAGTTTTTATGGCCCCGATTCTCCCTCTTGGTTAGCCCCATTAGTTTTGAGATTTTGAGACGTTTGCCCCATTAGTTTTCAGATTTTAAGACCTTTTGCCCCATTTCTTTTTTAATATTAAGACCTTTTGTGCTATTTAGGTGTCAATATTTTTCCTGGCGAACGATAGTGAGCCTGTAATGTTGGAAGAACCGGCCTTTGGCGGGGAAATTTTTCTACCGAAAAACGTACAAATTAATCTAGAAGGGGGATCTAATGGATGTTTTTTTAAAGTTTGAGGGAGCTCTAGGGAGGAAACTACAAAAATAATAAAAACATACATAAATGAGCAAATCAATGCACCCATCCCCCCTTAACCCTCCAGACCCGGTTGGGCTCTGAGAAACCCATAAAAAACACCCCCCGCACTACCCGGTAGGGCTCTGAGGCTCCGGCAGCTTGAAAGCCTGTAAGTTTGGTGTGCGAGGCGTCCGTCCGACGCATGTAAACAACAGTCGGCTGGACCGACGCCGCGCATCTCCGACCACAAGAAGGAGTGCGTCGCTTGTTCGTGTGTGCCTGTATGTTATTGTTAAGTAGCGAAAAGTAGTGTAAAGTGGCTGTTTTTGCCACAAAGTTATCTCCAATGAAATCGTCATCACAACTGAACCAGTTGACTTAGAGAGCTCTACTTAATGCCATTCTACAGGTACGAAACACATCTACGCTTGGGGATGCGGAAGCAGTCAAAATAACAAATATACGGTAGCCTAGGCGTAGAAGTTTTTCGGCCAAAACTCCCGGGTTTTGGGGAAATTATAGAATACAATAGCCGGGGCTGGAGGGTTAACAACACATATGATCTGTTAAATAAAGAATGGGATTTGTTGGATAACAATGACTTCATATGGACACTTTCAAAATCAGAAAATTGCTGATACCGAGAAAAATGGTGAGACTAGATATATTGCTAAAAATACCTTGAATCACTATAGAATGGAATACAAACATAATGTACCAAATGAACATAAATATAAAACTAAAAATTGAAAAAGCATCCATGAATACTCCTTTACAAATGACACATACAGGACTCCCTCACTATCCGATGCCCCAATTTACGTTATTATAATAGGTCTTTAGGTGCTTGTGTTTTGGTTGGTCCGAGAACGCATCCCCATTTACCCCATTAATTTTTGGGTTCGCTACACGATTTTTCTATTTAAGATCGGGTTTTCAGGAACGTAACCCAATCGTAAATCGAGGGAGACCTGTACTGCACATAATACATTACACACCAAACAACACTAACACGCAGATAAAAAGCAATTAAATAAAACAATAATCTGAAAAAACAAAGTCGTAAAATTAATAAGAGTTAGTAAGAAAAGTGCAAAAAATATAACCATGCCAAAAATCAAACCTGGAAAATAAAATATCGTGCATGGGTGACCAAGACAAGACCCAAATGAGTGTATCCAATGTTGACACCAGGGCGGTAGCCTACACAATCAGCCGGTTTCGATGGAGTATCATGTGGGTAAAAATAGGTGTAGAACCGTAGGTCCAAAAGTGTAAGACGGACTTATATAGCTGGTGAACATTTTTGGCAAGGAACATGTTTGGAAAGTAGTGGGGACTTTTGGCAATACAGTAGTGGAAGTGAATACTGAAATGTATATACTGTACAGTAGCAGTATTGAGATCTGAAAGAGTAATTATATTTGTATTGAAAATTAAATTATTTTGATGTGTTGACAGTACTGTATATAATTTATGGGAAACCAATTGTGTATTAGAATGATAACAAACTGGTATGTATGAATGTTATAGGTGTTGACTGTTCTGTTGTGTTTGTGTGGGCCAAGGGTACATGCGGGTGACACAGAGGGTGCTGATAGAGAGAAGCGGAGGTTCTCACTGTGCCGCGGGGGCTCACTCAGTTACCGATGGAGGCGGCTTGAGGCGGCTGGCAGGGGGGCGGCTGGCCGGCTAGTGGGGGGGAGGTGGGGGGGGAGTGGACCAGCAGAAGGGAGGGGGTGGACTGGGCTAAGCCAGGACTGGGGGAGGGGCTGTCTTGTTGGGGAGGGGGGGAATGTACCAAAAAGAGTGAGGGGGAAGATTGAGCCAGCGATGGGGGAAGATTCATACGCTTTGCTAAATTTTGCCTACGCCTACTGGAGGGACGGAGATCAAGTCGTTGGGGGGGAAACTGAGGGCAGGAGGTACGAGATATGAGCCTCGGGGGTGTAGATTGTGAAGTGGACGGGACTGGGGGCTTGGGTTGAGGATTGGGGACCTCGTCAGGTTGATCCTCCGAGATAATATTATTACTATCATGGAAGGATACATCCATTAGACTACGCCAGGGTTTAGCTTCATCATGAGCATGACAGCTTAGGTCGATACCACTGTCTGTTGCCAGGTTAGGGGGTCCAGATCCTCTTCTTCTGGCCATAACACAGCCAGCACCGTGACCTGTGTCAGCACGATGCCACGAAAAGGAAGAAGAGGAGGACGTGGAGGAAGATGATATATTACAAGAGGTGGTGGAGCTGGAGTCAGAGGGTGGGGTGAAGGTATATTTTGGCAAGTCTGGGTTATTACGGGTGTGGGAAGTGGGGCGGTGCTCTATCCCTACATCAAACCTCTCAGAGGGCATGACTGATATAAGTGGAGGTGGGTATAGCGGCGGTGGTGGAGGGTACTTGGTGGACCGGGAGTGCATGGCGGTAGGGGGGCCAAGAGAGAGGTTAGGGGGCTCTAGGTTAGGAAGGGAGGAACGTAATGGGGAGAGCTTGGAGTGGTCGTAGGCTGCCTTGTTAGTGGGAGCTGAGGAGGCCTTGTTTACGTCTGTACCTTCAGGCTGGGTGGCCAGGTTGGGGCTGGAATGGGCCATGTGGTGGGTGGTGGTAGTGGTGGTGGTGGAGGGGGGGAGGGGGTGGCGCGGTGGTTGATTCCAGTCTACCAGCCGCTCACTGTAGCCACCCATGTTAGGCGTCGACTGGCTGTTAGTCATGGGCGGCCGGTGGTGAGATCCAGGCTCACCGCGACCCTTGCGCACCGACGCTAGAAACAGTTAGTGGCTGCTTAGCAACACTTCACACTTCCTTACACTTCCAGCCAAGGTGATGATTGACTTTAATACAGCACACACTCAGATGATACGTTTTAATGCGCACACAGCCACACACACATTTTATATACTCTAGTGAAGCTAACATATTATGCTAATACCTGTGTATGCCAATCATAAGCAGAAAACTTCTCCCAGAATTAATACAAATTGTCCAATACAGTATTATAATACTTTTTGTATTTTACTAATTATATGGTTATCTTCCAAATAAGAATCAATATAAATTGGTTATCTTCAATATAAACTTACATACAAGCTAAGCCAAGAAGTCATTTATTCACAGACAAGCAGACAAGCATAAGAGAACTGGAAAATGCAATTCTGACCCACAAATCTTCAGATATTTTATATATATTGCATCAATGAAGAACTAAACCATCTTGAATCGGGCACAGATTTACATTTCAGTTTGTTATAAATTTCCTGTAACAAATTCCTTAAGCCTTACAGCACATCCCCAAAAGCTTCACATGCTACAACATTAATACAGTATTTACCCTTTCAATCACATGACAATATCTTTTACTTAATTAATGCTAATTCCAGATCATTTTAATCGGCTTAGAAGGGACATCTAATAAGCAAAAGGTCAAAGACTAGCTTGATTAACTCACAACTTCCTTGTAAATTAAATATATTTTCATATTATCACCAACCCACCAATTAACTTACAAATAAACCTAATTAATTAAATCAACGAAACTATTGAATACATGTGTTACTCCAAGGATTCGAACCTAGGATACACCGAAATTCAGCGCATACAATTGGAATATAGCAACATTAACCCTTGGGATCTGGGGGGCCTCATATGAAGTTTGGTATTTTCAAACTTCATAATTCAGTAGCTACTGATTGAGACCACCTAGAGCAGTCATTTTTTTTTGCAAATTGTAGAACGTTTTCTTGTCTGTAGACTGCCGTTGAGATGACATCGCTACGTTGCGTGGTTGCCGAGTTCTGATGATTATATCGGCGACTTTTTAGCCGCGCATTTTGCCTCACATGAGGCCTCCCGGGTTCCAAGGGTTAAAGTAAAAAATAGCGTCATCTGATTGAGAGGGTTATCACACCAAAAAATAATGCAATTTATTATATTAACTGGATTTTCCTGGCACACTTAATGGTTAACAGTATTCTAAGTTTAATAATTAACATGCAACTTCTTGAAGATAAATAATTGTACTTCAGTTATAAAAACATAGTACTGTATATTTAAATATGAGTACAGTATATGCTGCCCTGTATTAGTAATATTAAGCAGGATTATAACTTACCATACACCAATTACACAGTGAAGTAATGATATACAGTTATTAACATTATTGGACCACTTTGGACTGTCACTAACAGCTTACAAATAAATCACAGTACAGTACTCTGTAACACACATATGTAACTTAACCCGTTAAGTACCAGGGACGTCCTTGTCATCATATTATGGCAACTATTAGAAGAT
The DNA here is from genome assembly GCA_032716605.1 of Paralithodes platypus. NCBI lineage: Eukaryota > Metazoa > Arthropoda > Malacostraca > Decapoda > Lithodidae > Paralithodes > Paralithodes platypus. The sequence goes on along the minus strand of CM064491.1, from coordinate 6,143,977 downwards.
TTTATTCAGGTTAGGAAGGACCTCTCTCAATTATAAACCTTCAAACTATCTCAACCAACCCTTTTAACTATCAGAAATCCTTCCTAAGCTGCATAATAGTCTAAATATAGCTAGAATATAATTCAATGCACTTACAGTTTCTTACAGTTTCTTACAGTTCTTACAGTAGATCCTCTGGAAAAAGGCAAACTATGCCTGTGTATCCAGCTCAGTACCAGTACTTGCACTGCTGCGGTCGTTCACGGTGTTGGCGGCGGCGGTAGCAGACGCAACATTTTTACTATTCTGTATTTTTGTTTTATAATCAAACTTCAAATCTTGTCTTCCCCATGCTTTATCAAGATTACTTTCAAACTCCCTTATTGATTCGGAATCGACTACATACTGGGGCAGTGCGTTCCACTCATTTACCACTATCACAAAATGAGTTCTTTGCCTTCTCAAGCCTATTTCTTTCTTTGTAAATTTTCTTAGAGTGTCCTCTCGTTCTTGTTCCCTCCCGCATCAAGAAGATACCTTCACACACATCCTCATCGTACTTTCCCGACACTATCTTAAAAGTCTCTATCATATCCCCTCTCTTTCTCCTATATGCCAGTGTCCTCAACCTCTGCTCATAGCCCGCGTTCTTCAACGTTGGTACCAGCTTCCCTTCCCTTCATGTCCCTTCATGCCCTCCACATCTCCTTGAAGCAAACCCATATCTTCCTTACTCCTCACTCTTCTATACAGCTTAGTGTCATCCACATACAGGTATACCTCACTTCCATTAGTTATAACTTCAGGCAAGTCGTTGATAAATATAACGAACAGCAGTGGTCCCAACACAGATCCCTGAGGTGCCCCACTTGTAATTTCCCTCCACCCCGAGTCTATTCCATTCACCAGTACCCTCTGTCTCCGATCTTTCAGGAAGGCTTCTATCCATTTCACACATTTCACACATTTCTCCCCTATATTATAGCTTCTAACTTTCTCTATTAACCTTTTATGTGGGACCTTATCGAAGGCCTTCATAATATCGCAATATACCACGTCTATTACATCACCATCTTCTAGAATTTGCATCCAATCATCTACCACCTTAATTAGCTGTAGTACCGTCGACCTCCCCGGCAAGAATCCGAACTGTCTCCCACTGAAAAGTTGGTTTGACTTCATATGATCCATTATTCCTTCTCTAATTACCGTTTCCATTAGTTTACACACAACACTTGTCAAACTGACTGGTCTATAATTCCCTGGGTCATTTCTCTTTCCCTTCTTAAATATAGCTGTTATGTTCGCCTCTCTCCAGTTCATCGGGATTTGTCCTGTATTAAACGATACCTCAAATAACATTTTCAATGGCTCTACTAACATCTCCCCTCCTTCCTTTATGATTCTTGGGTGTATCCCATCCGGTCCCGGTGACTTACTTCTGTTCATTTTTTCTATAGCCCTTCTTATAGCCCTTACACGTCGCTGGTACTCAAAGGGTTAAACATATAATATACCCAAGGAACAATCTAAGAGCTTAACCCTTTCAGTATCTTGCCCTAATTCATCGGGCCATCCCTATGAGAGTTTTGTTCTGTAACTCAGTGGTCTGGTTAAACTATTACATTAACAAATATATACAGTATACAGTATATATATATATATATATATATATATATATATATATATATATATATATATATATATATATATATTACAGTATGTTTTGGCTAATATTGGACGATTATATACAGATTAGGAACAACTTGTGCAATTGCAAAAGGTTAATATAGCTCAATTGACCCTCTGACTCCCTCAAGTCCTTCATAAACTGGATAACCTTGTCTACTGCTAGCCAGATTAAAAGGCAGAAAACGGTACAGTATACTGAGAGGGTTTAACACAGCGTATAGTCACGGTCAACAGTCACTTAACACATTTAAAGGTTAGAACTATAATTAAATTAATCTCAAATTACACCTTGAAAATTACTTCCAAAATATTTAAATGATCTCAAATTACTTCCAAAAACACACAAACCAACATTTTATATTTGCCTTTTTACAAGGTATGTTGACATGGGGGCATGACTTAAATTGATCTTTGCTAATCAAATGATGCCTGCCTTAACTACATTCTATTAACCCCCAGACAATTAAACTTAACCCCTTTCATGCACCAGGGGTTGCCGTTTGTTATTCAGAAATTGAATGATCTTAATCTCATAATTTCCTCTTCAAATAGTTTTCTGCCCACAGCTCGTTCAAAGATAACTACAATGGTTGAAGTAACTAAACTGAAGGTTTCTAAACACCACTGATGGTCACAAAAGCTTTTAAGTATCCCAGAAAGGGCACATATTGCGCAAAAGGGTTAACTTGGGAATGATCTTGAAGTTTAAAGGGGAAATTAATATACTGTAGTATTTAATAAATCCCTCTGAATTTACGAGAGATCACTCCTAAGATGAACAAAATCATCTGGTGTAGATAAAATACAAAAACTGTTGCATCATCTGATTGAAAGTGTTGACAGACTGCTAAAGGTGAAGTATGGACTGTGGGTGGTGTTGCTTTGACTGTACAGGTGCCTGATTTACGATATTATTATAGGTTTTTAGTTGTTTGGGTTTGGGTGGTCCCGGAGCGCATTCTCATTTACCCCAATAATTTCAGGGTTTGCTATATGATTTTTCTATTTAAGATCAGGTTTTCAGGAACGTAACCTAATCGTAAATCGAGGGAGACCTGTACTCAACACATCACACACTCCTAAAAGTATATCCCAAATTATTCCCTGGATACATTGGGATCGAACTTGCCACATTGGGGTTACAAGTGTATAAAGATGACCACTCAGCCACACAGCTACTACAGTATTACAATACTGTACTAGCTAAAGTATTTCTATCTTAAGGGGTTATCACAATGAGAGCTTTTATCAACTTCTGATTCACAACTTTAGTCTGGCAACATTTAGAGACTATTTTGCACTGGTATTGCTATCCGACTTTTAAGGTAGATTATCTATCCTTTTTTTTCTCTATGTGAGTGAGGCAAAACTGCCTGTATCTAGTGCCTCCCCCAGAGTTGAAAGAGTGACAGGGCCAAAATCAAGGGACGTTCGAGCCAAAATCTCTGAACACAGAGTTTTGCCAGATACTTGTGTACAGTATATCCGATATAACCCTAGGAACGAGACTCACCCATCCCTGTAAAATCATCTAAGACTACGAAAATATGGTGAGGCGGCCATGCAACTTGATACGGCGGTTCACTACGCTAGTTTCTAAGTCTAAGAGTCTAAGATAAAGCTTAACCTGAGACTGTTAAGAAATCTTAAACTCACTTCACTCCTTTAGCTCACATTAGGAAATTTGTTGGTTCACAAGATTAATAACGGCTTAAAAGATGTATTTCTAAAACGTCTTTAATGAATTTTGTGAGAAAACTCGTAATCTATGAGTGACAAGGCCTAGAAAGTGAACTGAGATTTCTAAGGCAGTCTCAAGGTGTCTATGTTAGTTGAAGCAGATTGGAAGAACATGCTTTCTACTTCCGTATCCCAAAGCACAAGAATGTCAAAATTAAGTCCTTATATTTTACTTAAATATGGTTAGAATGTCCTTATAATATTGTACGGTACAGTACCTTTTTATACACACATACTTCTATATTTTGTACCCCTATATCACTAAACTATAAAAGGATGTTCAAACTTATTTGGTAAACCATTTAATATTAAGTATAAGAAATACTTTTATGTTAATTATTTTGTGTTAATTAAGTTACATTTTTCTGTCTCGATCACCTCCTCCCTTTCTCTCTGTAATACCTTACTTTCCTTTGTTCTGGCTAATAATAGACAATATGATTGAACTCAGAAAGGGTTTATCATCATAGAGTAACTGGATGAATTCGGTGGAAGGGAGTCTAGGGAGACACAGGAAAGAGCTTGAATTCTTTATTTCTCTTACGTTTCGGGCTACGCAGAACCCATCTTCAGCGTAGCTCAAAACGTAAGAGAAATCAAGAATTCAAGCTCTTTCCTGTGTCTCCCTTCCACCCAATTCATCCACTTGTCATAATGGATCAGCCACATAGAGTAACTCCTTCAGTTCTATACAATTGTACCCTGATTTCTTGTATATTTTTTTCTTTTCTAATGTTCTAAAACTTTAAAAAGACGTAGTGTGGCCTACCTCTGTTAGCATGTGGTGATGGTTGTGAGAGTATGGTGGCCAGGCCGTGGTATATGGCCCCCTGTCTAGCCACCTCCAGCGTCACTACAGGGCCGGTCTCCATCATGTACTCCGCCGCTCGCTCCTGGGTGATGCCGATCAGACTCTTCCCATCCACCGAGAGGAGTTGATCGCCCGCCTGGAGTCTGCCATCCTGTAGAAACAATGTATACGTCTTTAGTACACTCAATATATTATAATTTATTAATTTCACTCCACATACCAAACACCTCCCAAATAAATTAATGAAAGCATGTGATCACACCGGGATTCGAACCTGGGTTACCACATACAAATTTTAAACACTCTAACCATTACACCATCAAGGCAGTTATAAGTACAGCACATGACTACAATTCACATCCATACCCGGTATACCATATTTCCAGGAGTAGCCTATAAGACGCCCATTTGTGGAAGAAGCACCCCAAACACTATTGTTATAGATAATTATTCAAGACCAAGGTGATTTACATACTGCTGGTTACTATTATGGTATACAAGAAATACTGCAATGTCCATGATTACACAGATCTTTGTGTTTGACATTAAGTACTCTGTACTCATTTATATATCAATCCAATCATGAAACTATGGATGAACGAATAGAATGAGCATCAACTGCCTTTCATCAACCCCAGAATGGGATGGGTTACAGGTCCACGGATTCACAATCAGGTACATTAACTGTCAGTTATGGGCTTTGGCAAAGTAATGCACACAATAATAATCTTCATGTTCATAGATATCAAAACTAAACACAAATTAAGACTATTATGGGTTACAAGCACTTGAAAGCATGTGAGACTATGGGTTTAACATCTAGTAATATAAGTGCTCATTTTGGTATCAAAATATCCACTGACAAAAAACAATGACTATCACGGTTACCTCTCCCTAAAATTGCTTGTTTTATTATTGTATTTATTTGTTTAAATCCATTGCCAATTTGATTTGCCAATACATTTTGGAGAGAGAGAGAGAGAGAGAGAGAGAGAGAGAGAGAGAGAGAGAGAGAGAGAGAGAGAGAGAGAGAGAGAGAGAGAGAGAGAGAGAGAGAGAGAGAGAGAGAGAGAGGGAGAGATAGACAGCAAGAGAGAGAGAGAGAGACAGCAAGAGAGAGAGACAGCGAGAGAGAGAGAGAGAGAGAGAGGTGGGGGGAGGGGGGGGGGAGGCCTGGCAAGGATCCAAGAGGTCAGGACTAGAGAGCTACCAGTGCTCTCTCTCTCTCTCTCTCTCTCTCTCTCTCTCTACTAATTTAAAAACGTCGTTGGCATTCTCGGCTATCAGGTGGGCGAGCTTCAGATGATAGAATAGAGAGGCAGCTTGTAAACAACACATGCACTCGTGGAATGTTAGGTCTGTTTTTCTTGATTAATACTTTTCAATTCAATACTCAAGCTCTGCAAAACATAGAACAATATCTTGAAGAACCAAGCAGATCCCAATGGACAATGTAGTTTGAATAAATTTCATTCCTGGAGTTGGCGTTTAACTCTTTCATTCCAAAAAGTTCTTCGTGAGTTGAGAAAAATCCTCTGGCTACAGTTTTAATGGTTATGTAAATATGGTGTTGTGACTGGGTCAGTGGTCCGTGTTGGCCCACCTGGCTGACTGAGGGTGTCAAACTGTCCACTCATCCACCACCACCACTGCCACCCCCACGTTGTCTACTCCACTGTCCACTCCACCACCAACACCACAGCCACTCCCATAGTGTGCACTCCACCACCACCACCACAGCCACTCCCACATTGTCCACTCCATCACCACCACCACATTGTCCACTCCACCACCTCCACCACCACCACCACCACAGCCACTCCCACATTGTCCACTCCACCACCACCACCACATTGTCCACTCCACCACCTCCACCACCACCACCACCACAGCCACTCCCACATTCCTTCAACACATCAACACACAAGACATTACTATCCCTTCAATCATATTACATTAATTTTAGGCTTGATACCTACAGACGATTTTATTTAACTTTGAAGGAACACATTATAGAGTAACATGGTTAATTACGATTGTCTGTAACGCTTTTATTCCTAGAGGTGTTCCCAAAGTCAAGTAATATTTTAATATTCAAGAAAGTATGTAGTACTGTACCTTTGTTTATTTGTCATATAAACGGAGTTAATTCTAAATGTAACAAATAGTACTTCGTACGATGTGGGATCAGTAAAATCCTTCCAACAACTAGACAGAAGGTAGATCAATATAGGTGACAATTCTTAAACATGCTTAGGAATGCGGCTGTATGTCATATCCTACCTCACATTCCTTAACTCACAGGCACTCAAATACCAACTTGCTTGCTCAATCAATAGATCACTTCCTCACTCAGCTCTTATCACTAGACATAACAACTTAGTATTTACAAATCACTCCCTCTCTCAGATGCCTAGACTAACTTACGCATTCACAAATCACTATCCTTCTTCATTCATATTCCTTGATAGGGATTCCAATGGCTTGAGTGTTCAAGTAGCAAATATTTAACCCATTCAGTACCAGGGACGTCCTTTTCATCATATTCTGGTAACTATTAGACGCCTTTACTCAACTTAGGAAGGGGCTCTAGCAATAATGAGGCTTCAAGCTATCTCAACAAACCCTTTTTACTACCACAGATCCTTCCTAAGCTGCATAATATCGTCTAAATATAGCTAGAATATAAATATAACACACGTCGCTGGTACTCAAAGGGTTAATTTATTCGACCGATTTATATTCTCGAAATCTTTGATCCGCAACTATTGTATATTCTGGCACTATTTTGAGACTATTTTTGCACTGGTATTGGCAACTAGACTGGCATAGATGATTAAAGGTGACATGATTATTAAAACAGTGTATTTCCGAAGCTGCAGGAGAAACCACAAGTGCAAATTCATCTTCACACACGCACACTATTCAGCTCCCTTGCACAAACGTCATCTCACTATCTTAGCCACGCGGATAAATCATACTCCTTACCCATAATTATTCCTTTACAAAATAATGTACTCCTTCCTAGTCAGTCAATGCCTATCTACTGTTAAGGGGAGGCAGACCGTTTTTCTGGACCCCCTTCTCCCTAATGTTTAGCCCCACTAGTTTTGAGATTATAAGACGTTCGGCCCATTAGTTTGGCGATTTTAACAACTTCGCCCCATTTCGTTGTCAATTTAAGCCCTTTCGTGCCATTTAGGTGTCGATTTTTTCCTGGCGAGCGTTAGCGAGCCTGCAATTTTAAGAGGAACCGGCCTTCGGCCTGGACATTTTTCTACCGAAAAATTTAAAAAATTATCTTGAAGGGGGGTCTAGGGGGTGTTTTTCTAAGCTTGATTTAGGTCTAGGGAGGAAACTAAAAACATATATGAATACATGAATTAATAGACCAAACAAACGGCCAGTCTCCCCTTAACTCTCGCACACAATATTGATCACCCTTGCTCAAACGCCATTGCCATTCCTAAGTTGTTTTCCTTGACAAACTTAAGGGGAAATTTTAGTTTGCTCCTTAGACCTCCATCAAGCTTAACAAACAGACCCCCCTTCGAGAAAATGTTTTACATTTTTCGGTAGAAAAATGTCACGGGCAAAGGCCAGTTGCTCCTAAATTACAGGCTTTATATATGAGCTATTGTGAACATTCTCAAGGAGTTTCTATTGTCTGTCATTATATCTTTTGTATTTTATATATTTTTTTCTTCAAAAGTCCGACTTTTTAAAAACAAAACACTTGTAGAAACCAAGGAAAAGTAATATAGAGAAAAGAAGAATATACAGTATACCGAAAATATATAAAGAAGAATATACAGTATACCGAAAATATATATATAATGTAGATAGATATAGATATATCGTGTGCAGTGTACGTGGTGGGCATCCTTGGTAAGCGGAAGTGGACGTGTCATGTACAACGGAGAGTCATGGGAGGGAGGGTAGTATGGAGGAGAGCTAGTTGGGGAGAGTTAGTTGGGGGAGAGTTAGTTGGTGGAGGAGAGTTAGTTTGTGGTGGAGGAGAGCTAGTTGGTGGAGGAGAGTTAGTTGGTGGAGGAGAGTTAGTTGGGGGAGAGTTAGTTGGTGGAGGAGAGTTAGTTGGGGAGAGTTAGTTGGTGGAGGAGAGTTAGTTTGTGGTGGAGGAGAGTTAGTTGGTGGAGGAGAGTTAGTTGGTGGAGGAGAGTTAGTTTGTGGTGGAGGAGAGTTAGTTGGGGGAGAGTTAGTTTGTGGTGGAGGAGAGTTAGTTTGTGGTGGAGGAGAGTTAGTTGGTGGAGGAGAGTTAGTTGTTGGAGGAGAGTTAGTTGTTGGAGGAGAGTTAGTTGGTGGAGGAGAGTTTAGTTTTGTGGAGGAGAGTTTAGTTGGTGGAGGAGAGTTAGTTGGGGGAGAAGTTAGTTTGTGTGGAGGAGAGTTGTTTGTGGTGGAGGAGAGTTTAGTGGTGGAGAGAGTTAGTTTGGGTGGAGGAGAGTTAGTTGGGGGAGAGGTAGTTGGTGGAGAGTTAGTTGGTGGAGGAGAGTTAGTTGTTGGAGGAGAGTTAGTTGTTGGAGGAGAGTTAGTTGGTGGAGGAGAGTTAGTTTGTGGTGGAGGAGAGTTAGTTGGTGGAGGAGAGTTAGTTGGGGAGAGTTAGTTGGTGGAGGAGAGTTAGTTGGTGGAGGAGAGTTAGTTTGTGGTGGAGGAGAGTTAGTTGGTGGAGGAGAGTTAGTTGGTGGAGGAGAGTTAGTTTGTGGTGGGGGAGAGTTAGTTGGTGGAGGAGAGTTAGTTGGTGGATAGTTATGTCGGAATGCGGCGGAGAGTTATTTGGAGAATATTAGTGGAGAGTTAGTTGGAGCATGTTAGTGGAGAGTTATATGGGGCAAGTTAGTGGGGAGATAGTTGGAGCATGTTAGTGGAGAGTAATGGTGGAATGTGGTAGAAAGTCCTGGTGGGGCGTGTGTAAGGAAGAAGAGTCAATACTAGTGGGATAAGGGAGAGTGGTGAGTGTAGGCTGGGGATGGAGTCCACCAGGAAAGTCAGCAAAGGAGAAAGTTGATGTGTGGACAGTGCCAGATAAAGGAGTGTAGGGCAGCAAGTAGCAAGGAGATTATTATACAGTATATATTATATATATATATATATATATATATATATATATATTATATATATAAGATATATATCTATATATATATAATATATATAGATATATATTATATATATATATATAGATATATATATATATACATATATATATATATATATATATATATATATAGAGATATATATATATATATAAAATATAATAGAGATAAGAGAGAGAGAGAGAGAGAGAGAGAGAGAGAGAGAGAGAGAGAGAGAGAGAGAGAGAGAGAGAGAGAGAGAGAGAGAGAGAGATATATTATAATAGGGTATATTATATTACCTGGTCAGCCGCTCCGCCAGGTACCACACTCTTGATATAGATGCCAAGCTTGTCTTGGTTCACACCCTGCAAGGAGAAACAGAAAAATAGTTTAGATAATGTAACACATAAGTTAACCTGAAATAACCTTTAGTATATTTACATTACATAAGCTTTAAAATAGATCGTAATATACAGTATATTATACCATAATTATGTATATATAATAAACTAAAGTATACTAGATTACTTAAAAAACAGAACATTGAGTGAGATGTTGGATTATCTCTGCCAGATTAGCTGTATAATGTCAGTTAACACATGGATAACACAAGGACAGATTTTAGAGCATGGTCATGACAAAAACACATATTAGCAAATATTAAAAAAAAAATAGCATGGAAATACTGCAAGTTTATCAGCATGTATAAGCTGATAACAGTGGCTATATAATACACACACAACAAACATGTATAAGCTGATAACAGTGGCTATATAATACACACACAACAAACATGCACTTCTCACCATATACTGTACACAACATTGCAAAACCTAACTAGCAATCTCTTCCTCGGTGTTCGTTCGGCCATTCCTTTAAACATCGTAAAAGCTTTCCCCTACGACCTTTCCCGACCCAGATTGACCCTTATACAGATAAACGATAAGGGTCAATCTGAGTCGAGAAAGCTTTGACTATGTTTAAAGGAAATACAACGGCCTTCCCAACTTGTTCTTGCGGTAAATGTGAGCCTCCCGCACCAAGTAGACATAGTGCCTATTATTTGTGGGTGCATGCGGGTCAATGCACGAACATCTTGATCTAGAGTGACAGTGTAGGCTACTTGTTTCTTCTTATAGCTCTTAGCCAATTAAATTTTCGGTTTCAATCGTTTGGGTACGAAAATATATGGACTTTTGGAATTTTTTTTTGAGAGAGAGAGAGAGAGAGAGAGAGAGAGAGAGAGAGAGAGAGAGAGAGAGAGCGAGAGAGAGAGCGAGAGAGAGAACGAGAGCGAGAAAGGGGTGTGGGGTTAAAAGAGAGAGTGTGTACCCTAGTATAGTGTAGTAGTGGACAGAGGATAGAAAACGACCTCAGCTACCATACTTTCTCTGTGCCCCAGCCTGCCATACCATCAGCTTAGCCTTCACACACACATACACACACACACATAGTACACACACACACACACACACATTCATACACACACACAGTCAAATATTCGTTGTCCCAACTAGAACACTCAACCTATACACAAGAAAGAGAGAGAGAGAGAGAGAGAGAGAGAGAGAGAGAGAGAGCGAGCGCGTGTGTGTTTACTATGTGACGCGTACAGGTCTTGTGTGCGGAATGTGTTGGAAATCATGCAAGGCGTTCGAGTTTTTACACCTCCAGAGCAACAAGTCCTAGGGCAGCAAGTTTCACCCTCACCAGAGAGATGATTCAGGTAGTTAGTTTGTGATGAAGAGAGAACAGGTGAGTGGTGGGGTTCCTCGGAGGGAGATTTCTAGCCGGATACAATTATGGGTGTTATGTAAATGTCGGAAGATCCCCCTCTCCCCCCCCCCCCCCCTCACACACACACACACATTAAGTATAAAACAAATTTAGTGCATGCGTTTATTATACGGGCAAAGTGGAGACTGACCCCTCCCATACATAGCCAAAGTAGGCTGCTATCTCTCATTGTGTTAGAGTACTGTATAATTATCGTGTTAGTAAAGTTCAAATGGAATATCGGTATGTTTAATCAGTGCTCCATTTAACTGATACACGGACTACTAAATTGAACAAATTATTAGTCAGGAGTTAACCTATAATATATAAATAATTGAAGAACTGAATTAAATAGAACTGGCGAAAGGTAGACGATGGAAATGAACGATTTGGGAGAGTGGTGTAAATATATGAAAACGATTTGGGAGGGTGGTGTAAATATATGAAAACGATTTGGGAGGGTGGTGTAAATATATGAAAACGATTTGGGAGGGTGGGTGTAACTATATGAAAACGATTTGGGAGGGTGGTGTAAATATATGAAAACGATTTGGGAGGGTGGTGTAAATATATGAAAACGATTTGGGAGGGTGGTGTAAATATATGAAAACGATTTTGGGGAGGGTGGTGTAAATATATGAAAACTAGGGGGAGGGTGGTGTAAATATATGAAAACGATTTGGGAGGGTGGTGTAAATATATGAAAACGATTTGGGAGGGTGGTGTAAATATATGAAAACGATTTGGGAGGGTGGTGTAAATATATGAAAACGATTTGGGAGGGTGGTGTAAATATATGAAAACGATTTGGGAGGGTGGTGTAAATATATGAAAAGCATGAATGAAACAAAATGGTATTGGCAGCAATGGGGAAAAGGGGGGAGGTGGGGGAGGGGGGGTAAAAAAGACGAATCCCAAGAACGCATTACAGTATTATAACATGAAAGGGAAAGTAAGAATTATGAAGGCAATTATTACATACTTAAAATGAGATGAGGGGGGCGGGGAGGGAAAAGTCAATGAGATGAGGGGGGGGGGGAGGGAAAGTCAATGAGATGAGGGGGGGGCGGGGAGGGAAAGTGAATGAGATGAGGGGGGGGGGGAGGGAAAGTCAATGAGATGATGGGGGCGGGGGCGCGGGAGGGAAAGTCAATGAGATGAGGGGGGCGGGGAGGGAAAGTCAATGAGAGGAGGGGGGCTGGGAGGGAAAGTCAATGAGATGAGGGGGGGCGGGGAGGGAAAGTCAATGAGATGAGGGGGAGGGGGGCGGGGAGGGAAAGTCAATGAGATGAGGGGGGCGGGGAGGGAAAGTCAATGAGATGAGGGGGGCGGGGAGGGAAAGTCAATGAGATGAGGGGGGCGGGGAGGGAAAGTCAATGAGATGAGGGGGGCGGGGAGGGAAAGTCAATGCAGCAGAAGGTAAAGAACCGTGCAATTATTACCAAACACAGTGCTGCTTCAGGGAATATAGAAAGGTACCGTACTTGGAGGAAACTCGCACACATAGGCTACATACACACATACATATACACACACACACACACAGTATAATAGATAGATAGATGGATGGATGGATAGAATGAACGGACAATAGTATCGTCTTCCTCCCCTCCCCTCCCCTCCCCTCCCATGCCCCCCCACTCCCCTCTCCCTCCCCCTTCTTCCCCTCCCCTCCCCTCCCCTCCCCTCTTCTCCTTCCTTCCTTCCTCCTCCTTTCATTCCTCTCCTCCTTCCCCCCTCCTCAACCCTCCTCCTACTTTCTACCCAGGTCAGAATCCTGCGACAATAAACGTGTCACTGGACGTCAATCTCGCCCTGTCAACAGTGTGAGAGAGAGAGAGAGAGAGAGAGAGAGCCGGAAGAGGATGGAGGAGAGCGAGGAGGCGAGATGAGCGGAGAGAGAGAGGAGAGGAGAGAGGCAGCGCCTGGCGCGCGATGGAGACCGAGATGATGGGAGAGAGAGAGAGAGAGAGAGAGAGAGAGAGAGAGAGAGAGGGGAGAGAAACAAATAATTATTGCAGAAAATGGAAAACCAGATTAATCGATAGCCTATATAGAGAATAATATAAACTCAAATAGCGAAACTGCAACATTAACAGAATAAGGACAAATAATCAGAAATACAAACCTAAGTAGAGGCCCAACAAATTCAAAGCACATCCACAATTCCACACATAGACAGTATAATCGCTGGTAACAATACATGGAACATATTTACCTAGAAAGCCTCACAAATCACAATATGGACAGCCTCTCTTATCTCTGCTCTCTCTCTACTCACATCCTTACTTCTCCTTATTCCCTCCTCTCTCATTCTCTCTCTCTCATCTCCTTGTATCGCTGACTCTCTCTCTCTCTCTCTCTCTCAATTGTCAGCCGTTGGAGTGGCATAGTGTTCGGTCTTGACGTTGGAGCTTTAGGAGTGGCTAAAAGGGGAAAAAAAAATGAAAAACTGGAAGACAATTTAGAACCAATATTTCTGTGTTAGTCGATGATTGCGGGGATGATGAGGGATGATTGGTGGGATGACGTGGGGATTGGGGGGGGGGGGAATAGAGGTATTTAGGGATAGACATAATAGGATAGAGGCTGTTTTAGGACAGTTGGAGTGGGGTTAGAAGGTCTTTAGGGATAGAAAGAGTGGAATGAGGGTGTTTTAGGGATAGAAAGAGTGGAATGAGGGTGTTTAGGGATAGACTGAGTGGGGTAGAGGGCGTTTAGGGATAGACAGTGTAGGGTAGAGGTTGTTATACTTTTAGGGACAGAAGGAGTGGGGATAGAAGGTACACTAGCCATTATGACTGGGATGAGTACCTTGATCTTAGCGTGAGTCCAAATGTGCACTAACGGTGATTGCAGCGACGAGTATTACAGTGTTAATGAGAATGTTAGTTAATTAGTTAAAATAAGACTTCAGAGGCTATCTACCCTATTGGATTATTAAGCCAGCACACTGTAAGTAAACATTAGCGTGAGGATTGGAGCCCCTTTTCGAGAACCCCAGTCCCTTGGTGCGAGTATTACTATGTGTTAGCGAAGGTCTCTGTGGTAACGGTTGTAACAGTCAATACTAGGGGTGTCACGTTATGGTGTTAACGTGGGACTGTACAGTAATAATAGTGCTAACAGTAAACCACAACACCAGTGATAGTAATGATCTAAAAGTGATATAAACGGTAACTAACGGGGTGGGGGAGGGGGGAGCAAGTGTCTTGTGGGTTAACGAAGGTGTAACAGTGCGGAGAGGGGGTGCTAAGGTGACAATAACAACGGTGACAATAGCGTTATGATGTTAGAAGAAGAAGACCGGGGTGTGTGGTGAAGGGGGGGGGGGGGGGAAGGGGAGGGGGGGGGGGGTGGGGGGGGGGGGGGGGGGGGGGGGGGGGGGGGGGGGAGGGGGGGTTGGGGGGGGGTGGGTGGGGTGGGGGGGGGGGGGGGGGGGGGGGGGTGGGGGTGGGGTAGGGGGGCTGGGGGGGGGAGAGAGAGTGGGGGGGGTAGAGGGGGCTATAATGTGACGTCATTTCCTGTGTGTGTGCCATAGAGCGTGACACAACAAAGGAGAGGCCAGCTGGGGTGAGGTACAGTACTCTACCCACCCTACCATATACTACCCCACCCTTCACTCTAATATACCATATACCCCATCCCACTCTACCCACCCCAACTCTACCCACCCCACTATATACCCCACCCTTCACTCTATCCTATATACCCCACCCTACTCTACCCACCCCACCATACACCCACCCCTACTCTACCCACCCCACCCTTCACCCCATACCATGTACCGGTAACACCACTGGATAAATATATACATCGTACTTAAAAAGCTTTTATTTTAGTATATATTCATTATTCTACAAACTAAGGTAGCTTAAAGTGTAGACTATAGCTGTACAGACAACTAGTTTGGTCTATATTATACCCTTCACCCTAATACTGCCTAACTCCACACATCCACCACACCCCCCGCCCATACCACTACTCTACATAAGCCTACATGGTGTCTAATCATATACCCAGCCTCGCCCTGCCTTACCCCCAGTCCTGCCTTACCCCCAGTCCTGCCTTACTTTACACTGTAGTCACTCACACACATTCGTATACCTACTACGTTTTTCATTATATCAAAATACACATCAATAACCAAACCAGTGAACATCAAAGTCGTAGAAGAGGGGAAAGATGGACGAACGTGTGTCAGGTGGGAGGTTAAGCAGATGCAAGATGGTGGCTACTGATAAAGGCCTTGGTAGTAATAGAGTTGGGGGAGAGAGGGAGAACAGTGGAGAAAGTCTAGTACTGCAGGCTCAATAGTGGCAGTGTGGGCGCTAGCAAAAAAAAAAAATATACTGCATACATAAATAACTATATTTACGGGACACACACACACACA